>CM063454.1:31385000-32585000 GCA_032191425.1 Lymantria dispar
AGTGTATACAGCATTCGGTTGTAACACATATATTTGCGAAAATTGATGAATGGTCAGTAGCGTATAGTTTGATATTGTAACTGTAAGGTCCTTCGCACACGCAGCTACTCAAAAATGACGGAACTGATCAGTAATTACAATTACAAATTAGTTAGAAACTGTACCTCGCACATGACGCTACTTAAATTGCAAGCTTTCAGTGACTTCTGTTATTTCTGCTCTCACAAGCACACGATTAACGAGGAAATATTAGGGAAAAATCAAACATGTCGAGCGAGGATGATGACGATATTGTATTTTACCACTACCTTTAATAGACGTCGAAGGAATCTTCGTAGGATTTGGATTCACCCGTATATTCGAAATAATTTGAACTGCAGATTGTCAGTTCAGTAATCTGACAACATCTTTCCTTGAGTAATCTGAGTTTATAATTATATAGACATGGAGACTTTTCCACCTCCTGCACAAATGATCGTTCATTTTTCACAACAAAAACAGAAAACTCTGGTAACCAGTAGCGCGGCGACCGGCACGACGTGTCATGCGTGTTCAGTTGCTAACGCGTTATCAACCGGTTGATGACTAGTCGCGTCGTGTGTGACCCCCAATGAGAACGTATGGGCGGTGACGCTCAAGCAACTCGTTAGTAATTTGAGTTTGTAACTAGTACTTTTTCAGTAGCTCCATGTGCGGAGGGCCTAAGTGTATTGAAAGGTTATGTTTGTAAGTTATATATATTTATGGAGTTGTAATCGTAGAGATTTAATCATTATTATCCTCATCATATAAGTATCACGGTATGGCTCAGGCCTCCGCCATAATGGGAGATACTGCGCTGGTCAGACATATTGGCATAAGGTTTTATGTAGAGTTATCCTTCTATTGCATAGATATTATCTACATATTATATCTCATAGATACAGACATAAAGACACACACACGCACACATATACACACATACACACATGCACAAACGCAAAAAAGCACTCCACACTCGCATACACAAAAATGAAAAAGTGAACTCATCATATAAAAGCACATCCATCATAATTCAATTCATTAATGTTATTTATATTATTATCGTTCTTATTATTTTCTTTTCCTTTTTTCTCTTTTCGTTATTTTTCTTTCTTATATATTTGAGGCAAGGGATTTGTGGAAAACCAGCCCTGCATAATTTCTATGCAGCACAACGCTGAGCATTCCCCTATTGTCTAAATTAACCATAAAAATATGTATTATAATTTTGTTATGTGAAAATAAATGCTATTATATTCTATCTCTCAGTCGACTATGTAAAATTGTGGGTAGAGGATGTGGTGAATTGTATTCTTATTCTGTCACCACACGGAGAATTTATTATACAGATTTACATGTAACGAATTATATATATTTCACTGGATTGGTGTATCTCGTAAAGTTCCACGAAAAAATGTAATTTCATTAAAAAAAAGATGGTCAGTCCTAATAGCGAGGTAATGGGTCATTTATGGAACCACACTTTTGTATTGTTATTCCATTATCAAACGAAATCGAACACAAGCCAAAGTATTAATTCCTCTTTAGAAAAAAAATCTACTCAATATTAAAATATATTGAGTAGATTTTTCGAGAAGGTAGACATTGTTATAACATTAATATTTTTCACCACTTTATAAATAAAGTCCTTTGTAAATATTTGTCGTTTTTTGTTGTTTGCTGGATCTATATATATATATACATAATAAAATTGTAACAGACCGATGTTAGTTACATTATAGATATTAAAGAAAAATCACCACGCAAAAATCATTGCATGGAAATAAATACAGTTTTGATCGATATATTGCTGTAGATTTAAAATAATTTACATTTTTTTCCTTTATTTTTAAAGCCAACACACGCATCATCATCTCAGTTCATGTCTGTTGGGCTCAAGCCTCGGCAAGACCATTAGTGAAATGTATGTATATGGCTCTGAGAAGATATTAGTAAAATGAATTAAAAAAAAACAGTAAAAAGGAATTACCATCTGTTGGCCAAACTTAATAAACGTAATGACATTCACAAAAGGTTACTTTGTAACTGTGATCTGAGCATATTATCATCATCGTCATCAATCACCGTCCATGTTTTGCCACAAAGTTCGGTTTTGTGGCGCCAACATCCAACGAAACCTTCACCAGGTCGTTAGTCCACCGGGACGTCCTATTCTACGTTGTCTGGTACGTACCGTACATACCTTTCTTAACCAGCGGTTATCGATTCATCGAGTAATGTAGACAACTTTTATGCTCATAAAATTAAAAATAATGAAAATAATAAAGTTTATAACTGTACAAAACACACGGATCTTTTACTTTAACTTAAATATTAAAACTTATTTTGGCCATTAAAACTATACAAATAAATCGTTAATAAAATAAATAATGAATCTTGTTTATTACAATTTAGCTAAACACATAAATATATTCACAGAATCAATAGCGAATACTAAAAACAATTCTGTTTTAAGGTCACTAAAATATTTACAAACTTTTCGTGAACAATTCCATCCGTGTGATTTTTTTTTTCATTTATAGACTAACTCAATTCTTTATCGCCCCAAAAGAGTAAGCAGATTATAATGCAAGTTTACTACATATATATATTAGTCGAAATTAATCTGCGCAGATGGCAGTAAGCTCTCTATCTAATACATCAGCAGAAAATACCTTAATAAGATTTTTGCTCGACACATGAAACGGAACTGAAGATCTTAATTAAGGGCTACCTTTAATATATTGATAATTACCATTTGAATTAACATTACTGAATTTTTAATTGCAATAGTTTCACTTTATCTCTTGTGTCTGACATACACCCTATTTTTTGTTTTTCTCTAATACTAGTGATCACCGACTGTTCCAAGTTCGAGCAAAACTCGAAATGTTAATCGTGATAATGATAAATGTATTCAGGGGCGTTGCCAGCTTATCACTAAGAGGGTTCTCAACTGTTTCTCAACAATTTCATACATGTCCATCCACGTGATTTTTTTGATATATAGATTAATTCCTATATCTTGAATAAACTACTAGTCCAGTGCAAACAACATTCAAGTCAGTAAACGTAAAATATCGGACGTTAGAGGGGCGGCGGGAGGGGGATGACTGATTTAGTTTGTACAAACCGAGACGCTATCGATTGGGTCCTTCAAGTTTTAGACGGCAGCCGATGGGATTGGAGGTTTCCGGGGTAAGTGGATTGTGGTTAACAGTTCTTGTAATCCTATAATCCATACTGCGTTTATAAATGAGCACGTCTTAAGATTGGATTTCATTACTGAAATTCACGATATGAAACAGTAAATACTATAATCCATTTACGAAAAAAAATACTTCACAACTTTTCATTATCATCGGTGTTTTGGATTACACAAGTGGTTTGGATATCGGGTTCTCTCGCTCACAGCACACTGAAGCGAATTAGCAATACGTTGATAAAATGAAATCATTTATTATCTATAAGCCCGATAATCGCATTTACATAGTTAGGTTTACATTTTTGAATAAAATTATTTTTACGGATTTTAGCGCTTATGAATGTTGCAAACATTAAGAAATTAAAATCAAACACAAATATGATAAATCCGTAAAAATATTTCCATTTAAAATGCGCGTAAACGTCAGAAATTTTACATTTTGATTGAACTTAATATAATAATCTAGCACCCGATTGGAACGCAGCCACAAGCTGAGAAGAGCCGACAGGAAATTCAGACTCGTCATTTTTAAGTAACTTCTTTTAAATTTAATTATATAGAACTTGTATAATAAGTAATAGCTTCAATATAATGCCCTTCGAATACATTTCTACTTGCAGCTCCTCATTCAGCAATTCATGTTATTGTAATTGTTTTAAGGTAGCTTTAAGGTATTACTAACTTGTAATATTTATAATTTATTTTATTTTTATTTTTTTTTTTCTCTTACTCTTGTGATTGTACAGCGTAGCGTGTTTTGCCTGTCGAATTTTGGTTTTGATCTCTTTGCATACCTGCTATAGTTCATAGTTTATTTTATAATACTAGTTTTTTTTATATAGTAGTAGTTGTAGTTCGTTTTGTATTTTTATTTATGGTTTGGTCATGCTCACTGAATAAGGTTCTGCTTGCGGTAGCTATGTGGGGCGGGTCGCTCCCTTCCCTCTAATATGGTTGAGGAGAGTGATGGCTGCTCTAGTAGTTAACTCGTGATCGGGTGCTGCTTGTGGGATCTGGTCCAGCCATATTTTCTTCCTTTCTTTATGCTTTAATTATTTTTTTGTCTTGTACTAAATCTTGAAAATTTATACATATTCGAATTTTCGAATTCGAATTCTTTAATTTCGAAGGGCATCACACTGGAGCTAATACCACATATGTTGTACGAAGCATAATATTATGTATCTTTAAAGGATTAAGAAAAAAATTACTGCCCGCTGAGTTTCTTGCCGGATCTTTTCAGTTTGTGGCCGCGTTCCGATCCGGTGGTAGATTGTTGTATTGTATTCAAACGTGTAATTTGACAATATGTAAGTGCCCTTAAGGGGCCTATGCAGAATAAATGATTTGATTTGATTTCATTTGACTTGTAGGATATAAAACAAAGACAAAAAATAAATCAGATCCTACAAGCGGCACCAGATCACAAGTTAACTACTAGAGCAGCCATCACTACCTTCAACCATAATGAAGAAAAGAAAAAATTACTACTCAAATATTGATTTTCTACAAGAGAACTTCTAATGTACTTTCATTATGACCCCAGTGGAAATCAAGGTGGTAGAATGACTTTTTTTGGCAGTCTATGATGAGGTCTCACGCCGACTGTCCCGTCAGGGGTGACGAGAGGCGTGACCCCCATTACCCGCCGTATTCCCTCCCCTTCGCCATTGAGCCGACCTGAATCCACTCGACATCGTAGCAGGGTTCATCCATTTCACCTGGAAACGTTATAGTCTTCAACTGTACGTTTCCAACGATCATTTCTCCCACGTACGTGCAAGCTCTGGAATGAACTACCTGATGCTGTGTTTCCCGAGCGCTATGACATGTCCTTCTTTAAACGAGGTTTAAGAAGAGTATTTTCTTCACGGTAGGCAACGTCCTGGCTGTACCCCTGGTATTGCAAAGGTCCGTTGTGCGGCAGTATCACTTACCAGCAGGTGTGCTGCTTGCTCGTTTGCCACCGTTGGCAATACAAAAAAACTACCATGGGGGTGGAAGAATGGTTGGATGAATCAGCATCATAATATTCAAGTTCATTGGCCTATTCAGTTGCTTAAGATAACTCCGAGCACGTGTCCAACTTCAAGATTATTAGAATCAATTTAACCAAGATTTATATGCGAAATATAATGGTACCGTATTAAGTACAATTTATACAGGTTAAAAGAATTTCTTCCGCCCACCTAGAGTGTTAGTACCGAGTCGAGTCCACCATCAGTTCACATCCTTATAAGCGTGTATGCATCTGTAGGTGGTCTCATAATGAACGCGTCCTGTTTAAACAATTGATTAATTGTGCAGTATTTGTACGTGTATGTACTGTGATATTGTGTACTAGTTTGATGTCGTACATTTTACGTGAGAATGTACAATATTAATCACTCATCATCACTTATACCACCACTTCCCACTGCTGGACTCGAGCCTCCTCCACAATAGGAGGGATATTGACCTTACTATACCATTCTGATCAGATAGGGTTATGTTTTGAATTTTTCCTCTTTTACATAGATGTTATATGCGTATTATATCCCTTAGTCGTCTTTTAAACCATCCAAAAGTAAGATAGGGAGTGGTGAATTGTATTCTTATTCCGTCAACATACGGATAGTAGAGATAGAATATTGATTTAGTACTCGTTAATTTATAAGTTGAACCCGTGAAAAAAAAAACAGAAATAGTAAACACGTTAATAATAGGAATGGTTTTTAATGAAAACTAAAATCTTCTAATGTTCCATAAGTCAAAGCATGTAGGTATTATTTCTGCCTCTTTTTTTTTTTTGGGGTGGGTTGCGGTCGGCGCGCTCCTCGCACCACTCCGTCTGGGGCGACAGAGGGGCATAAGCACGCACACCCGCAACCCACCCCACCTGCACGTCGCCTTCGTCGTTAGGCCGACCACCGGAGCAGGATTACTTTTTTTTTTTTTATTGCGTATGGTGGCAAACGAGCAGGCAGCACACCTGATGGTAAGTGATCCTGCCGCACATGGACCTTTGCAATACCAGGGGCACAGCTAGGCCGTTGCCTACCGTGAACAAAATACACTTCTTAAACCTCGTTTAAAGAAGGACATGTCATAGCGCTCGGGAAACACAGCAGCAGGTAGTTCATTCCAGAGCTTGCACGTACGTGGGAGAAATGATCGCTGGAAACGTACAGTTAAAGACCATATCGTTTCCAGGTGAAATGGATGAACCCTGCTGCGGTGTCGAGTGGTACGTTGGTAAAACTGTGACGGTGGTACCAAGTCAAACGGTTTCTCAGAGCACTCCCCATGAAAGAGCCGATAGAGTACACAGAGTGACCCAAAGTCTCTCCGCCGGTCCAGTGACTTCAATTTGTCCGTAAGATTGGGATCCCCGACGATTCGAATAGCACGCCTTTGGAGGGAGTCAAGTGGGTCTAGCTGACTGACTTGTCATCAGTGGTCGGCCCGACGGAATACCCCCTATTTGGGGTACCCTCCCATCGACCGACCCTCGGGGAGGACGTCGGTCTTCCCTCACGCGGTCGGCCTCTCATCGGGTGACAGACTAATTTCCCGATCACGTCACCCGAAATGATTTTACGTGCTTTGATTGTAATTGCTAAATTATTTAATCTCAGCTTATATGTGTTCCACTACTGGGTTCGAGTCTCCTTCATAATACCTAGGCGGTAAATTGACTTACTGTACCACACATACCACGACCCACGCTGGTGAGACGTGATGATATAGGGCTTCGTTTCAGGTTTTCCATCTCTTGTGCAGATGTTACATACATATTACACCCCTTAGTCGTTCGTCGTCTTTTCACTCACGGGCAAGAATATTCTTACTCCATCACCACAAGGATATACTCTTAAAATATCGTCGTCATTGTCTCAGCTCATGCACGTTCCACAGCTGGGCTCAAGCCTCCTCCCCAATAAGAGGGCAGTGGACCTACTATACCATGCTGGTCAGATATGTTGGTACAGCGATATCTTAAAACATCATCAAAAGGTTTTTCTATTATATCACCTGTTGGTTAGATGTGTTGGTATAGGGTTTTATTTGGAGTTTTCCTTTTCTTGCATATTGCGTATTAGATCCCTTAATCGTCTTTTACGATACCCACGGGCAAGAGAGGGTAGTTGAAATGTATTCTTAATCCGTAACCACATAGAGACATAAGCTTAGAATATTATTCTCATAATACCATTGAATACTACTCTAACGAAAGCCCACCCCACAATAGTTCAATAGAGACTAGGAGTAGGGAGAATTGACCAACGTTAATCAGATTACTGTATACGGGCAGCGGTCACGAACTCATGACCTCCCTGCAGTTCAATGATCAAGACTGTATAACAAATTACGTTTGATTGGGACAATATGTGTATTATCTTGTTATTATATAATACTTTATTTTGTACTAGCAACCCATCCTCGTTTCGCTTCAGTTTCAGTCGTTTTACTCGCATAGTTCCAATGGTAATACCGGGATAAAATATAGCCTGCTTCTTATATAGACAGCTATCTGGTAGTAAAATATTATGAAAATCGCTCTAGCTGTTTTGAAGATTACCTCAAATAAACAGATAGATAAAAATTTTTAAACTGTATTTTAGGCATAGGCGTCGTGCAAATAACCGCGTGAGCATGAAAAAAGCTCAGTATTTTGACATTACAAACAGACACTTCAATTTTATTTATTTGTATAGAAAAAGAAAATTCTTTACACTAGAGGAATACCTTGGTACTGCGGAGGACTTTAATAATCCATCACCTTCATCATCACAGCTCATATACCCCATTATTGGGCTCAATCCTCGATCCAATGGGAGGGATTAACTTACTATACACCGTCAAATATGGCAATCTGCAGGAGAACGGGTGTAACCGAGATAGCACGAAGAATTAGCACGCTGTCGCAAGGGGTAGGCCATAACGCTTGACGAACCGACAACTGCTAGGGAAGAAATGTTCTCGAGTGGCGATCACGTATCGGACGACGCAGTATAGGACGACACTCCAACTAGGTGGATCGACGATCTGGTGAAATTTGCTGGGCGGAGTTGGATGCAGGCGCCACAGGATCACACTCCTGGCGTAACATGAGGGTGGCCTACGTCCAGCAATGGACGGCGATAGGCTGAAATGATGATGATGATGATAAACGGACGAATTAGTATAGTGTTTTATTTCGAGATTTCCTTGTCTTGCATAGATGTTTAATACATATTATATCCCTTAGACATCTTTACGACACCCACGGGGAAGACAGGGGATGGTAAATTATATTATTACTCCGTCAATACATCGTTAACAATTAAGAAAAACATATTACATCCAAATTCTGTGGACCAGTTGTGGATAGCACAAAGAATTGCCGTGCTTGGTAAATAAGCCATCCTTTTCCACGCCCATGGGAAGAAAAAGTTGTGGTGAATTATATTTTTATTCTGTCACCATATGTATATTACCATATGAAGCATTAGCAGTAATTAATATCAAAACTAGCAGCCTCCTGCAGTTTTACCGGCATAGTTCCCTTTCCCATGGGCGTATCGGGATAAATTATACCCTATACATTATTCTGATATGCAAGTTATGTTATTGTGAAGTTTCATCAAAATTCATTCAGTAGTTTTTGCTCATATGCTTGCTCATATAATCACAAACTTTCGCGTTTATAATATTAGTAGGATATGCTAGCTTATGTAAGACTTAGTTCATTTAACTCATCAATTTATTACGATCTGCAAGTATATGAAAGGTACTATGAAGGATATGTAAACCATTTCGAAGCATAATACACAAACCAAATTCACTGCTGCTTTCAACACTACAACGACAATTTATCATTGAAGTGAATATTCATTGCACGAATCACAAAGCGAGCTGACAATTTCATCTTTTGTCTCGTCCAGCTGTTGTCGTTCGAGGTTCGGGTTTGCTGTCATTATTTATCCAAGTACTATGAGGCTATTGGTTAAAGGTCTCAAGTTTCACTCCGAACATAACCACGACAGGGCGGTCATGCATCAAAATGCCCAGATAGTGCTGACATCACATTTCGAGAACGCATAGACTGTTAAATATATTACACCTATTTGGACAGCATACAATACTGGTTTAGATAGGAAAGATAATTCGTTATGAACGAGCTATTAGCTAATCACCGACTACCTACTGATCGATGGTATTAAAAACATGATTCACAAAAGATTTATAAAAGCATCGGAGGACTTCCGACAGAAGTGAAAACTTAAAACTAAAATATAATCAAACAAAAACACTATTTCAATAATGACAGTATATACACATTGAATTTTTCACTAAAACCATTCAATTACACTTATAAGATATACACAGCACTATACTTCAGCTGTATAGCTACAGATATAAGCATGTCGGTGACGCGAACGCACGAGAGTTCACCCATACAAAAAACGTCTAAGGCGTACAGTACACTGCGCGTGCGCCAGTCATGAGCATGCCGATGACGCGAACCCTTAAGAAAAAAGTTTTCACTTTAATAACAGCACTATTCTAAAACCTATATATTTTTTTCGCACTGTCAGTATCACAATGTCAGCTCATACGTTCCGTTACTATTCCGTCGGGTCGACCACTGAAGTCAAGGAACACTGCACCGGTGGTCGACCCAACGACGAAGGCGACGTGTTATACCGGTGTGTTACGGGTGTGCATGCCTACGCCCGTCTGTCGCCCCGGACGGAGTGGTGCGAGGAGTGCACCGACCGTAACCCAACCCCAAATAAAAAAAACGTTACTTTACTGGGCCCAAACCTATGCGCAATAGAAGGGAAATTGACTTATTATACCATGTCGGTTAAACACATTAATATAGGGTTTTATTTTGAACTTGCTTATTATTTTCGTAGCCAAATAAAAATAATTTCAAGGCCCGAAAAACCGTTTATATCGTTGATTTTTTCGATGACATCGTTGTTGGTGTTGGATAAAATAATAGCCAGAGTTACAGAAAAACTCATATAAAGCGAAGCGAGAGCATATTGTTAGTATCTGTATATTAATACGTGAAACAAAAATTTTGTACCCCTTTTTACGAAAATTACGTTGATAGACAAACATGAAATTTAGCACAGTTGAACAACATATTGAGGAAAAGTGGACAAAACTAAAATTTGATATAATAATGTATTTTAAATAAATAAAAACATGACGCACATTACTATGCTGCATGTGTTATAAAAATTGTATTATTAGTGAAATACAACTTGCTTAAAAAAAATTGTATAGCAGATAAATATTTTTAAATGAAATATGGTCAAATTTCGATTACTTGACTATCACTACTTAATATAGATTTAAAATAATTACGATGAAAAATATTAACCAGCAATGTACGTTATCCTAATCTTAATTGTCGTCCAATTCTCACGTACACGCGTAGTACAAATAGGTCCAGAGTTTACTGTTGACAAATGCCTCACGCCGCCACATTTGATGAATTAAGTCGACGGATGGATGGTCTGACTAGAGGGTGGACGGGATAGGGTAGAGTTGTGCAAATATGTTATTGTATGAAGTGCTTAAGTTACTAAGGTATTAAACCGTTCAAAATTTAGTAATATACGTATGTGACTGTTTTTAGGGATGACTCAAATTTGAATCTTGGATAGTACGGTACTATACTAGCGTATTAAGAATACGATCTGTAACATCCTTATAATGACGGAGTAATGCTAAATTAGATTTTTACGTCCGCAAATTTTCAATACCAATGAATCTAGAACAGCATCGCAAGAAACTGTGTTACCAAAGAATCTAGAATATTTTCTTGCGACCCGAACTGAGCGAAGAACTAAACCCATAACCTGTCTTAATAGCCCTGACTATCAATTGAGTAAACATCAGCACCGTCTACATAACTTCAGTGGCCCGATCATTACCCTTTCGAGTAAGTAGTTCGGCATAATCTAAAACTGTGTCTGATGGACGTCATTGACGTCCATCCGGGCATCTCATAATGAACGATAAATTCTTTGTTGATTTTTAATGTGTATTATGGCACTTATACACTTTCTCCCGCCTCCTCCTCGCCCCGTGCGTATCGTAATAGACGACTAAGGGATATATATATACGCAGATAACGCTGATGTAAGAGAAGGAAAACTCGACATAAAACCCTATTCCGTGTGCAATAGCAGGTCAATTCCCCTACAATTTTGAAAGAGGCCTCACTTCAACAGTGGGACTTATATAAATGTTGCCAGATCCAATATATCCTCTTGACTAGTAGAGGAATGAACAACTATATATAGCACAATGAGAAAAAAAACATGCAGATAAACAAAAATAGCAACACAAAATTGTGTGTAAAAGCCTCTATGTTAGCGTTAGGTACGAGTACATTTGATGGATTAGTTCCTGTTAGATTGACATTTCTAACGAGTGGGCGTGTCGGATAAACGTTTTGTCATCAAACACAAGGAACATTCGATTGATTGTTTTGTTATTGGTAAATAAATATTGTGTATGATTGACAGTAGTAGTACAGTGTTAGACTGTCTACAGCCAGGGGCCGGTCCGTCCGGGTTAGTACCACATTTTCGAAAAAAAATCGACGTCTGCTTAGTAGCAATTTGTTACTGCACTTGGTTCCGTGAGCGAGAGAGTCGAAAGCCCAACTTTCTGAGCATGTTTGCATTGGTTGGTTTTTGGTGTTGCCTTTAGTGTCACCAAACTTCATTGCATGCATTTACACTCTTGTCACTTTTTACATGGCGTGCCGCCAACAGCAATAACCAAAAACCGGCTTAAGTACGTGCCGGAGTCGCGCACGTAGACTTCCGTATCAATATCTATAAAAATCGCGATTGTTGTATGGGAATCGTCCCAAATATATGTGTTTTTAGTATTTAATGTTATAGCGGCAACAGAAATACATGATTTGTAAACATTTCAACTGTCTAGCTATCGCGGTTCTTGAGATTTTACCCTTTGGGTACGAAACCCTAAAAACGACTAAATATTAGTACCAACTCGTGTTACGTACTGCCTCTCCAAACCTCTGATGTGCAAATGACAATTGCAAGTAGGGAATACACGATTGGTCAGATAATGTACCGTATATCCAATAACCCGTAGACATTATTGAATACAGGTCTCCCAACAACAACGTCTCAGAATGGTCATGTGCTAATTGCATACAACATATCTCGTTTTTGGGCGGGCTATGGTCAGCACGCACCCGCGCGACGGCGACCTTCCGCGCGACGCGACCAACGTCCCAGAACAGGGACGAAAGGATATTGCCTCGGCCGAACACTGACGACAGGTCACCTTGCTCTGGTGGTCGGCCCAACGACGAAGGTGACGTGGGTACGGATGGGTTATGGGCCCCCACCATAGCCCAAGGAAAAAATGGTCAGCACGACCCCGTTAATTCCATCTGGGGTGATGAAAGGGCGCCACGCGCTCACAAAACACACACTACACCCACACAGTTCTTTGCGACTTTTAGGTTGATATCAGTCCACCTAGTGAGTGTTTTGCTACACTGCGTCGTTCGACTTGTAATCGATTGATGCACTCAAAAAGTTAAGAAACTTTTAATTAATGGATTCCCATTACTGGAGTCGAGCCTCCTCTAGGATAGCAGAGAAATTAATCTGCTATACCATATTTATATTTTTAGCTAAGCCATGGTATGGACGCACTTCGCCCGATCTGACCGAGGAATATGCGACGTGCAGCCCAGTATTCCCCTACTAACCTACAGTATAATCGCCATTGGGCCGACTGGTTCGATTCCTTGATATACGTAACCGGCCCAGCGGATTACCCTTTCCAGTACCCTTTCGACGCCCCGGCAACAAAACAGTATTAACGAAGCGTCCCCCCTCACTCAGTCGGCCTCTCTCCAGCTGACTAAACTAATGACTATACGACGCTAGTCAGACGTGTTAGCACAGCGTTTGTCAAGTTTGCCTTCTTTTAGACCGATATTATTTTAATAATTTTGAAGTGAAGTATATTCTTATTTCATCACCCACTTAAAATCTTCACTTAATAAACAAAAAATAATATACTTAATGAACTTATCATTACTTAATTTATAAACAGTATGATAATTCTTCTTACCGTCCGCGCAATGCGTAGGAAGATATAAGCAAGGTGTACCCATCCCTAGATCAACCCACGCTTAACATCCCACGCTTACTTAGTATCGATTTATAAAAGCACTGTCTGTTTCAATATGCTTCTATTCAAGTTCATAGAAATTATTATATTTTTAGTAACATAAATATAACATTTAAACATTCTTCGGTCTTTTTTATTCAATACTAGCAACCCGCCCTCCATTGGTGCAAGAATTTTTGGAATCAGTTCGGTGGTTTAAACGTGAAAGCGTAACAAACAAACAAACAAATAAACAAACAAACTTACTTTCGCATTTATAATATTAGTATGGATATGGACTAGCAACTCGCCCTCGCTTCGCTTCGGTTTCAGTCGCCTTACCCGTGGCGTAGTTCCCGTTCCCGGGGGAATACCGGGATAAAATATAGCCTATGTTACTCCCTGATATTATAGCTTTCCATTGGTGAAAGAATATTTGAAATCGGTCCAGTAGTTTCAGTGCCAATTCGTTACAAACATACATACAATTTTTTCCTCTTTATAATATTAGTATAGACAACTCATATACGCCCCGCTGCTGACCCAGAGTCTCTTACGCAAAGAGAGGGAAATTGACTTTCTGATCAGATGGACTGGTTTTTTTTTACAGCAATCGTTAGCAGACGAGTAAACAGTATATCTGATTTAAAATAAAACTACGGATTTTATCGCGTTTTTATTTGATTTTTGATCACCCGACGTTTCGAACACTTTACAGCGTTCATGGTCACGGATGGACTAAGATGTCATCCTTACTGCAGAAAATTTATAATTATCTACCCGATACAGAAATTAGTTATTAAATATTGACCCACATTTTGATACAAAATTTTATTGTAAAGTGTAAAGTGTTCGAAACGTCGGGTAATCAAAAATCAAATACAAACGCGATAAAATCCGTAAAGTAATTTTATTTAAAATGTATTCTACTCGCGTAAACATCAGAAATCATTTGTATATCTGATGGTAAGTGACTCTGCCGCTCATGAACCTTTACTAACCGCCCGTGAAGAAAGTGAAGGGAGTGTGAATGCGTGCGTGAATGGTTCGGTGATACCAAAGGCGTCACCAAAACTCACCACACGCAAACACACTCCGAAAGTTGGACTGCCGGCTCTCTTGCTCAACGAACGAAGCGCAGTAATAAATTGCTACTACTCAGACGTCGATTTTCTGCTCAGTGTGGTACTACCCCGGACGGACCGGCCCGCGGCTGTAGATAGACAACTGTCAACAGTGTTGTCCAACCACTAATAGCTAGTATATCGCTTAAATAAAACAATATTATATGCTTATGTCTTTCCATGCGGTGTCCCACAGGGGTCGGTTCTGGGTCCGACCCTGTGGAACATCGGCTACGACTGGGCGTTGAGAGGAAGCCTCCCACCCGGGCTGGGCGTAATTTGCTACGCCAACGATACACTCGTTACAGCCCGGGGTGGAACGCTAGAGGAGCCGGCACGCCTGGCAACTCTCGGCACCGAGAAGATTGTCAGGTGGATCGAAGCGCTGGGGTTGAGTGTAGCCCTGGAAAAGACGGAGGCCCTTTTGTTCCATGGCCTCCGTACCGCCGGGCCTCCCGCCGGCGCTTCGATCACCGTGAAGTCGGTCACCATCAGCATCCAGGCCCACATGAAGTACTTGGGCCTGGTGCTCGACGGGCATTTTTGGTTCCGAGAGCATCTCCAACGACTTGTTCCCCGGCTTGTCGGCGCGGCGTCCGCCCTTTCGCGGCTGATGCCGAATGTGGGGGAACCCAGCGCTACGTGCCGACAGCTGTACGTGGGGGTGATCCGGTCGATGGCCCTGTACGGCGCACCGGTGTGGGCGGGGTCCCTGACCGTTCGTCTTAGGGCCCTCCTATGGCGACCACAGAGGGTCATGGCGATCAGGGCCATACGGGGTTACCGCACGGTGGCGACGGAGGCAGCGTGCCTCCTGGCCGAAACTCCCCCGTGGAACCTGGAGGCGGAGATGCTCGCCGAAATTTATCGGCGGGTGTCGGAGACGCGCGCCCGCGGCGGCATGGTCTACATCAAAGAGATCACCGCCTGGCGGGTCGACGCCCGCCCAGAAGTCATTGCCCGTTGGGCTGTCCGGCTGGAGAGTCCTCGGTACGGTGTCAGGACCGTCGAGGCCCTCCGGCCGGTGCTGATGGAGTGGTTGGAGCGGACGCACGGGGTGCTTTCCTTCCGACTGGTGCAGGTGCTGACGGGGCACGGTTGCTTCGGGAAGTACCTGCACAGGATTGTCAGGAGGGAGAGCACACAGTCCTGCCACCACTGCAGTTGCGACGAGGATACGGCGCAGCACACGCTCGAGGAGTGTACTGCATGGGAGGGGAATCGCCGTGAACTCGTCGCAATTATCGGTGCCGACCTGGCGCTGCCGACCATCGCCAGGGAGATGCTCGACAGCGTCAGGAACTGGGACGCGGTCGCCGCCTTCTGTGAGGTCGTAATCTCACGGAAGGAGGCGGCGGATCGTGTGCGAGTAGAGCTCCTATTCGGCGACACGTTCCGCCGCCGGCGACTGGGGCGGCGCAGGCGCGAGTATCTGCGCCTAATGCCGCCCTAGCCGAGGCCGCGGGTGATCAGACCGGGGAATTGTCCGTCACCCGCAGAGAGGCTGACCGCGCGATGGCGACCGACTTCCCAGTACGTCGAGACGTGAGGTTACCCGAAAGGGTATTCCGTCGGGCCGACCACTGATGACAAGTCACATCTGCTCCGGTGGTCGGCCCAACAACGAGGTGACGTGGATACGGGTGGGTTATGGGCCCGCGCGCCGTCCTTTCATCGCCCCGGACGGACTGGACCGCGCGTGCGCTTGCCATAGCCCACCCAAAAAAAAAAAAATGCTTATGTCTTTCGATCACTTTATTAAAAAAAAAATAGTTATATCCTATCTCGAAGGGCATCACACTGGAGCTAAGACTAAATGTTGCATACGTAATTGTATTCAAAAGATGGTAAAAAATGACAGCCCGCTGAGTTTCTTGTAGGATCTTCTCAGCTTGTGGCCGCGTGCCGATCCGGTGGTAGATATTTTATCTTATATCTTTAAACGAGCAATTCTTGTATATATATATATATATTTTCAGGATCTCGGAAACGGCACCAACGATTTTGATGAAACTTGGCATACTATAGGTTTCGGGGCCAAAAAATCGATCTAGCTAGGTTTTACTTATAGAAAATGTTGTTTTGTCAGTATTTTTAGCTAATCAATACAATGACATAAAATGTCAATAGAATATGGATTCAAATTTCGCTGTTGACATCATGAGTGACGATAGCTCAGTTGGGAAGCCGTCCAGTTTTTTGTTTTGTTTTGGCATTCAAACAGCGTGGGATCGAATCTCGGTGTTATTATTACTCTTTTTTTGTAATTTTTGATATTTTTTTCATTATTTAATTTTAATTTTTATTAATATATATCTAAATAAATTCGACAAAAATACAACAAAAATATACCGAGCGATGCTCGGTCAACCTGATATTTATCTTATATCTTTATTATATTTAAACGATGTATAAATTTGACAATATGTAAGTGCCCTCCAGAGGCCTATGCAGAATAAATGATTTGATTTATACCATAATCTTTCACGAAACCTGAGTGAAAGCAAAGATTGGTTATTGAATTTAGTCAACTCACGAAAAAAAGTAATATTTTTTTAATATTGTTACAGCTCAGCCATTAACGTCACCAAAAGTAACATGAAATCAATAATATCGACACGTTATATCAACTCTAATCTAATATCAAATTATATAAAGTCTCCTTGTATATTGAAGAGTTAAAAATACAAAATATTTTCACATACTTTCTATAATGATTTCTGATTTTATATAATTTCTTTCTATAATGATTTAACCCACGACGAAAAAGAGAGGTATTATATTAGCTATATTTGGTTAATATCGGTCCAGCAGTGTAAGAGTATCAGCTCAATTCCCAAATGATGTAATGCCCTGTGACTATTCGATTAAGTGCTTCACGCGTGCCAGTATAGTCGTTAAATAATAATTAATTGATAATTCCTGTTGAAGAGAACGTAATACTTATTTTTTATTATTTTAGTTTGTTTCGGAGGTTATTTAAAAAAAATTCAAATTTACTTATATTGTGTATTTGATTTTTGATTGCCCAACGTTTCAACACTCACAGCGAATATGTTGCACAGATTAAGTATCACCGACTTTATATATTTTAATCAGATTCACACCAAAAAGCGATGATAAAATTGAAAACTTTAAATGTATCTAATTCATTAACGAATGGATATATTTACTTCAAATTTTTTTCATGGTTTCCTACCACCATTGTCCAACTCCCGTTTAGACCAGTTGCCCGTAACCTGATACACTATGTATATAAAACATAACGGTATATATAGGTTAACATATAAATTTCTTAAAACATTGACAAGATAGGAATCTTGCAATCGTCAATATTTTAGCGCGGTCGTTTATTTAAAGACGAAATGTCTCGAATAAATTTGTCAAAGCTCGAACCCCTACACCTCTGTAAAGGTTATAACTCATATGTCACTTAAGGTTCGTGTAAACTAGCCATTTGCAGCAGAATTAAATGCAATTTTAAACTATAATTCAATTACTTAAAGTGTATTTTTGTATGGATCACCGTCTAGTGGTCAGGATACACTATAAAAATTAATTACGCATACAAAGGGCCCTTGTAATGGCGTCGCTAAAATGTCATCGTTACTTTATAAAATGATGGCTTAATATATGATAATTGTGTTTATTTTATATCTTTATATATAAATTACGTGTATTTTATATCTTTATATATAAATTGTGTACGTGTATGTAACTGAACTCCTCCTAAACGACCGGACCGATGTTGATGAAATTTTTTTGTGTGTGTTCAAGGGGATTCTAGACTGGTTTAGATTCACAATTGGACCTGGTAGGTAGCGCCTTATTTGAACAGAACAACGTCTGTTGGGTCAACTAGTATTTATGTAAAGAGACACAATCCATACAAATAAATAAAAATTGTCCGTTTGTAATGCCAAAATGGGTTGATTTTCATGTTACTTACACAATATCTATGCTTAAAACCAGTTTAAAAATGTTTCACCTGTTTATCTGTCTTTTTGTTCCAGGTAATCTTCAAAACGGCTAAACCGATATTTATAATATTTTCCTACTAGGTGGTTGTCTGTATTACAAATAATTTACGCTAATGCGTGTGCGTGCGTGCGTGCGTGCATAAAATTATGCAGTACAGGGGGCACAGAACCTCATTTTGTGGCGAAACATGAGGGATGCCTACGTCTTAGCAGTGGACGGCGATAGGCTGAATGATGATGATGACCATCATCATCATCTAGGCTCATAGAAGTCCCACTGCTATGCTTGAGCCTCCTCCACAATAAGAAGGACATTAACCTACTATGCCACGCTGATCAATCGTGTTGGCATAGGTTTTCAAATTTTCCTTCTCTTGCATAGATGCTATATGCATTTTAAATTCTTTGGTCGTCTTTTACGATACCCACCGTCAAGATAGGGGGTTTAAATTATATTCTTACCACCACACCACACGGATAATAATGATAATAAAAAAAAATAAACAGACACGGATCATATTAAAAAAAAGCAGATAATAATGATTTCTGATGTTTACGCGAGTATTACACATTTTAAATACAGCTACGGATTTTATCGCGTTTGTATTTGATTTTTGATTGCCCGACGTTTCCAACACTTAGTCCGCGCGTGACCATGAACGCTGTAATCTTATTTACAAAAAACAGAAACACAAAATATAAATGACAAATAATTTGCATAGAAATGATAGTTTTATTTAAATATGTATGTAATTTATTAAATTACAAATATAATATTTATATAAAACGCAACAATTTTAATTGCGTTAAAACGCCATTTTGTTTATATGAATTAACATTATCTCGAGTGATGCATAAAACCGCACTCGCGATCGCACTAAACTGAATATATCCAAATAGTTTTCGCGTGTCGGTGAAAATTCGATTGTGCGGCCACCAGCCGCATTCGCTTGTATTGGTTCAGGCATTCCCGGCGACGTGCCCGGTCGCAAATGCACTTTGGCTGTCATTGTTTACCGTCACATCTGCGAAATGGATTTAGCTGGTATTTATTTACGAATACTGTGTGTTGATAGCTTTATTTTCAAGTTTTATAACATTTTTATAGTTATTTCTGATGCTTACGCGAGTATTATACATTTTAAATAAAACTACGGATTTTATCGCGTTTGTATTTGATTTTTGATTACCCGACGTTTCGAACACTTTACAGCGTTCATGGTCACGGGTGGACTAAGATGTCTCACGTCCAACAAGTCATCGTTACTGCAGAAAATTTTAAATTTAGGTAGGGTAGATAATTATAAATTTTCTGCAGTAACGATGACTTGTTGGACGTGAGACATCTTAGTCCACCCGTGACCATGAACGCTGTAAAGTGTTCGAAACGTCGGGTAATCAAAAATCAAATACAAACGCGATAAAAACCGTAAAGTAGTTTTATTTAAATTTTTTATAGTTGAAACACGTTGAAAACTAGAATACGGAAATGTATAGAATAGATACGGAAGTTTTAAAAAGATAATGAAAAACAATGAGGTATACGCTTAATATTTAAATTTAGTTTTAAATTCGTGTGTCATGGGGACTATATACTGTATTAGGTTATGGGGCAACTGTTCGAGTATATTGTAGTTTAGCGGTTATAGATCGTAATTAGAATGTACATATATTACACGAAAAACAATATAACATAAAAGTTATAGTGATTTCAAAAAAATGTGTGTAAGAATCTACGCCTTAAATGTTACGTATTATGTAGGCATGTACAGACAGAATACATGTAGGCATGTAAAGCTTCGACAGTATAAATAGGTATGAATTGCGCAAACGCTTCAATGGTAACGTAGGTACAACTGCTCATAAATGGTCATCGGCCGATCAGCTGATTTAAAGCGAAGTTAGTCTAGCTTATGCGAACGTAATCATTGATTTATTCAATTTCTAACAAAGCACGAATATGTTGCAGATTAATTATCACTCATTTTATACATTTCAATCAGAATTACATGAAAATTGGAAACTTTACATGTCTCTAACTCATTAACGAATCGATATTTTTCCTTCACATTTTTTTCATGGGTTCCTATCACCATTGCCTAACTCCCGTTTGACCAGTTGCCCCATAACCTAATACATCCTGTATATACAGTTAACAGATAGAAATAACATTCAAACTCGGTACAATAACTTATGGATTGCCAAAAGAAATATCCTGCATACAGGTCGGACCTGTGAACGACACTCTGTATGGCAGAATACTCCTTTGGCCAATATGCCTTCTCTGTAGTGTAAGTATTAAGGAAATAGTTATTCAAAGTAAGAGTTCACGATTGTAACTGGAGAACTTTAAAAGTAATTGCCAGAAAGTAATAGATATAAAGCCTTCTGGAGAGAAGGACTATTTGAACTACTACACCATAATGATTTACTACAATAGTCTAGGTTGTGACTCGAGACCACTTTGCTCGTCGGTAGCCGACAATAGAATGCCCGTCTGTAGATCGTTAAACATTCAACAAATCTCCCTCTGTGTTGCCAGTACTAGTTTAAAAATGTCCTTATTAACAATGTGTGGCTATACGCAAATTAATTATGCTAACACGAGCAAAGCATAAATTATGTATGCTAACACGAGCAAGATAGAGAATGGTGAATCATATTTATAATTCGCTACCACACAGAAATTAAACGTTGTATTGATAAAGAATTAATATTAACATTTTTTGTAGATGGAATATCGTTTGTCATTTGGACAAAATAATTCAGCACCAATCGCAATAGTTATTCGTTAGTAAGTAACTATATTAAGCCTAAACTTTTGCCGACGGGATATCCTTTTTCCCTGAAACTTTGCCCATTATCATGACTTGTGATAGTTCGACATTGAGTGTGTCACAGATCGGAGATATAATGATTTCCTCTTTCTCATGTTCTACAGAAGAATTCGTTTGGTAACAACTCATAGAAGTTTTATCATTATTTGAATTTGTTTCTTTGAACGTGTTATCAATCAAAAAGTCACTTGAGCAATTATTCTTGAGTAAAGTCAATCTTATAGTCTCCGTAGTATTGTCGTCAAAGTGTATGTAAAAGTATTGAATGAAAGAATAGTGAAACTAACGGATATGAAAATATAAGATAAACCAACGCATTTTCGAATAGGTATGGTTTTTATGTAAAATGTGGGTCAAAGTTTAATAATTAATTTCTGTAGCGGGTACATATAAATCTCTATAATAACAATAACTTGTTGGACGTGAGACATTTTAGTCCGCCCGTGATCATAATACAGTGCGCTGTAAAGTTCAAAACGTCGGGTATTCAAAAATCAAATACAAACGCGATAAAATCCATAAAACAGTTTTATGAACAATGACAATAATACAAATACTTGCGTAAAACTCAGAGATCATTATCCATATAAAATTAAATCAATATTACATTTTAGATATCATGGAACAAAGCCAAATAATTTTAAGGTTGAAACAAAACCTTCTTCAGACATTATTGTTTAGTAAAATTTGATGGCGACGCGATCAGATTGTAATACTTTGAAAAAAAAAAACTGCCAAATATATATTTCAGATCAAATACTTTGATATTATATATGACTAGTAACCCGCCCTCGCTTCGCTTCGATTTCAGTCGCCTTACCCGCGTAGTTCCCGTGCCCGTAGGAATACCGGAATAAAATATAGCCTATGTTACTCCTTGATATTGTAGCTTTGCATTGGTGAAAGAGCTTTTGAAATCGGTCCAGTAGTTTCGGAGCCTATTCAAACAAACAAATATTTCCTCTTTATAATATTAGTATAGATTAATGCAAATAAGAGATAAAACTTTATTAACATCTTATTGCCCAATAAATATAGATTAGATACGAAATTCAATATCAAAAGTTTATTGAAGCAAGTTTTTATTCACATCTCAAAGATTAAATATAGCTGAAGATAAAAATTTCTACAAAGATTTTCTCTAAACAAAACAAATGAGATACTTAAATTCACCTTTAAAAGTTAAATGGCTACGTTCTACGAAATACAATTTACGCAAATATGCTTCAACAGATTCTACTAAGCATAATGTACATTAGTATTACTCCTGTAAATTTTTATTTTTATTCAGCGTTTATTTTAAGAAATTTTATGGAATGGTTTCAAAGAACTTTAATACAAGTCTTTATTTACCTACATATGTACATACATTCATTCACGCCTCTTGCCCATACGGGTAGACAGAGACCACTTCCCTCTACTTGCTACGATCTAGACAGATTAATGAATGTGAAGGCGGCGAAAGTAGTAACATTCACTTCCACATTCATTATTCTCGTCATGCATGTTCTTCAGTTTAGGGTACTTTTAACCTGGCTTTCATAAGAACATCCTCGATTTGATCGTGGATGTTCTTAAGAAAGTCTGCCTTAGTATTTTTTCTTTTTTTATCAAATACCACTTCATTTAAAGTAATTATTCAACAATTAGTCAATAGATCATCGTTCATAATTTCAGTTCATATACGTTCACTGTTGGGATCGAACCTCCTACACAATAGGAGAGATATTTACTTACTAATATCAGGTTGACCGAGCTTCGCTCCGAATATTTTTGTTGTATTTTTGCGAATTTATTTAGATATATATATACATATATATATATATATATTAATGAAAAATATATAAAAAATTACAAAAAGAGAATAATAATAACACCGAGATTCGAACCGACGCTATTTGAATGCGAAAAAAGCCAAAATTAGAACCGGTCAACTTCCCAACTGAGCTATCGTAACTCATGACGTTGACAACGAAATTTGAAATCATATTCTTTTAAAATTTAATGTAATTGTATTGTTTTGCTAAAAACACGAACAAAACAGTATTTTCTACAAATAAAACCTAGCTAGATCGATTTTTTGGACCCGAAACCTCTAGTATGCCAAATTTCATCAAAATCGTTGGTGCCGTTGCCGAGATCCTGAATATATACAAGAATTGCTCGTTTAAAGATAATATCTGGTTGACCGAGCTTCGCTCGGCATATTTTTATCGAATTTATTTAGATATATATTACTAAAAATGAAAAAATAAATAATGAATAATATATAAAAAATATAACCATATCCTCACGCTTCGGCAGATTATACAAAAGACCGAGGAGTATAATCGGCCCCTGTGCTTAGCATTTGTGGACTATGAGAAAGCCTTTGATTCAGTCGAAACTTGGGCGGTGCTGCAGTCCCTTCAACGGTGCCAAATCGACCATCGCTATATCGAAGTGCTGAAGTGTTTGTATAGGAACGCCACAATGTCAGTCCGTATCCGGGATAAGAGTACGAAACCGATCCAGTTGCAGAAAGGCGTGAGGCAGGGAGATGTCATCTCTCCGAAACTGTTCACCACTGCACTGGAAGATGTCTTCAAGCTCTTAGACTGGACTGGACTCGGCATCAACATTAACGGCGAATACATCACTCACCTTCGATTCGCAGACGATATCGTCGTTATGGCAGAATCCATGGAGGACCTTGGCACTATGCTCAATGATCTCAGCAGGGTATCCCAACTAGTGGGTCTACGAATGAACATGGACAAGACGGAAGTCATGTCAAATACCCATGTCATTCCTGTACCGGTCCTAGTTGGCAATGCGATTCTCGAAGTTGTCAATCACTATGTTTACCTAGGACAAACAGTCCAGGTAGGTAGATCCAATTTCGAGAAAGAGATCAGCCGACGAATCCAACTCGGTTGGGCAGCGTTCGGGTAACTTAAGAGGATCTTCTCGTCCAACATACCTCAGTGTCTGAAAACACAGGTCTACGACCAGTGTGTGTTACCAGTGATGACTTACGGCATGGAAACGTGGTCCCTAAATGTAGGCCTCATATCAAGACTCAAAGTCGCTCAGCGTGCTATGGAACGGGCTATGCTCGGGATTTCTCTGCGAGATAGAATCCGGAATACAGAAATCCGCAGAAGAACGGGTGTAACCGACATAGCACGAAGAATTAGCACGCTGAAGTGGCAATGGGCAGGCCACATCGCTCGACGAACCGACAACCGCTGGGGAAGAAAGGTTCTCGAGTGGCGACCACGCATCGGACGACGCAGTGTAGGACGCCCCTCCACTAGGTGGACCGACGACCTAGTGAAAGTTGCTGGGCGTCGTTGGATGCAGGCGGCACAGGACCGCACATTGTGGCGCAATATGAGGGAGGCCTACGTCCAGCAGTGGACGGCAATAGGCTGAAATGATGATGATGATGATGATATAAAAAATTACAAAAAGAATAATAATAACACCGAGATTCGAACCGACGCTGTTTGATTGAAAAAATACCAAAATTAAAACCTGTCACCTTCCCATCTGAGCTATCGTAACTTATGACGTTGCCAACGAAATTTGAATTCATATTCTTTTAAAATTTAATGTCATTGTTTATTTTGCTAAAAACACGGACAAAACAACATTTTCTATAGATAAAACCTAGCTAGATCGATTTTTTGGACCCGAAACCTCTAGTATGCCAAGTTTCAACAAAATCGTTGGAGCCGTTTCCGAGATCCTGAATATATATCTTATATCTTTAAACGAGCAATTCTTGTATATATATATATATATATATATATATATATATATATATATATATATATATATATATATATATATATATATATATGTATATATATATATATATATACAAGAATTGCTGAATTATATATTATATATATATATATATATTCTGGAGCTAGGTTTTATTTATAGAAAATGTTCTTTTGTCGGTGTTTTTAGCATAACAATAAATGACATTAAATTTTAAAAGAATATGAATTCTAATTACGTTGTAAATGTCAAGAGTTCCGGTAGCTCAGTTGGGGGACGGCCGGTTTTAATTTTGAGTTTTGTAGCATCCAAACAGCGTCGGTTCGAATCTCGGTGTTATTATTATTCTCTTTTTGTAATTTTTTTATATAATTTTTAGTTTTTATTAATATATCTAAATAAATTCTATAAAAATATTCCGAGCGAAGCTCGGTCAACCAGATATTATATATATATATATATTATATATATACAAGAATTGCTCGTTTAGAGATATAAGATAAGATAACATTCGACCATCCTCAATGGAAGTCGTAAAGGACGACTAGAGCATAACAAAAAGAGTTAAGATTAAATCATTATTAAAGAAATGAGTCTATACAAAATGTAATCCGATTTCTTCTTCTTCTATTTTGTCACTGTCATGATCATCAGCATTATCGTCATCATTATCCTCCTATTACTTAGTGCCGACGCAATATATCCTCTACCGTACATAATGCAAAAGTTAATAACAATAGTTTTATGACTTGCCGCCTGGATATCTTTAACCCACCTCGGAAATGTAACTGTTGACCGGATGGAAACAGATCAATGGCAGGCTAAGATCAATAACAAGCTCTTAGTTGCCTTTTATAACTCACTAGCAACCCGCTCTCGCTTCGCTTCCGTTATAATCGCCTTACCCGCGTAGTTCCCGTTCCCGTGGGGAAACCGGGATAAAATATAGCCTATGTTACTCAGGGATAATGTAGCTTTCCAATAGTGAAAGAATTTGTGAAATTGGTACAGTAGTTTTTGAGTTTATTCATAACACAACATACAAATACGCAAAAATATTTTTTTTTTTCTTATTTATAATAGTAGTTTAGACAAGCAATATAAGGGAGTATTTGTAGCAGCTATCACAAAGCTACCATACAACCATGTAGTGATGGAGTAGGAATAAAATTCATCCCCTATCTTGCCCATGAGTGTCGTAAAAGACGACTAAGGGGTTAAATATGCATATAACATCTATGTAATATAATTTTCCGTTCATCTATCTACATAATTTTCCGTGTGGTGACCGAGTAAGAATACAATTCACCACCCTCTCTCAAACCAGTGGGTGTCGTGAAAGACGACTAAAAGATATATAATGCATATGAAATCTATGTAAGAGATGGAAAGCTCGAAAAATCCTATATCAACCTGTCTGACCAGCATGGTATAGTAAGGTCAATTTCCCTCTTATTATGGAGGATGCTCGAGCCCAGCAGTGGGACGTATATGAGCCGTAATGATGATGATGATGATCTATGTAATAGAATGAAACTTGAAATTAAATTCTATACCAATACGTCTGTTTAGCGTAGAATTGTAGGTCATTTGCCCACCTATTTTGGAATAGGCTCGAGCCCAATATAGGGACACACATAAGCTGAAATCATGATGATGCTTTTGACACAGTATTTCTGTCTGGGTAAAAAAAAAAATATGTACTGTTAGAGCCGTTGAGCATTAAGGGATTCGGAGTACGGGGATGTCCTCCAGTCAGGAGAGGCCGTGTTAGAGCCGTTGAGCATTGAATCGTTGGGAGTGGGGATACCGAGCGGCGGGGACGAGCCTATATAAGCGGGCGCGCGGACCATTCGAGGGGGTTGGGGGTAAAGTCCGACTATACACTACCTGCATACGGCCGATCATGACGTATGCCAGTGTAGTGTTCGCGCACGTTAGGCCAAACAGGATCCACAGGTTACAAACACTACAAAATAGATTCATGCGACGGGCAACGGGAGCACCGTGGTTCGTTCGTAATGTCGATCTACACATCGACCTCGAATTGCCGACCATCAGGCAGTATATGAAGCGTTGCTCCCAGCGCTATTTTGACTCTGCCACGACTCACCCCAATCCACTAGTGGTTGGGGCGGTAAACTACGTCCCATCAAAAATATCCGCGGTCCGACGACCCCGTCATCTCCTTGAAGAAGGGGATGATGCCATCACGATCGCCCAAGAAAGGGCCTACACAGCTCGCGCAGCGATAACACATAAAACTGCGCGGTATCGGCCTCGCCAACGAGGTCGAAAACCGCGCCGCGTAAAAATCATTAATCTAAACGTGGCCACGCCCACTTTGCTTTCAGCGACGCCCCGAGCCGAGGTCCGTTCCCCACAGGGGGAGCCCTCGGGCGATGTTCGCTTAACTTACTTACCGGGTTGAGAGCCTTCCGCTCGCCCATTGCCCGCGTTAAGCTGTCAAGGTCATCTGCGACCAACAGCTAAATACACACAAAAAAAAAAAAAAAAAACCATTCGAGGGAGCAGCAGCGTACAGTACACTTGGAAAGGGAAAACTCTGTTCGACCTAGTAGTTAATCTGCCTTGTGTATACAGTTTGCCTTATATATTTCTGTCCATTTACCTTTTATTTAATAGTTAGTCTCTTGTTATAAAATTTAAGTGCTTTGTATAATAAAGAAATAAGTTGCCGTTAGGCAATCTTTGTATTTTTTTAAATAATTAAATTCTTTAGTCCTAAAAGTACATATACAACGTGACCCAAAATTCAACGCTCGGTTTCAGTCGCCCTACTCGCGTAGTTCCCGTTCCCGTGGGAATACCGAGATAAAATACAGCCTGTGTTACTTCCTGATATTAAAGCTTTCCAAGAATTTTTGAAATCGGTTCGGTGGTTTAAGCGTGAAAACGTAACAAACAAACAAACAAATAAGCAAAATACATTCTTTCGCATTTATAATATTAGTAAACTAAGGATGTACCTATGTTGTACATGACATTTTACACACTTCAATTCTGTGTATAATTATTTGATATGGTAATTCATAATTACACAACCTCAATGGTCAAGAGCAAAGGACTAAAAGGTCTAAAATAAGGGCACTATGACTCTGTGGAGCTTCAGTTAGAATTTTATCAGTAGTTCGATGTTGGGTACAGTAATTTAAATATGCAAAGATAATTTAAAATTGTTCTTCCCCCCCGAGGGATTTTAGCTCGGCTTTTAGTAAATAGGCCGGTGAAAACTTTAGCAATATGATATTACAAGTAACTTTGTAACAATCATCCTACAAAAGTTTATTATTCTCAATTATGTTAGGCACGACTTATAAGCTTATTACTTTTCTTAATATATTCGTATCCAAATTATTTCTCCACAAAAATATTCTTACTACCGCGATTAAAATGTAGATATACAATGTAAATAAAACTACTTAGCAAATTTATTTCTAGCTGTCTTGTACTGGCAATAAATTTGTACCAAAATATGGGTCAAAATTTAATAACTAATTTCTGTAGCGGGTAGATTATAAATCTCTATAATAAGGATGACTTGTGGGACATGAGTTATTCGTGAGTAAGGCCGCCGATGGTATTGAATGCTGTAAAGTGTTCGAAACGTCGGGCAATCAAAAAATCAAATACAAACACGATAAAATTCGTAAAATAGTTTTATTTACAATGTGTTTGTTATACTCGCGTAAACATCAGAAATCATTATGTATAATTATATTTTAGGATTTCATCCATTCATCCATCTGCATCAACAAATTACTGACGTCAACTGTACATCTCTCTTACCTTTCTTATATCTTTAAACGAGCAATTCTTGTAAATATATATGTTTTCAGGATCTCGGAAACGGCTCCAACGATTTTGTTGAAACTTGGCATACTAGAGGATTCGGGCCCAAAAAATCGATCTAGCTAGGTTTTATGTATAGAAAATGTTGTTTTATCAGTGTTTTCAGCAGACAATATAATGACATTAAATTTTAAAAGAATATGAATTCAAATTTTGCCATCAATGTCATGAGTTACGATAACTCAGTGGCGAAGTAGTCAGGTTTCATTTTATTTTTGACATCGGTGACAAACGGCGTCGGATCGAATCTCGGTGTTATTATTATTCTCTTTTTATAATTTTTTATATAATTTTCATTATTTATTTTTTATTAATATATATCTAAATAAATGCTACAAAAATAAACCAAGCGAAGCTCGGTCAACCTGATATTATGTAACTAAATGAGAAAAGAAAACATCCATTTCGTCTTTTCTCGGAGAGCAAGTTAAATCGGAGATAACAGCTATTTATAAATCTAAATATAACAACACTATGTGATGAATCTAGAAAATCGCCAATTCTCCTGCCTGGCGAGGCTATTGTGGTATTATATCCCCCGTAGAAAGATAATGATATAATATAAGGTAATATCGAATAATCTTTATATATCATCATCATCATCATCTCAGCCCATATATGTCCCACTGTTGGGCTCGGGCCTCCTCCATAATGGAAGGGTAATTGACCTACTATACCACGCTGGTCAGACGTGTTGATACAGGGTTTTATTTCAAGTTTTCCTTCTTTCGCATAGATGTTATCATGTAATCTTTTACTGTAAAGGCTACTTTACTATGGAATGCATTGCCCGTAACAATTAGACAAAGCCAAACTTTAGCTGCTTTTAAAAAAAAGTTGACCGATCACTACTTGTCGCTGTAATATTTATTTATTGTTTCTTTTACGTACCTATTATGCAAGTCCCTAATATATATATAGATGTGTACGTATGTGTATGTGAATGTCTGCATATGTAGGTATTAGGTGTATATCTGTGTGTGTAATGTGTATATGTATATATATTTATGTCTCTTATTATCTACTATTTATTGTTTTATATTGTTTTTATTTTACAAGTTATACAATTTATTATATAGTCGTTATCTATGACTTATAAATATTATTTACACTGATCTCCATTACTACCAGCAGTAAACTACCTACCATCTCTCTGTTCTACCATTTCCATCCCAATGTTGTCTGGAAGAGATCGCTTATAGCGATAAGGCCGCCCTTTGTACATTCTGTGTTATGTTAGTATTTAAGTTTTTGTATTTTGTTTTGTAATCGGTGTACAAATAAAGAGTTATCTATCTATCTATCTATGTTATATGCGTTTTATATCCCTTAGTCGTCTCGTACGATCACCCACGGGTAAGATAAGGGGGTGGTGAATTGTATTCTTACTCCGTCACCACACGGAAAATCTTTATATATATATAAATCTTCAATTCGTTTTATTTTTTTATTGCAAACGGTTGCAAACGAGCAAACAGTACACCTGATGGTATGTGTTGCTGGCGCTCAAGGACCATCGCTAGGCCGCTGCCTACCATGAGTAAAGTAAAGGGAGTGTGAATTCGTGCAATGAGGTTCGATGAAACTAAAGGCATCACCAAAACCCACCACATGCAAACACCCTCAGAAAGTTGAACTGTCCGCTCTCACGCTCAGCAAACGAAACGCAGTAACAAATTGCTAGTACTCTGAGGTCGATTTTCTACGAAAGTGACTCCGGACGGACCAGCCCGCGGCTGTAGACAGGCAACTGTCAACAGTGTGGTCCTACCACTAAACAACGTGTGTTTCGTATATTTATAATTGAGCTCCTTCTGAACAGCTGGAAAGATATTGATGAAATTTATTGTATGTGCTCCAGTGGATTCGAGAATGGTTTAGATTAATAACTAAACCCGGTAGGTGGTACTGCTATCGATTTCAAAGAGAATTCTTTTTATTTTATTTGAACAGAACAACGTCTGTTGGGTCAGCTAGTCTATACCAATAAATAAAATTGGAGTGTCTGTTTGTAATCTCAAAATAATAGGCTCTTTTCATGCTCATTGGCTATTTGCACGACACCTATCCCTAAAATACAAATTAAAAAATTTTTGTCTGTCTGTCTGTTTGTTCCGGGTAATCTTCAAAACGGCTGGACCGATTTCAAAAATTCTTTCACCAATGGAAAGCTATAATACCACGGGAACGGGCACTACACGGATAAAACGACTAAAACCGAAGCGAAGCGAGGGCGGGTTGTTAGTATATAATAATAATAAAATTTTGCTAATATTGACCGGCCATCTAACATCAACCTTCTTTGGGAACATAATTATTGACCAGATGACATCAAATGGGGTGGGATCAGGTCGATGTAAAATTCTTAGTCATCTTTACGACACCTAAAAGCAATGTAACGGTTAGTAAGGGAAAGGAAGAAAGAAAATCTTACAAAACATATATATATATTATATAGTTAAAAATATGACAAAAAGATAACAAATTTGCCAAAAGCTTTTGTACAATTAAAATTAAATCATAAAAACATTTGCCACGTGTTGAAGGAGTACGAATATTCATCATCATCATCATTGCAGCCCATATACGTCCCACTGTTGGGCTCGGGCCTCCTCCACAATGGGAGGGAATTTGACCTACTAAACCATGCTGGACAGACATGTTGGCATAGGGTTTCATTTCAAGTTTTCCTTCTCTTGCACAGGCGTTATATGCATATTATATCCCTTAGACGTCTAGTAGGACATCCACGGGCAAGAAAGGGAGTGGTCAATTGTATTCTTACTCCGTCACCGCACGGAATATTATTTACCCAAATTTGCTCGTGGGTGTCATAAAAGACGACTAAAGGATATAACACGCATATAACATTCATGAAAAATAAGGAAAACTCGAAATAACCAACCAATTTGTCTAACCAGTGTGGTAGACTAATTTCAATCCCATTCAAGAGGAGATTCATGCCCAGCAGTGGAACTTATATAAACAGAAAAGAATGAGTAAACAAATAAAAACATTAATATTATTAGTATCAAAAGGTCGAACAGCTCAGCATTGCGTTAGTTGAACTTTAACGCTTTTCAAATTCAACCCACAAGTATCTTCATCATTAAAAAATAATATATTCATTAGTTATACAATTCACAAACAATATGTACATAGTTTTAGCAATCACAAACTAACACAATCTATCTCAAACACTGCATTTGAAACACGCAAATTGCACAAAGCCAGTAATTGAATTTGAAACATTCATACAAAATGTATGTAATTAGATTAACTATTGTACTACAATCAATATAAGATATGAAATGTAGGATATGCAGACATCCTGCGGTCCAACATTGCGGGATGAGGATGTTCAACTAATGACAGGCATCCTAGACATTCCATACCGCATCCTAAGCATGCATAATACAACTGATTTGATATAATTAGCGGTGAACTATGTTTAGATAATTAGTTCAATTGAGATATTTGGTTATTCACGATATGCTTTGCCTAATGTACGCTGTTAATAGAATAATTAACGAGAATTTCTCGCAGAATTTGATTCATATAGTTATATGATGAGTTTTAGTAAATAAAATTTTAATGAATACAAATTGTATATGGTAGGAACACGCTGTCGACAATTTTTCGTCTATAACCGGGCCGTCCGTTCGCGAGTAGTGCCACACTCACCCAGAAAATCGGCGTATGAGTACTAGCAATTTGTTACTGCACTTAGTTCGGTGAGCGAGAGAGCCGGAAGCCCAACATAAGGGTGTTTGCGTGTGGTGGGTTTTGGTAATGTTTTTAGTATCACCGAACCTCATCATATGGTTTTATACTCCCTTCACTTTCTTCACACAAGGCAGCAGCCTAGGAATGGTTTATGTACAACAGTATCACTTACCATCAGTTGTGATGTTTGCTAGCTTCCCACCAACAACATTAAAAAAAAATAAAGGTGTAAAGGTGTAATCACAAAATAAAAGGCCCGTTTTGACAGTTCACGCCCAAGAAGTTTTCTATTTTTTACCCATCAAACTGTTTTGAAGGTAATTACATTTTTTATTGACGGGTACCGCCCACTGGGCTAAGTGCTGTGGCATAACGATTTTTTTCATATCGTCCACAGACTATTAATAATCGGTTAAGGAAAAATAAATCGATTTTTTAAGGCGGACTCGTACTTGTCTTACTTATTAATTTGAATACTAGTATTTAGACCAACCATTTACAGAATTTCACCAGCTGTGTAGTGATTTTTACTGAAAATTCGAGACGTCAATATTGACAATATGAAAATGAAATAATATATATATGGATAACGATAACTCAACTGACAATTTTAGCTCATCATCTTAAAAAAATGATTGATTGAAGATTCACTTTTTCTCTATATTTTTGTGATTGAGTGAATGCTATTTATTGTATCCGAAAAATATTAAATGATAGAAAAATGACCATTCGTAACATTTTATCATTTCAGAATATCTACAATATTACAGTTTAAGTAAAATTTTCAAATCGGAACTTTAATCCAATGCACTTTACAATATATATTCAAATCGATTATATACTCATATAAACTTGATTCGATTTATCGTGAGTATCGAGCACTGAATCGTATGGCTCATCACTAAATACATCGGTAAGACCAAGTGTCAAAACGGGCCTCTTATTTTGTGACAACTATAATAATTAGATAACCAAAAAATTAGGCCTCATTATGATTGTAATTATATATAGCGGCGTTAAAATCAGGTTAACAGCGTGTCTTCTAGTTACAATTCGTGTATGGATACATTCAATTCAGAACTTTAAAGCACCAAATCCTAAATTACCCTAGAGGACGTAAGATTCACAAACTAATCAACAGTTATACTCTGTACATTGCTATGTTGAAGCGCCGAAGTTTAATTCATAGTAATACGAATACAGAAATACCGTGAAGAAATATTTTTGATAAAATATATTTTAGATACAAAATGATAGGTTTAGACCCCATGGCAACTCAAAATATGAAAACAGGTATAATTTTATTTATTTATTTTAGTGGTAAAGCCACACTGTTGACAGTTCTCTACAGCCGCGGGCCGATCTGTCCGGGGTAACCACACTCTCAAAATCGACGTCTGAGTAGCAATTTGTTACTGCGCTTCGTTCGGTGAGCGAGAGAGCCGGAAGCCTAATTTTCTGAGAGTTTTTGCGTGTGATGGGTTTTACTGATGCCTTTAGTATCACCAAACCTCAATGCACGCATTCACACTCCCTTCAATTTCTTCACGGTAGGCAGCGGCCTAGCTATGCCCCTGTTATTGCAAAGGTCCATGAGCGGAAGCAACACATACCATCAGGTGTATTGTTTACTCGTTTGTCGCCGTTTGCAATAAAAAAATATACACATTTTACCTTTCCATATGGTGTCGGAATAAGAAAACAAAGCAACACCCCATTTCTTACTCGTGGGTATCGTAAAAGACGACTAAGGGATGTGATATAAAGATATGCAAGAGAAGTGAAACTCAACATAAAACCCTATGCCAACATTCTCACTTTCAGTTATACGATGCAAACAAACTTGTGCAGGCTAGCTAGTCAATCATTCATCATCATTAGGTATTTAAGCTTACATACATCCTAATATTGGGCTTGAGCTCTTCCACAATAGGAGTGAAATAGACTTACTATAGTAGGTCTATTTCACTCCTATTGTGTGTAGCGTGGTATACCACGCTGGTCATATGTGCTGGTATAGGATTTTATTTCAAGTTTGACTTCTCTTGAATAGATGTTAAATGCATATTTAATTCTCTAGCGATGATGAATCGTATTCCTATTCCGTTACGACACGGAATCATCATAATCAGTATCTCAGCCCAAATACTTCCCACTGTTTGAATAGAGCCTCCTCCAGAATAGGAGACTAGAATTTACTATACCATGCTGGTCAAACATCTTGGTACGGGTTTTTATTTCGAATTTTCTTTCTGTTACGTAGATGTTATATGCATATTATATCCCTTAGTCGTCTTTTACGATACGATACTCACGAGCAAGAGAGTGGGTGGTAAGTGACCTGCTATACCACACTGGACAGACGTGTTAGTATAAGGCTTTATTTCATGATAACTTTTTCTTGCTATATTATAGGCATATTATATCCCTTTTTTTGGGGTGGGTTACGGTCGGCGCACTCTTCGCACCACTCCGTCCGGGGCGACAGAGGGGCGTAAGCACACACACCCGTGATACGTCGCCTTCGTCGTTGGACCAACCACCGGAGCAAGGTGACTTGTCGTTAGTGGTCGGCCCGAATATTATATCCTTTAGTCATATTTACGATACCCACGGGCAAGAGAGGGGGTGAATTGTATTTTTACTCCGTCACCACACGGAAAAAGCCGAATAATATACTCGTATATCAAATTCTAGTCAATAATATATATCAAACGTATCTCATTATAAATTAATAAGTTTGTTTTATATATTACGGCTAGTATGTAATTTACAAGCAGGTAACGACGAAACTTGGTGAATCTAATATTATAGGGAATGAATTTGTAATATTCAAACTTTAGTTCGACTCATCGATTTATTGAAAGCCTAAATTGGGTCAAATATGGTGATTTCAAATTTATTATGATTAAATAATGTAATAATGTACAGTATTTATTTAAAGTTGCTGAGCATCGTTGGAAGCAGGTGGCACATGAACCTCACTATATGGCGCTACATGAGGGAAGCCTACGTCCAATAGTAGAAGGTGATAGGCTGAATGATGATGAAGGTGCTATTCCAACCTCGGCTGCAGGCTGCGGCTGCAGGCAGCACATGCGGCGGCTGCACGAAGCCGGCTGTGGCTGCACGACTGGTTTTCTATGTAGTAGTATAGATTTCTGTGACAAACATTCCGAACGCGGCTGCGGCTGCACGTGTTGCCGAGCCATGGCTGCAAGTGCTGTTGCGACTTGCAGCCGCAGCCGAACGCGGACAAGTAGTGCTGCGGCTGCAAGTCGATGCGCACGTCGTTACGTCACTCCAACCTGTTGAGACAAGTCCCGAGTAGTCGCTACTCGGCACCAATCTCACCAAACTTCATTTGCAGTCAAATTAGCGCTCATATTGAATAGAATCCTAGAATTTTTATTGGCTCTCTGGTCGCCACCTGCTGCTTGCCGCAGCACGTGCAGCCAGCCTCGGCATCACTACCGCCTACGAATGCAGGCAGCGGCTACGTGCCATACGTATAGTACCTGCATCCGCAGCCTGTAGCCGAGGTTGGAATAGCACCTTCATTTAGACTTTATGGAGTAGGTAACTAGGTACCAATCACTCGACCATTAATGCTGCAAAAAGTTTGAAACGATCTAAGCATAAGAAACTATAGTTTTGTTTCATACTAGCAAATTCCCGCGGTTTCATCCACGTAGTTCCCTATGGGAATACCAGGATAAAATATAGGCTAAGTTACTCGCTCATAATACCTATATATTTTTATTGATGAAAGAATTTTTAATATCAATTTTATTTAATAGTTTCGGTCTGGAAACCTAACAAACAAACTCACGTTCAGATTATACATATTAGTTACGATTTCTTATAAGATTTCATACCCTATATTTTATTCCCATAGAAACTGGAACTACGTAGGTGGGCGGGCACTTGCTAGAATGTAAGTAATATTCAGAGAAAAGAATAGATATATTGTTATCCATACTCATCATCATCTTGCTCTTATCCCAATTACTTGGGGTCGACGCAATATGTCATCTGTTTTGACATATTGCAAAAAGTTTCGGCAATGACTTTTATGACCGGCCGCGTGCCTGACGTCAACCCTCCTTGGGAATGTAATCGTTGACCCAAATGGTACCAGATGGAGTTGGTCCGGGTCAATCTAGGGCTCTTAGTCGTCTTTTACGACACCCACGAGCAAAGCAAGGGTTGGTAGTATTCGAAGCCGCTACCACACAGCAGATTGTTATCCATACTAATATTATAAATGCGAAAGTAAGGTTGTTTGTTAGTTTGTAACGCTTTCACGCTTAAGCCACCGAACCGATTTCAAAAATTCTTTCACCAATGGAAAGCTATAATATCAGGGAGAAACATAGGCAATATTTTATCCCGGTATTCCCACAGGAACGGCAACTACGCGGGTTTAAGCGACTGAAACCGAAGCGAAGCGAGGGCGAGTTGCTAGTACCTAATGAATATTTTAAAAGTTAATCTTATTTGTAAGCCGGAAAAGATCATCAAAGATAGAACTTGAACTCACATCTATTGGAAATCCATTCCAATTAGCTTAATTGGCAAAGCAAATGGAATGGAATTCCAATACAAGTGGAAACCAATTGTGATGACTTTTTTATAAATGGCATTTATCATCATCATCATCTAAGCCTATATCAGTATAGCCTATATCTAAGCCTATATCAATCCCACTGTTCGGTTCAGGCCTCCTTCGCAGTGAAAGGGAAATTGATCTACTGTTTCACGCTGGTCAGACGTGTTGGAATAGGAATTCATAACAAGTATAAAGTATTTCATCTCTTGCATCGCTGTTATCTGCATATATCCCTTAGTCGTCTTTTACGATCCCACGGGCAAGAGACGGCCTCGGATTCATATTCTCACTCCGTAACCAAAGGAAAAATATCGCCTTTATAAGAAAGAAGCTTTATAGTTCTTTTTATATTATTAACTTCCGTGTAATGACGGAAGAAGAAGAAGATAAGAATACAATTCACCGCCCCCTTTCTTGCCTGTTGGTGTTTCAAAAGATGACCAAAGGGATATCAAATGCATATAACATCTATGTAAGAGAAGTAAAATTCGAAATAAAATCCTGTACTAGGCTGTCTGACCAGTGTGGTAGTAGATTAATATCCCTCCCATTATGAAGGAGGCTCGGGCCCAGCAGTGAGGCATATATGAAATGTAATGATGATTATTCACACTTTGCCGATCACGTACCATCCATTTCTGTTAGGGCGACGATAAAATGCCGTGTGGTCCTAAAATCAGCCGTATTAACCCCATTAAGTACCGTAGGTTGATATCCCCACAATAAAGCATCGAAACCGAGTGACGAAATAATCCTGGTCCGACCATCCGATCTTTACAAAAGCTTAGCACGTCACATGCTGAATCAACAACATTTATGAGTAATTCTAAAAGTTTCATACAAATCCTTTAATCCTACAAAAATTGTAAAACTTATGCTAAATTCGTTCAAACTTATAAAAGGTTGTATACATTGGTATAAATTAAGTTAAAAAAGATGTGGTGACGGAATAAGAATACAATTCATCACTCCCTATCTTACCCATAGACGTCGTAAAAGACGACTAAAGGATATAGGTAGTAAGTATATAACATCTAAGCAAGAGAAGGAAAACTCGAAACAAAACATATCAACCTGTCTGACCAGCATGGTATAGTTAGGTCAATTGTCCTCCTATCGTGGAGAACGCTTGATCCCAGCAGTGAGACATGTATGAGCCGATATGAAAAATGGACGTCTGCAAATAAAAAAATAATCTATTCAAATAAATAAATGAAGTGTCTATTGGTAATGTCAAAATTTTAGGAATTTTCAATCTAACACGATACATTCTTAAAACCAGTTTAAAAAATTAGTGTCTCTCTGTCTGTTTGTTCTGAGTAATCTTCAAAACGGTTGGACCGATTTGAATAATATATTATTATTAGGTAACCGTGAATATAAGGAATAACTTAGACTATATTTTCTATCAGAAAATTCTATAACAAATTTTGCTCCGTCCTGGAACCGAACCTCATGAATCCTCATGAACTGCAGTCGCGTACCGTATTATCCTAGGAGTTATTAAAATTCGGGGCAATTTGACGGAAACCGAAGCGAAGCGAGAGTGGATCACCATTAGTAAGTATAGGTATATGTTTTTAAAGACATCACACTGCACTAAGGAAATAACCAATTATAGATTCAAAACAACAAAACAACAATTTATAAATCTTTTTTTTTTTATTGCCAACGTTGGCAAACGAGCAAGCAGCACACCTGATGGTAAGTGACGCTGTTGCACATGGACCTTTGCAATACCAGGGGCACAGTCAGGCCGTTGCCTACCGTGAAGGAAATACTCTTCTTAAACCTCCTTTAAAGAAGGACATGTCATAGCGCTCGGGAAACACAGCAACAGGTAGTTCATTCCAGAGTCTGCACGTACGTGGGAGAAATGAACGCTGGAAACGTACAGTTGAAGACCATAACGTTTCCAGGTGAATCAGCTGGGATAGTATTTTTTTTTAATCTAAGGCGTATCCTTTTTATTAATAAGACTACTTTACGGATTTTATCGCATTTGTATTTGATTTTTGATTGCCCAACGTTTTGAACACGCCACAAGAATGATTCTATATACAATCATTTTCTTCTTATATTGGCAGTAAATTCTGTATAGATATTCTATAGATATTCCATAGATATTCTATAGATATTCTATATAGACATCGATTCTATATAGAATTATTTTCTTCTTATACTGGCAATATATTTGTACTAAAATATGGGTCAAAATTTAATAACTAATTTTCTATAACGGGTTCAATTCTCTTCTTATTCCGCCCATGACTAAGCTGCAAAGTGTTTAAAACTTCGGGCAATCAAAAATCAAATACAAACGCGATAAAATCCGTAGTTTCATTTAAAATGTCTAACACTCGAGTTTCCTCTTTATATCTTCATATAAAGAGGAAACTCGAGTGTTAGACATTTATAACTTCTTATACAACCGGATTAATGATGATATTCATCATCATCATCATCACCAATATGTCCAATTAGCATGGTATAAGTAGGTAAATTTTCCTACTGTGGATTTTACGTGATAGAAGCACACTGTCGACAGTCCTCTGCCTACAGCCGCAGGCCGGTCCATTCAGGGTAGTACCACGCTCTGGTAGAAAAATTAGGTCTAACTAGCAATGTCAATATGTTGCATTTCGTTCGGTGAGCGAGAGAGCCGAAAGTCCAATTTTCTGAGGGTGTTTGTGTATGGTGAGTTTTGGTGATGCCTTTAGTATGACCGTATCTCATTGCACGCATTCAAACTCCCTTCACTTTCTTCGCGGTACGCAGCGGTCTAGCCAAGGTCCATGAGCGCCAGTATCACCAACCATCAGGTGTACTGTTTTATCGTACGCCACCAACAGCAATAAAAAAGGAGCTGTCGCTAGCAGATGTGAAACATCGAAATTATTTTGTACAGGTATGTATATGCATAAAAGAACAGATTACGACAGGTACTTATATAGCATAAAGTATTAATGAAATAAAAAAGTCGTTTCCAAAAAAAATGTTCTGCAACTTTGGTGACTCTTCCCAATTCTCTCACATTGGCCTAGATGGGATACCCCTACCGGTTTGCTCCGACTTTAAGTACTTAGGCTCCCTTCTCCAAGACGACGGCAACATCGACCGAGAGGTAAATCGTAGAATGAATGCAGGATGGATGAAGTGGCGACAGGTCTCGGGAACAATTTGTGATGCACGGATGCCCCTTAAACTTAAGGGGAAAATATACAAGAGTGTCATCAGACCTGTTGCTATGTATGGATCTGAATGTTGGGCATTGAAAAAGACGGATGAGAGAAGATTGCATGCCACAGAGATGCGTATGCTAAGATGGATGTGTGGGGTCACAAGGTTAGATAAGATAAGAAATGAGTATATTAGGAAGCCTGAAAGTAGCACCAGTGATAGAGAAGATTAGGAGCGCGAGGTTGTCTTGGTATGGACATGTGATGAGGAGGGATGAAAGCCATGTGATAAGGCGGGTTATCGATATGAATGTGGATGGACGAAAGAAGCGTGGGCGACCCAAAAAGAGATGGATAGACTGTGTGAATGAGGACATGCGTATGAAAAGCGTGAGTGCAGATATGACGGCCGATAGGAGGTTATGGAAGGTAAGTACATGTTGTGCCGACCCCACTTAGCGGGGGTAAGGGCAGGCAAATGATGAATGTTTCCAAAAAAATATGATTTTTATTCAATAGACATTTATTTTCATTAGTATAAGTACACTATAGGTATGTGTTTAGGTTAATAATTTATATTAAGCTCACTAGATGGCGTTGTAAGAATTTCTAAAATAGGTTATGGTTTCGATACGCAAATGTACATACACAATCGTGGTGTTAACGCCACGCCAACGATCAGGTTCACCCTCGCCTATAGATGTTTTACATCAAAAGAAGAACACTATTTTGATAATCACTACAGAAGACACTTAACAAAATATTTGCTACGACTGCTGTAACTAGACCCTACAGTTTAATGGCTTAAAGCAAGTTTCAGAAAGTTGCGATATTATTTACATAATTATTCAAGGTAAGCCTTTTCCAAGAGCATTTTGATGTCCTCAGTCGTTAAGGTGAACAAAGTTGCTTTTAAACCAAGTCGCCTGTACTTTGTAAGAGAAAGACCATCCCATCTGCAAATTGCTTTTATTACTTAATATCTGAAGACATTTTAAGTATTTTATCTATAAAATTATGGTTTCAATCCTAAACGATAGTAAGATTAAGATGTTATTGAATTTTTAATTCAAGTAATTGTATCCTTACTGGCCACGGACGTTAAGGACTCGATACTAGTTGTCGCCCTAATGGTAAAGAGGAGAGAATACGCTGGGTCATGGGGCCGCGCGCCGCCTTTCGTCACCCTAGACGGAACGGTCGGCGTGAATCCAAATCTATCGCCCGTTCAAACAAACCGGCTACTACCCATACTCATATTGCTCTTAAAAGATAAACCTCAAGCTAAATAAGTAAAATTGAAAATTTTTAATAATCTCGATACAAAATAAAATAATACAAGAAAAAGTATCATGTGCCCTTCAACAGGTATTATTAATTAATTGTCATTTAACGACTGTACTGGAAGCACCTAATCGTGTAACCATACGCCATTACATCACTTTGGAGAAGAGCTGATACTCTTACACTGCTGGACCGATATTAACCAAACATAGCTAAGAACCACCGCAAGGAAACTGGCTTTCAAATGAAAAAAAAATGAAAGCCGCATCAAAGTCGGTCCATCAGTTTGAGAGCTACGAAGCCACATACAGACAGACACACACAGAGACAGACTGACATCGACGTCAAACTTAGAACACCCCTCTTTGTACATCGGGGGTTAAAAAAAATAGATCGCTCAATATATTGCAATACATGGTTTTACATTGGAGTCGAAATCGCGGCACTGGCACGGTATATCAGTATTTTAACCACCACGTCATCTATTAGAATTGTGTCATTATATTTAATAAGATATTTGTTATCCAAAAAAAAAACCGACATAAAAAACCCTGAAAGCACTAAAAAATTAAAAATATGCAGAGTACACGAAAAAATCGTTAATGTAGACAATGTCAATAAATTTATATATTTTTGTTCATTTTCCGAAAATCGCTTGTCCGATTTCGATAAAATTTTCATGGAATGATTTGGGAAATATACCCTTTCCAACAAAAAAAGATTTTTCAATACGGTTAGCAAGCGACGGAGTTATGTGCGAACAAACATAAACAAAATACAAACATCCGAATTCAGAACCTCAGCCTTTTTAGAAGTCGGTTAAAAAAATGCTTAAAAAATCAAAATAATAACAACAACTATAGTATATATGACTAGAGAAATCTCTTTAGAATATAATAAAACACATTAACTATGATCTTACAATATTCTTTTGAGAACAACTTTCGTCACAGAGGCGTCTTTGCGGGACATTAAAGTCATGGCGGTTATAAAAAACCTTATCTATTCAAGTCACGTTTGTCACTTGAATTTATCATAAAAACTTTGTCCAAAGAAAAACAAAGGTCAAGATTACGCCCACTGCGACGCTTTCAAATATAAAGCAATATAAAACGAAACATAAAAATATAACTAAATAACTTTAATATAAATAGATTTTAAGCCTTCCGTAAATAGATTTTAAGTGGTGACGGAGTAAGAATACAATTCACCAACCACTCTCTTATCCGTAGATATCGTAAAAGACGACTGAAGGCTACAATATGCCGATAACCTCTATGCAGGAGTAGGAATACACGGCATAAAACCTTATGCCAACACGTCTGACCAGCGTGGTATAATAGTTCACTTCCCAAAAGGAAGCCCCAGCCCAGTGGGACTTAAATGGACTGAGATGATGATGATGAAGTTTCAAGTCCAAATCGACACATCTAAAATCTTTGTTTTAGTATTCTATGGTCTTACTTCAAACGACCAGGCAAGACCACTGTCAGTATCTGGACCTGCTCAACGAAACCCCAAACTCCTCTTTTGAGCTACTCTGTATTATCCTGTACCAAAACGTCTGACCAGTGTGATCACTCGTCATACTAACTAGACTAACATGGTCGTGAGACATGGTCATACGTATGACAATCAAATTGTCATTTATATTTCCGTTTTTATGGGCAAAGTGCGCCATCTATCGCAAAACGCGTACAAACTGTTCCGACAATACTCTAACTTTTTAATTAGAATTATATTAGACTAGCAACCTGTCCTCGCTTCGCTTCGGTTTCAGTAATCTTAACCGCGTAGTGCCCGTTCCCGTGGGAATACCGGGATAAAATATAGCCTATGTTACTCCCTGATAGTATAGCTTTCCATTGGTGAAAGAATTTTTGAAATCGGTCCAGTAGTTTCGGAGCCTATTCAATACAAACAAACAAATCTTTCCTCTTTATAATATTATTATAGATATCAAGACGATTGGAACGAATTTCCAATTGGATTCGTGTACCAGGCCTGGCAATCATTTTTATTAACATTTTTTTTTTATATTTGTAAATAACTCATTGTCATTTGACATAAATAAATCTTAGTAATTTAAATAATAGGGTAGTGTTTTTGTTTACAACAATTTCAACCGAAAAGTAAGTATTTGAACGGAACAATGTGTAAAATATTTTGACGTGATTGTATAATATGACCGACTGGCCCGCTTACACTGTAAGCTAACGGGTCGCCGAATGATCTGTGAAATTACCTATAAAATTGCTTTTATCTGTAAAATGGTTGTATTCATTAAATAAATACGTGTAATCATATATATTTTGTTACAGTTATATTTATTAATATTTTTTTTTAAATGAAACTATTTTTAAGGGTTTTATCACGTTTGTATTTGATTATTACTTTCTTTTTTTTTTTGAGTGTGGCAAGTAATAAACATCAGAAATTCTGTCCGTGTGGTGACGGAGTAAGAATACAATTCGCCACCCCCTTTCTTGCTCATGGGTGTCGTAAAAGACGACTAAGAGATACAGTATGCATATTACATCTATGCTAGAAAAGGAAAACAAGAAATAAAACCCTATTATTCTTTCTTTTTTGGGCCATGGTCAGCTTGCTCGCCGCCCGGCTCCGTCCGGGGCGACAGAGGGGCGCCGCGCGGCCTTATGACCCACCTGTAGCACGTCGCCTTCGTCGTTGGGCCGACCACCGGTGTAGAGTTCCTTGTCCTCAGTGGTCGGCCCGACGGAATACCCCTGCGGAGTACCCACTCCTCTCAACGTAAACCCTCGGGGATATCGGTCACCGTCGCGCGGTCGGCCTCTCGGCGGGTGACGGACTAAATCTCCGATTCAGTCACCCGCGGCCTCTGTTAGGGCGGCATCAGGCGCAGGTAATCGCACCTGCGCCGCCCTAAAATAAAACCCTATGCCAATACGTCTGACTAGCGTGGCAAAGTAGGTCAATTTTCCTCCTATCGTGGAGGAGGCTCGAGCTCAGCAATGGGCCATATATGAGCCGACATGATACAACTGAATTTACAACTATTTTACGGAGCAAGAAGTTTATTACACGATTAAGTCCCAGATGGGATTGAAAAGGATACTTCTATCTCACATAAGATATTGATCTATGGATCATATTAGAGGTTACTAATTTAAAAAGTATTGTAACAAAAAATTCCCTTAAGATCTTACGTCTAATGAGTTCTTAAAGATATTAAATTTAAATTCAAGCCGGCAATATTCATCAATTTATACTTTGATAGTCATTAGGGTATGAGATTTATTCCGAGCTTTAATACGTCTTCAAAACGAATATTGCTCCCAAGATATTAAACGTAATAAACCTCCTCATCCAACGATATTCGAGTTAAGTTCAACATTAATAACATTTTGAAATTCAAAACGTTGTTTTAAATTTAAATTTATCGATAGCTCGAATGTGTTTATAAGATCAAACTTCGCTATATCATCTATGAAATACATATTAGATATTTACCACGGCAAGATTGTATGAATTTATGAATGCGATAAAGATTGACCGCCAATTGCCCATTCGTCTTTTTCAGTAATGTATGTCAACAGATCATTTAATCTCTTAAAAATCCCACTGCAGCATCTATCCTTCTCCAAAATATGAGGGGAAACACAAAATAAAATACTTAGATATAAATACATATTCATGTCATCATCTCCAAATGATTTGTAATAAACCGATTACGAGGACGCAAGCATAACATATTCCTACATAAAGAGCCTCACAAGACACTTTACCGCGACAAAACAACAAAATATCCCTTAGAAATATATATAAACTAGTACCCGTATCGACGTCATTCTCACACCATTACCCATAGAGTGCATTAAATATAATGTTATCGGTCGACGTTGGCCATTTCCCCGCGTCAAGCAACAATCTAGAGAGGCCCTGTGAATAAATCAGCCAGGGCACCTCTGATCCCTTAAATAAGTGGGCTTTCGTGTGTGAAATATCGAGTAAGGTTGGGTTTGTTAGGACGTGTCACGGCAGTTGTTACTGAGCTTTTATTGGTTCCGTATATTAATTATTTTTAGAAGATAATTATTTTTTGAAACGATAATTTCTATTCTAGATACTTTGTATTTTTAACTCGTTAATATACAGGGCGACTTGATACTAGATTAGTGTTGATATAACGTATTATCGATATTATTGATTTTATGTTACTTTTGATAACATTAACGGCTCGACTGTTACAATATTAAAAAAATGTTATATTTTCCGTGAGCTGACCAACCGTTACTTTCACTCAGGTCTTTTAAAGATGATTGAAAAGCATACAATATTGTTTTTTACGTGAAAACTTCTATAGGCAGAACGATTTCTGATGTTTAGAGAATATTACATTGCGCATAAAACTATTTTACGGATTTTATCGCGTTTGTATTTGATTTTTGATTGCCCGACATTTCGAACATTTTACAGTGTTCATGGTCACGGGCGGCCTAAGATGTGACATATGGCAATAAAATTCGTAAAATAATTTTATTTACAATTTTATAGGCAGATTTGAATGGGTATTAAATTCATGTAAGTCGTGATCGAGCACGCAACGATCTCTCTAAAGATTTTGATCTGATCAGTGTGGTGCCCACTCACTCCGTAGTAACAAATACAATTCAACATTTCCTATCTTGACTGTAGGTGTTGTAAAAGATGACTAAGCGATATCATGTCCATATAAAAATATGCAAGAGAAGGTAAACTCGAAATATAACCCTATACCAACCCGCCTAACCAGCGTGATACAGGAGGTCGATTGACCTACCGATATCGAGGAAACTCGAGCGCAATAGTGGGCCGTATGTGAGCTGAGTTTTTTTTTGTAGAAGACCTATAACAAAACTACAAGAATTTTTCACTTTAAACCAGCAGTTTCTGAGATTAGTCCATTCAACCAAACAAAGTTTCTTTATAATATTAGTATAGACTAGTACAGATAACTATTGTTCCCTCAAGCTTTAATAAGATGTCATGTTTGACGTCATAATATGTCGGGTTAAAAAAGCGTAAAGATGCCTCCTTTAGTCTCCCTGCCGCCGTATATGAGCAATTTTGCGTTTAATTTGTTAAAATTTAGTGAAGACAGAATATTTTGTCAATTAAAACCTTATTCTAACAATAACAATAATTTAATTAAGTTTTAGCAAACACTAATGGAAAATTAGGTATGGTAAAAAATTTATGGGTTTTCAAATTTTCGTCAAAAATGGACATACAAGCCTAAAAAAACCAACCATAATCAATATCATTTTCTCATATAGAATTATTTTCTTCTTGTACTGGTAATAAATTTGTAACAAAATGTGGGTCAAAATTTAATAACTAATTTCTATAGCGGGTAGATGATTATAAATATCTGCAATAACGATGACTTGTTGGGCGTGAGACATCTTAGTCCGCCCTTGACCATGAATGCTGTAAAGTGTTCGAAACGTCGGGCAATCAAAAATCAAAAACAAACGCGATAAAATCCGTAAAGTAGTTTTATTTACAATGTGTAATACTCACGTAAACATCAGAAGTCATTATAAAAAATATATATATATATTACTAGCAATCCGCCCTCGCTTCGCTTCGGTTTCAGTCGCTTTACCCGCGGCGTAGTTCCCGTTCCTGTGGGAATACCGGGATAAAATATAGCCTATGTTACTCCTTGATATTATAGCTTTCCATTGGTGAAAGAATTTTTGAAATCGGTTCGGTGGTTTAAGTGTGAAAGCGTTACAAACAAACAAACAAACATCCTTACTTTCGTATTTATAATATTAGTATGGATTATAGCTTATAGGTTCTAGTTTTGAGATTTCATAATATAAAAAAATCAAAGCCGTGTATCGCTTAATCTTAAAGAATAGCGTGAAAAAAAATCCCAAAACTAGAAACTTCATGTTTTAAATTGATTTATTAAAAAGAAAACTCATTTTGAATTTGATAATCCCTTATTTTTCCATTTGTTTATAATTCAACAAAAATGAATGCCATAATCGTCGCGATTGACAGGCGGTTTAACTATTCCAATTGGTGTACCAAGTTTCTTAAGGAACTCGGTACCGACACTATTCACCAATGGTGAAGGGGAGGGATTACGGTGGGTTATAGGGTCACGCGCTGCCATAGGCCACCCAAAAAAAAACAGACGACTATTTCTGCTATTTACAAATTGTTGTTCTAAGTCTGGATGTAATTTGTGTCCGTTTATGTTTGTAAAGTCCCCAGCAATACAAGGATTATATCCTTAGTGCGAAGTTTAAAAAAAAGTATTCGCACGTATTTTAATACATGTAGGTATGTGTTATGATAAAAGTTTGAATCAATTCTCAAAATTGTGTAATACATTTCGCACAAAACTTATGGTAATATTATTTCACTCGAGATATACGCTCCAATCTAAATTCTGTTGCAGTCACGTTATCTTCTTGCCGTGAACATATTTCATGCACCAACGTGATGCGCTTATGTACAATTTCGTAAAAACATGTATTAATATTTCAAAAGCTTTATACACTAATATTAATATGTGATCATTTTATTTTCCTGGCTTGATTAATATTAATGAAAATTAATATTAATACGTTGTCTTGTTATTACGACAGTTGTTATGCCAAGAATATTTATTTAGCAATCAATTATTAGCTTTTTTGTCTTAATCAGATAATATTTATTGACATAGCTTACATAACACACCTATATTTTTTATAACCAATAAATTGTTGACTTATCGCAAACGAGCAAACAGCACACCTGATGGTAAGTGGTGCTATCGCTCATGGACTTTTTCTAGACCGCTGCCTACTGCGAAGGAAGTGAAGTTGAAAAATAAAGGATTGAAAAAACAGGCTAACAAATAGAATAAAGATTTTGTTTTAAGCCAGTTCCACCAGTTCCTAAGTATTACGTAAAAAACAAACGAACGTTTTAGGTTTATTTTAGGAATATAAATAAGATAAAATAAGAATTATCTATGAGATTCTACTTACCTATACCCCAACGGGAGTAGTAAAACTGATTGAAGCATCACTAGCAAAATGGACAGCAAAACAGACTACTAAAGCTTCTAGCAGACTACTGGAAAACTTATAACAAGGATCGCCATTGGCAATCTCATACCAAGCATGGCGATATTAGGATCCTCCTTTTAGGGAGCCTTTTTTTATTGCATACGGTGGCAAACAAGCAAATAGTACACCTTAGGGTAAGTGATGCTGTCGCTCATGGAACTTTGCTAGGCCGCTGCCTTCCATGAAGAAAGTAAAGGAAGTGTGAATACGTGCAATGAGGCTTGTTGATACTAAAGGCATCACCAAAACCCACCACACGCAAACACCCTCCGAAAGTTGGGCTTCCGGCTGTCTTGCTCAGCAAACGCAGCGCAGTAACAAATTGCTACTACTCAAACGTCAATTTTCTGCGAGAGTGTGGTACTACCCCGGACGGACCGGCCCGCAACTGTAGATAGACAAACGCCAACAACTATTAGTCTTTATTTTCTTTTTCTTGGGGTGGGCTACGGTCAACGCACCCGCCGCCGGTTCTGTCCGGGGCCACAGAGGCGGCGCGCGACCCCGTAATTCACCCGTGGCAAGTTGCCTTCATCGTTGGACCGAAGACCGGTGCAGGGTGACTTGTTGTCAGTGGTCAGCCCCAAGAATTATCCCCGAGGAATACCCTCTCCTCAACTCACGTCCCAAACTCGGGGACGTCGGTCTTCGTCGTGCGGTCGGCCTCTCGGCGGGTGACGGACTAAATCCCCGGTCAAGTCACGCGCTTCGGCCAGGGCAGCATCAGGCGAAGGTAATCGCGCCTGCGTCACCCCAGTCGCCGGCGGCGATGCTCGTCGTCGTGAAGGTGGTTCGCGTCGTCGTGGAGTCGTTCCTCCCGTGCGCGCTCCGCCGCCTCCTTCCGCGAGACTACTGCCTCGAAGGCTGCGACTGCGTCACTGTTCTGCTTCCGAGCATCACCCTGACGATGGGTGGCAGCGTCAGGTCGGTACCAATGATTGCGACTAGTTCCCGGCACTGCTCTGCCCAGGCGGCACACATCTCGAGCGTGTGCTGCGCCGTGTCCTCGTCGCAATCGACAAATATTAGCCTATGACTAACAGTGTCTTTGATGAGGAGACTTTGTTGGATATACATTTAAATGCTGATTCATGATACTATATACAGTCGATATAAAACTAGGACCATCATCTGAGGGTCTCCATCGCTTCGCAAGCTCATTATTATTCAAGAGACGTAGTAGCGAAGCGACACGTACGTCGGGCATCCTTCAAGCCAGGACGAATATTGTGACGCCAACTATGCGAACGAATATCATTGTAATACATTAGCAGGTACAATTTTAATACATGTCATTTAGAGGGATTACTCTTGTCACTCCGTGTGGTGAGTAAGAATACAATCCCCTTATCGTACGCCTGGGTGTCGTAAAAGACGACTAAGGGATTACAAATATACCTGCACCTGATGCCGCTCAAATCGAGGCCGCGGGAAACTGGACTGAGGAATAGTTGATCACCCGCATTAAGGTTGACTGCGTGAGGCGACTGACCGTCGTCCCAGGAAGGGCGTCAGTTAGGGCCCGAAAGGTTATTCCGCCGGGCTAGCCACAGACGGCAAAGAACTCGGTACCAGTGTTCGGCCCTATGGCGAAGGGGAGCGAATAAGGTGGGTTATGGAGCCGCGCAAAAGGGGATTACAATATTCAGCAGGCATCTAAGCAAGAGAAAGAAAACTCGAAATAACAGCTCTCTCTTTAAGAGTGGTAGGACCACACTGTCGACAGTTATCTCTGTCTACAGCCGCGGGCCGGTCCGTCCGGGGTAGTATTATACTCTCGCAGAAAATCGACGTCTGAGTAGTAACAATTAGTTATTGCGCTTCATTCGGTGAGCAAGAGAGCCGGAAGCCCAACTTTCTGAGGGTGTTTGCGTGTGGAGGGTTTTGGTAGTGCCCTTGGTATTACCGAGCCTCAATGCACGCATTCACACTCCCTTCACTTTCTTCGCGGTAGGCAGCGGCCTTGTAAAGGTCCATGAGCGGCAGCAACACTTACCATCAGGTGTACTGTTTGCTCGTTTGCCACCGTTGGCAATAAAAAAAAACATCTCTACCGACATCCTCTCTACCAACCCGTCTGAACAATGTGGTACAGTAGGTCAATTTCCCTCCCAGTGTGAAGGAGGCTCATGCCCAGTAGTGGCACGTAATACGTTCTACTCCACATAAATTCTTGTGCCAATTCGTCTGACCATCGTGGTATAGAACGTCAATGTTCTTGCTATTGTAGAATAGCCCAGCACTGGTGCGAATATAAGCAGTGATGTTGGTATCTCGATCACGTACGATTACTTTCCTATGGTTCAAGAAAATTACCCTTTACATTAAAAAAAGTGTTTCTAACGACCTGTGGTCCTTCGAGCCGTAATTTTTTTTAAAGTTGTATGGCATGGCAATTATAGCATTACGCCTTCTTTGGAGATGCCTACATCTCACCGATACGATAGTTTACAATTAAATGACTAGATAGCATTCAATTACAACAAATGATAAAATTAGAGTATCGCAGAAGAATTTAGAAGAGATTATCAGAAAAGAAACCTTCTGTGCTACCTTAAGACACCGATATCATATCATCATATCATATAACTTACAATTCTGCCAATAATGAACCTGATAAAGATGGCAGAAGGCGAGAACCGGACCATGTTGCTACCTGCTACTGCATAGAAGCGAAACTGCTGAATCGGACAACCTATTAAATGCCACCATCCACAGTAACCATCCCACCAATCAAAAACGCATAATTCATCAAATATATAGTTACAATGACACTCCACATATTATTAATTGAATTTCTATAAAGATATATTATTACATTAAATTTTAAAGATACTTAAATCCCACGTGCAACCGGAAATAACTGTATATTAAATCACTCTAATCCATAAATACGTCTACATGTCAGTCTGTATCAACAAAAAAACTTTCAATAGGTTAATAAAAGACTTACGCATTAAAGGCCATGACTCAAATAACAACGGTACTATTTATATATGGCCCGGGAAACTATAAAACCATTTAGGGATTGGACAAATAGCCACAGATGGGTTAGGGCTATAATCAATTATTTGTTATATGTAGGTTTGATTTTCACACAATCTATTCTAACGCATTTTTATATTTATAATTCTTCTGTACGTGTATGTGTGTCTGTGATAAAACGCCTCCTAAACGGCTGGGCGAGCTTCGATGAATTTTTTTGTGTGTTCAAGTAGAATTAAGAACGGTTTGTATTAACAAGTAAATCTGGTAGATAGCGCAGCGATCGGTTTCAAAGAATTGTATTTTTCTTTTTTACTTTGTATGGAATAGTGTCTATTCGGTCAGCTAGAATTATATAAGTTGAAGTTTGTAAGTTTGAATGGGTAATCTCTAAACTTACTAAGCCTTATTATTTTTTTTTTTCTAATAGGACGCTACATTATTATTCAACTCTCCCACGTTTAGCCTCGAGCTGAGTTGTATTTCCATAACAACACCACACTAATTTGAGCCCCGGTCGCAGAGTGCCCGGTGATCAGGAACAAGAAAAGAACTGCATAGGGCTCTATAAGCCCCTGGGACCACGCTTCAGGGGACTGTTCGACGCTTATTTGACGTCCGGGCAGTTCCCTGGGTGCTGGAAAGAGGGGAGGCTGGTTCTCCTGCTGAAGCCGGGACGGTCTCCCGAGTCGGCCTCGGCCTATAGGCCCATCGTGCTGCTCGATGATGCGGGCAAGCTGCTGGAGAGGGTGTTGGCTGCCCGCATCGAGCGGCACCTCGTCGGGGTCGGGCCCGATTTGCCGGACGCCCAGTTTGGTTTTCGGCGAGGGCGTTCGACGATCGCGGCCCTGCTGCGCCTGAAAGCCGTGGTAGCGGAGGCCGTCACCGGCGGAGGAGTCCTGTTGGCGGTGTCCCTGGACATCGCCAACGCCTTCAACAGTCTGCCATTCAGCTGCATCAGGGAGGGGCTGAGATATTACGGGGTGCCCGTGTACCTCAGGCGGCTGGTGGCAGACTACTTGGAGGGGCGCAGCGTCCTCTACGTTGACCGAGTAGGGGACGTTGTGCGAACACCCATGACGTGTGGTGTCCCGCAGGGGTCGGTTCTGGGTCCGACCCTGTGGAACATCGGCTACGACTGGGCGTTGAGAGGAAGCCTCCCACCCGGGCTGGGCGTAATTTGCTACGCCGACGATACACTCGTCACAGCCCGGGGTGGGACGCTAGAGGAGGCGGCACGCCTGGCAACTCTCGGCACCGAGGAGATTGTCAGGCGGATCGAAGCGCTGGGGTTGAGGGTAGCCCTGGAAAAGACGGAGACCCTTTTATTCCATGGCCTCCGTACCGCCGGGCCTCCCACCGGCGCTTCGATCACCGTGAAGTTGGTCACCATCAGCATCCAGGCCCACATGAAGTACTTGGGCCTGGTGCTCGACGGGCATTTTTGGTTCCGGGAGCATCTCCATCGACTTGTTCCCCGGCTTGTCGGCGCGGCGTCCGCCCTTTCTCGGCTGATGCCGAATGTGGGCGGACCCAGCTCTACGTGCCGACAGCTGTACACGGGGGTGATCCGGTCGATGGCTCTGTACGGCGCACCGTTGTGGGCGGGGTACCTGCACAAGATTGTCAGGAGGGAGAGCATACCGTCCTGCCACCACTGCAGTTGCGACGAGGACACGGCGCAGCACACGCTCGAGGAGTGTGCTGCATGGGAGGGGGAGCGCCGTGAACTCGTCGCGATTATCGGTGCCGACCTGGCGCTGCCGACCATCGCCAGGGAGATGTTCGACAGCGTCAGGAACTGGGACGCGGTCGCCGCCTTCTGTGAGGCCGTAATCTCACGGAAGGAGGCGGCGGATCATGTACGAGTACAGCTCCTATTCGGCGACACGTTCCGCCGCCGGCGACTCGGGCGGCGCAGGCGCGAGCATCTGCGCCTAATGCCACCCTAGCCGAGGCCGCGGGCGATCGGACCGGGGAATTGTCCGTCACCCGCAGAGAGGCTGACCGCGCGATGGCGACTGACGTCCCAGTACGTCGAGAGGTGAGGTTACCCGAAAGGGTATTCCGTCGGGCTAACCACTGACGACAAGTCACATCTGCTCCGGTGGTCGGCCCATCTGCGAGGTGAAGTGAGTACGGGTGGGTTATGGGCCCGCGCGCCGTCCTTTCATCGCCCCGGACGGACAGGACCGCGCGTGCGCTTACCATAGCCCACCCATAAAAAAAAAAAAAAAAAATAGGTCTCTATAAGCTACTGTGTGTCCAGTCTCTGCCCTTTCAGCGATCATCAGTAACCTATCTGATCCTATCCCAAACCAACCGACCAAAACCGACTCAATATGTATTATTCTTTCATAGTACATATTGCAAAAGTTATCGGCAACTTCCAACTGGTCAACTATCTGACGTTGACTTTCTATAGGAAAAAGAATGTAATATTAGACCAGACGGCATCACTTGAAGTTGGCCCAGGTCTACGCACATCTTTTAGTAGTCTTTTACGACACCCACAAGCAATGGTTTTTTTTTTTTTTTTTTTTTTTTTTTTAATGGGTGGGCTATGGTAAGCGCACGCGCGGTCCTGTCCCTCCGGGGCGATGAAAGGACGGCGCGCAGGCCCATAACCCACCCGTACCCACGTCACCTCGTTGTTGGGCCGACCACCGGAGCAGATGTGACTTGTCATCAGTGGTCGGCCCGACGGAATACCCTTTCGGGTAACCTCACCTCTCGACGTACTGGGACTTCGGTCGCCATCGCGCGGTCAGCCTCTCTGCGGGTGACGGACAATTCCCCGGTCCGATCACCCGCGGCCTCGGCTAGGGCGGCATTAGGCGCAGATACTCGCGCCTGCGCCGCCCGAGTCGCCGGCGGCGGAACGTGTCGCCGAATAGGAGCTCTACTCGCACACGATTCGCCGCCTCCTTCCGTGAGATTACCCACAAGCAACGTAAGGTAGTATTCGCAGCTGCTACCATACAATAATCACAAAACACTAAACTCATCATTATATAAGTCCACATAAATGCCACTAATGGGCTTGAGCCTCCTCCACTATGGGAAGGGAATTGACCTACTATACCGTGCTGGAGATGCTCGACAGCGTCAGGAACTGGGACGCGGTCGCCGCCTTCTGTGAGGCCGTAATCTCACGGAAGGAGGCGGCGGATCGTGTGAGAGTAGAGCTCCTATTCGGCGACACGTTCCGCCGCCGGCGACTCGGGCGGCGCAGGCGCGAGTATCTGCGCCTAATGCCGCCCTAGCCGAGGCCGCGGGTGATTGGACCGGGGAATTGTCCGTCACCCGCAGAGAGGCTGACCGCGCAACGGCGACCGACGTCCCAAGACGTCGAGAGGTGAGGTTACCCGAAAGGGTATTCCGTCAGGCCGACCACTGACGACAAGTCACATCTGCTCCGGTGGTCGGCCCAAAAACGAGGTGACGTGGGTACGGGTGGGTTATGGGCCCGCGCGCCGTCCTTTCATCGCCCCGGACGGACTGGACCGCGCGTGCGCTTACCATAGCTCACCCATAAAAAAAAAAAAAAAAAAAAAAAAAAAAAAAAAAAAAAAAAAAAAAAAAATACCGTGCTGGTCAGACGTATTGGCATTAGGTTTTATGTCAAATTTTCCTTGTCTTGCATAGATGTTACCTGCATATCAGTCGTTTTTTACGTTACCCACAGGCAAACAAGGGGGTGGTGAACTGTATTCTTACTGCGTCACCACACGGATAACATACAGCAACTTACCCGAATATCATGTGAAATGGACCAAAACTAATAATACCAATTTATTTCTTCAATATAACAAATAGATAGGTTCAATGCTATTACTTAATAAGGCCCACTTCCACATAATTAACTTGGCTGACAATTGCAATTTTATATACGTGAATATGATTGCTATGGGCCTATAATTATAATGTTGAGATTCATCATAACTATTATATATTTATACCGTTATAAAAATTATTACTTGTAGAGTTAGATTCTTTATTAGTTATATAATATAATGTTTTATTATAGCCCAGTCGAAAAAAATATGGCAAATTTCAATGGTGTCTTATAGATTAGATATGATTATAGTAGATGTCCATTTATTTATCAGAGTTAGACTACTTTTGAGTCTGTCTAGAAAGAAAGTAAGAAAATCCTTAGCAAATTCAAATTCAAATCATTTATTATGCATAGACCCCGAGAGGGTACTTACATATTGTCAATTTTACAAAATAAAATTTGATTATCCAATAAAAATAAACTACCACCGGATCGGAACGCGACCGCTACTAAGAAGATCCGGCAAGAAACTCAGCGGGCTGGTCTATTATTTAAATTTTTTTTTCTTCTTACTAGATATAAATTTGTGTACATGTTTTGTAAGACCTAGCTCCAGTGTGATGCCCTTCGAACTGCAAGATACTTAATATAATTCAAATGATTATGGCTGGCCCAGATCCCACAAGCGGCACCCGATCACGAGTTAACTACTAGAGCAGCCATCACTCCCCTCAACCACTATGGAGGGAAGGGAGAGACCCGCTCCACGCAGCTACCGCAAGTAGATCCTGCAGTGAGCATGACAAAGACCATATGTTACAAACATGTTACAAACGACGAAAATGCAAAATATCGTTAGGCAAAACACGCTACGCTTTACAATATTAGAGTTAATAAAAAAGAGTTTATTTCAAATAACAAGGAAATTGCATAATGAGGAGCTGCTCACAACCAATCTGTATTATCATCTACATAATCCGAGATTTTATAATAAGCTTTCTTACAAAGTCTATTCTTGATAGCTTTTTTAAGCTTTTTTGTTGGCAGGTCTCGGATATCTTTAGGTAATCTATTGTAGAAACGTATACATTGCCCCATGAATGATTTGCTAATTTTTTGGAGACGAGTAGTATGTACAACTAGTTTGTCCTTATTCCGAGTATTCATTTCATGAATGTCACAATATCTTTTGAAGTTAGCGATATTTTTTTTGACATATAATATATTTTCGTATATATATATCGAATCCTAGAACCAATACACATGGTACAAAATAATCATATAGGTTGTAATAAAAAAAATATATTAACTTTTTGTGCCAAATAGCCTATTTATAAAGTTCATATGCTATATGAATAACATTGCGATGAATAAGACATTAGCACAGCTAATTATTAAATAAATAACTAGGTATTTGATATTTTATAAATTTTTAAGTACTTACCCTTTCAGGTCGACTTTGTCGTCGACGTCCCAGCAATAAAAGGTTGGAATATTACCTCAACGCACTCTCCATCACTGCAGGTGGCAGACAGAACACCGGTCCGATCAACCCAAGCTTCAGTTAATAGAACCAGTTTTATCCTTTAATATCTTTTAAATTTTAAAAGTGCATAGAAAATTCATTGTTATTTATTAAGGAATGTAGGTATAAAATTGGCATATAAAGCCTAGTGCTTTACTTTTCTATAGAAGTCTAATACTAATACTACTACTAATACTAACACTTAAATATTATGTATTCGGGCATGAAGTCCACAATGAGCTCTACTTCATACCTACTGAATAGGTATTTTTTTTAAGTAAATACTTGTGGATACTAAGACTAATAAAACGAAAATTTTGCTGCAAGCGACTTTAAAACCATAAAATTCAGACAGCAATCAGTCTCAGAACAATCATTTGTGGATCGCACAAAACTATCACGCATAAGAATCGAAGTCAGGACAATTTTTATAGCAAGGCACCACTTAGACCAGTACACCGTTTCCAAATTTTATTAACACTCTATGTTTCATGTTTTGGCCATCTTCTGTATTACAGAAGGAGGATATATAATCATCATCATCTCAGCATACACCTCCCACTGCTTCACTCGAGCCTCCTCCATAAAAGAGGATAAATGGACCTACTATACCACGTTAATCAAAGAGGTGGCATAGAATTTCATTTCGAGTTTTCCTCCTCTTTAATAGTTCACCATCTTATCAAGAGGAAGAAAAATGGCGATATGAATAATAACAAATTTCATCACAAATTGAATAATAATAGAAAATAGTCCAAAAAAACTAAAAAAATACGCTTAACACTCCGGTCCCAGGCAATCAAAAAATCGCTAATCCTGATTATCCTAGGAAGGATAACGTGTCAAACTGTTTAAAATATTGAATTGTCATCGGTCCTTAACACGTATGCCAAACTTCGAGTTACTCCGACGTTTTGAAGGGGGTAAAATCATGTTCAAAGATTCCGTTACATATTAACATACATACGTCTGAAGCTAATAAAAGCGTATTAAAATAGTCAAAAGACAAAATCCTTTCAAACGCTGAATAAAATAACAACGCGTTAATTTCTTAGAAACCTTAGTGGCTCAGACAGCACTAAGTGTAGCCCGTGGCGCTGTCTGATCCTCAGTAAAAATTTCCAACTACTTGCAATAGCTAAACAGGATGTTTTGCTACCCGCGGCAAGTTTCCAAGGCGCGGTCAAAGTACGTACACATTTACAGTTTTATAAGCTGCAAAGAAAAGAAAATTAAAATAAAGTTGGACAGTAGCAGTTGTTGAAAAAAAAATTGAGAAGCCAAGATTAGGGTTGTTATTTTATTTGGGCTGCATAATAGCACACAATCTAGATATTTTTATTTCATTGCTTTTGTTAATAGACGAGCAAGCGGCCCACCTGATGGTCAGAGATATCATTCACTCACACCGTTTAGCAATACGACAGCTATCGCCTTACCACCGCCTACCAGTTCGTCAGCCCGTACAGGTGAATTGTTGGGCATAGGCCTCCCAACGAAAATACTATTCAGATAGGTCCCGCTGATTACCACTCGAGAACCTTTCTTCCCAAATGTTTGTCAGTTCGACGAGTATATGGACATTTCAACGTACTAATTCTTCGGGTTATGGCGGTTACATCCGTTCTTCTACGGGTTTCTCTTAACATCAGTTTTTATGAAGACGACATTTAGAGATCATTGCCCACCATAAAGGATGCAGGATTGGAGGAAATGTCATGGGGACAGGAAGGGAGATGAGGAAAGAGTTGTTGATCCGATTTATTTGCTCACCGAATAGAGGGCAAATTGCTACTACAACTTACTTAGAATAGTACTTGCCCAGAAGAATCAGCCCATTTATGGCTGCTGGCAGTAAAGTATCAATAGCCTAGTCTATAACTATCTGCCTGCTATACCAAGAGTCGTGAATTCGATCACCACGTAAAAAAGACTTTAGTGTGTTAATAATTATTCTGAATAGGAATTAATCGTTTAGAGCAGGGTTGGTTTTTTAATTGGCGAGAAGGTATAAAAATAACACTGTTTTTGTAAAACACTAGGTATATAAAAAGTAGTAAGACATACTTTTTAGAATTGTGACAGCCCTAGCATCCGAGATGAAACAATTTTGTAATTATTTAAGAGTATATAGAAAATTTCAGGTATAAATGAAGTTGACTTGGGTCTTATGTTACTAATAAATCGATGGTACACTAAACCGTCGACTAATTTCTCGGGTACCATTTGAAATCCCATAATAGTCCCTTTAATTTTTTTTTGTCTTTGTCGCCTCGCCGTTTCACAATAGACACCATTGTAGGCTTATAACAAAGGGTTGGCACTATCTTGAATCCAAATATAATATTTAATATATTGCATATGCATAAATATTAGTATTTCACATGAACAAAAAATGAGCGCACCATATTTTTAATATTCGTTTGTTATATTATTATGTTAGTGTATGTATACAAATAATGTTCTCCTAAACGGCTGGACAAATTTTAATAAATTACAAAACTTGTGTGGGTGAAAAAAGGGCGGTATAAAGTTGGAGGTAGCGCTGCGATCGCCTACAGAAAATATTTTTTTTTTTTAATTTACACATTCTAACTAATATTATAAATGCGAAAGTAAGTTTGTTTCTTTGTTTGTTACGCTTATACGCTTAAACCACCGAACTGATTTCAAAAATTCTTTCACCAAATGGAAAGCTATAATATTAGGGAGTAACATAGGCCATATTTTATATATGTAGTATTCCCACGGGAACAGGAACTACTCGGGTAATGCGACTGACACCGAAGCGAAGCGAGGACGGCTTGCTAGTAATATTATAAAGCTTAAACATAATATTATAAGGGCTTTACAATATTTTAGTTACTTAATAATTAGTGGCAATGAAATGTTAAGACGTAAGATATGTTGTCTGCTTGTTTTGCGTTTGTGTGACACAGCATCGTAACATAATATAATTTTACTAACATAGTACTTATTTTAGCTATTACTAACCAATGAAGAGATTCATAGGACTAAATTTAAATCCTATTGTATAAATAGATATTTCTGACAACCCTAAACCAGACTGGTCTTTACAAAATATCTCTTTTGTAAAAAAATCTTCTGTATCAGGTTTTTTTCATGTGACTTGTCGAAACAAATCGAACAGGTATCGACATGTTTTCGTAACGGCCAAATATAACAGTTGCAAGTTTAAAATTTTATTATTCTATCGTTGCAATGTGAGATGAGCTTCCTCCCGGACTTCTGTTGCATACAGACGTGCTTTAATGTCGATTTTTAGCGAAAGTATTTCAAAATTTAAATAAATTAAAACCACCTGAATAATAGGAGTGCATAAAGGTTAGGAAGTTGAATACATCTAACTAAAAGTGTACGCGCAAGTAAGCAAACTCACATTATCAAGCTAGACGTACGGTACATATGTGGGTGTAAGCTTGAAGAAGAGGATAGCATCAACAAGTAGATACTCACCTGTACATAATAGGTAAGAGACAGAAACAATTCATCTATAACAACTTTTATGAAAAGTACTGCACAATAAGAAGGTCAAGTTACGTTGGCGGAAAACTTTTTTGTACTGAATCGTCGATAGGCGACCATTTTGCTGACCCCTCAATCTTACAACGCCTCGGACTTGTATCGTTTTATGAAAGCCTAGTAACTTGTAGTGAACAATTATAAGACACATTATTTCTAATTCTAACATGCCGTTTCGCCGTTCACCGCCCGCATCGTCTGTTGCGACTGCACATCCGCCGCTACAGATTTACGATTCGGATACTCCCTCTGAACAGGGTGTTTCTGGAACTACTCGAAGGAAACGTAGACGGGAAATTGATGATGATCACAGAGAAATTAGGAAAGAGATGTCGAATTTTTTCACCATGCTTTCGGACAAATTTGATCAGAATTTCTTAGAATTAAAACAACAAAATTCCGAGCTGAAAGAAAGCTTACAATTTATGTCCGATAAATACGACAATCTTCTCAAATCTCTTTCTAAGATAGAAGAAGATAGGATAGAAGATAAAAAACAAATTTTGAAGCTGGAAGAGAAAATAGAGATATTGGAACGTAAAAATAAATCTACAGTATTCGAGTTACGGAACGTATCCACCATCCTCCACGGCAATAATAAAACAGAAACGAAGGAAGACATCTGCAGTGTAGTAAAAATTTTGGCCGAATCGGTAAATATGGAGATTAAAGACTGATATAAAAGACGTTTATAGAGTAAATACCAATAAAGGAAGCACCAGGCCCATTGTAGTGGAATTGAACAGCGTCATAAAAAAAATCAACATATTACAGGCTATTAAGAAATTTAATAAAAACAAGACCAATAGCGACAAATTGAACACAGAACATCTACGGATTCCAGGTCAGGCCTGTATTCGTATCAGAGGCGTTGACGACCAAGGCTCAAAAACTTTATTATATGGCGCGACTCTTTGCACGAGATAATAATTACTCATATTGTTGGACCTCAAAGGGCCTAGTGTACTTGCGTAAAACAGAAGGACAGCTTGCAATCCGTATTGAAACTGAAGCAGAGCTCATTAAACTTGGATCAAAAAAGTGACTAAATTTCTTGTTATTGTTTAATCCAATATTTGTAATTCAAATTTTGTATGTCACTTATGTCTTAATATTAACATTCTATGTACGACTCTTTCAAATTGTAAACCTACATAACCTACATAAAAATCTGTATCTTACACACACAATAATCTACATATCATGCACGCCTCCTCACAGTACATACTCACCAAAATCACAAAATATTAATTTTATATTTAATGAACTTTTATATATTTTTTATTATTTTATTATTGTATAATTTTGTTGTTATATGCATTTTAAGGCGATATTTGTAGCAGAGTTGCTATTTACGCAGATAGTTACAGTACAAGAATATTGGACAAGCTCAATAATATTCAAAATTCGATAATTTAATTGATAATCATTCTAATAATATAGACGAGCTTGAAGTTTCAGATTCTTATAGAGCAGAGCCAGAAAACTGTAAAAAAAATAATTACCCTTAATTGTCTAAAAATACTAACGCAAAATATTCGAAGTATATCGGCCAACATTCATAATTTTGAAGTATTAATGACTCGAATGTCTATTTCGCTAGATATTATATTACTTACGGAGTGCTGGTTGTCGTGCAACCCCATCATTCCTATTCTAGAGGGATATGACTCTTTTGCAACTACTAAAAGAATTAACAAAAATGACGGAGTGGTGGTGTATATTAAAAACAATATTACTGATGTTTCCGTATCTGAAATTAATATTGCAGATGCCAATTGCATTCAAATAATTATAGGAAAAGCCATTTGTATTATTGCAATATATAGATCTCCATCATTCAAGGATATAACAAACTTTCTTTTTTCTTTAGATCATGTTCTCACTAAAAATTCAAGCTATAGTAATTTAATAGTTATTGGTGATTTGAATATAGATATTTCAGGTGGCAACATGGATAGTAGAACATTAGAGTATTTGAATCTTAATGCTAGTCACGGTCTGTTGCCAGGCCATAACTTAGTTACTCATGATAAAACATCTCTAGATCATGTATTACTTAAAACATTATATAAAGCTACGACGATAGTTGTAGATTCTACCGTTACAGACCATAATGCGGTTCTACTGACTTTAGATAAATTTAAAATTAATAGCACACATAAAAATAAAAATAAAATTGACTACTTCACACTTAACACACAATTGCAAAATGCCGACTTTAAAGACATTTACCAATGTACCAATCCAAATACTGCACTTAATTTTTTCATTAACATAATTTCTCGGGCCATTCAAGTTAGCACCATATCTTACACCTTGCCACATCGCTTAAGAATTATGAAACCCTGGATCACACCGGGGCTATTAATATGTATGCGTAATCGAGACAATATGTATTTAAAAGCGAAAAGAACACCCAACAATGGCATTAATATCACATACAAAAGATATCGTAATTATTGCAATAATATTATTAAAAAACTTAAAAGGCAGTACGAGAGAGATGAGTTGGACAAGGCTACTTCAAATCCAAAAAAGATGTGGCAAGTAATTAGAAACGTAACACATACCACGAAAAAGAATATTTCTGCTAGTCCATTATTAAAAATCAAAAGAACCGATATTGAATCTGTTAACGAAGTTAACAAGTTATTCGTAACTACTGGCAAAAATATTGCCCATGAAGTTACAATAAATTATCCCAGTAATACTTCTGCCAATATATTGATGGATACATTGCCTTATTCATTTGTATTTTTGGACACTGACGAGCTAGAAGTAGAGCAATTAATATTAGAACTGCGCAGTGATTGTGCTACTGGATTTGATGGTGTGTCTTCTAATATAATTAAACAATATAGGAATTATTTTATAACGCCATTAACATTTATATTCAACTTGTGTATAAAAACAGGAATCTTTCCGGATTTATTGAAAAAGGCACTTATTTATCCTATTTATAAAAGCGGGGATGCAGACCGTGTCAATAATTATAGACCAATCTCTATCTTGCCATCTTTGTCCAAGATATTAGAAAAAATGATGAACAATCGATTAAAAAGATACCTAGAAGATAATGACCTAATTTCTCAAAATCAATTTGGATTTAGAAATAAGAAATCTACTAATGACGCTGTACATGAACTCACTGACTATGTTGTTCAAGCCTTGGATAAAGGTAAGAAAAGCATTGCAGTCTTCCTGGACTTGGCTAAAGCATTTGACACGGTCTCCATTCCCAAACTGATTCTTAAATTAGAGCGTGGCGCATACGCAAGTTTAAGCTTCCACCATCTGAAAGACACAGAACATCCTTCAAACAGCGTTTTTACTGTTTCCTTGGACGATTCATATATACTAAAGTTAATAAGATTTTGAATATTAATCACAAAAATATTAAGAATGTAAAAAGATCGTAACTGAGTGGCTCCTAAAGCTAGACTATCATGACACAGAAAATCTTCTTCGACCAATTCTATAAACATACTCGGATATAAACACCTGCCTTGTGAATGCATCATAGGACAAACACACTCATTCATATACACACATACGCGCACACACACACACCCACCCACACACAAATACACACCACACACATACACATACACACACACACACACACACACTCAAACACACACAAACGCACACGAAGGTTTACTACTAATACCATACCTATATTAATTTTATATTTTCTATCTTTTATTGCCTACTGTGTTATTTTAATTTTGTTGAGTATCATCTGTATAAGATTATTAATAAGTGACACTGGAAGGTTGCTGATACTTATAGCACAGGTTTACCTATTTTAAGTATCAGCAGAACATCAAATTAATGTTAAATTTTCTTGTATATCCATTTGCACTTTATTTTTGTATATACCAGTTTGTGGCAATAAATCATTATTATTATTAAAAAAAAAAAAAAAAATGTGACAGCAGTTGTATATTATCCACAGGCGCGTTTGGAACTAATTTTTATTCTTGTGCCATGTCCACGGTGCTTGCTAATGTCTACGCGGGTATTACCTATACATTGTAAATGGTCACAGTGGTCCATGAATGCTGTAAAGTGTTTGAAACCTCGAGCAATCAAAAATGAAATACAAACGCAATAAAATCCGTAAAATAATGTTATTTACAAAATGACATTCGTCACATATTGCAATTTAAATTATTGGTTCAAAAGATATGAGTGGAAACGCTACGTTAATCCCACTGTCAGTACTTGCACTGCTAATCAATGACACGGCCATGACCTCCAACAGTGTCTCGTACCATTTGCTAAGAAGAGGCTGCTAGAAATACCTTGGTGATGAAATGAAGAATCATCATCTCAGCACATATAATCACGCTGGGCAGACTAATTGGCATAGAATTTTGTTCCGAGTTTTCCTTTTCTTGCACCTACCATATTCGCATAGTCAATATTTCTTTATTCATTTTTCCTCAGCGTAACCTTTTTAATCCGTCATTAGCAACTTCTTCATTCACATGGCAACACTGCATTACAACACTATTTTTAACGAATTCATATCTCTATACCGCTTGTGGGATCTGGTCCAGCCATAATCATTTGAATTATATTATCTTGCAGTTCGAAGGGCATCACACTGGAGCTAGGTTTTACAAAACATGTACACAAATTTATATCTAGTAAGAAGAAAAAAGAAATTAAAATAATAGACAAGCCCGCTGAGTTTCTTGCCGGATCTTCTCAGTAGCGGTCGCGTTCCGATCCGGTGGTAGTTTATTTTTATTGGATAATTTAATTTTATTTTGTAAAATTGACAATATGTAAGTGCCCTCTCGGGGTCTATGCATAATACATGATTTGAATTTGAATTTATAAAATTTACTCTACTTTTATGTCACTCCTGCCATACCCAAATTTCTTTTTACCCGACTACGGAGGGTAATGATTTTGACTATGAATGTACATACATACATAGTCAAAATCATCACCCTCCATAGTCGGGTAAAAATTACATACATTATGTATGTTCATTTGTTCCCTCATATCTCCTCAACTACTTATTAGAACCGGACAAATAAGGTATCGTTAGAAGCGTCTTGATCGTCAGCTAGTTATAACCTATATGATATGTCAGTAAATCTAATATAGGGCCCTCTAGAGGTCTTAAAGTACTATGTTAAAAAATAAATTTGATATAAATACCTAGTGTTGCCCAAAAAGTCTTGGTCTTGCGGTCTTGGCCTTGGTCTTGTGAGAAATGCGAGACCAAGACCAAGACCGCTTAATTTTTGCAAGACCAAGACTGGCTCTGCAAGACTTGAGCAAGACCAAGACTGGGCCTGCAAGAGTCTCGCGGTCTTGCATTTAATTCAAATCACCATTTCAGCTTATATACGGTTGAGCTCGTGTCTTCTACATAATAGGAGGGAAATCGGCCGTGGCCGGAGGGGAATCGCCACGGTGATCGGCCGTGTTGTTACAGGGTTTCATATCGTTTTCCTTCTCTTGCACCGATGTTATATATTATAGCCCTTAGTCATGGGTTCGCAGTCGCGAGTAAAATAGGGGGTGATAAATTGTATTCTTACTCCGTCACTGTAGTGACAATTGACGGCAAGTCAAATCAGTCTTGAGATATCCATTTATTGGCCAATCGACTCCCAATGTTAGTGTTGGCTTTTCAGAATTACTCTTTGGAAAGGATTAAGGACAAAAATACAGTAATCACGATAGTGCTCTTGCCCATTATACATATTTATATATCCGTTTATTCATTAGTCCAACGACGTTCACTGTTGGACATAGAAATATGCCTACAATTAATCTACATAAATGTCCGTGTAGGGACAGAGTACGAATACAATTCACCACTCTCTTGCCCGTAGATGTCGTATCAAATCAGACCGAGGCAATGGTGTTGGAACCCATGAAAAAAAAATTGAAATAAAAATATCGATTCATTAATGAATTGAGAGACATGTAACTTTTCAATTTTGTCATCATTTTTTCGTGTAAATTTGATTGAAATGTATGAAGCAAGTATACTTAATCAGCAACATATTCGTATTTTGTTAAATGTTCATTAGAATTTGAATAAATCAATGATTACGTTTGCATAAGCAAGACAAACTTCGCTTTAACATAAAGCAGCTGATCAGGCGATGATCGTTGATGAGTCGCCTTTGTACCTACGTAACCATTGAAAGGTTCGCGCAAATCTAATACCTATTTATGCTATCGAAGTTTTACATGCTTACATATATCCTGTCTATACATACCTACATAATGCGTAAAATTTAAGGCATAAACTCTTAGACACACATTTTTGTAATCACTATAACTTTTATGTTATATTGTTTTTGTGTAATATACATTCTAATTACGATCTATGACCGTTGAACTACAACATACTCGAACAGTTGCCCCATAACCTGATACACCCTGTGTATATAACATATATGCAAGTGAAGTGAAACTAGAAATAAAACCCTATAACAACATGTCTGACCAGCGTGGTATAGTAGATCAATTTTCCTCTTACTAGAAGGAACCTTAAGCCCAGCAGTGGCGCTTTTATGAGCTGTGACGATGACGACGAATATCATACATTTGGTGACTCTCTTCATATGGTATATTACCTATTAAAAACTATTATTATCTATATACTACTTACTACCTACTTATTATAAATCGGATGAAGTGGTAGTGGTAAGGGTTATATTCAATAGTGGACTATAGGGTAGCAGATAGATAGATAGGATAGGATGATATTTGATTAATTTAGTTGGATTTTTCATTGCCATGATAAATGACTGTTACGTTATTCCAACTGCAAGACTTTGCGAGACTCTTGCCGCAATACCAAGACCAAGACCAAGACTCGAGTGTGCAATACCAAGACCAAGACGAGACCAGGGGCGCTGTTGCAAGACCAAGACTGGTCCAAGTCTCGTCTTGGTCTTGCATTTGGGCAACACTATATATACCATATGTCGTGCTTCGATTATTGGAAAGTGCGGTACGTGTACATTACAAAAATATATATTACTAGTTGACCCAACGGACATTGTTCTGTTCTAATAAAATAAAAGGAATTTTCTTTGAAATCGACATCAGCGCCATCTGCCGGGTCCAATTGTGAATCTAAACCATTCTCGAATCCCCTTGAACACACACAAAAAATTTCATTAACATCGGTTCAGCCGTTTAGGAGGAGTTCAGTGACATACAGACGTACAGAAGAAATTTAAATATAAGATTAGCATTTGCTCGTAGCTTTATCTGTATTTATCCGATAACTCGTTTTTCATCGTAGTTAAACCCAACTACTAAGTTTTTACTTTTATCTTGTTGGATATATGCCTGCTAATTACAAAGATATTTTTAGCATATTAAAATGTCAAACTATAATAATATACTTTTACATTGAAACAAAACTGGTAAAGCGTATTAAAACTAAAGTAACAACTCGACACACATCGGTAGAGACATAACATTCAAATTACATATGTTCCCCATTTCATACAATGTAATGGTACTAGTAATTCTCCTACATTTTATGGCGCATAAACGGTTTATACCTAATTTTGCCACTTTCAATGTACGGGGTATATGAGAGAATTGCGCTACCAATCTTTTAGCTAGAAATAATTACATTGTTTCAGGAACAAATAAAAACGTGCATTAGTACTTTTCGAAAACAATGCCGTGTTACTATAAAAAAAGATACATGTCATGAAAAACACGGAATGGAGGTGGAACTTGTATTACAGGGTAACATTTTAATGATTTATTAATCACTTTCGAATACCTTTTTTTATAGTAGGCTATATTCTGGGCACACCCTGCCCAATCTTGCCGGGGCAAAAGATGGGCGGCGTGCGGCCCCATAACCTACCGTATCCCTTCCATCGCCATTGGGCGTGCCACTGGTGCAGATTTGTTGAGATCCGAGACCAACCCGTAGGATTACACATTTGGGTACCGCCTCCTTCGACGTCCCGACAACAAGGTGTCGTGTTGATGGGGCATCGCCTTCATGGATTCGGCCTCTCTGCGGATGGCGGACTAATTACCGGTCCGTCCACCCACGGCCTCGGCTAGGGTGGCACCAGGCGCAAGTACTCGTACTTTCGAATAACCTAGATTGTGTTTATCAATCATATCAGCCCAACTTTCTAAGGGTGTTAGCGTGTAGTGGGTTTTGGTGTTGCATTTAGTGGAATGTCATTAAGCAATTTCTTCTTCTTATCAGCTACATATCTGTGGCACTTTTGGGCTCGCACCTGCACCACATTGGGAGAGAAACTCGCCTACTACCTTTTATTGCATAAATGTGACGTGCATATCGAGTTATAAGATAAACAGTAGAACGAATGAGAGTACAGTTATGAAAAACAAAATTCGTAAATTGTACTGTATGTTCTTGGCGGAAAGAACACAAGTCGTCAGGTATCGACCGCAAATTGCATAATTCCGCCGGCCGACACCGGCTGTCATAATAACAACACGACACAATAATACTAAGTGTGGTCTAAGTAACGAGAGTAACACATTATACCTTTTAAATTAAACATCATCATCATTTCAGTTCATATACGCTTTTTTTTTGTTCACGCTGTGGAAATGCATTTACGTACTGTCTGACTCACCGGCCACAAAAGTGATCGCAATATCCATTAAAACCACAGCGACCCCTTCCACGCTTTTACGGGGTGCCGGAAAGATTGTCTGATGACATTCAATCCCCGGCACCCCAACGCATGGCCGTCTGGCGATGTCCTGTCGTCATCATTCAGGGTGGTGGGAGTAGGTGCGCATATTGTCGTCCCCTCCTCCCGGGTCGCCGGCGACGAAGCGAGTCAACGGAGGCAAGCGCTCGCGTTCTCGCTCCGCCGCTTCCTTCTTAATATAACGAGCTCGCAAAATAAGGCCATCGACGACCAGCACCTGTCGCTGTCGAGCATCTTTGCAATAATGGTCGGCAGCGACCAGGTGCGCTCCAAATACCGCCGACAGGTCGTGGCGCTGAGGCCCCCAGGCGGGGAATACCTCCAATGTGTGACGCGCAACATCAGTTGGCGCGCCACACTCATGACATCCGGGGGCCAGGGACCCGGTGTCCGGTAAGCATTTGCCACATCCTAAATGATAGTGAGCCAGCAGTGGAGATGCGGCGCAACCGCCTCCACAGCCCCCGTCTTGCTACGGGGGACTCCAGGTCGTCCCTCCACCGCCGGATAACCTCCCTCCGGGCCACTTCTTTTGCTCTGCCCAGTCTCCTTGCAGAGACTTGCTCGCCGTTGGCCCGCGCTGTGGCACGGAGCTGGTAAACTTCCACCAACGCCTCAGCCACAAGCGGCCAAGACGGGTCGCCTGCCAGTAGCGGGCTCATATACGTCCTACTGTTGGACTCGAACCTCCTCCACAATTGGTATACACATATACAATGCACTACTCCCTTACCCGTGGGTGTCGTAAAAGACGACTAAGGGATGCATATAACGTAAACCAACCCGTTTGACCAGTGTGGTACAGTAGGTCATTATCTCTCCTATAGGAGAGAAGGCTCGAGCGCAGCAGTAAGACGTATATGAGCTGAAATGAATGAATGAAATTATTATGTAGGCCCGAAGACTTTACAGTGTTCGGACGGAGTCCGACCGTGACCATGAACGCTGTAAAGTGGACACAAATTACATCCAGACTCAGAACAACAATTTGTGGATCGCACTAAATGTTCAATGAAATTATTATTATGTAGGCCCGAAGACTTTACAGTGTTCGGACGGAGTCCGCCCGTGACCATGAACGGTGGCAAGTGGACACAAATTACATCCAGACTCAGAACAACAATTTGTGGATCGTACTAAGTGTTGAATGAAATTATTATGTAGGCCCGAAGACTTTATACTGTTCGGACGGAGTCCGTCCGTGACCATGAACAGTGTAAAGTGGACACAAATTACATCCAGACTCAGAACAATAATTTGTGGATCGCACTAAGTGTTGAATGAAATTATTATGTAGGCCCGAAGACTTTACAGTGTTCGGACGGAGTCCGCCCGTGACCATGAACGGTGTAAAGTGGACACAAATTACATCCAGACTCAGAACAACAATTTATGGATCGCACTAAGTGTTGAATGAAATTATTATGTAGGCCCGAAGACTTTACAGTGTTCGGACGGAGTCCGTCCGTGACCATGAACGCTGTAAAGTGGACACAAATTACATCCAGACTCAGAACAACAATTTGTGGATCGCACTAAATGTTGAATGAAATTATTATGTAGGCCCGAAGACTTTACAATGTTCGGACGGAGTCGCACTAAGTGTTGTCCTGCGTGGTATTTGAGCCCACGATACTGACACAGTAGGTCGGGGTCTTAACCATTATGCCAACTGTGCAGTCAAAGTTACATGCTGACATAACAGAAACGATAATTGATTTATGAGTTATTAATACTAATATTATTATTCGGGACGACCCGTGGCGTTAATGTACAAAGTATATCATCATCACAGCTGGTAACGACCCATTGTCTCGAGCGTCCTCCACAATGGAAGGGAAAATGATCTACTATACCAGGCTGGTCAGTTGTATTGATATAAGGTTTTATTACGAGTTCTCCTTCTCTTGCATAGATGTTATATGCATAATATTTCCCTTAGTCATCTTTCACGACACCCACGAACAAAAAACGAGGTGGTGAATTGTATTATTACTCCGTCACCACAAAATTCCATACCTGGGTACTTAATTAAGCAAGCAAACAAAGCTGTCGACATAGCTAGTTAAATAATAAAAGTCTAATTATAAATTAAAGTGTTTAGAACAAGCCATCAATAATTGATTGCGCTAGTTAAAATTTTTATGCGTCGGTAGTGCATAATGAGTATGACCCAGTTCTCCATTCTGCCAGAAAATTTGTACAATGATGATCATTATAAATTGTTTTGTTTAATGAAACTGTAAATTAAAAACAATTAATAAATTAACAGCTTAGATTGCGTCGTGGTCTAAGTGCAGTCTTGTGTTATTCAACACAGACATTCGTCTGAGGTTTGTTTTCAAGTTATTGTAAGTCTCGGTAGAATTGTGTCCGTTAATTGATTAATATCAGTTTGACCGAGCTTCGCTCGGAGTATTTTTGTAGCATTTATTTAGATATATATTAATAAAAAATAAAAAAATAAATAATGAAAATTATATAAAAAATTACAAAAAGAGAATAATAATAACACCGAGATTCGATCCGACGCCGTTTGTCGCTGATGTCAAAAATAAAATGAAACCTGACTACTTCGCCACTGAGCTATTGTAACTCATGACATTGATGGCAAAATTTGAATTCATATTCTTTTAAAATTTAATGTCATTATATTGTCTGCCAAAAACACTGACAAAACAACATTTTCTATACATAAAACCTAGCTAGATCGATTTTTTGGACCAGAATTCTCTAGTATACCAAGTTTCAACAAAATCCATTGGAGCCATTTCCGAGATCCTGAATATATATATACAAGAATTGCTCGTTTAAAGATATAAGATTTAAAAATGCTCCATAATTATATATTTAATAACGAGTATTGTTATTTTATAAAATTTATAAAACAATCTTCAGTAAGGTAATGGAGTACACAATTCACCGCTACCTTTCTTGCCCGTGTGAGTCGTAAAACACGACTAAGGGATTACAATATGCAGAGAAGGATAGCTCAAAATAAAACCCTATGCCAACCCACCTGACTAGCCTGATATAGAATTTTTCATTTGTCCTTCTATTGTGGAGCCCAGTAGTGGGACGTATATAAGCCCTGGGGATAAGAAGGAATTAATCAATCAAAAATCTGACTTCAATAATAAGAAATGAAATAAAACGTGACTGGCAAGCTGAGTCTGGTAGTAAATAATAATGTTTCTAGAAATGCCATAATTAAAAGTTGCATTTCTACGTGAAATATAACATAACAATGAAATTTTTGCAAGTGACCGTTAGGATGTCCGGCATTAAAATATACCCAAAAAAAGACATTAAAATATGGCCTACTATAGCACTCATTAATAATATAACTTTTATTAGTGATAGTGATTGTAATTTTACAATCACGTAATTAGTTTTAAGGATTGAACATCAATCTTTCCCTTGATTTTATCAACTTTTTTCCACAGAATTAAAAACAAAAATCTATAACTTACGTTACACGCACAACTAAGACGAATCTAGAGACATTTTATATGTTAAAATCTGTCAAATAGGTTACAGAGCATGCTAAGACCTTAATAAAAGCCTGAGAGTCTTAATAAAAGCCTGTACCAACATGTCGAATCAGCATTGTATAGTTGGTGAATGTCCCTTCTATTAGGGAGGAGGCTGAAGCCCAACAGTGGGCCGTATATGAGCTGAGTAAAGATTTACTTGGAAATTATAAAACAAGTCGCTATCAGCTAATGTCTCAAAATATACCAAAGGCTTGGACAGCCGATACAATCTCCGATACGACGGCTACAAAAAGAAACGCCGTTATTTCCCACGGGGTGTTAAATTCTTGTGCCAATTCGGACACAAGCCTTTGTGATCCCACTGTCTCGAGATTATTTCGTTTAATATTGAAACTATTTATATTGGACTTTGCAATAGTAGGTTAGTAATTCCACAAGGGCTATAAGAATGTAGGTTATTATTACCTATAAATATATTACATAAATAAATACAAAATTACAAATGAAATATCATAATCGACGTGTAACGGATTAAGAATTCACCACCCTTCCTCTTCTTTCTTCTTCTTGCCCGTGGATATCGTATAAGACGACTAAGGGATATAATATGCATATCACCTGTGTTTGCTAATTTTTTACTCTCAAAGGAATATTGTATTTTGGACTTTTTCCCTTGTAATTTAGGAACAAAATAAACTGGAGTAGAGGCAGATCTTTCCATGTTGTGACGGAGTTAGAATACAATCCATCCTCGCTCTTCCAAAAGTAACAATTTTACTCGCAAACTCTCTTTCAACATAATTACCGATCGATAAGTGATAGCGATCATGAATTCGATACGTTATAGATCTGCTGACTCGATTAGAGCTCTGTGGTACACGAGCCTTTGAAGTACCTACCGATGCTTTTTCTGTTCAATTAAAACATTTGTTTGATCATATTCACACGTGTTTATAAAGGCTATGTCTATAATTCTTTTTACTGTAAAATCAATAAAATAAAAGTAATTATTACGGATTTTATCGCCTTTATTTTCATTTGATTTTGAATTTTCTGAAGTATCCAACACTTTCCGTGTGATGACGGATTAAGAATACAGTTCACCAACCCATGAATAAATACTACAATAAATTTAGATTTGAAATATTATAAAATTACAATTGTGAAAATTTAAATATTTATTTAATAATTGTAAACAATTTACCTATTTCTATCTGATCTACGCAATTTCTTCTATGTCACGTAAGAGAGAGAATGATTAGAAAGAATAGGTCACAGACACCTAGAATGTGCATTGCACTAAAAAAATCAATTTTTTACATTTTTATAACATTTCTCAGTAAAGCTCCGCTCCCTACTTCTTGTAGCATAATAATACACAACCTTCCTCAATAAATGGGCTATACAACACTAAAAGAATTTGCAATTCGAATATTTCCTGAGGTTAGCATGTTCTACTAAACAAAATTTTCAGCTTTATAGACTAGATTTTTGCGCGGCTCCTCAATATTGTTGTTGTTTTTGTTCATTTTGCATACATTTTAAAGTCATTATGTAAGTAAGTCAAGTCGTCCACTTTAGTGAAGTGAAGATGCTTTGCTGAAAGTTTTCTCTGTGAATTTTGTAAGTATTTAAAACAATTTCCACTTGGCTTGCTCCTCGGCTTGTCGGTGCGGCGTCTGCCCTCTCATAGCTCATGCCGATAGTGAGTGAACCTAGCGCTGAGTGTCGACGGCTGTACGTGCGGTTGATCCGCTCAATAGCGGTATATGGCACACCTGTGTGGGTGAGACATCTGATCATCCGACTTGGAGGTCTCCAGTGGCGACCATAGAGAGCCACGGCAGTCTAAACCAAGATCTGAAGGCGGTGATGCTTGCCAAACTTTACTAGCGGATTACCGTAACGTGCGAAGGAGACTGATCGAAACATATGGCCTGCGGCCAAAAACAACTATTTAAAAACAAACTTAAAACTCTGTCACTTCATGATTATTAAACTTTAGCAATATACTTATGTTAAATTACATTAAATGGTATAAAAATTATTTTACAAAATCATTTCTGATGGTTACGCGAGTATTACACATTTGAAATAAAATAATGTTTAAGGCAAGACTCCTATGACCATAAACTTCAGAAATTATTCGAAACGTCGTGAAATCAAAAATCAAATATAAACACTATAAAATCTATAATCATGGTTTTATTTTAAAACTTTTCTATACAAATAAACAAAGTGTGTGTGTGTGTGTGTGTGTTGAAGTGTCTATTTCATGCTCACATGGTTATTGACACGGTACCTATGCCTAAAAACCACTTTAAAAATTGTTAATATATCTGTCTGTTTCTTCCAAACGGCTGAACCGATTTTAATAATATTTTACTATTAGGCACCTCCCTATATAAGAAGTAAGTGTGGTTAATTTCCACTCAAGACAATAAATCTAAAATTTTGCCCAGTCCGGGAATCAAAACAGAGGCCTCATGGACTGCAGCCGCGTATATTTATATTAATATTTAAGAAGATATTAGACATTTGAAATGCGAGGTCAAGGCGACTTAAACCAACGCGAAGCGATGTCAAGTTGCTAATTTTATATAACACGCTGAAATAATAAAATATTGGCGGGTTGCTAGTTTTATGTAACACACTAAAATACCAATATATTAAATATATTATTATAGAAGATAGCAACATGACAGTCTCACATACCTACCAAAACTCCACAAACTAATCAATTCATCCTCATTCTAAAGTATAATAATCTTGCTACAACCCTAAGACATAGACGACTCATTCACTAATTCATGTTACCATTACAATCAAATATCGCTTAGCCACTCCCTTCACTTCAATTCCTCGTTTGGCTGTAACCCTAGCACATTAGCCACAGATAATACATACAAACTGTTGAAGCTGCAAGCAAAGGGTTCAGAAATAAATCCAAGTTTATACTACGTGTTAGATGTAAGATCCATTGTTTGTGTAACTGGATTTAAAAACAGATTTTGTACTCAACAGAGAATAGAATAACAGTGGCTCGTCTATGAGATGAGGAGAGAAGTTTTGTATTTCTGACTTCGACTGCATAGATGGCGTAATGGTTAAGATACCGATCTATCGTATCAGTATCATAGCTTCGATTTCCAAGCAGAACAATACTTTTTGTGATCTACAAAACTTTGTTCTGAATTTGGATATAATTGTGTTAATTAACTGTTGGTAAAGATCTTGCTTTTTTTTTAATATTTGTAAGTTACTCAGCAGTACAGGTGTTGAGGGTTACTTTAAATATAAACTAACAATATTACAGAAGTATTAACACTTCCAATTTAACTCTCTCGCATTCATCATATTTCATTCTCTCCATTTATAATATCTTTATATGAACTAATCGCAAAAATTAAAGAATAGAAAAAAAAATCCAAATTTTGGAGTGATTTTCAATTGCACCGCAAAAAAATCCAAGGTTTGAATAGAATAACTAGAGTCAGCTAGTTAAACTATTTTTACGGTTTTTATGGCGTTTGTATTTTGCAAGTGATATTCTGTTTTGAATATTTTTAAGCATTTTTCCACACAAAAAATGCATTTTCATCCATCCACTAGCCTATTAAATGACATTCAAACACAAATTAATATAAATCTACCCGAAGGTAGATAATGACATAACCTCCAGGCGGGTTGGCAATCGTGATTGATAAGTCGCCGAAGTAAGTGCTGATTTTCATTTTTCTAGTGATCGAAAGATCACTAGAAACAAGTTAACTTTTACAACTTTAAAAATAAACATTGCATTCTTAATCTAGCATTGCAAAAGGATATAAAATACATTTACTTACCCCAAATCATTTTGACATCTAAAATACAAGCCGTAGAGTTACTTACCTGAAACAAAACCAATAATTAATTAACATTAAATATTTAATACATTATTGTGCAATTTGAAAAGGAACTACGTACTAAATTATAGAAAATTATCATTATCATTCAGCCTATCGGCCTCCACTGCTAGACGTAGACATCCTTCATGTTTCGAGATAAAGTGCAGTCCTGTGCCGCACTGTGAAAATTAGGCATTCATTCATCACAGCTCATATACATCCCACTGCTGGATTCGAGCCTCCTCCATATTGGAAGGGAAATTGACCTACTATACCAAACTGGTCAGGCAGGTTGGTATAGGGTTTAATATGAATTTTTCGAATTTTTGGCGAATTGTATTCTTATTCCGTTGCTACACGAAAAATAATAATCGTAATAAATTATAAGCGTGAAGTTGAGCATCAGTCCATTGTCCCTGAGATATTTCACCTGACAGACTATTATGGAAAAAGAGTACGTGTTGCGTCGATCCCTAGCAATTGAAATAAGAGCAGGATGATGGCTTAGGCCAGTAACTATGTAAAGTAATTATTACCTAGCTATGGTGGAACTTCCCTGTGGTGACGGAGTAAGAATACAATTCACCACCCTCTTTCTTGCCTGTGGGTAGCGTGAAAGACGACTAAGGAATATCCTGTGCATATAACAACAATGCAAGAGAAGGTAAACTCGAACTGAAACCCTATACCAACCCGTCTGACCAGCATGACATAGTAGGTGAAATTGCCTCCTTTTGTGGAAGGCACTCATGCCCAACATTAGGACATCTATGAGCTAAAATGAATAATTTGGGACAGGATACAATGTGTTACCACCATTCACTTGCCAGTAGGTATCGTAAAAATCTGCTGAAGAATCAGTAAGAGAATAGACAGCATTTAAAGTTCTATATACAAAATCCTTTTTTTTTAGTTCATCCGTTAAAATTATCGGGTACAGAATGATTATCCTTTTTACAGACATCCTTCATTCGTTTGTCTCTCACTTACATCGTAGTAAAAAGAGAATCATTAAAAAAAAATGCATAACTTTATTACAATTACATCGTGCAACTTAATATGAACCATAGTTCATACAGTATAAAGTTTAAATCATCCAAAATGAGTGCATAAATTCCGTGTGGCCGTGAGGATTAAAATTTTATGACGGCTGTAAACTAACTTAATTTGTGCGCAAGGGCAAGCGTACATCAGTCCTACTATATTTTCATGTAATATTTAACTTTGTTCTAAAAGAAGCTATCTAAACCAAGCAAAGAAAAACCTAAGGTTAAGGTTGATTGATTTAAAAAGATTCTTAACATTTAAGATACTAAGGCAGGCTGAGTTCTCTATTGTATTAATCGATTCTTCGACGCTGACTAGGCCCAAGCATATCGCCTATTTCCGTCGGGCCGACCACTGACGACATGTAACCCGGCTCCGGTGGTCGGTTCAACGACGAAGGCGACGTGGTGTTCGGGTGGGTTGCGGGTGTGCGTGCTTACGCCCCTCTCTCGCCTCGGACGGAGTGGTACGAGGAGAGAGACAAAAAAAAAGGATATCGCCTATTTGCCTTTTCAAATAAATCTTATACCGGGGAGTCTACTTCGCAACACTTATTTGTAGGCAATGTACAGCTCGGACCGGGCACTATACAACACCATTAGCACAAAGTCATCAGCGCGCTTCATGCAGGGACTACTGCGCCGCATGAAATAATTTCTCACTAACCACCTAAAGCATAGACGCTTTCCGTGATAACCGAGTCTCTAATGGAGCCGAATAAACCGGTAAACTATTGAAGAGGCGGCGACATCAAAAGACACCAACTTCTGCCGATATCTGATAATGATGCCATAAACCTCAGGCGTAGAAAGGCCGCGATCCTTTGCAAGAAACCGAAGTGTGCATCGGGCAGATCGAGGCCAACCTCGCTAAGGGGCTGGGGGATTCGTTACACTAATTTGCTCAAATCATCCAGCAATACGATGGACCTATAGAACCTTGAATACCTGCACAGCTATCTGTGTTAGCCTCTGACATATATTATTTCTACGCGGATGAAGTCGTGGGCTAAAGCTAGTATATGTGTATAGATACACGCATAGACGTCAGATAACATTTTGAAAACATAACTTTTGGAGATACAAAGACAATTCATTACTGGCAAAGCGCCACAAAAGTAATGAAATAAAATTTCTCATAATTAATTAAAACCACATTACTCATCCATAATTATTTTGTTTGTATTCTTTTGTTTATTCATATCAATATTAAATATCTGGTTGACCGAGCTTCGCTCGGAATATTTGTCGAATTTATTTAGATGTAGGTATATTAATAAAGAATAAAAATTAAATAATGAAAAAAATATCAACAATTACAAAAAGGGAATAATAATAACACCGAGATTCGATCCGACGCTGTTTGAATGCTAAAACAATACAAAAATAGAACTGAACAACTGCCCAACTGAGCTATCGTAACTCATGACGTTGACAACGAAATTTGAATTCATATTCTTTTAAAATTGAATGTCATTGTATTGTTTTGCTAAAAACACCGACAATACAAGATTTTCTTCTAAGTTCATATACCTACGTCTCCACTCTTGAGTTCTAAACTGCTGCACAATAAGAGGAAATTTGTCCCACTATGCCACGCTAGTCAGAAGCATTGGGATTCGGTTTTATTTTGATCTTTTCACTATACGTGTTATGTGCATATTATAGAGTATGCTATGAAAGTTCATAATCTTTATCAGAACTATCGGATATTCGAAATGAAACTGTACCCAAAACCGAAACCGATAGGGCCATGCGCCACCCTTGCGTCGCCCCGGACGAAAGGAATGTCCAGCGTGTGTGCTGACCATAACCCGCCCAAAAAAAGAACTAAACTGTTCTAAAGCTAATGACTATGTAGAAAACGTGATGGTTAAAATACCGAATAATCGTGTCGTTTCCGTGTAGTGACGAACTAAGAATACAGTTTCCCACCCCCTTACCTGACCGTAAACGTCGTAAAAGATTAAGGGATACAACATTAGCAAAACAGATTCAGACAATTTCAGAGTGGTAGGATCACACTGTCGACAGTTATCTGTCTACAGCCGCGGGCCGGTCCGTCCGGGGTAGTATCACACTCTCGCAGAAAATCGACGTCTGAGTAGTAGCGATTTGTTTACTGCGCTTCGTTCGGTGAGCGAGAGAGCCGGAAGCCCAACTTTCTGAGGGTGTTTGCATGTAGAGGGTTTTGGTGGTGCCCTTGGTATCACCGAGCCTCAATGCACGCATTCACACTCCCTTCACTTTCTTTGCGTAGGCAGCGGCCTTGTAAAGGTCCATGAGTGGCAGCAACACTTACCATCAGGTGTACTGTTTGCTCGTTTGCCACCCTTTGCAATAAAAAAAAAAGAAAAAACACCCATGTAAGAAGCAAAATCAAAATAAAACCCAATACCAATCCGTCTGACCAAAGTGGTATATAAGATCAAATTTCCTCCTAGTGTGAAAGAAGCTCTTGCCCAATAATGGGACATATATGAGCTGAAAATGGGTAGTAAATTGTATTCTTACTCTATCAACACACGGCAAAATATTTTAATAGACTACTGCAAACAAATTATATGTATTTATACAAATTTAGCATAATAAAACACAAATATTTATAATTAAACAAATATTTCATTGAAACAATTATTTAATAGCGTGAGGGTCTGCAACGACTTCTAATGAACTAGCGATTATTCCGTTAGGCTATGCACACGCGAATAAATAGTGTTTTTTATTTCAAAGTTTCTAGGAAATCACATTCTCTGTAGCCAGTTTGTCGTGTGCGACCGGCTTGCAACTGGCACAGAGCTTATAATTTATAGCTTGTTACTTTTTTAATATTATTTGAAAAGGTATTACTCAGTTTTTGTTTTATTTCCATTTAACTGAAGGGGTTTGTAATGCTTGCCAACTTCTTATTTCATTGGAAGTATAAAAGTAATTTTATGCATATCTTTATCGAATGATTTTCTTTTTTAAGTTAAACACTCCGCAATAAAGAATTAAATTTTAATAACGAGTGCGATCTATTACACACATATAAATACTATGTACCGTATGATGAAGTATGAATACAATTCACCGGCTTCTCTTTTGCCCGGAGGTGTCGTAAGAGATGACTAAAAGATAAAATATGCATATAAAATCTGTGCAAAAAAGGAAAGTCGTGGGTTAGACTCCCACACAGGACCACACTTTATCCAATACATAATTTGTTATTCTGTGTCTGGATGTAATTTGTGACCTTTATTTATGCCTTTGTAAAGACTCCATAATACAATAATTATACCCTTAGTGCAGGATGCTGTTATTAAAAAAAACCTTTAAAAACACTGTGCCCTTCAGTCTCTTCACGGTAGGCAGCGGCCTAGCAAAGGTCCATGAGCGGCAGTATTACTTACCATCGAGTGTTCTGCTTGTTCGTTGACCACCAATAGCAGTAATTTTCTTTTTTTTTTTACTTACTGAGAAAAAAAACTCCTTTCCTTTTATTTTGGGGGGTGGGCTACGAGGGCGGGGGCGACAGAGGGACGTAAGCACACACACCCACCGACGTCTTCCCCGAGGGGGGACGTCGGTCTTTCCTCACGCGGTCGGCCTCTCGGCGGGTGACGGGCTAACTCCCCGGTCACGTCACTCGCGGCCTCGGCTAGGGCGTCGTGACGCGCAGGTAGTCGCGCCTGCGCCGCCCCAGTCGCCGGCGGCGGGTCGCTTCGTCGAGGCTGCGCTCCTCACGCGCGCGACCGAAAACTTCCTCCCTATAGTTGTCACAAAATAAGAGGCCCGGCAATATGAAAAAATCGTTATTCACAGCACAGCCCAGTGGGCGGTGCCCGTCAATGAAAAATGTAATTACCTTCAAAAAATTTCGATCGGTAAAAAATGGAAAACTTCTTTGGCGTAAACTGTCAAAACGGGCCTTTTATTTTGTGATAAGTTTAATAATAATATTAAAATTTCCTTTAAAAATAAAATAATAAACTTAAACTTCTAAGTAACACATGCATACATATGCATAAATCTATCGTATGTTAGCTCTGCGCATTTATAAGAATTGCGCATCCGACTTTAAAGATTGATTGAAGCTTTCAAATTGATATTGGTACTAACTTAAATTGAAATCTTCTATCTCGTCGGTAATGCAAATACGCTACGTATTGAATTTCTAGATATTGTTTCAAAATAAACAACTTCGAAGAAAAGCTTTGAACTGTAGTACAGTCTGGTCTATGCAGTAAGCTCATGTTCAAAAATATTAGTCTGATCAAGAAATAAATTCTAAAATTTTTATCTATTTCATGGGATTAAGAATTATTATTCATCAATAAAATTTTTCATTTAATTTTGTAGACGTCCCACTGTTGGGCTCGAACCTCCTCCTCAACAAGAGGGAAATTACCTACGCTGGTTTATGTAGTATTATTGCGAGTTTATATAAATGTTATATGCATATTTAAATCCTTAGTCTTCTTTTAGAACATCCTCGGGCAAGAAAGGGAGCGGCGAATTGTATTCTTACTTCTACACCACACCGTGGATATCGTAAAAGACGACTAAGGGATATACTACGCACATAACATCTGTTCAGAAGTAAAACTCGAAAAGAAACCAACAAGTCTCACCAGCATAGCGTAATAGGTATTTCCCTCCTAATGTGGAGGAGGCTCAAGCCCAGCAGTGGGACGGGTACAAGCTGGGAGAGATGAAGATATTAAGAATCTAAATTGATTTCTTTTAGCGCTAAGTTCACGTCGGGGCGCCAGTCGTCACGGCGCCTTCACAAAATTAATGCAAACGAGTATTCCAATAAAACTAGCTGTAAAACTTCACAATACATCAATGTTTTATTTGTTATCGTTAACACAGATTGTCCTCCCACTAGGTCAACCAAGATACTAGGTTATCCGAGTTCGCAGACAGATAATGGAGACGGACCAATAGTATTATATTTTACAATATATTTACATTATATTGCAGTAGTTTTCCGTGTGGTGACGAAGTAAGAATACAATTCACCACTCCCAATCTTGCCCGTGAATGTCGTAAAAGACGACTAAGGGCTATAATACACAGTTAAGATCTATGAAAGAGAAGAAAAACTCGTAATAAAGCCCTGTACCAACCTGTCTGACTAGCATGATATAGTAAGGTCAATTGCCCTCCTATTGTGGAGGAGGCTCGAGCCCAACAGTAGGATGCGTAGGTACAATTTTTAATATACTGTAACAGATAGTCTGCGTGGTGACGGAGGAGGAATACAATTCACCCCTTGTGCCCGTGGATGTTGTAAAATATGATTTTCATCCACTAAGCAAAGCAAGCAAGCAAGCTGAGAAAAAAAAAGTGAGCCGTCGCTCAGGACGCCTGACAGATGTGAAACATCGAAACTATTTTGTACGAGTAGAGACACGGTATCGAATATAAAGTATCGATACTGAACTCATGAATAGTATCGAAAGATAAGTAACGTACTGTTTAAAGTATCGAGTACTTTATTTACTTTATCTTTAGGTATCGAGTACTTTTCTTTCGATACCGATACTTTTGTATTCGATATTTTAGTCAATAAGTACTTTTTGGTAGGTATCGTATCGAATAAATTATCCCATTTTAAAATTGACTTTACGACTCATATTTATGGTAACGTCATTTAGTACAAACGAAATGAACCTTCTAAAACATAGCTTGAAATAATTTGCGATTTATAAACTAGAAATAGCGGCATCTATCGAGCAAACGACCAACTCTAAGCTACAATATATTTTATAAAGAACTCCCTAGTCCTGTAATGATAATAAGACAAGCTGTTTAAAGTGAGTCAAAATCCAATTCTTAAGGAGTTGGTGACATACAAACAAATAAATACACAGCTGAAACTAATAAAAGCCTATAAAAAATTAATACTTTCATCCGTTCACAGACATTCTTTCCGCACGAAGAGTGTGATTTAGGAAACAGAAATGGCGGCATTTATCGAGCTAACGACCAACTCTCAGCTTCAATATATTTAATAAAGAAATTTTTAATCCTGTAATGATAATAAGACAAGCTATCTAAATAATTTTAACGTCATTGGTCCTCCTTAAATTTTCAACTTTTAAATGAAATTTGACTGTTTAAAGTGAGTCAAAATCCAATTCCTATGAAGTCGGTAATATACAAAGAAATAAATATATATACACCTGAAACTAATAAAAGCCTATAAAAAAACGGTTCTCCAGTTCTCATAAACGGGTACCAGTCCGGGTAAAGTTGTCACAGCCATCTGAGGCTAACAACTAAGTCACACAAAAAAAAAAAAAAATTAATGTTTAAGTAATAGGGGACCGCGAGGCGTGGCGTTAAACACCACGCGACGATCACGGTCACCCTCGCCTATAGATGTTTCACATCAAAAATAAAACGTAAATGTTCATAAAGAATTTATTTATACAAAAGGTTTACACGATAAGGTCTATGTTTCTATAAGATGACCAAAACATAAGATCGGCAAACCCAAGAAACTAACACATAATATTTCAAAGCAGATGTTACAACAAATAAATCCGTTGTACATAGTGTGTCCGAGTGTCGTCTGCACCGGGGCGTTACTACGTGCTCTTTGACACTGTAATTTATACGTTTAGCTGTCTACATAATACTTGAGTATTGTTTTAAGATTTACGCGTTTTTATTGCAAAGAGATTAAGTTAGATGTGTGAACACATTAGAGGAAGTTTGAAAGTTGCGCCAGTGACGAAAAAGTTAAAGAGTGAACGGCTGACATGGTATGGACATGTGATGAGGCGGGATGAAAGTAATGTTGTGAGGAAAGTTTTAGGTATGAATGTTGAAGGCTTTAGGGGGAAAGGAAGACCGAGGAAAAGATGGATGAACTGCGTGAGGCATGACATGGATAGCCTGGGAGTGACTGCAGCGATGACGTCTGATAGGACCGTATGGAAGAAGATGACATATTGCGTCGACTCCAAGTAATTGGGATAAGAGCAAGATGATGATGATGATTCAAAGAGATTAAGTTAATCTACGATATTTTTTATTTATTTATTTATTGCAAACGGTGACAAACGAGCAAACAGTACACCTGATGGTAAGTCTGGCCGCCACTCATGGACCTTTGCTAGGCCACTGCCTACCGTGAAGAAAGTGAAGGGAGTGTGACTGTGGGCAATGAGGTTCGGTAATATCAAAGGCATCACCAAAACACACCACACGCAATCACCCTCAGAAAGTTGGGTTTTCGTTTCTCTCGCTCACCGAACGAAGCGCAGTAACAAATTGCTAATACTCAGACGTCGATTTTCTGCGAGAGTGTGGTAGGTACTACCCCGGACTAGGGTTGCCAGTTTGTCAAACCTAATAGCCGTACAGACCAGCCAGTGTGGCCGGACATTTGGGTAGTCAGGCCGGACACCCTACATTATTGAGGAATTTGTGTTTTAGTATTATTACTATCATACAAAAAATATCTGCTGTGTGGTAGCGGCTTCGAATACTACCAACCCTTGCTTTGCTTGTGGGTGTCGTAAAAGACGACTAAGAGCCCTAGATTGACCCGGACCAACTCCATCTGGTACCATTTGGGTCAACGATTACATTCCCAAGGAGGGTTGACGTCAGGCAGGCGGCCGGTCGTAAAAGACATTGCCGAAACTTTTTGCAATATGTCAAAACAGATGACATATTGCGTCGACCCCAAGTAATTGGGATAAGAGCAAGATGATGATGATGACTATCATACAAAAAATGTATGTAAAATTAAGCTTTTTTTATTTAATCCGGGGTACTTAGAATAATAACGTATAGAAGGTAAGTTCGCGCACAAAAAGTGAAGCATTTCAATTGGAGCCTAATGGAGCTTACGCCGGAACCGTTCCGTAATGTACAAGTCATTGTACTGCACGTACGTACGCAACTCTTAAAAAATTAATAGGTAATTATGACGGTTTGTGCATTCAAATGGTGTCATAACACATTTGAAAAACTTAAAAAGGTATTTAATATTACTTTTAAAATTAGTTTGACGATTTATATTAATAAAAACAAAATTTGATTTCATAATTTGTATAGTGGTGTGCGTGTGTACTTGTGTAGTCATCCGCGCGCCATTAGCATTTTGAGATTCCTGTTTCGAATGTTCGAAACACTGACACTATCCTTCTATACGTTATTATTCTAAGCCGGGGTAATATGAGGTATTTATGAAGTGAAAACTTTCGTAGACACATTTGGATGGTGAGTAAATTCATATAAATCGTCACCGTCATACTTACGTGACGTATTAACGCTACCACTATATCTGTAGCTACTATAATCTATACCAATAAATAAAATTGAAGTGTCTGTTTGTAATGTCAAAATAATAGCTTTTTTTCATGCTCACACGGTTATTTGCACGACACCTATGCCTAAAATAGCAATTAAAAATTTTTGTCTGTCTGTCTGTCTGTTTGTTCCGGGTAATCTTCAAAACGGCTGGACCGATTTCAAAAATTCTTTCACCAATGGAAAGCTATAATATCTGGGCGTAAACTAGGCTATATTTTATCCCGGTATTCCCACGGGAACGGGAACTACGCGGGTAAAACGACTATAACCTATAACCGAAGCGAAGCGAGGGCGGGTTGCTAGTGTTATTATATCTTTGTCGATAGACGACAGTTATATTAAATGTAAAATATTAAATTTACAAAGTTCCGTATGGTAACCGAGTTAGAATATAAATCAACACCTATCTTGCCCGTGGATGTCGTAAAAGACGACTATGTGAGATATAATTTGCACATAACATATGTGACAAGGAAGGAAAACTCGAAATGAAACCTTATACCAACATGTCTGACCAGCATTGTATAGTAGGTCAAATTCCCTCCCATTGTGGAGGATGATCGAGCTCAACAGTGGGACGTATGTGGGCTGCGATGATGATGATGATGATCCAAAAATAACATTGTTCACAGTTTTAAGTTTTTACTTCTGTCGGCAGACCATTAGGACTGCTTTCTGTTTTTCTTTTGATCAGCATTTTGTCGTAGAAAAATTCCCTCCTATTGTAGAAATGGATCGAACTCAACATTATGATAATGATTTCATTGCAAATTGAAGCGCCATGACGCGCATTATAAACTTAATAAAACAACTATTATTAACGTATTTTCGCGGTTCATCGTTCTCAATGAATCATCTCATTACACTCTATTGTAATGATTAATGTTTTCCTCGTAACATATAGATATACAAAAGCAATTTTTAGAAAAACACATTGTTGGTTCAAAGTTGAGTGGCCTGTCTGATCGCATTTTCTTTATGAAATCATATTTAAGTTATAATATTAATCTCAAAACATGCGGCAATACTTAATCTATGACTAAATATCTAGAAAATAGGTGTTTATTTATAAATTTACTAGCAATCCGCCCTCGCTTCGCTTCGGTTATAGGTTATAGTCGTTTTACCCGCGTAGTTCCCGTTCCCGTGGGAATACCGGGATAAAATATAGCCTAGTTTACGCCCTGATATTATAGCTTTCCATTGGTGAAAGAATTATTGAAATCGGTCTAGCCGTTTTGAAGATTACCCGGAACAAACAGACAGACAGACAAAAATTTTTTAATTGCTATTTTAGGCATAGGTGTCGTGCAAATAACCGTGTGAGCATGAAAAAAGCCTATTATTTTGACATTACAAACAGGCACTCCAATTTTATTTATTGGTATAGATATAAAACTATGTAGTACTTATTTAAACATGAAAAATTATAACCACGTGTGGGACTAGAAGCGACATCACAGGTCATAAACGTCCAACTGCTAAGCTCGAGATTCCTCCACAAAGGGAGGAACTTGACCTACTACACATACGACGCTGGTCAGACAGGTTGGTATAGGGTTTTATTTCGAGTTTCCCTTATCTGACAAAGATGCTATATGCATAATCGCATATTATAATACCTTAATCGTCTTATGCGATATTCACGGGCAAGGAAGGGGGTGGTGAATTGTGTTCTTACGTCATCTTCACACAGAAAGGCACATCTATTAGTAACCCATTCATACCGCCTTACCAATTAGGCCAATGTGGGTAATTATGTGTGATAAAGTGACTCGCAGTGTGCTATTTATGGGAGATCTTTTATTGCGTGGGTTCAAGTCTAGACTTTTATGATAGATCGCGAATAAAACCTTATAGACGATGATGCGAGTTACAATTTAGTCATCATACCCACACTAGCCTAACTAGTAATACAATTGGAATAGATTTTCAACACATACGAATTGAAATACCGCGTATGGTAATTATTTTTCACTAGTTTTAAATAACCTAATATATCCTCTGTGATTTAATTTAAAATAGAAGAGAATATATATTTTTTTTTTATTACTTACAACACCTAATTATGTTGTCCTGTCAAACAGTCAACCCCAAAACATTACAGAAATATTGAACGAAAAGACAAATAACCGTAGCGTCAATACATTACAGGCTTCTTTCAAGCACATTGGAATAACAACGACAAATTGTTGTTTGTCACGCGACAATATTGTCAGTTGAGGAACTACGCAGCTCATGGAGAACATCACTCACCGGTAATTACTTACGACGCTACTATTTATATTATATATATTTATATCCAAACTTTCTTGGCGGTGGTTGTCGTAAAAAAATGACTAAGGGCCTCTCCTTAAGGGATATAGGAAAGAGAAATTTCTTTAAAAAAACTACTTTACGGATTTTAGCGCGTTTATATTTGATTTTTAATTGCTCAACGTTTCGAACACTTTAGAATGTTCATAGTCATGAGCGTACTAAGACGTCTGGCGTCCAACAAGTCATCGTTATTACAGTTATTTATAATTATCTAGCCGCTACAGAAAATTACTTATTAAATTTTGACCCACATTATCGAACAAAAATCAAATACAAACGCGATAAAAGCCGTAAAGTAGTTATTTACAATATCTAAACTATATATTTTAACGAAGTACTTATTAATATAAGACTCCCATCCAATTTGAACATCCACAATAATTCGGTTAAATGAATTTCTATATAACTTTAATAAATGAAATTTCTAATATAATTGCTTCAATTATCACATTACCCAACAATTCGCTTTGAGGTGACTGTTTGACAGTATACCGTAATGCCTATCTACGTAACATAATTGTAATTAAAAGCTGAAGGGAAAATTACAAATATATGTATTAACTGTTGCTTAAATTGAATGAAAGATGATAAAATTATTATCAGACTTCTTACACGCCCAAGCTTTGTGTAATGGAAAGAAAATTAACTCACTTAAAGCCCACTTGGATCAGATTTAAGTTTGTGTTTCTTTATTTTGAAATGGTTTTCTGCTGATGTTTTTTTGTAGTAACAGAATTTCCGTGTGGTAACGGAGTAAGAATACAGTTCAGTACCCACTTTTTGATCGTGGTTTTCTTGCCCATTTAAGAGATTATTACAGATAACATCTATGCAAAATATACCAATCTGTCTATCCAGCATTGTTTAATAGATCAATTTCTCTCCCATTATTAAGAAGGGTCGATCCCAATAGTGGGATTTATATATGAATTGTGATGATGATGATGATTAACTGAGAAAAAATCATCATTTCCATTCCTACTCTACTAAGGGAAATAATATAATATACATATAGAAGGAAAATATGATATAAAACCGTTTGCCAGCACGTCTGACCAGTGTGGTACATAAGTTCAGTTATCCACCTATTGTTGAGAAGGTTCAATCCCAGTACTGGGACGTTATATGAGCTGAGATAAATGGAGTAAAAATTCATTTTATCACTCTCATAGACAAGAAAGGATCTTTTATAGGACAGTAATAAATAAGAGACTGCAAAGATGGCGTAGTGGTCAAGATACTGACGTATTATGCTAGTATCGCGGGCGCGAATCGCATACTGCAGGGTATTGTCTTATTAAAAAAATGATTAAGGGATATGCAGATACCATTGAAGAAAGCGAACGAAAATTCGACATATAACCCTATATCAATACGTCTCACCAGCGTGGTATAAGTTAACATTATTTAAAGCTACGGAACGACCTGTGTGTTCAAAAAAAATCATCTTCATCTCGGCCCATAATTAGACTGCTGCGCTCAGGCATTCGTCGCAATGGGAAGAAAATTTACCTACTTTTCGACCCTAGTCAGATGTGTTGAGATAGGGTTTTATATCGAGTTTTCCTTCTCTTGTATCAATATGGTAGGATGACACTGTCGACAGTCATCTGTATACAGTCGCAGGCCGGTCATTTCGGGTAGTACTACATTCGGGAATCGAAATCTGAATAGTAACAAATTGTTACTGCACTTCATTTGATGAACGAAACAGCTGTAAGCCCAACTCACTAAGAGTGTTTGCGTGTGGTGGGTTTTGGTGAAGCCTTTTGTATCAAACCTCATTGCACTTATTCACACTCCCTTCATTCTCTTCACGATAGGCAGCGGCTTTTCGCAAACAGTACACCTGATGGTAAGTGTTGCTGTCGCTCATGGACCTTTACAAGGCCGCTGCCTACCGCGAAGAACGTGAAGGGAGTGTGAATGCGTGCATTGAGGCTCGGTGATACCAAGGGCACTACCAAAACCTTCCACACGCAAACACCCTCAGAAAGTTGGGCTTCCGGCTCTCTCGCTCACCAAACGAAGCGCAGTAACAAATTGCTACTACTCAGGCTTAGCAGAGATCCATTAGCGGCAGTATAACTTATAAGGTGTGCTGTTAGCTCATTTGCCACCAACATTAATAAGAGAAAATCGTCTAAGCGCGAGTCGGGGTCGCGCACGAAGAGTTCCGTACCACTATCTATAGAAAATTGTTGTATGGGAACCCGCCTTAAATATTCATTTTATTTTGTTTGTAGTATTTATTGTTATAGCGGCAACAGAAATACATAATTTGTGAAAATTTCAACTGTCTAGCTATCGCGGTTCTTGAGTTACAGCGTGGTGACAGACAGATAGATGAACAGACAGCGAAGTCTTAGTAATAATGTCCCGTTTTTACCCTTTAGGTACAGAACCGTAAAAAGTATTACTTGCACAGTCTGTTATAGTAGTTTTTTACGACACCCACGGGTAAGAGAAGGAAGTACTTAGAATTATTCTTACTTCGAAGCCACAGGGATCAAAAGAAATATTAATATTCATTCATTCACTACTCCCTATCTTGCCCGTGGATGTCGTAAAAAACGACTAAGGGGTTATAATACAAATATGTATAACATCGATTCAAAAGAAGGAAAACTCGAAACAAAACCCTATACCAACCTGTCTGACCAAGATGTATAACAAGGTCAATGTCCCTGTTATTATGGAGGAGGCTCGAGCCCAGCAGTGGGACGTATATGGACTGAAATGATGATGACGATGACTTAAGTGAATCAGCTTTAGCTAGTATATTCGTAATACTACCTATTATTGTAACATTGGTTAAATATTCTAGTGTGTATTGCAACTCAATTCAATAGCATGCAATCGGATTTTTATAACCTGGGTTAGTCAACGTAGCACTTTACAACCCTTTCGTTGTAAGGTGTACCCCGTGAGGCACGCAATTGGGGCCGCAATCGCTTAATAGTCCAGTATTTTATGTAAATATAGAAAAAGTAAAAGTATAGTTACTAGTTTGATGACGGGTTAAGAATACAAAGTGTTGATTGAACTATTTCACACGATACACCTTTTTATTCGGAATTTCAATGGCAAAATGTGCCTTTAGATCTATATACCAATATACCAATAAATAAAATTGTAATGTTTGTTTGTAATATACCAATAAATAAAATTGGAGTGTCTGTTTGTAATGTCAAAATAATAGGCTTTTTTCATGCTCACGCGGTTATTTGCACGACACTTATGCCTAAAATACAGATTAAAAAAATTTTGTCTGTCTGTCTGTTTGTTCCAGGTAATCTTCAAAACGGCTGGACCGATTTCAAAAATTCTTTCACCAATGGAAACCTATAATATCAGGGAGTAATATAGGCTATATTTTATCCCCGTATTCCCACGGGAACGGAAACTACGCAGGTAAAACGACTAAAACCGAAGCGAAGCGAGGGCGGGTTGCTAGTTTTAAATATATTTTAAAACAAGGAAAATTGGAAATAAAACTCGATACCAACCCGTCTGACCAGCGTAATATATAAATCAATTTCTCTCCTATTAGAGGAGGCTCGAGCCCAGCTGTAGGACGCTCTGATGATGATGGAATCAGTTTTCTATAAATCAAACCTGCTTTCGTGGAAAATCGTTGCCGGGAATATGATTCATATAGAAACTAGCAACTCGCTTCCTCACTTCGCTTCGATATCAGTCGCCTTATACGCGTAGTGCCCGTTCCCATGAGAATACTAGGATAAAATATAGCCTATGTTATTCCTTGATAATATAGCTTTCCATTGGTGAAAGAATTTTTGAAAGCAGTTCGGTGGTTTAAGCATGAAAGCGTAACTAACAAATAAACATACTTTCGCATTTATAATATTAATAAGAAAGTAAGGATATACAAGAATTTTTCGTTCAAAAGATATTCGATATAGCGTGTTGCATTGTTTTTTAAATCCTCATAATTATCTTCACATTCGTTTTCGAATCAAAATATAATTTACAAATCAATGTTAGAAATAATAAGGGATCATTCACAGTTTATTACTCACACTATAAGTTCTTGAGCTATCCAAAAACGTCGACTAAATTAATCTCCGTTTGCGGACCATTAATCTCTTCCACTCTGACATTGGAAAGGTTTTATTTGTCAAACGCAACATTCTCCACAGTATTATTTGAAAAGGAATTCATTTCGCAAGTTAAGTCGACCGTACGTTATTCTGTCGGCCATGGATTCTACAAATATTACTCTTACATGTTTGTAAAAAATGGATCTTGGGAACGGGTGGGTATTACGTACAACTAATAAGTCACGCGGGCTGCGAAGGGTCACGCGGGTTAAAAGATGGATAGATTTATGTTTCAAATAACTTCGTGTTAATTCAGTATGAAGTGATCGATATTTTTATACATATATGTATTACCAATTTGTATCTGCAAGTCAAATTGTTATTTAATTCATTTATTGATCGTCCGTGGAATTACGGAGTAAGAATACAATTCACCACCCACTTCGTTACCCATGGATGTCGTCATGATCAACAGAGGCGGAGGGTAGCCCGATGGTTGCATGGATGAAAATAAAAGGTGATCAGATCGTAAAAATAGTTCATTAATAAACAATAAAAAGAGTAAGAATACAATTCACTACCCTATTCTTGCCCGTGGGTGTCGTAAAAGACGTCTGAGATCAACCAATCAATCATTTATTTGCAAATATGGGTACAAATATGATCTTACAAAAGTTTTCCAGTTCTTCCATATTTCACCAAAGGGCATGAAATTCTGGTATTGCATATCCATTAAAATCATATTAATTAATTTATACAGCAAAAAAAGTATACACAACAGTCCAAATAAATCAAATAAAAATTAACCAGAAATATAAAAGTACTAACTGACCCAACAGACGTTGTTCTGTTCAAATAAAGCGCCACCTACCGTATCCAATTGTGAAGCTAAACCATTCTCGAATCCCCTTGAGCACACACAAATTACTTAATCCAGTCAACAGATATCGCCATCTGTTAAAATCGTTTGGAGTTAACAGATAATTGTGAATGTCAAATAATAGACAAATAATTTGCAATAAAATAATATTGCGACTATAAATTAAGATGTAAGCTATCCTATCTTTCAAGTTGGATCAAACAGCACACGGTGTGAAAATTTGAGTAAAATCGGTTAAGTAGTTTAGAAGTCCATCGCGGACAAACAACGTGACACGTAATTTATATATATTAAGATTTGCAGTAATTAAAAATATAATAATTTTAAGGCATAAAATGATTATTACATTTAGAATTTCTTTATCTCCATGAATTCCTTTACACTATAAAATGCCTTTTCATACAATATAGCATTTAACCTATTCTTAAATACATGTGGATCATTAATTTGGATCATCAATTAGATGCAGATAACATCAACGCAAGAGAAGGAAAACTCGACATAAAACACACCAACAAATCAGAGTAGCGCGGTATAGTAAGTGAATTTCCCTCCTATTGTGGAGGAGGCCCGAGCTCTACAATGGAACTTCAGCTCAGATGATCTTGAAGCTGATAATTTATCAGCTTATCTTAACAAGCAACCCACTTGATGATAAGTCAGAGAAATTGCCCAGGACCAACTCCAAATCGCTGCCTATCTTACAGAAAGGATTTTGATCTCCAACTCTTTCACTCACTGAAGGAAGTATAGTAGCGAATTTCTACTACTCAAATACTTTGATTTTCTACAAAAGTGTGGTACTACTGCGAACAAGATGTCCCATTTAACAAGTTAGAAGGTAAACAAAATCAAATAATTAAATTCTATTGTATTCATAATAATGAATTCAGTAGTATATCTGAAAGCAAGTAGGAATTATGCTTAGAATAACAATGAATCACGTGTATATGATACAAAGTTGAATGCACTCCTGAAACTAGTGCAGGAGGAAAACCACTGGCTGTGTACTGTTCTTTTGTGTTTCAAATAACGTTCATTCAATTATTCATAAGCGTCTATCTCTTCCTAAGCATTCTACATTTCATCATAAATGCAGTATTTTGTTGTATTTTATCAATTTATATTCCAGTTATTGTTAAAAAACAAACATTTGTATTGTTTAAAGATTTCTGATGTATACGCGAATCACATATCTACACTAATATTATAAAGAGGAAATATTTGTATTTTTGTGTGTATGTTTGTAATGAATAAACTCAAAAACTACTATGCCGATTCCAAAAATTCTTTCACCATTGAAAAGCTACATTATTCCTGAGTAATATAGGCTATATTTTATTCCGGTATTCCCACGGGAACGGGAATTACGCGGGTAAGGCGACTGAAACCGAAGCGAAGCGAGTTGTTAGTCTATATATATAAAAGAAAGTCGTGTTAGTTACACTATTTATAACTCAAGAACGGCTATACCGATTTGGCTGAAAATTGGTGGGAAGGTAGTTTAGAATCAGGAGACGGACATAGGATACTTTATTCCGTTCGATCGCGTTCCCGTGTGACGTGGTATAAAACGTCAGTCATTATGAAACGTGGTATAACAAAAACGCATTTGATATGTAATAACAAAACGCAAATGACAGCTAAACGTAATTTTGTCTATGATTTAGTATGGTTGAAAACTTAATAATTAAGTATAATGTTAGAAATCAATAGTCAATAATAATTAGTAATTTGTATTCTCTTTGAATCATCATGAACAATGCTGCGACCAAGACGATCGAATCCTTCCCAAGAAAGTCGTAATGGTTCTTCCATTAGAGACTATATTTTACGAAATTTTAAAATATATTTACGAAAAACATTATGGCGGTACGAAGTTCGCCGCGTCAGTTATAAATAAAACTATTTTCATAAATGATTTTGTAGTGGATAGATATAAATCTCTGTCATAACAATGACTTGTTGGACATGAGACATCTTAGTCCACCCGTGACCATGAACATTGTGAAGTGTTCGAAACGTCCGGCAGTCAAAAGTGCAACACAAACGCGATAAAATCCGCGATAAAATGGTTTTATTCATAACATTGTGTAGTTTTTTTATCTCTATATATGTAGAATAAGAATTACCTTCTCATTAAACTAGACTTAGTTCCTATGAAGCTTAGGCATTAGAGGCAGCCTCGTGGCTTCCTAATTTAGTGATAGGTAATGGGACGGATACCCTTAACTTGCCCATCGTAGTAATTAGCAGCTCGTAGCTAGATAAATGCCTCAACTACAGGATAATGGTAGAGCGACGCAGTCCTAAGAAACGACTAACATTTTTTTTTAAATAACACTAAAGCAGCACTTAAGAATACTTAATCTTTATGGACAAGGACTTCCTTGTCATGGAACTTATTCTTTTCGGGCCGACCACTGAAGTCAAGAAACTCTGCACCGGTGGTCGGCCCAACGACGAAGGCAATATGCTATACGGGTGGGGTTAGGTGTGCGTGCTTACGCTCCTCTGTCGCCCCGGATGGAGTGGAGCGAGAAGTGCGCCGACCGTAATCCACCCCCAAAAAAAAAATCGGATTTATTCTTTAGTCTACTCAGGGCAATTATTTGTTGATAGTACAAAGATTTTTTTATGTACAGTAATCGAGATAATAATTCTGAGTATCGAAGAGTAGGAAGTCATCCCACTGCTCCCACTGTTGGGACAGAGCCTTCTTCGTCTTGAGGGGGAAATTGATTTATTATACATTGGCAGGCGCGTTGGCATAAGATTTTATTTCTTAGCATCATGTTATCATATCCTGTCCCTTTATCGACTTTTAGGACACTTACGTGTAATAAAGGCGATATTGAATTTTATTCTTACTCCGTCACAATAAGGTACACATCACACCACAGTATAAGACTGAAAACTGTAGTCTAGCAAACAAGAAAGGATTTTGACGTGACAACGTCTAATAAATCGATGAACGCTGGCTGCATGCATGAAAAAGTGTCCCGTTATGCTCATTGTCCCGTTACGCTGATTCAATTTTATTCATAAAAGTATGCAGTCATTTCATCAATGTTTTGTTATGACGTTGTCACGATAAACTATCGTCCGTAAACCGACTTTACAGACAACCATGTTCTTATTTTTAATATATAAATGCAACTTCATCAAATTTTTACGAAATTTTTATGGTATAATTTGGAATAAAAACCAAAATGGGATTTTAAAAATCTGTTAATGATATAGTTAAACCCAAGCCTACATAAAAATATATACCTAAACAAAGAACCTCTTCTTTTGAAATCGGTTTAAAAACTATCTATTGACGAAAACAGAGCGATTATTATCGATTCGCTTGAGAGGTGGTTCCCAAAACACTAAAACAAAACTGATTGGAGATATCCAATCTAATATTACAATCACGACCGTTAGACATAACCAGGGCAGTAGTTCTACGTCTATAGTATTTACTTTATTACAGATTAGTTTCCCACGAGTCCATAATAATATTGAGTTTTTATTATAGAAAATATTTCCGTGTGGTGACGGAGTAACAATACAATTCAACCTAAGCTTGCTCATGGGTCTCATTAAGACGACTAAGTGATATAATATCAAAGTATGAAATATGAACATTATATAAGGTCTCTATTTTCTACTATGTATATATAGATACGAGTAATTGGCAACGGGCATACTCTATAAATAGGATAAACCTATTAAATTATGCTGCCCAAGGGTTTAGTATAAAGAGGCACAAACTTTCTCCGGTTTCCTTCATTTCTTTATTCTTTAATTTGCCAAATTTTATTGGAATGTTCTATTTAGTTTTTATCCAATTATAATTTTCTCTCCGCATCGTCATTACTTTGAATTTCAGTACCGATGCCGTACTTCAGTGACCCAACCGAAGAGTTAGCCTTTTGGGTACCACCCCTGACGACAGTTTGCCAAAAAATAATGAATGTTACCGGGCCATCGCATTCTCGCGGTCGGCTTCTCTGCAAATAGTGGACTAAGCCATTGCTCAATATTATCCGCGGATATATTTTCTCATTAACTTCAAATTATCCCTTTTCTCTTCTTGCACATTGCATAACTTAAAATCAACTAATGACTAGATAATAATTAATACGGTTCGTAAAACCTCTTAAGCACAAATCTCAATAGCTTTCAACAAATATACATATCAGTAACAAAGAAACAAATTGCCAATAGAAAACAACAATTTACAGCAACAAACCATTACTGACCTTTTCATGTTTATCTTACGAAAGGTCAACGCAGGGCTTGTGCAAACCTGACCCGTAGGCCGACGAGATCGGCCCAGTGAATACCATAACGGTTAACTGTAACATTTGCCTCGACCAGAAACTCGAGACACCTTTATATCATCACTAAGGAACCGCCCCGAATTTATACACGGGATATATACTAAAAGAAAAGTGCGCCTAGCAAATAATAGGTATTACGTAACTAAGCTTATTTAAGTAAATAAACTTATCCGTGGGCTGACGGATTTCTTTTTGTTTTTGTTTTTGTTAGTGACTGTAATTGTTAGAGGCAAATGGCTGTGACAACTTTACCGGGATTGTTGAGTGACCGCTGAGGGCTTCCAAACCGAATGTGATGAGTAAGAATACAATTCACCAACCGGAATTTTGGCGTAAAAGACGACTAAGGGATATAATATGCACACATTCCTTCTCTTGTACAGATATTCTGTGTAAGAGAAGGAAACTTGACATTAAAACCTATAATACCAATACGTCTGACCATCGCGGTGTAGTAGGTTAATTTCTCTCCCAACGTGGAAGAAGCTCAGGTAGGACGTATATAAGCTATGATTTGATGGTGAACTAAGTCTATTTAGACAATATGAAGAAAACGGTTGCTGAAAGATATTCAGATAGATTCAATGGAAGATACGGAAATTCACCATAAAACGCTATGTCCTTCTATATGATCTGATATTTTTTTAATAAAAAATAATAAAAAAATAATGTAGTCGGCAAATAATCTCGATTCCTGACGAGTGGCGAAATTTTTGTGAAATTTTGAAGCGATCGGTCGAATAGTAATCATTAAATAACTAACTGAGCGTTCACCAGGAGAACTAACAAAGGCACTGGGAAACATAACACCAACAGCGATTGCCAACCCATCAACCAAGGTTATGGCGATTATAGCATTACCCCCTTTTGCGGGAACCTAAATCCAACAGAGGACGTCGATAATATATAGATGTGGATTAATACAAAAGTTCAATTAAAATTTAAGAGCGATTTAAACTTTCCTTGTAAAAACGTATTCCGAACTATTCTTCTCTTGCTTTGAAATTATAATGTACATCATCATCATCATCGCAGTCCACATATGTCCCACTGTTGGGCTCGGGCCTCCTTAACTAACCCGGCCTCCACAATGGGAGGGAATTTGACCTACTATACCATGCTGGTCAGACATGCTGGTATAGGGTTTCATTTCGAGATTTTCCTTCTCTTGCACAGATGTTATGTGCGTGTTATATCCCTTAGTGGTCTTCTACGACATGCACGGGCAAGATAGGGAGTGGTGAGTTGTATTCTAACTCCGTCACCACACGGACATATACTGTACGGACGGATATAATGTACAAGTTCTTTTTTATTGCAAAAGGTTGTAAGCAAAGAAACAGCACACCTGCTGGTGAAACGACCACTCAGAGACTTTTGCTAGGCAGCTACCTACCGTGAAAAAGGAGGAGTGTGAATGCGTGCAATGAGGTTCGGTGATACTATAGGCATCACTAAAACCCACCACACGCGAACATTCTCAGAAAGTTGGGCTTCCAGCTTTCACGCTCACCGAACGAAGTGCAGTAATAAATTGCTACTACTCAGACGACTGTATTCTATCATGTGAAGAAATTAAAAATAAACAAATATAGATAACTTTTTTATATATCGATTAGGTAAACTGTAAAAGTGAATTCAAAATATCCACTATATATGCGAGATGATGGGTCTCTGTATTTTGGTTAACTTTGAATATTCTGAAGCAAAGAGCAGTGTTATAATGATCGGTTGCTTCAATATAAGCAAGTAATTACTCATTGTTTGTTTTACTTAAAGTTAAATTGAACACAATGTTGAAATAATATATAATAATAAATCTGAAGAGTGTTCGCATGATTATAACTCTGACCCTACTAGTCAAAGTAGAAACAAAAACCAGAATCATTTATACCTGTTAGCAAACTATCACAGTGCGACCTACTAGAAAGCCTTCTTTACCTAAAATCCTAATTATGAGGCCTTAACACTTTTTTGCGGTCGGCGCACCTCCGCACCACTCCGTCCGGGGCGACAGAGGGGCTTAAGCACGCAACACCCGCAACCCACCCGAACACCACGTCGCCTTCGTCGTTGGGCCAACCACTGGAGCAGGGTTACTTGTCATCAGTGGTCGGCCCGACGGAATACCCCCTACCCGGGGCACCCTCCCATCGACCGACGTCCCCCCCTCGGGGAGGACGTCGGTCTTTCCTCACGCGGTCGGCCTCTCGGCGGGTGACGGACTAATCCCCGGTCACGTTACCCGCGGCCGCGGCTAGGGCGGCATGGCACGCAGGTAATCCCGCCTGCGCCGCCCCAGTCGCCGGCGGCGGGTCGCATCATCGAGGCTGTGCTCCTCACGCTCGCGATCCGCCGCCTCTTTCTGCGAGATAACTGCCTCGCAGAAGGCTGCGACCGCGTCCCAATTCCTGATGCTGCCGAGCATCTCCCTAGCGATGGTCGGCAGCGTCAGGTCGGCACCGATGATTGCGACGAGTTCACGACGCGGCTCTGCCCCAGCGGCACAGACCTCGAGCGTATGCTGCGCCGTGTCCTCGTCGCAAAGGCCTTAACACTTAACACTATATTAACACTATATTAAGATTTCTAATTAGAATCGCATAGAAGCTACATTTAGAAAAAGAAGTAATATACTGAAACTGAAAACCGACTAGAAATATAAGTTAAAAAAACCCTAAGAAAGAAATCCTTTCTTCAAAAAATGCATCATTATAGTTTTGAAACTGTATTCCAATAAAGTCGGTCAAAATAACGGCGTTGGTCTCCTGTGGCGTTGCACAATACGTTCGTCCAGTGATACCTTCGCCCTGGGGGTATACCCACGACTTGCAACGATAGACTTAAAGAAAAATTAACCTAAAGACTGGGTGTTAAGGAGTCAAATCTGAATGCGGTCGCATCGCCTATCTCGTTTCAACAGAACACAAATCCAAAACGGAGATATCATAGTGTTCTTTAGTTTTAGAGAATTACCCGACGTTACCCGCGTTTTTATAATATAAGTAAATATTTTTGTTGGAATTAATATTTTATGGGAATAGTAAATATTTTTATGGAATTTTGGGAAAGATTGTTAATACCATTTTAACTTGACAACCCTAATTGGGTTGAGTTATGGATTTTGAAATATATAAGGGATCTGAGAAGTTTATAGGAAATGAATAGTGATTGAGATTAGTAGATATGAATTCCAAAAATAACTGTGAGTATTTGCAATTTGTTTTTTAGAGAAAGCTTTTGGGCAGGTATATATAGGGAGTTAATTCATGTAAGTCTTCATGAATATAGTCACGTGACGTGTTAAAGCAAAAACTATATCTGTAGCTATGTCAATGATATCTATGCTGATAGAGTCGAAACCATATCTATAAATGTAAACAGTTTTAATTTACAAATTTTAATTTAGGATCAAACAATTAATTTGAATATCCACGAATAACAACCGTAATCTTAACTGCATTTTTTTTATAATTTTTAATGATTTTTGATTCCTTAAAACTATTCGCAAAAGTATTTTCAAAAAAGCACAGAGCTTAGAACTCCACGCATTGGATCCCTTGCGAGTTATAAAGAGTTTTATAAACAGTAAGAATAATGAGTATTTCAAAACAAAAGAAATATAAACATTGACGAGATATTATACAATTCAAAGAAAAGTTGCATCTATGGTGTAAACTATTGCATCCTATTTTTCACAGGTCATTCAGATCGTGTGTGGGTCACAATCCAAACAAATATTTAAAGAGATTATTGATCCTTTATTAATATACTGATATATTACAAAAGATTGAGTGGTAACCAATTCATGATGATTCAGAGGCCACCAAAAAACAAATTGCGAAAGTCCACGAAAGATCATCCGATTAATAACTTGCGTGATACAAATAAAAAGACAGATTGAAAATTATTTATATATGTATATAAAACGTGAAGATACCGTTGAAGTATAAGCAGTGCAGTCACGACAGACATAAATAAAGTCGAAATCTCAACAGATTGATATAATAAACGTCAGCCTTTGTTTCTCAAGCGTTAAAGTCCAAAATCATGGTTGTAAACGGTCAAAGATCTCAGAGATGTGCATGAGTAGGTACGGAAAGTTATGCGCTGCGAGCCCTACATTGAAGGAACCAATGGTAAGTTCTTAATATTTTAAGTAGCCACTAATAGATGTCGCTAGTTATGAGTTTCGTTTTAAATGAATGAGTTTCACACAACAACGTAGACGATTATCGTGACGTTGAAGCGAGATAGATATATGTACTTTCTTTCATACATAGTTTATACTACAATAATATAGATTGTAAATCTTTCGTTTTGTAAAGAATGTATCGGTGTGATTAATCTGTGGCGAGTCGGTACAAATATACTAATAATGGTTGGTAATCGGTCACCTTTTGGTATATTGCCTGGTTTTGGCTTTGATGTCGGCAAGAAAATTAATGTTCAATGTATAGACAACTCGTGAGAGACCCGACAATTGCGATTGCTTATCTAAATTATTATTGTTTAGTAGTCAATTTGTATATGTCTGTTATTACATACGTATTCCATTAGTCTTATGAATTATAAATTAATATCGCTAATCTATAATACGTAAGCAAAAGGCTTTTGATGATAGTTTGATTGGCAGAAGTAATTGTTTATAACTAAAAAACTATTAAATTAATAGGATTATAGTAGTTAGATTCTTATAGAATACAAGTTGCCAAGTCACGAACTAAAAATATTGAATTACATTTTACATCCTTTAGTCTTCTTTAATGAGAGCCGCGAGAAAAAAAGGGATGGAAAATTGTACACTTACCACTACACGAATAAATATATAACTACCGTAATATAAATAATGAGTTGAATGCGAAATAATGATGGTACAAAACTAGCAACACCTTTTCTTTCTCATCTAAACCTAATCGAGTATCCAGATGGTTATCTGGACATCTACGTAGTTAACTGCGCCATATAAAGTCAAACGAAAACAATGGCAAGTCTAGATTCCAAAGAGATATCGCTACTCTTAGATATTTACTTCTGAGTAAGAGGGATATAATATAGGAATGAATATATTAATTTTGGTGTAATGACGGGGTAAGAATAGTTCACCAAACCATATCTCACCCGCTGCCGTGGTAAGAGACAACTAAGGGATATAATATGCATGTAAAATTTATGCACGAGGAAGAAAGCTCGAAATAAAATCCTATACCAACAACTTTAACCAGCATGGTGTAGTGGGTTAATATATGTGGACTATTAAGGGGGAGGCTCGAGCCCAGCAGTAGGACGTATATGAGCTGATCTCATATATATATATAGATCATCACCTGATGATGATGATGGATTTATGAATAAAAAATATGGGTTTGCCTAACTTAAAACGGAGCTTTTACCATTTTGAAATACCAACTGTAATGAGTGATAAGGCTTTATATCTATCTAGCGATAATAACAACTTTTTATTCTTCTTAATCCTCTATATAAACGAGAAAGTTAGTTATACTATGACAAATCGAAAATCTATTTCAAAAAAATCATAAGGCATTAAAATGTGCAAAATCATTATCTTACAATAGCGCCATCTATTAATTTCAACTGTATCTAAAAACGTAGAAAAAGTTCATAATTCAGACAATATATACGTAAAGTTAAATAAGTTTTAATAAATAACCATAATACATTATACACCACGTTTTAATTTGATGACACCAGTTTTAAAATATCTCTTAAAACCTATGAACACAATAACACCATAATAGATCTGGGGGCACGGCAGTGCCCCCGCCAAGTCGAGCAAAAAAAAAAAAAGTCGGGCAAAACGCAACACTGCCGTAACATACTTTTCTCGAAGCCATTCAGGCCATTTTCGACCTCCTATAACTTCGTTGTTAATAAAACTAGAAGCCTGAATTTTTAGTAACCTAGCAGAAATTGTATGCACATTGTGTATCTCAAATTTCATTCAATTTGAACCAATAGTTTAAGAATATAACTATAACTAGTCAAAATTACGTAATTTTGTCACTCACTGACTGACTGACCGATCATCAATATTAAAGTGGCACTTCTAGCAGGCATAGAAGCTTCAAATTTAGAATACAATTAGTGTTTAGTGTATAAATGAAAGAAAAATTATGAAACATTGTAATTTTCATCCAGTTTCCGAGATACACTAACTGCATAAATAATTTTGTAAACTCATATAAATATATAGGATTACAAAGTTACATTTGCAGTTAATGAAATGTAACTTTGTAAAAAAAATAAGAATATATTTGTCGCCATCATTGCTTTCCTATGAGAATCGTAAAAACCGGCTAAAGACTGCGCAGGTGGCGTAGTGATTAAGATACCAACGTACATTGCTAGTGTCGCGGGTTCGAATCACATACAAGTCAACACCTTGTACGGTCTACAAATTGTTGTTCTGAGTCTGAATGTAATTTGGGTCGGTTAATTGTATGTTCTTTCCGTATGGTGACGAAGTAAGAATACAATTCACCACTCTCTATCTTGCCTGTGGATATCGTATAAGACGACTATGGGATATAATATGCACATACCATCTGTGCAAGAGAAGGAAAACTCGAAATAAAATCCTATATCAACATGTCTGACCAGCATGATATAGTGGGTTAAATTCCCTCCCATTGTGGAGGAGGCCCGAGCCCAACAGTGGGACATAAGAGGGCTGCGATGATGATGCGATGTTGAATTATATGTTTGTAAAGTCCCCCACAATATAAGGATTATTATTCACTTAGTGCAAGGCGTTGTCATTTAAAAAAAGATACGACAGGAAGGAGAGTGGGCAGCAGCTCTCGCCGGAGAAATGTATGATATCTCACTGCGAAACCAACCCGCCTACCAAACGTGGCGACTACGTCATTATTCCTCATATGGGGAAGAAAAATGAGCTCTAGTCATGGCAACTCTGTTACCCTTGAGCGTCGTTGGATGCAGGTGCCACAATACCGCACTTTATGGTGAAGCATGATTTCTATGTTCTACAGTGAACGGCGATAGGCTGAATGATGATTGGCATAATAGGTGTGGACAGATACCTAGATATAATTATGTTGAATGATAACTTGTAAAATAGTCAATCAACTTAATGAAAAAGCAAGAGTGGGACATGTCTTATGAAATTGTACCAAAATCTCCCAACGTATTGAGCAAAGTAAATTGCCTGAAATTTACCTGAAAGAAAGAATGCCATCATTAGGCTCGATTGCCATCAAAGCGAAGAGGAGACTAGAGGAGACGTGTTTCAAAAAACCAATCAAATTTCTTTATTTCCACATCTCTCCGCTTAGTTTAGGTAGAAGTGATTCAAACGGAAAGGAGAGATGTCTCATTTTTCAGAGAGTGGGCTCTAAGAAAATCCGTTGTTGTTATTCAAGAAGTAGAAGATACCGGAAAGGAAAATAAGTAGGTCTATCTACAAAAAGAAATGAGATACCATCAAAAACAAAACTTGTAAAAAAAGCCAAGCCTCGCAACTGTGTTCTTCTACCTTACAAAGTTGTGAGGTCTATGTTATACCAAGTCGGTTAACTCATTCAGTCCCTGCTTAAGGGACCTTTCTTCTTAAGTTATTAAGTAAATAGCAAACCTAACAACTTCTTATAGTGACTATATCAATATTAAAGATCTTTTATGTTTTAAATAAATAGATTGACTTGGCAATCTTGGCTTGGCTTGGCGAGGCTTGGCTTTTTTACAAGTTTTGTTTTTGATGGTATAAAAATCTGTTTGAAAGAGACAAATGACTTTAACAATAAAAATATAAACGTACATCATATAACGTATATGTATAATACATTTTCACTCCTAAACAATGAAGGTATTAAAGGGGACACATGATAGGAACAAAGAAAATTACTCGCCATGGTTAGGGTCACCATATATTTGGTCATTAGTAGATAATCTAGCTAAAGATGGCAGTTGAATTGTTGATTTCATTATAGGGATTGGATATTGATAAAATGTATTTTGTAAATATACTTCTGTATATGAGAAAATTTGTACCAAAACGTGGGTCAAAATTTAATAACTAATTTAAATTAACGATGACTTGTTGGACGTGAGATATATTATACCGCCCGTGACCATGAACTCTGCGAAGTGTTGGAAACGTCGGGCAGTCAAAAATCAAATACAAACACGATAAAGTCTGTAAAATAATTTTATTTATAATGTGTAATGCTCGCGTAAATGTCAGAAATATTTCTGTAGACTTGGATTCTATGCCAACACGTCTGACCAGCATGGTATAAGTAGATCAAGTTCCCTCCTACAATGGAGGAGGCCTGAGCCTAACAATAGGACGTATATAGGCTGCAATAGAATGTGCTTAAATAATAGTAAATGCTATTACGTAAAATTTACCTGGAAAATTAACTCGATTAACTCAGATTATTACATCAACAGTTTTAAATTGAGAGAATTGTAAACTATCCGTGACCTTGGTGTTGTGTTCGATAGGAAATTAACATTTAAGCCTCACCTGAATAGTATTGTAAGGAAAGCGTCTAAAATGCTGGGCTTTGTCTTAAGAAATTGTAAGGTCTTACAAAACTACAAAACTAAGTTAGTACTTTACAACAGTTTGATTCGTAGTGTTCTAGAGTACTGTAGCGTGGTTTGGCGGCCGCATTATGCAGTCCACTCGTTGCGTCTTGAACGTATCCAAAAACGATTCTTATGGCACCTTGCGTTTTCCGACGGTATCTCCAGGTCAATTTACTCTTATAAACATAGGCTAATGCATTATCATATTAAAAGTCTTTAGAAAATCGTAGGAAATTTCATGATGCAATTTTCGTGTGCAAAATTCTAAATCATCGTATCGACTGTCCTCCGTTGCTAAGTCTTTTTAAATTTCGCGTTCCCTCACGGCTTCCGCGTCACCCTATTACACCTCTGTGTCCACTGTTACGAAGAACAATTTTAGGCGGTAATTCTCCTTATGCAAGATTTTGTAGGGTAGTGAACAACTGCAGTGACACAGTTGATATACATTTTGATTCAGTGTTAACACAAAAAGTACGACTGAATAATTTATAGCCTTAAGTACATAGCTTCATTGGTCTCGTGTTTGATTGTTGCTTGTCTGTAACTCACTGTATTTTTTTATATATTGTTATTTTGTCTTTCACATGTGGTGTTTACCTTTAAGTAATTATCATGTTATTACTAAGCATAGCATTAAGAATTTCGTATAGTGTTAAGTTTTAATGTGAACAATTGTTGGTAAACCTTAATAATATAAATAAATAAATAAAATGTAGAAGATGATATTCTTCATGACATTTTAACATTATTTTATAATCTATGCTTCCCTTTGGTCCGTATTAAAATTACAAATAAGTCGATTAGGAACAAATGGATTACGAGAGGTCTGAAAAGATCCTCAATAACGAAACGCTATTTATATCTAAAATATCAGTCAACAAAGTCCCATAAGAATCTTAATAGAGAAGTTTATAACAGCTATAGTAAGATATTTAAAAAGTGTATAAATGCAGCTCAAAAAAATAATAATAGTAAATTTATCCTATGCTCAAAAAATCGTTGCAAAGCGGCTTGGAACATAATCAAAAGTAATGTTGGTGAAATAAATCAAAGTAAAAGAATTGATCTGATACAGGTAGGAGATAAAAAAATTACTCAACCTGAACAAATCGCTGAATTATTTAATGACTTCTTTATTGACCTTATAACTAAAAAAGACGACCCAAACTATACTGACTTTAATTATCCTTATGACATTTTTAATACTCCCAATTCAATATTTTTGACTCCAGTAGATGATTTTGACATATATAAGATTATAAATTCCCTAAATAACACAAATTCTACAGGCATAGATGACATCAATACAAAAATGTTAAAGATCTGTTCAAAAGCTTTGGCAGGTCCCATTAGCCATATTGTTAACCTCTCCTTTATTAACGGTATATATCCAACTCGACTTAAATATTCGATTGTACAACCTTTACACAAGAAAGATAGTACTCATGATATAAACAATTATCGTCCCATAACACTCATTCCCGTTATCTCTAAAGTCTTTGAGAAAGCAATGTATTCAAAAATGATCAATTTTCTGTCAAAGCATAACATCCTTAAATCTGAGCAATTTGGTTTTAGGAAGAATATGTCAACGACTTTAGCCTGCTTCTCACTCATAAAGACCATAACTGAATGTCTTAATAAAAAAATCCAATAGTGACTATTTTTCTAGATATGTCTAAAGCCTTCGATTTCGTCCAACACAAACTTCTATTATATAAAATAGAAAAGTACGGGATCAGGGGTAAAGCTTTGGAATGGCTGACGAGCTACCTAAATGATCGGTTACAATGTGTAGAAATCCCAACATATGTAGGACATAATAAACTATTGCACCGTTCTACGTTCAAAGTCAATAAACGTGGAGTACCGCAGGGAAGTATCCTAGGTCCTCTTCTCTTTTTATTATATGTTAATGATCTCCCTGGTGTGACCGCACATAAATGCTTTTTGTATGCTGACGATACTACTCTGTTGATTGAGGGACATGACATAAATAATTTTGAAATTGACATTAATAATGCTTTAATCTCTGTTATTTACTGGTTTAAATGTAATAATCTCAATGTAAATATCAACAAGACTAGCATGGTACAATTCCAGACATACAACAGCCATCCCATTAAATTAAATATCAGATATGACGAAAACAAATTAGAATTAGCGGAAACTTCTACTTTCTTAGGTTTAGTAATTGACAAACATTGTAATTGGAAAAAACATATCGAGAAACTCTGCGTTAAGTTAGATCGATATGTATATGTCTTAAGCCGATTAAGACATGTTGCCACAATAGAATCGTCGCTAACTGCATACCACGGTTATGTTTCCTCGCTGTTACGGTATGGCCTGATCATATGGGGTAACTCTGTTGACTCAATGAGAATATTTAGAGTACAAAAGAAATGCATTAGGACGATCTGTGGTGCTGGTTACTTAGACAGTTGTAAGCCACTTTTCAGAAAACTCGAAATTTTGCCCTTACCCAGTTTATATATACATGAAATGTGCCTTTTTGTCTATAAACATCGTAATCACTTCGAATTACGTAATGACGTCGTATGTAGGAAAAGTCGCCATAAAAATAAGCTGTATGTCCCTAAACAAAGAATAAATTTATTTAGTGAGAATGTCTACTGTATGGCAATACGCGTATATAATAAACTGCCAGACTCTTTTAAAGACCTGTGTTTAAGCAAATTTAAATGTGCAATTTTTGATTTCTTAATGAATAAATGTTATTACTCAATTAACGAATTTATGGACGACAAAAACTTTAATAATGTTATTTAAAAATGTTTTTATATATGACATGTCAATTGATTGACTTTGACATGTCAATTGATTTCTATTTTATCGCAACCCATGACATTGTATTTCAAATTATTATTATTTCTGTTCGTTTTACTGTTTTCTATTTCGATTTATCTATTAAACAACTTGTAATATTTGTACACCGGAAACGGTAGAATATTTGAAACTTTAAGATAATACTAACTAATATGACAATATTCTGACAAATAAATTATTTTGATTTGATTTGATTTGATACTTGGGTTTATTGTTTCTTTCCGTATGGTGATAAGTATAATCTTCACCAACCCTTATCTTGCCTGTGGGTGTCGTAAAGGACGACCAGCAGCTTCGTATATTTGGTTAATTACATTTCTATCCACAAGGAGGCTTGAACCCAGCAGTGGATCGTAAATGAGCTGAAATAATACTTGGATTTTAAACAAAATATTTGACGTTAACAGCGAAAATTTTTATTTTCTAGATTAAACGTCAAATAGCTTTTTTGTTTTATCTTACTATCGTTTACAATGATCTGTTGACAAATTGTACGTATAACATAAACAATTTTTTAAATTTTTATTTTCTCACCAGAAGAGTGTTGCTACCTATTCTCCTTGTGATCCCTCAACCGACTTTTATGAAATCCACAAGAACGTAAGGGGTGTTGATATTCAACAGCCCTTATATATTTTATGTAGTTATTGCACCACAATAATTCCGTCTGGTGACGGAGTAAGAATACAAATCACCACTCCCTATGTTGCACATGGATATCGTAAAAGAAGACTAAGGGATATAATACGCATATAACATATATGCAAGAGAAGGAAAAAACGAAATTAAACCCTATACCAACCTGTCTGACCAGCATGGTATAGTATGGTTAATTTCCCTCCTTTTGTGGAGGAGGCTCGAGCCCAATAGTGGCACTTATTTGAATTGAAATGATGATGATGATTGTGGTGCTTAAAATCGAATAAATGGTCAGCGCAATATTAAGTTTATTGAGTCAAAAACTTTTCAGACCATTATTTTATGGGTAACGAAAAAGTAGAATTATTTTATGTCATATCACTGCCATTTTAATTTATATCTAAAATGTAATCGACAAAAATTGCCATATAATTATTGAATTCGCTCACAAAATTTCACCAGAATTAATGCGACCTATAGAGGAACAGCCGGCAATTTGGACAGACTTACAAAAGCTTTTTTGCCCAAGTTTAAACGGATATGCTTTTAAACTTTTAATTCGTTAATACATAATTATTTTTTGGGATATATAATTTTAAATTTCTCAGCATTAGCACTGCCTAATGAAAGAAAGAAAGAAAAATAGTTTTTTTATCCCTCGCAGGGGGATATCTGTATAACATAGTCTACATGTAGACAGATGTAAGAATTAGGATCCCACCCGCAAGTGAGTAAAAAGATCGCTATTCAGCTTAATGTTGCAGTTACACCACAACGCTGTTTTTCAGTAGCGGTCTGTTGTGTGACAATTGTCAGCAAATTAATCATTTATTAAATGAATTTCGATTTTATTACTTACTAGCAATTTCCCACCGTTTCACCCGCGTGGTAGCCGTTGATAGTAAAATATTACCAATATCGGTCCAGATGTTTTGAAGTTTATTCGGAACAAACAGACAGGCAGACAGGTATAAACACAAACAAAATATAATCAGATTGGTTTCTAGGTATAAGTATAGTTTAAATACCCATGTGAGCGTAAAAAGTTGTATTATTTTGACAATAAAAATAGAGAATTAAATTTTATTCATTTGTATGTAAAAGTAAACGTATGGATACCCTAATCAGCACTGACCATACTTACAACACATACCCAATTATGCTCATAATAGTGTGCGCACATCCATTAGGGACCATAGAGATACAATCGTGGTAGATAACATTTTAATACGCTATGAGAAAAAAAATCTTTGCCATCTACTACTTAGTGACCTATGTGGCTGCCTTTTCTTTTTGAGTGAAAATTTCTTTAGCCGCGTTGGATCCTTTTTGTAGGGGAAAATCTTATTGGTTCGCGTCACCGACATACATATGACTGTCACACGTAGGGACACGAAAAAAGTATCGATACTTTTAGGTATCGAGTACTTTTCTTCCGATACTTTTGTACTCGATACTTTGCTTTCGATACTTTTACTCAATGAATACTTTTTGGCAGGTATCGTATCGAATATATAGTAGTGAGTGTCAATGTTAAACTTGACATTACAGCTTATATTTATGGTAACGTCATCTAGTTCAAACGTAATGAACCTTCTAAAATGTGGCCCGCAATATTTTAATCCGTTCACAGGCGGTCAATATCTCCTAAAAAAAGCTCTTCACGAAATAGATTCCAGGAATAGTACTCAGTACTCGATACAGTATCGATACTTTAATGAGTACGATACTTTTTCTTCGATACTACTCATGAGTACAGTATCGATACTTTCTTTTCGATATCGTGTCCCTAGTCGCACGCACAATGTGCTGTGCGTCTTAGACACTTTTTGTATGGGTGATGTCTCGTATGTTCGCGTTACCGATAGTCTTATTTTTAATGGTAGGTTATGGTCTGGCTGGACACACCCCACTCAATCAGTCCGTGGCGAATGGCGATGGACGAGTAGCGCGCGGCCCCATAACCGTATTCCATCTCCATCAGCATTGGGACGACCACTAATACCGATTCTTTGATGTCCGTGGTCCGTCGAATTACCCTTTCGGGTACCGTCCCCTTCGATACCCCGGCATGCGGCTATCCTAGACAAGCTATTTTGACTAAATCTGTTCAGCTGTTTAAGCTTGTAGAGTTAGGAAACAAAATGGCGTGTTCTCTTATTTGTTTAACAAGTGCAATTATTTATTTACTAGAACACCAGCGCGAGTACTTCGTACCATTAATAGAGATTTATTACGTAAATAACTGTAACCCTATTATATGTTTATTGTCGTTGATAAACATAAATTTTACGCAAGAGAATGAACTGATAATTCTGAAAAAAAAAAATATTTTAAAATATTTACTTGTTTTTAATCAGAAATAGGAATAATCTTCAAAATACTATATCTCAAACATTACCTAATTATTATCACCTTATTCCATCCCGCAGCTGGGCCTGCACCACAATAGGGGAGAAAATTAATCTTTTATACCACTTTGATCTGTCAGGACACTATAGGATTTTATTCCGAGTTTTTCTTTTCCTGCATAGATGATAATATCTGCATATCATATTCCTTAGTTGTATTTTACGGCACCCCCGGACAAGAAAGGGGAGTTCAATTTTTAATCCACCACACGGATATAACATTAGAATTGAAAGAAAATAATGTAAAGTCGATGAATCATTGTGCATTTAGATTGTATGATAAAAACCCTGCGGTTATAGTTTGAATAATTTATTTATATGAAGGGTAAATAGAGGCACCCTTTAATCACGTAACAGGCATAGAAATATTATTTGTTGTCACTGGTCATAACATATAACAGATAAATGTAATGACAACAGCCACATTTGAATCAAGTGTTTAAAAAACAAAAAAAAATCTATGCTGGATATGGCCTTTATTATTTCCAAGCGTATTGGACTCGGCTTGCCAGTTTAACTAACCAGTTTCGTCTGATTGTCATTTTTCCACTCAGTAACTACCATTAGACCCTCGCTACAAGGATTTTAAGATTAAAATATTTTAGATTAAGAACAATCAGTTCTGGATTTTTTTTTTTTATTGCAAACGGTGGCAAACGAGCAAACAGTACACCTGATGGTAAGTGTTGCTGCCGCTCATGGACCTTTACAAGGCCGTTGCCAACCGCGAAGAAACCGAAGGGAGTGTGAATGCGTGCATTGAGGCTCGGTGATACCAAGGGCACCACCAAAACCCTCCACACGCAATCACCCTCAGAAATTTGGGCTGCCGGCTCTCTCGCTCACCGAACGTAGCGCAGTAACAAATTGCTACTACTCAGACGTCGATTTTCTGCGAGAGCATGGTACTGCCCCGGACGGACCGGCCCACGGCTGTAGACAGATAACTGTGGACAGTGTGGTCCTACCACTCCTGTGTGGACCAGTGTGGTCCTACCTCATGGATCGCATAAAAACTGTCCAGCATGGTTATAAATCCCTAACATTCATGTCGGAACTTAGGTAGTTTAAGTCCGTGCAATCTATATATGTTTACTAGAGATATGTCGACTAGTCACCAACTATCCGGCTACTATTGTAGTCGGCAAATAGTCGGCAAATAGTCGGCAACTATTCAGCAAAGAGCGCCGACTATCCGGCTTCTTACTTTGTATGTATCTCTCAGTAAAATGTATGTAGGAGGAATTAGATTTAATAATAGATTTATGTCACAATTAAATTTTAATTAAGCTCTAACTTTAATGAACAATAACAACATTACAGCCTCATAACCAATTTTATTCTCTCCCCATTGTCATTGGGCCCACCACTAATACCGAATCCTTGACCTCTGACCGACTAATCGAACTCTTTACAACTGACTAAGTGGCTAGTCGGCCATAGTTATAGTCGGCGAATCTCTAATGTCTAACGTGCCGTCTAAAAGCGATACGCTCAAATCATTACACCGCAAATTTTTAGGCTTATATTTTTATTTGAAATTAGAAACTCAAGGATCCTAGCCTCTATAAAATAAAGTAACACTCAAAATATTAGCTGTTTTACAACATTAACAGCAAAAGGGACTTAAAAATATTTTAAAACGTGTATTTTTTTTTTCAATACACTTCACAGAGACTAAATATATCATTTCATTGTTCCACCTGTAAAATTTGTGTATAATCAGATAGGAGACTACGAAAGCCTTCTTGCTCCGTCACCACACGGTTAAAAGCGGTATACCCATATATTTTGTGAGCAAAGAAACAATCGGTTTAAATTAGAATATTAGCTTATTTGTTCTGCATATAAACCTTAATAAACGAAAAGCTCCTAGCACTAAGCCATCAACTACTAGTCAGTTTGAAAGTGTTTCTTATATGTAGACTTGCCGCCAAATAAAGTTATTCGTCAAAAAACCCGTGTCATGTTTAATAACAAATACCAGAACAAAAATTCCGGAACGTTATATTTTTTTCTAAAATTAAATATTAAAAAAGTAAACCCTTCTTGAAAAAATTAAACTGTAAGATAAGGTTTAACTGTAAGCGGTGGGCGTATTTTTATATTTATTTTTCATTGTGAAAGGGTTATAAAATATTTTTTTTTTAAACTGATACAAAATTATTATGTAAGGTATATAGAAATAATCAAAATCATAAATTTTTCTTGTCCGTTAAAATATTTTTATCTGAATTGAATTACGCTATTTATTCTGCATATGGCATTAAATTATTCCAAGACAAACCAACAAGTTGTAGGTGTTAAGTGCTAGTTACGTATTTAATAGATATTTACTTGGTATATTTGTTTCCGTGTTAGAGAATACAATAATACGTTTTCATAGAGTTTATTTAATATTTGTTAACTTCAATTGTTTCATTTACCTACACTAATCTTTACAAATCATAAAACATTAATGATATCCTGTCTCTCTGTTAGTTTACTACATTATCACATAAAGAGTAACGTATAAAAGTAAATAATTTCTTTCGATATGTAACAGATTTAGTAAACTTAACTAAGTTGCAGCTTTTGATACTTTTGAGTAATGTAGACAATTGATAATAGGTATTATTTGATTAATTTGAAACTATATACAGATATAAGTATTAATGCTTAAGACACTGTTTAAGTTAAAATTAGGGATGGTTATATTTTGTACGCTTAATTTTTTAAGACAACATAGTACTTATAAAAGAAAAATTACCTATGTGGCGAGGTAATTCACAAACATTAAATCATCGAACAAAAATTACACTTAGACTCAGTGCAATCGTTTGTAGTTTACACAAAAAAATTGTCCCGTGTCTATCTAATCCATGACACTCCACTCGAGAAGCCGCTACTTAGACAAATACGCCATCTGTGGAGTCTATAAAGCTACAAATATTTTAAAGAAATAAGAATACAATATATCTCAAACTCTTAAGTACTTCCCACAGGAAACCGTCTAACGGAGGACCAGGTAAATCTTAACACCGGGAACGTTTTGGAACATTTATGCATCAACTACTATGGCCAAAAAACTTGCCAAGCGTATTTACAATATTATCGCCTCTTAAAGAGTTTTATATCCAACAATTGACTTATTAATACACCAATCAATCCGCTTACAGTGGCACCTAGGTCTCATCGCGTGTTGCCGTGAGAACGCCACCCCGATTACACCGAGTAGAATCAAAGGCGCCGCTGGGGCGTTTAATCGTTCTTCCTATTTTGTTCAGCCCCTCACATGTGCAGGTTTAGAGCAGTTTAGTGTTAAATACTTTTATTGATTCTATACAATATCAACGATAAGCAAAAAGAGTAATAATAACGGTATAAAGGTCTGCGCCTTTGTAATTTCCCTTTATATGAGCGTTAACAATACATGAGATAAATTTATTGCTAGTTATTCAGTTAATATAAAGCATTCGCTGCAAAAAAAGAGAATTTTAAATAAGGCCTTATATCAACTTGTATGACCGGAATGATATCATCATCATCGCAGCCCACATACATCCCACTGTTGGACTCGGGCATCCTCCACAATGGGAAGGAATTTGACCAACTATATCATACTCGTCAGACATGTTGGTATAGCGCTTCATTTCGAGTTTTTGTTTTTCACAGATGTCATGTGCATATTATATCCCTTAGTCGTCTCTTACGACATCCACAGACAAGGAGTAGTAATCTGTATTCCTACTCCGTCACCACACGGAAGGATATAGTAGGTCAATTTCCCTTTCCATGCAGATATGGCCCGACCTAATTTCTCCTGCAAATGGAATTGTAAACTAAAACAAAAGAATATAATAGAAAATATGGCATGAAATGAGTAATAAGTACCACGCTAGACAGACGGGTTGGCATTTTCCTTCTCTTGCATAAACGTTATATGCATATTATATCCTTCAATGGTCTTTACGACGTTGTGGTGAATTGTATTCTTATTCCGTCACCACACGGACAATGGGAATGTGTTACCTTGGGATAACAGTTAAACTTTATTTTTTCTACTTAATCAAATATAATAATGTTCAACGGGTTTTCGATAAAATTTTATCTATAAAATATTCTATAAAGTTTATAAAATAGCTATTTTGAAATATATATACATTAGATACTTTAAAAATAGGAACGAATGTTCAGTAAATCATATACTGATGATCTGTCTATGAAAATATATAATGCGCGTAATACGCACATAAGAGATTATAGATAGTTTCATGATTTGTATGTGTGATGACGTAAACCACATAACATATCCATCATTACCATCGTTACAGAGAATACTGTACATGTTATAGAAGGAAATGGATCTTGAACTCGTCCACCTGTATATAATCTAATGGAGTTCTTTGGACGCTAGTATTACGTTACGACCTGTTAGATCTAACTATGCCAACAAACCGCGCAAATTGACTTCTTTTCTGCTTATATGATAGACGCCAGTTAGCCACCACCACCAACCACACCCTTAATATAATAAAAATAAGAACTACACCTGGCTAGCGCCATCCTTGTCTAGCGCGTGATGTAGCTTGATAACTTTCTTTTACTTAGTGTGACTTTAACAGCTAGCAACCCCAAATTGCGGCCACCTTAACATAGGCAACCGTATTTTATTACGTGCAAAAAAATGCTTTAATTTGATATGTACTTGATTAATATTTAACACAATAGTGTGAAAGAATATTATCTATCTGTCAAAATGTTGCGGTTAAGCGCACAACGGTAGCCATTACTTTTCAAGTTCTCTACGTATATTTCTATGCTTCTGAGGTCAATTCATTTCAATAATTAGTTAAACAATCTCTTTCCAAAAACTTAATTAATATTTATGTAATTAAAAATGCTAGCGGGCATTATTTGATAGGCAACTAGACCAAAACGTATTGATCATTTTTTAATTGTACATAACTTAATTTTGACTCAATACCCAATGAACGCAATAATTTTGCAGCTAAATCTCTTACTTCTACTACGAGATCTAGCTGCACACACACTTTTTATTTTAATACAATTTCATTTCAAGCATTAAATTCACATAATATTTAAACACATAATATTAAGGTAGTGGTAGGACCACACTGTCGACAGTTATCTGTATACAGACGCGGGCCGGTCCGTCCAGGGTAGTACCACGCTCTCGCAGAAAATCGACGTCTGAGTAGTAGCATTTTGTTACTGCGCTTCGTTCGGTGAGCGAGACAGCCGAAAGCCCAACTTTCTGAGGGTGTTCGCGTGTGGAGGGTTTTGGTGGTGCCTTTGGTATCACCGAGCCTCAATGCACACCCTTCACTTTCTTCGCGGTAGGCAGCGGCCTTGTAAAGGTCCATGAGCGGCAGCAGCACTTACCATCAGGTGTACTTTTGCTTTGCTTTGCTCGTTTGCCACTGCTTGCAATAAATAAAAAAAAAAGACCCCATTATGTCCCAAAAAATGTAAAAATGTTACAATCTGTCAAAAATAATTTCGGACTACAGTGTTAGGATATTAGGGTCTTGGTTATGGACAAGGGTAATCTAATATTAGATATGTCGTCACTTTTAGTCACGTCTGTCAATAAAGTTAGTCATGAATATTTGACTAGAGAGGCCGGTAGCTAACAAACCAGATGAGACAAGGTTGAAACACGAACGGTATTTCAAATGTAAACAGTATTATAGCTTTAGTTCCCATTAAAGCAAATATTTACGCTAAGTAAATGTACATATTTATAATACTCACCATTAACGTTTCTTGTGTAAACTAGACTTTTTTTTAAGTCTAATCTCACCACACATAGCCACCACTGGGACTCCTGTAAGCTAGGATCCAGATCTTTATAGACACTAAGGTTTAACCCCTCAAAAAGTCTCGAGAAATGTTTTTAATTGTCCTGGGACCCGCAATAAATTTAATTGGAAAAGAAAATACAAGAGAAGTTTGAATGATTCCACTTTCATCATATAGAAAAAGGGTGATACGGGTTATTCTATTAAGCTATGAATTAAAATTATTTTGATAGCTTATCCATCCGTCAGCCTACAGATGTCCACTGCTCGACATAAGCCTCCCCACGAGAATGCCACTCGGAACGGTCCTGCGCCACTTGCATCCAACGGTTCCCTGCGACAAAATGAGCCCGTGGAGAGGCAGAACTGCCGTGACTGGAGGCCGTCATTTTAATAGCATCCATTTTATTTTTATTTATAATGCCATAACCGCCACGCTTGGAAGGTTTGGCGATCGCAGTAGGTGTTGGTGTAAGAAGTTTTTTCAGGAGATAGCTGCTGCCCATTCTCCTGGTGAGGCCCTCAGCCGTTTTCTACGACTCCCACGGGCAAGCAAGGGGAGACTACAATTGTATTCTATGCCGTCGCCACACGGGATAGAATACAATTGTCGAATACAATTGCTAGCTTATATTATGTTTAAATTTTATGTACAACCAGCAACCCGCCCTCGCTTCGCTTCGGTTTTAGTCGTTTTACCCGCGTAGTTCCCGTTCCCGTGGGAATACTGGGATAAAATATAGCCTAGTTTACTCCCTGATATTATAGCTTTCCATTGGTGAAAGAATTTTTGAAATCGGTCCAGCCGTTTTGAAGATTACCCGGAACAAACCATCAGCAAAGGGAGATGTGGATTAGATGGTCGGAGACTGATAAAATTTCGGTGTGGTGACGGACTCATAATACAATTCATCAACCACTATCCTGCCCGTGGTTATCCTCATCATCTCAGCCCATATACATCCCGCCTTCGGGCTCAGGCATTCTCCACTATGGTAAGGAAATGATCTACTATACCATGCTGATCAAATATCTTGGTATACACTATTTGGGTTGGGCTTTCTCTACTATGGGGGGAAAATTGATCTACTATACAAATAAATTAAACTCTCCTTGGTAATGTAATTTTTGACCAAACGACATTAGATACACTAGGCCTAAGTTGATTTATAAAGCCAATAGTCACCTTTTACAACACCCACAAACAAGAAATATTGTAACTATACAGGCCAATATTTAGTCAATTATCCTCAAACGATTTTATTTAAGTATAATAACTGCTTATTCATATAAATAACACGAAATATATAGTTGTAAACAAACCGGCTAAGTTAGCCTTGGTGTAGCTACTCGCGTTATCGGTACGGGGCCTTCCGATGACGTCACGTAAACAATCTCGATATGACTCATGGGCAGACGTTCTTGAAAAGAATCTACAGACGAGCCAATACCTACTCATATATACAGATATTTTAAAAACAATTACATTTTTTTTATTTTGCGATGCCGTTATTATTATTTACTTCTAACGAATCTACGATTGCGTCGTTTTTTTTTGGCACCCTAGTGTATTGTAGAAATACTACCACGCCTCAGAAAAATCATTTGCGGATCGTACAAAGGATTTGCCTGCTTAAGATTGAATGTAAAACACTCCGAACGACCAATACGCCATCAGTTGATATACTATATATAGTTTTTCTGTAAGGATACATGAAACTAAACTCCTAAATCCTTAGATAAATATTAATGAACATTAGCGGCCGATATAAATCCCTATAATAACATGAGGACAGGACATGAAACATATTGTTCACCCGTTACCATGAACACTGAAAAGTATTCGAAACGTCGGACAATCAAAAATCAAATACAAACGCGATAAAATCTGTGAAAATAGTTTTTTTTTAGTAGACCAACATGTCATGATCGATCATGTTATAAATCCCTGTCCAAAATATCAAATTCAAAAAGTTTCATGGTAGACTTTATCACTTAAGACTTAAAAAGGAAGTACTAAACGGTGTGTTGATGTGTGAAACAGTTTAAAACACTATATTCAGCAATGTTTCAACGCTGAAACGCTAACTGGGGAATTGTGTTAACTGCTGTATCTACCGGCTGTTTACAAAATGCATTGTATAATGTTAATACATTTTTTTTTATTGAATTAATTAAGTGTATAGGGAATTAAACTTTATCATACTAATATATTTTTAAGTATGTATTAGGAAAACCCTGTCCACAGGCGTCTGTCTAAAGCAGTGGGCCAGAACCACATTGTCGCAGAAAATCAGCATCTGAGTAGTAAGAATTTGATACTGCAATTTGTACGGCGAGCGAGAGAGCCGGAGGCCTAACTTTCTGAGAGAATTTGCGTGTGATGGATTTGGCGTTAGTATCATCGAACCTCATTACATGCATTCACACTTCCTTCCCTTTCTTCACGGTAGACAGCGGCTTAGCAAAAGTCCATGAGCGACATTATCAGTTATCACCAGGTGTGCTGTGCTTCTTGTAGCTGTACATCCTCTTCATCATCATCATCGCAACCCACATACGTCCCATTGTTGGGCTCGGGCCTCCTCCGCCATGGGAGGGAATTTGATCTACTATACCATGCTGGTCAGACATGTTGGTATAGGGTTTCATTTCGGGATTTCCTTCTCTTGCACAGATGTTATGTGCAAATTATATGCCTTAGTAGTCTTGTACGACATCCACGGGCAAGATAGGGAGTGGTGAATTGTATTCTTACTCCGTCACCACACGGAAACACCACACATCCTCTTACTTATCGGATTATTTGGCATTTCTATATCATGTCTTCCGCTTTGTATACGAGGGCAGAGGAATTTGTCTAACTCTTTCTCCTCCTCGGCCCAACGACGAAGGCGACATCGGTACGGGTGGGATATGGGCCCGCGGCCCATCCTTTGGTAGCCCCGGACGGAATGGACGGCGTGTGCGCTTACCATGGTCCTCCTATAAAAAAAAAATCCCTAGCCGTCTGACCAGTGTGGTGTAGTAGGCAAATATCCCTCCTATTATGGAGGAGGCTCGAACCCAGCACTGGGACGTATATGAGCCGAAATGATGATGCTGATGATGAATTTAATTAAAAAGTATTAGGGATGTGACTTTGGGGGAAAATAATCGATTAATAAATAATAAATTTTTTTGTCTTTAAAATAAATCGATTATAAAATAATCGATTAATTAAAAATAAATAATCGATTTTTTTCTCCCAACAAGATTATGATGACTTTTTTTTTAGGAAATGTGAGCTTTATTTTCCAATATATGCAGTATGAAACACCGCACGCAGTAGCGTGTGATGACCTATTTTTTTAAGAAATCTGGCAGTGATTTTATTATAAACAAAACAGCAAAAACTAAAATAGTCGATTAATTTTAATATAAAAAAAAAACGATTTTTATTATTTTGATAATCGATTAATAATAGATTTTTATAAAAATCGATAATTTTTTCACATCTCTAAAAAAAATTAGAAACAATTGACTATTTGACAGTAGTCAAATAATAATTTCTGATGTTTATACTAGTTACATTGCAAGTGAAACTATTTTACGGATTTTATCGCGAGATATCTCACACATCTTAGTCCGCCCGTGACCATGAACGCTGTAAAGTGTTTGAAACGTTGGGCAATCAAAAAAGCATATACATACGCCATAAAATACGTAATATAGTTTTATTTACAGCAGTCAAATATCTAATTGAGAATCTACCTTTCAGATAAATTAGAGGCATTTATTAAAATTCTCATTAGAATAATCTAGCAAACGAATGTGCCGATTTAAGCTGTGAGCTCGAACTGTGACCTAGATTTTAATAAACATAATAAGAACTGGGTCAAATGAATATTATTACCCGAAATCTTTATTGCTATGCGGTATTTTGTCGTGGCTATTTATCGGTGCATTTGGACATTATTAATGTACCTATTCGCTTATAGTTTTGTTATTCCCAAGGAAGGTTGACGTCAGGCAGGTGGATTTTTGATACCTCAACCAAAACACAGGCTTTTGCATTTCTCGCGTGAGTTAAAGAACGAAGATCAGGTGTAGAATCACCATATAAATTAGAATGAAGGTAGAGAGATGATAATTTTTATAGTTTTATTGTTTTTTCTCTTATCTCTATTTTTTTTTATTGCAAGCAGTGGCAAACGAGCAAACAGTACACCTGATGGTAAGTGTTGCTGCCGCTCATGGACCTTTACAAAGCCGCTGCCTACCACGAAGAAAGTGAAGGGAGTGTAAATGCTTGCAATGGGGCTCGGTGATACCAAAGGCACCACCAAAACCCTCCACACGCAAACATCCTCAGAAAGTTGGGCTCTCTCGCTCACCGAACGAAGCGCAGTAACAAATTGCTACTACTCAGACGTCGATTTTCTGCGAGAGCGTGGTACTACCCCGGACGGACCGGCCCGCGGCTGTAGACAGATAACTGTCGACAGTGTAGTCCTACCATTACCAATCACATGACAACGATGTAATGAAAAAAGGGTACTTTTAAACGTTCAATGCAAAAAATGTTTGAATTGCAAGAAAGATTATTTGAATTACTGGTGTAAATTTTCATTAGTTTATCATCGGTCTATTCCTGCAATGGACTTTACGATTGGGACGCGATCGCAGCGTTCTGCGAGGCAGTAATCGCGGAAGGAGGCGGGCGGCGGAGCGCGTACGCGAGGAACGTCTCCTCGACGACGCGAATCACCGCTTACGCCTGATGCCGCCCTAGCCGACCACTGACGACAAGTCACCCTGCTCCGGTGGTCAGCCCAACGACAAAGGCGACGTGTCACGGGTGTGCGTGCTTACGCCCCTCTATCGCCCCGGACGGAGCCGGGCGAGGAGTGCTCCGACCGTAACCCAACCCCCCAAAAAAAAGTAAGAAATATATGATAGATTTCTTTTTTTTTCTTATATTTCTTACTAATGCTGTACATGTCAGTAGGCAATCGCAGATATATCGTATCAATCTCCCAATATCTGAGAGTATTCGGGACACCGATACATCGTCTTGTGCTATACAAATATCAGCTAGACCCACTTGACTCCCTGCAAAGACGAGTTGTTCGAATCGTCGGGGATCCCAATCTTACGGACAGATTGGAGTCGCTGGAGTAGCGGAGAAACTTTGGGTCACTGTGTGTACTCTACTGACTCTTTCACGGGGAGTGCTCCGAGGTACCGTTTCACTTGGTACCACCGTCACCATTCTACTAAGGTACCACTCGACATCGTAGCAGGGTTCATCCATTTCAACTGGAAACGTTATGGTCTTCAACTGTACGTTTCCAGCGATCATTTCTCCCACGTACGTGCAAGCTCTGGAGCGAACTACCTGCTGCTATGTTGCCCGAGCGCTATGACATGTCCTTCTTTAAACGAAGTTTAAGAAGAGTATTTTCTTCACGGTAGGCAAAGGCCTGGCTGTGCCCCTGGTATTGCAAAGGTCCGTGTGCGGCAGTATCACTTATCATCAGGTGTGCTTCTTGCTCGTTTGCCACCGTTGGCAATAAAAAAATATATATATAAATTTCCTGATAGAATATTATCCTAGTGAACACTTTCTTTTTATTAAAGACTAAATAAATAATCTTTGTATCGCGGGAGACTTTACAAACATATAATTAACGGACACAAATTACATCTAGACTTAGAACAACAATTTGTGAATCGCTTTATTTTTTGTCCTACGTGGGATTCAAACTCCCGACACTAGCACTGAAGGTTGGTATCTAAACCACTACGCTATCTGTGCAGTCAAGTCTTTTCTTGTAAAGTAAGTATATGTATAATAAAAAAGAAATCTTAACATCGCTACAATATTTATCTTAGGGCACCTTTTTAATTCAAATTACGGCCTTTCCAAATTAAATACGCTTGCCAAGCATCTGAACAGTCGGCTTTGTCTTACATCGTGTATAATTAAACAGCGTGACAGTCCCTAGGCCAGTGTGAAATGACGCCGGCGAGTACCAACCACTAGTATTCGTGTTAACACCTCCGTATTTTCAAATAGAGGATTATGGTCTGTCCTTATTCTATTAACAAAGATTATGTTAGGATAATATTGAGATTTTAATCTATGAAGATAAGCCTTAACATAAGTATCTTGTATATTTATCAATTTACATTTACCGTATACATATTTAGAAATTTAAGCGTTTTAACTGTACTGTATATTAATCTACTTAAGCGTTCAACTTTGCTGTATATTTATCAAATTAAGCGCTTTAATTTTTCTGTATATTTATTAATTTAAACGCTTAATTTGACTTTATTTATGAAGTGCTTTAACTAAACTGTATGTTTATAACTTTAAGCGCTTTTACTTTACTGTATTTTGTGAATTTAAGCGCTTTAACTTTACTATGAATGATAACTAAGGCATATGGGTATACCATCTATGCAAGAGAAGGAAAACTTATAAAATAAAATCTCTTACCATACCCATACCAAGCCTTCTGAGCGTGATGGTGAAGGCTCGAACTCGGCAGTGGGACGTATATGAGAGGAGATGAATTATCAATATTATTAGATAATGGCTAAATTAGTACTAGTACTTTGTAAATAAAACTGCGGATTTATCGCGTTTGTATTTGACTTTTTATTACTCGATGTTTGGAATACTTTACACGTTTTTGATGTGAAACATCTATAGGCGGGGGTGAACCTGATCGTTGGCGTGGCATTAACAAATATGTCGTAACGCCACGCTTGAATACATATGTACATTTGTATAACCATAACTTGTTTTAGAATTTTGTACATCGTCATCTAGTGAGCTCAAAATAAATTATTACCTGTCATCATCATCTCCGCCCATATACGTCCCACTGTTGGGCTCGGGCCTCCTCCATAATGGAAGAGTAACTGACCTACTATACCACGCCGGTCAGACGTGTTGGTATAGGGTTTTATTTCGAGTTTTCCTTCTCTCGCATAGATGTTATATGCGTTTTATATCCCTTAGTTGTCTCGTACTATCACCCACGGGTAACATAGGGGGTGGTCAATTGTATTCTTACTCCGTCACCACACGGAAGTATTACCTATAGTGTATACTAAAGAAAATAAATGTTTTCCATACTAATATTATAAATGCGAAAGTAAAGATGTTTGTTTGTTTGTAACGCTTTCACGCTTAAACCACCGAATCGATTTCAAAAATTCTTTCACCAATGGAAAGCTATAATATCAGGGAGTAACATAGGCTATATTTTATCCCGGTATTCCCACAGGAACGGGAACTACGCGGGTTTAAGCGACTGAAACCGAAGCGAAGCGAGGGCGGGTTGCTAGTTGATTATAAATCATAATTTTCTGAAAAAGAAAATCATAATACTTTATGCATATATTATTATTAGTTTCTGTCGTAATCTGTTATTTTATGCATACAGTCAAACCTGGGTAAGTGAGAACTGGATAAGTGAGAAAACTCTATAAGTGATAATAGCCAGGACCCGTCATTTTAAGCTCCCAAAACCTCTATTAGCGAGAAACAGAAACCTCTGTAAGAGAGAGTCGTTTTTCCCTCATGGACCTCCGTAAGTGAGACTGCTACTCGTCTATACCTATATAAGCGACAGTCGAGCTTTATTTATTTATATTATTTAGTTATTTAGACGATATCGTTAAGAATTACTAGAAATGACAGTGAAGATGACGATTCAGTGGTTTAAGGGTGAAAGCGTAACAAACAAACAAATAAACAAACTTACGCATTTACAATATTAGTAAGGATAAAAACAATAGAAAATGTCAGTAATAGCTTTAGTCAAATAAGGCGTAGGAATATAATTCACCACTCTTTCTCTTACCCGCGGGTCGTAAAAGACGACTAAGGGATTAAAGGTGCATATAACATCTAAGTAAAGGAAAACTCAAAATAAAACCCTATAGCAACACGTCCAACGTGGTATATTATGTCAATTTCTCTCCTATTGTGGACAAGGCTCGAGCCCAACAGTGGGACGTATATTTGTGTACAGGCATACTACCGAATACGAAGCTCATGCACCTACTCTACGAAATATGATATTGACAAAACGCTCCACAAATGATTATGACTGATTGTTGAGACCTCGAGACCAAATCACACATGGATAAATTGAATTTAAATAAATCAAAATAAATTATGGCATCATGTTAAAGCATTTACTTTTAATTATTTGAAGAGTGTTTTTCTAATTAAAAACCCTCACTAGCTCATCCCTCAAAGTATGAAAGTAAACAAGCCAAGCGCCGCCGGGAACACGGACTTACTTCATTATACAGTGAGTAGTTAAGCTGGGTTGTCGAAGAGGCTGAAGTTGGCACATGGATTTAACTCTGCTAGTAGAAGACAATCGCTCAGGGACTTTGCGTGGGACGACCGTCACACCGAAATGTAATATACCTTAACTAAGACCGTAGCATTCGATACCAAAATATTATTATTTAGTTAAATAATTATATATTATTATTTAGTTATTATATATTATTATTAATAATTATTATATATTATTATTAATAATTATATATTATTATTTAGTTAAATATTATTTGGTAAAATATAATATTAAATTATGATTAATATTTTGATATTATATTTTATTATTTGTATAATATTATTGTCTTACTATATATAACTGTATTAATTTTCTAATTTTACTTATAATATCGCATTAGGTTAAATGTCCTGTAAAGGTATTATAATTGCTTGTAAATAAATAAAAAAAAATAAGTAAAATAATTTCTTTATGACTGAAGTGTAATTTTAATAGCACAAAAGTACATCATCTCAGCTCATATATGTCCCACTATTGGGTTCGAGTACGGATGTGACTTGGAGGGAAAATAATCGATTTTTTGTACTTTAAAACGAATCGATTATAAAATAATCGATTAATTAAAAATAAATAATCGATTATAAAATAATCGATTTTTTCTCCCAACAGGATTATGATGACCTTTTTTTTTAGGAAATGGTGAGCTTTATTTACTAATATAGAGTACTAGCTTCTGCCCGCGACTTCGTCCGCGGAAAATTTCTTGTTTTAACATAAGATTACACTCGATTGATATTACTGTATTTAATTTTATTAGTAAAATATTTTTTGGAATCAGATCAGTAACTTAAAAGATTACCGAAGTTCTATTTTCTGCTCAAGGTAACTTAACCCTTAGTTGCCTTTTACTTATTTTATTTATTTGTTTAAGTTAGGTATCTATTTAATTTAAAGCTTCTCTATATACAATGTTTGAGGTTGTTTTATTTTCCGGTAACAGAATAATCTGCCTTTCGGATGATCCCACTCTTGATAGACCAACATATAATTGCCCATGGGAAAAACATTCTTTTCGTAGGTCAATGCCAACCAAAGAGAATGTTTGTCCCTGGGACTTATTAATAGTCAGGGCAAATGATGTTTTTATTGGAAACTGGAGTCGTTTAAACGGTATGGGTAGGTCCGTCGGAATCATTGGAATTCTTGGGATGTGCGCCAACTGGCCAGCTCCTGGGCCGATGAGAATGGTCGCCACAATTAGGTTGTCTTTTAAATCTTTTATTAGTAGCCTTGTGCCATTGCACAGGTTAGGTGGGCTTAAATTTCTTAAAAGCATGATAGGTGTCCCGGATTTCAACAGCAGTTCGTGAGGTGGCAGACCAGATGGTTTAAGGGAATTTAAAAATTCCTGCGGATAGTGGACTGCATCCTCGATATTACACACTGTATCAATTGACTTGTAGATTTTACCATGGCCGGGAACTTTTTGTAAAATTAGATTATTGATTTCATTGACTGTATCGTTCCTTGGTGAGACGATAGCCCTTGAACAATGCCAATGAATGTCTCTATCTAGTAAATATTCGAGGTCAGGATATACTGCATCTATAAGATGCTGTAGACTGTGAACTATACGACCCAGAGTCTCATTTATAACGATTTCCGCAGAGTTAGAGTCCAAGGTTCGAGAAGAAAAAGACCCTTCTCCAATTTTGAGCAGCTGTTGTGGAAAATCGTTATCCATATTTCCAATAACGTGGACTCTCATGTTCGTACGTAAATTCAAAGTTTGGACTATACTCCATAGGGGCGATGATTTTAGACATGCCTTTATGATATCCGCACGTGTACCTCTTGTGACGACGGGAAGTGTCTGACGAAAGTCACCTGCAAACACAAAAGTGACACCACCCATGACAGCGACTGAGTTTCTCAAGTCCTTAAGTGTTCGATCCACTGCTTCAACATGAGCTCTATGACTCATGGTACATTCGTCCCACATTATCAACGACGTATTCTGTAACAATTGACCAATGGGCCCATTTTTGCGTATCGAACATACCGACTGTTGCTCCAATGAAACTGTCAATGGGAGTTTGAAGGTAGAGTGAGCAGTTTTACCGTCACTCAATAAAGTAGCCGCAATCCCAGAAGAAGCCACTGCCAAAGCTATTTTTCCGGATTGCCTAACATGTGCTAATATTAAATTAGCGAGGAATGTTTTCCCTGTGCCTCCTGGGGCGTCTAAAAAAAAAATTTTTCCTTTATTATTCGTTACGCTATCAATAATTTCATCAAAAGCCTGTTTTTGGTCTGTGACTAATTTAGGCAAATTTTCATTTACAAAAGTAGCTAATTCACTGATGTTGTGCGGATGTACCAACATTGTATCTATTGCATCATTTACAGGGCGAACTGGAGACGGTAATCCAAAGTCACTCAATGTTTTATCATTCAATGCTAAAAGTTTGTTTTCAATTTGTATTAAACCTTCATTGTACATAACATCATTAAAAGGCATGGTAAAGTCCTGATTTTGTTGTCGATTTCTATGTCTGATATCTTCACAAAAATTGTCCTTGAAGATATCCCATAGTTTTAACGGTTCAGATGGCTGACAAAATAGCAGTATCACCACAAATAACTCCCTAAGTTTCAATGAACATTCCGACATCGAAGCTTCTCTTAATGTCTTCTCCCAGTGATCATCATTTTCCAGCAAACCTCTGTCCCGGCAAGCCGCTTGATACGTCTCCTTGACCACTCCATTTATAGTTTTCAAATCTTTGAATGATGTGGGACCGCGTACGTGGTGCAATAAAATTCTTAGATAAAAGCATTCTGATTGTGACGGATGTACACCGTACACTCTTCCCAAAGCTTCATCTCTTTTTATTTCTGGATGCCCATCGACGTCTTGACCGCGCCTTCGTCTTGAAAATTTGTTATTAGCCCACGTATAATAGTGTGGAACTTCGTGGTACAACAGCGTTTTTGCAAATTCGTCGGTATTGCAGAGTTCAAAAAACGCTAATAGAGTGGTTTTGCGCGGATTTTGGGCAACTTGTCGCGCAGTTCCTGGTGTGAAAAACACCCTTTGCCCGTTTTCTAAGTGCACGGCCAAATGCACGACCGTGGGATGTCGGTCGTGGATCGGAAATTCGAGTATTCGCCAGACGGCTTCCGATGTACTTATATATCGCCCATTTAAATAATTTTCCACCTCATCATGCGGATTTCTAACGCTGAACGTGGCTTGATCGGAACCTTTATTTATATATTTACATATATATTTTATAGCCTGAACTGAATGGCAGTATTCGACGTTAATGTGGGCGTTAAATGACCTGCACAACATTGGAGAGTATGGTACAATCCATCTGTTATCTATTGTAATCGGCCTCCCTCTGATGTTTACAACTGCGACTTGACCACCATTTTCAGCATTACGACGACGATATACAGGATAACCATCCTCGCCTGTCTGAGTATCGGTGACGAATCGCCGAGGATATTTCTTTGAACATATACCGTTCTTCATACACGGTGATGATAAATTGTGCTCCCCACAAGGTCCATGGATCATGTTTTTGGTGATAATATCGAATAATATTGGGTCATCATCTTTGTTTGGTAGTTCAGCAACTATTATACTGTCTATTTCATCTGGTTGTATTTTTTGTGCAAACCAAAACAGCATATGACAGTGTGGTAGTCCGCGTTTTTGCCATTCAACACTAAGCATATGGCATTTGACTTTGCCGAATACCTCGTCTTTAGTGAACGACTTGATCATTTTCTTCATCTTTAAATGAAAAACCCTAGCAATAATGTCATGACGGTCGAAAGAACGTTGGCCAGCAAATAGCTCTTTCTTAATTTCTGGCCACTCCGGATTGCAAGTGAACGTCACAAATAAATCGGGTCTTCCATAGTTGCGTACATACGTCATTGCATCTTGGGTTTTTTCATGCATGTAACGCGGAGAGCCGGTGAAAGATGAAGGCAAGATGACATGTTGGCCAATATTTGCAGCGTTGACATTAGCATCCTGATTTATAGCGTCTCTTAAATGGATATAGTCATCAGCTCTCAGTTGTTGTTGATTGCGACTTATGTAACTTAGTCTCTCTGTTATCATTTTAGCCATCATGTCAACACAGTATTGACTAAACAAATCCCGATAATAATGAAGGGGATTAAAACTGTTGGCCCTGGTCATCAATCTATACATATAAAATTGCATACACGAAACTGTTTTATTTCGCGCTGAATTTTGTAGAGGGATAGTCAAATAATAACCATCTTCACCGTTAACAAACATCAAAGGGTATTGTAAGGGATCGTAAGCTCTGTGTAATTCAGAAACTCTTTTCAGTTGACCATCTTTGCAATGAAGGACTATATCTCTAGGTCCCTTATCTTCGTCCACCAATAATACTGCAACTTCGTTTGCTGTAGGTGAATTGTATCTTCCACGATGTTGATTTTGTGGAGTGCGGTCAGCGTGAATGATTAATTTTAAGTTTTCAGATGAAGAGTTATGTTCTAAATTGTATTTGAAACTGCGAATATAAATGTTATGACTATTTAACGACGTCTGTAAATCATTGATTAAATCGATATTTAGGTTAGGAGCAATATTAGACCGCAACGAAAGTTGGTCGGCATCAGAAATGAAATAAATTTGTAGAAACTGCGGGCTTTGCCCTGGCGAAGGGAGTAGACTACCAATTAAGTGATAAACTTGCCCTTCTACTTTAAATGTAGGCATAAAGTTTCCTTCGCGAATTTCTTTAGCACCGAATGACGTCATTTGGAAGAGTGTATTATACTTTCGTATGTTTTTTAAAAAATGCGCAGATAATAGATGATTGCCCAGTAATAGATCTTTTATTGGTTGTGGTGGTGCCTGGATATCAGGAAGAACCACTTTTCCTGCAGCACAACACATACCATTTGGTTCATCGCTCCATTTATTTGCAAAACACTTAGGACATGTTTTATTCATTTCGCCTATTTTCACAGTGTTTTGCTGAGCATAATCTATATTGGCATCGTAATTGAAGGCTGATCTATTTCCTTGGGCTATATTCCGATTACGCGCTCTGACTGTAGCTGCTCGCTGTCTTTCTGTTGCTAGGCGCTGCGAGCGCTCAGTGCTAGTCTCCCTATCCCTTGTCTCACAGACATGCTGCCTTAACTCAGATAGACGGTGCGCACGTTCAGCGCTAGTTTCTCGAGCACGGGCCCGCGTCGTCCTCACATTTTGGCTTGCGAGGCGCTGTGAGCGCTCGGAGCTAGATTCTCTAGCGCGTGCTTGCGAAATATATTCTCTATTTCTCGAGAGGCGTTGCTCATTTTCAGGGGCAGATTCTTCCGTACGGCGTACTCGATCGGCTCTTGTCTGTGATGTCTGCCGAGACAGTTGAGATTTCCTTTTAGGCATGCTCTCAACAAACCACGCACAGACTTGAAAACAATTATGAACAAAGGGAGAGCGACTCGAACACCGTCCGCCTTTACAAAACAAAACAATCGTAATATCGAATAACTCGTGTCGATTATTACGATAGAACGAAGTACGAAACTACGAACATACAAAACAAACGTACAACGAAATTACGATATTTTCGATTATGAGGTATCTATCAACAACAACAACCATGCGAACGAAACAACCGAAACCAATAACCAACTGACATGTAATTTTTAGAACTCCAACTAACGACAACGTGGGCATAATAATTCGAGAGGGTCATCAATCCACGGAAAGTCTTAACACCGCGATTCAGAAAAATGACGTCATTGCAGAACGCCATCTATGGGCAAATAGGTAAAACGTCTGCACAATGAAAGTTATGCTAGGGTCATTTTGCGTTTTAGTAATTTTATATTATCTCCGAAACTGTATGACCAATTGATATACTGTAAATGGCAAATCTTATCTGTATGATGTTCCTGTGATACTGAAATAATTTATTGTCATAAGAATTAATATTTTGTTGCTCAAATAATCAACCAAACGTAACAATGCCGAAAAAAAAATTTTTTAATGCAATAATAGAAGTATAAAAGATAAAATATAAAAGATAGAGATATGGTATCGCTGACTTTTTTGTAGAAATAATTAAGATGAACCAGGTAGCCATACATTCTTTTTAATTTTAAGCAACTGTTTAGGCAGCGCACGCAAATAATTCTGTTTTACGAGGTATTTTTTTCCGACTTGCCAGACAAAAGTTGTGATAGCTCGGTTAATATACATGTTATAGAAACAATTTATAGCCTATAGCACTCAGGAATAATGTAGCTTTCTGCCAGTTAAAATAAAATTAGAATTAGATTATGAGTTCCAGAGATTACCCCCTGCATACAAACTTACAAATTTTACCTCTTTATAATATTAGTATAGATGAAGCAATCGTGATGACCTTTTTTTTTAGAAAATCTGGCAGTAAATAATCGATTAATTTCGATCGAATTTCTAATATTAAAAATCGATTTTTATTATTTTGATGATCGATTATTTTTTTGTAATAATCGATTATTATAAAAATCGATTATTTTTTCACATCCCTAGGTTCGAGCCTCCTTCAAAATATGAGGGAAGTCGAACTCGATGTAAAACCCTATACCAAACTGGTATAGTAATATCTGACCCACGACGGGTATAGTAATACCCGTTCCGTTGGTCAGATAGTTTGGTATAGGGGTTTACATCGAGTTTCCTTTTCCTTGCTTTATAGATGTCATATGCATATTATATTCTTTGTCTTTACCGACACCCACGGGTAATATAGGGAGTCCCAAATTGTATTCTTAATTTGTCATCACACGGAATAAAACTACATGAGTTCGGAGTTAATTTTACAACACGGTGTAATAATAATCCTTCTGCAGCAGGGGGTTAGTTGTCATCGCTGACGTCTTCCTAGTCGCGCCAAATCCGTCGATGTACAAGCCTGCTAATTAAATTGTGCTACAGCGACGTAAAATTTGAACAGACTTAATTACATATCTAAATTGGTTGTGTTATCATTTGCATATAACAGCATTATTACGACATAATTAGAAGTTGGATTATATATTCAGCCCTGAAAATTAAATTATATTGCGTGTTATATAATCCTATAAGACTTTATTATTCTTAATTGTATTGGGTTAGGCCTTCTAGTCCTAAGTTTCAATCAGTAGAATATAAAGCGCGATTACTATGTGATCTCTACAATGTAAGGGAATAAAAGTATTCTAAGATTTCAATAGATTGAGCCTCGTGCCGTCCTAGCTGCGCCTTATGCCGCACTAGTAGAAGCTGCGGGTGACTGGATAGAGGATTTCAGTCCGTCACCTACGGAGAAGGTGACCTCGCGACGGCGACCTACGTCCCGGGCAGGGGACGTCGACAGGAGAGGGTACCCCCACAGAGTATTCCGTCGGGCCAACCACTGAAGACAAAGAACTCTGCGCTGGTGGTCGGCACAACGACGAAGGCAACATGCTATCGGGTGGGTTACGGGGCCGCGCGCCACTTCTCTGTCGCCCCGGACAAAGCCGGGCGGCGGGTGTGCTGATCGTAGCCCAACCAAAAAAAAAAGGGAATACCGGGATAAAACATATAGCCTAGTTTACTCCCTGATATTATAGCTTTCCATTGGTGACAGAATTTTTGAAATCGGTACAGTTGTTTTGAAGATTACCCGGAACAAACAGACAGACAGACAAAAAAATATAAAGTGTATTTTAGGCATATGTGTAGTGCAAATAACCGTATGAGCATGAAAAATGCCCATTATTTTGACATTACAAACAGACACTCCAATTTTATTTATTGGTATAGATATTGACTCTCGTATCGATCATCGTAGATGTCCTTGATAATGGAAAATCACAACTTATTATACTCGCCTAGGCACGGACTTCATACAGCTTCTACGACACTTTTATATAACTTTGATTTTGATTTCCGTGTGGTGATGGAGTAAGAATACAATTCACCACACCATATCTTGTCCAAGCAAGAGATTAAAATTCAAAATAAAACCCTATATCCGTCGGACCAGCACGGTATAGTAGATCAATTTCCCTTACATTGTAAAGGAGACCCGAGCCCAACAATAGCACTGATATGAACAGGGCTTATATAGCAGAATACTATTTAGATAATTTACAGCCAGCAAATGCATAAATTTATCCGTGTGGTGACGGAGTAAGAATACAATTTACCACCCCCTATCTTGCCCGTGGGTGTTGTACAAGATGACTAAGGGATATAATATGCATATGACATCTATGCAAGAAAAGCAAAATTCGAAATAAAACCCTATACCAACACGTCTGACCAGCGTGGTTATAGTACGTCAATTTCCCTCCTATTGTGGAGGAGGCTCGAGCCCAACAGTGGGACAGATATGAGCTGAAATGACGATGATTATGAAATGCATAAAACTGCTTACAATTCTCTTGTTATAATAAAAAAAAACTGTTTCAAGGAGTTCCAAGGTGTATGAGGGGATTAAATAGTATTACAAACATACGACGTTGTCATTACAGTCAGACAACAAAATAGTGGCCGCTAGCATGCCTTCTGTCCATCTAATATATTATTAACCCCCTCGATTTGTTGTCTTTTACATTTGAGGGGAAGATAAGCTATTGATTTCAATTGAATTTAAAATTTCTAGGAACAACGCTGCCTTTTATTACACAGTACGGCAAGCTTAATGTATTCACCACTTTTCTTTTATTCTTAGCAAACGAATAATATAAATTGCCTGCATTGCTCCTCTGATTTAGTTCTATTGCGGGTAATGCGGGAATGTCCAGGAAAGCTCGTGTGACCATGAACTAATCCGTCCACCAGTTTATGTAATCCGCTGCTGGAAGCAGGTTGCTCTAAAGGAGATAGTGTGATTATTGCCATGCTTGGCGGGCAGTTTGATGGTCGCAATAAGTGTTATGCCCATTATCGTGAACGAGATTTTAGTCATGCGAAAGTAAGACATTGTATTTTTAGCAATCACGACAGTGAGATGGGCTAATGCAATGAGTTTCCATCCCTTGTTTCGTACGGATATCACATAAGAGGGTAAATCAGTTGACATTAAGAAGAAAATAAAACTTTATTATACCCACATCAATCAATAAATTGATACACTTATCTAATAGAAAACCTAATAATTACTTTCGATCCCGAGACTCACCGGTTTCAGGTCAGGAGTCACACATTTATAATACTAAAATACAAACACAAAAAAAATGTTTTGAGTAATGTGTAAGCGATTATGTATCTCTCTATCTTATCAAAATATTAATAAAAAAAATTAATATACTATCAACAAGGAAAATAGTTTCGTTTGAAAAAACTATGTTTAAACATATATTCAACGCTACTCCATGCACATCGTTCAGAAATCAATACTACTTATCTGAACTGCACAGCATCCTCAAAACCGAAAGTTTTTTGTAACAACTACTAAATCACTTGCGACGATGCGTGGGGTCCACACGTGGGACAAAGGCGCCCCTTCGACGACCCTTATAACTTAACATCCAAAATAACCTGACCCACCCTGCCCTTCGACCGTTAATGAAAATGAAACAACGAAAGGAACGTAGAACAAAAGAAGGAGTTCATAAAAAACTGGACAGAAACAACAGCTGTTGTAAGTCTTTTGAAGTACTTTAGTTGACTAGTACGTACGAGTCTTATGTGTAGATATAATGTTGATATCAAAGTTTTTAAACGTTTTTGTGTTTGTTTATTTACGAGATGAAGGTATTAGCTAAGCTTTAGGGGGTAAAAACACATGTAAATATAAAATATCCTTTGTAGCCAAGATAAAAATTCATGCAATTCATATCATATTGATTTTGTGTCACGAATTTGAGGTTTATATTAAAAAGCGACTAAAATTAATTCAACCATTATCAGAACAGTCAGTGCCTTCAGAGTAGATTTTTAATTGATTTTTGTAAAACTATACTTTTCAATGGACTCCAATGGGGGCCTCATATTGAGAAACTGTCAAATAGGTTCGTTCAGCTTAGCGGCTTATGCGGTAAAAAAAATTCGCGCGTTAACCGATGTTGAAACAGCCAGAACAGTTTATTTCGCATACTTTCATAGTCTCATGTCATACGGCATATTACTTTGGGGTTGCTTCGCGGAATCGAATAGAATTTTTATTCTACAAAAAAGGGCGGTCCGCGCGATATATAATTTAGGCCCAAGAGTGTCACTAAGAGAGAAATTTAAAGAGATAAATATTCTGACTGTTATATCTCAATATATATACGAAAATGTATTATATGTAAAGAAAAATATCGGTATCTTTGAAAAATATAGTGACATTCATCATGTAAATACTCGGAATAAGGATAAATTAGTTGTACATAGTACTCGTCTTCAACGAGTTAACAGATCCTTCATGGGGCAATGTATGCGCTTCTACAACAAATTACCTATTAATATTCGAGATATGCCAGTTAATAAGTTCAAAAAAGCAATCAAGACTAGATTTTGTAGAAAAGGTTATTATGAAATCTCGGATTATCTTGATGATAATACAGACTGGTTATGAGCAGCTCCTCATTCAGGCATTTTCTCATTATTTCAAAAGGTGTTACATACATGTTTATTCTTTTGTTGTTACTATAATTGTAAAGCGTAGTGTTTTGCCAAACGAATTTGTTATTTAATGTGTTTAATGTTTGTGGCACATGGTATTGGTCATGCTCACTGAAGGGTCTGCTTGTGGTAGCTACGAGGAGCGGGTCACTCCCTTCCCTCCATTGTGGTTGAGGGGAGTAATGGCTGCTCTAGTGGTTAACTCGTGATCGGGTGCCGCTTGCGGGATCTGGTCCAGCCATGGTACTTTTTCGTTATATTTAATAACTGTATTGTATGATGGTTTGAAAGGCATCACACTGGAGCTATTAATAGACATGTTGTTGTATATTATCTTATTTAAAAAAAATAGTAAATGAATAAAAAAGAAGACAATCCCACTGAGTTTCTTGCCAGATCTTCTCTTCTTGCCGATCCGGTAGTAATTTACTTAATTTATGTGACCATATGTAAGTGCCCCGCGGGGTTTATGCATAATAAATGATTTGAATTTGTCTAATATTTAAACGAGTAATTCTTGTATATTTCTTGTATTCAGAAACTTGGAAACCGCTTTAGCGATTTCTTTAAAATTTTGTAATCAGGTGTCGTGGGCGATAAATCGATCTAGTGAGGTTTAAACTATAGAAAATCTCATTTTGACAGTTTTTTCAGGCAATGAAAAAAATATACTTAGAGCATGAAAGCATATTCAGCCACTAACATCGAGAATAAAAATAAATAGCTCATTTGGTAATCAAGCAGTCGCTGAATCTGGATAAGCTAGATTTATTCTTAAGTTTTTTTATACTTTTTTTGCCATCATCCAGGACCTTTAAACCAAATAAAAAATGTAAAGGTTCTCCAATGCATTTCATCTTAACTTTCCCGAGAGGGACTTTGTATTATTTAAGTCGTAAATAGTGTAAGTTATGAGAAGTATATATGACCCCATCTGTCCAACGGACATTAACATTTTTGGACAATATAATGATATTCAAAGAGTTGTCAAACATCGTAACCCAAAAATCCCAACGCTTTTAAGCCCCCACTCGTAACGCCCAACACTCTAACATAAGGACCTCATACACAAATCTCGTCGTTTTCGAATATATTGTCAGTATGGTATGTTTAAAATTCCTGCACACTACGCAAGCACCACTCGATTCAGCATTACAGCCATTCAGTAGTCATACCAACCATTTGAATGAGATCCACCCCGTCCCGTTTAAAGCTATATTGAACTGGATCTAAGACGGACATTTTTAGGAGAACTTTGAGGCCTTTTATAGATGGTCAATGAACAATGGAGGTGTGAAAGGGGTTTAAGTAAACACCCTTTTGTGAGAACTCATGGCATTGTATAGTCGACGCTTTGTGCAAATAGATTACAGGGTATTGTTGCGGTTGTGCTGACTGGCGACGGTATTACCCGAGCTGTCTGACGATACTTTCGGTCAATTCAAGTAACTGCATACATTGCCATCAATTTATGGAGTAAACTAGCCAAAAACAACGTAGTAATAAAGTAATTCATCTCATTGATCCCCAATACTACACTTGTCACAAGAGGTGGTATAGTTTTTCGTGTTTAGATTTTTCTCTTTAATAAATGTTATAAGCATATTATATCACTTAATCGTATTATATATACCAACTCCTCACTAGTGGTAGGACCGCACTGTGACAGTTGTCTGTCTACAGCCGCGGGCCAGTCCGTCCAGGGTATTACCGCACTTTTGCAGAAAATCGATGTCTGAGTAGTAGCAATTTGTTACTGCGCTTCGTTTGGTGAACGAGGGAGCCTGAAGCCTAACTTTCTGAGGGTGTTTGCGTGTGGTGAGTTTGGTGATGTCTTTAGTATCACCGAACTTCATTGCACGAATTCACACTCCCGTCACTGTCTTCACGGTAGGCAGCGGCTTAGCAAAGGGCTATGAGCGGCAGCAACACTTACCATCGAGTGTACTTTTTGCTCGTTTGACCAGCATAATATGATAGTTCAATTTCCCTCCTATTTTGGAGGTGGCTTGAGCCCAGCAGTGGGACGTATACGAACTAACTTGAATTGCAAAAGTAGTAATAACACAGATTTTCGTAAATATAGGCATCAAATGTGCATCGACATGGATTCTACTATCATCATCATCACAGCTTAATTACGTTTCTCTGCTAGGCTCGCAAATTTCTCATATCTGATATTTCTAGGAATCTCAAGTAGACAGATAAATTTGGTTTAATAAAAACCTGACAATCTTCCTTTTGCCATTCACACAGAAAATACGCCATTAAATATTTTTTCTGCCTAAATCTAATTTTGAGGGTGGGCAGCCCATATGTGCCTGTGGGATTTCTATAACGCTCAACCAAAATCCAAATCTATCTTATTAGTACAGAGTAGATTTTTGTATGTGTGTAATTGTTACCCTATTCTGGAGTCCGAAGCAGCTGCTAGCAAATGCACTATGCGATTTCAACCCTCAAATGCAATGTTCTCTAATAATAATAAATTTAAAAAGACAAGGTAATATTACGTTTGGGTACAGATGGGGTTGCCAATCGTCAAGAGATTTTATATGAATATTTGTCGCATATAAATATATTTTTTTCTCGAATCATTCAACAGTGATTTCGCAATCCTTCCAATTTATTGCGTTGCTCGTCGAAGTAATATAAAATTATGATGCAAGAGGGATATATACGTATATAAGTTTAATTTTACGCTCTGTTACGTTTAGATTGGCTTAAATACAAACGATATTTGGAATAGATCTGAATGTACGTATTGAAAATGCAATTTATGTACACGCTTTCAATTATATTATAAAGATCAACTGGAGTTGTGTAAAACTTTTTGATATCTATACCTACTAGTAGTATAAAGCTAAATAGTTTGTTACCCTCCCATAGGTGGACTGATAATATCATGAAAGTAGCAGAGAACCGTTGGATTCAAATGGCACAGGATCGTGCCAAGTGACATTCGCATAGGGAAACCTATGTCCAACAGTAGACGTCTATGGGCTGATCGATGAAAAGAGTTTGTTTGCTTGAACGTAATAATCTCAGGAATAACTAGTTCGAAATGAAAAATTATTTTACTGTTATATAGGTCGAGAAAGGCTGTATCATCATCTCAGCCCATATACGTCCCACTATTGGGCTCGGGCCTCCTCCATAATGGAAGGGTAATTGACCTACTATACCATGCTGGTCAGACGTGTTGATATAGGGTTTTATTTCAAGTTTTCCTTCTCTCGCATAGATCTTGTATGCGTTTTATATCCCTTAGTCGTCTCGTACGATCACCCACGGGTAAGATAGGGGGTGGTGAATTGTATTCTTACTCCGTCACCACACGGAAAATTGTATTCGTACTCCGTCACCACACGGAAACAGGCACGGAAACAGGCTGTATAACTTCACACTATAATCATTAGGATTCCAGTATTAAAGAAAATGTTGTAAACACGAGCAAAAGATATCAATTTCTATTGCATAGTTATAATTGCATACAAAGCACTCTCTCTCTCTCTCTCTCCCTCTCTCTCTCTCTCTCTCTCTCCCTCTCTCTCTCTCTCCCTCTCTCTCTCTCTCCCTCTCTCTCTCTCTCTCTCTCCCTCTCTCTCTCTCTCTCCCTCTCTCTCTCTCTCTCTCTCTCTCTCTCTCTCTCTCTCTTGTATTTGACGCCGACAAAGCTACGTTTGTCAACTTTATTAATATGAACTGGAATTAATAATTTAAAGCCTCATTAATTTTAAAACAATATTACGTACAGCAGAAGATCTTTTTTATTTAACTTATGTATTCAGCCCATACAAGTCCTGCTATTGAACTCTGGCCTCCTTCCTATTGGGAGGGAAATTGAGCTACTATTTTTATCGTGTTTGTATTTGATTTTTGATTACCCGACATTTCGAACACTGTTACTCCCTTGAAGAAATTTAAATACAGTGAAATAATGTCCCCACCCTTCCCTTTAGCATAAGCGTGGATCTTACTGATGCACAAGATCTTGTTATCTGGCAGGTCAGCCACTGGCTCAACCATTTTCAATAAAGACCGTGTAAAACACTAGCTGATTAAAAACAATTTTATGCTTAAATTACATTAGAGGTTAAAAATTCCCTGTCTTTTGAAGTGAAACTTCTTTAGAATCGTTGTTATTTCATATTCGATGAAAGGAAAAAGCGAGTCCATAGAGACACAAACACGTAAATGTATAGGCTTCAACCAGCTAGAGAATGAGATAGAACATATTACGCGTTCTCGGTCTCCTCTTTTTGCGATGCTTCGTAGCGTCCCTATTATTGTTTTCATTTTTCTAGTGATCTTTCAGTCAACTTTTACAACTTCGACGGATAAGTAAGCATTACCTTCTTAATCTAGCATTGATAAAGGATATAAAATGCATTCACCTACCTTTAATCATTTTAGCATCTAAAATACAAGCTGTGGCGCTACTTACCTGGAACAAAACCAATTAGTAATATAAAAATTTAATAATTTTTTTACCAAAACTGGGTTATGGAAAACTTTCGAAAGAAGGAGTTCTTTTTTCAGTAAATGCATATCTCACTAAACACAAATCTTTAGATAAAAGAAATTACCATACCTACAACATCGTGCGTAAAGGTGTTGGCATAGGGTTTTATTTCCAGTTACCTCTAGTTCTCTTGTAGTCCGTCACCCGCAGAGAGGCTGACCGCGTGAGGGCCACCGACATCTCGGGCAGGACGTTAGGGAGGGAGGGTATCCGAAAAGTCTAGCCACGGACGATAAGGCACTCGGCAATGGTAGCCGGCCCAATGACAAAGGTGAGGGAATCGCCCTGGACGAAAGGAACGTTTTATTTCGATTTACTCTTCTCTTGTAGTGATGTGATATTTTTACCTTTAGACGATTTTTACGAAACTGGAAAGTCAGTTTCCATCACCTTATGGAGAAATGAGTAGACCGAAAATACACCTATTTCACAAAAACATATTTTATCCCACTTCAATGTCTAAAGAAATCTTTTTGAAAACATAAATGTACCCGTATATCAATACCCTCCAAATCGACAAATTTTCGATTGCTTGCAACACCGTAATTCCCTATTAGTACAAATCCTCCAATAGCAGTATTTACAAAACACCTTGAGATTAGGTGCTAAGTTCACTAGATTCAGTGACAATAGTCCGCCTCTTCATTGTCGGTAATACCGTGCTTTAAACTCTAACTACCCTTATGTTTCGTACGTGAGTCTTTTAGAAGGGTGACATGGAGATAAGTGGGGTTAATCGCTTTAAAAAGTATGTTCTACATGAGTAGGTATAGTATTTATTTACGCTTAGTACAGTGAGTAGATTATAATCTCAACAATATTGTTCATCCTAACAAATATTATAAAGGCGAATGTGAGTTTGTTTAATACCCTTTATGCTTAAACCGCAAAACCTTTTAAAAATTATTTAACTATTGGATAGCGAGTATTATCATCATCACCATCATCATTTCAGCCCACTATTGGGCTCGATTCTCCTCCATAATAGGAGAAAAATTTACCATAATAGGTAAACATCAGCTGGGGTCCACGAGCAAGACGGTGGTGGCTGGGGTGATGAATTGTAAGTATTCTTACTCAATCACCGCACTGAAAACATCTGTTTGAGAGCTACGATGCCACAGACAGACAGACACACACACACACACACAGACAGACATCGACGTCAAACTGAAAAGACCCCTCTCTTTCTGTTGAGCGTTAAAAAAAGAAATCTACCTACTATACCAATCTGTGCAAGCAGACACTTATAGGAATTGGTTAAACTTGAGTTCAATTTTGTTATATCATTCCTTAGCGAGTCTTTACTTCATAAAAAAACGTAAGTTTTTTTTTTTTGTTTTTTTTATAAGACAACACCCTGCACTAAGGAAATAACCCTTGTATTGCGCGGGACTTTACAAACATACAATTAACGGACACAAATTACATCCAGACTCAGAACAACAATTTGTGGATCACACAAAGTGTTGTCCTGCGTGGGATTCGAACCCCCGACACTGGCACTGTGGGTCGCTATCTTAACCACTACGCCATCTGTGCAGTAAGTAAGTAGTCAAAATTTCATATTTCTAGTCACAGTAAATTCGGCTTGACCTTGATGAGTCGATCAGTTTTATATTTCAGTTTAGCATATCTTTTGTGAATGTAACTAACAATATTTTATACATTTATTTAGAAGCTGCTAAAAGCCACACAATTAAAAAACAAACAAACGTGTGTACTTGAAGAAATATTTCGGCTTCAACCAGATACCTCCACTATTAAACTAGCACCCACGACATTCTGTCAATAAAACAACTTACTCGAATTACAACCAGATCCAAACAAACGAAACGAAAATCAAACAAGAAAACCATTGCTCTTTAAAAACAAGCTATTATTGTCCACACTTGAATAACTTTTCAATGGTGATGAAACAAGACGAGTAATCGTAAAGACTGATACACAACGTGTAAAGAATGTAACTATAGAGCGAGATGAATATATTTCATTATATGCACAAAAGAAAGAGATGGAACAAGTCTCATGTCAACAATGAAAGATAGACTTCGTGCAGTAATGTGAGCACTCAATGGACACGAATGCAAAGGTGTCATTGCATTCGAAATTGTAATAGGATATAGGATAATATGCCTTATGTGGAACATATAAGGTTTAATTATCAAGTTATTCAAATGCAGAATATGTTGGTATATGGTACACGCATATCATGTCATTGACTCAGTTATCATAAGTCATTTGACCTAGGCAGTACCTACATATTACATTCGCTAATAATAGGTCTGAATATATGTGTTTATTATTGCAAACAGCGAATCGAATACATCATTACGTAGGTTGTTAAGCCCGAGCTATAGTCTTATGGCCAATAATGATCAGCAGTTTACGAGTAAAAGGCATATGTTTCTCATAGGAAAAAAATGCATGTTGTAAATGTGGAATGGTTGTAACTTAGCTGGTATGTACGAAATATCTGTCTACATGTTTATCTATACCAATAAATAAAATTGGAGTGTCTGTTTGTAATGTCAAAATAATAGGCTTTTTTCATGCTCACACGGTTATTTGCACGACACCTATGCCTAAAATAGCAATTAAAAAATCTTTGTCTGTCTGTCTGTCTGTTTGTTCCGGGTAATCTTCAAAACGGCTGGAGCGATTTCAAAAATTCTTTCACCAATGGAAAGCTATAATATCAGGGCGTAAACTAGGCTATATTTTATCCCGGTATTCCCACGGGAACGGGAACTACGCGGGTAAAACGACTATAACCTATAACCGAAGCGAAGCGAGGGCGGATTGCTAGTAACTATATATAATTTCTCTGCGTGGTGACTGTTTAAAATACAATTCACCAGTTTCCTTGCCCCCTGGGTGTCGTAAAAGATGACTAAGATATATAACACTCATACAAGAGCAGGCAAACTCGAAATACAAAGCTACTTATATCAATACGTCTGACCAGTAGATAATTAATTGAATTTCTCTCCTGTTGTGGAGGAGGCTAAAAGCCTAGCGGTGGGACATTTATGAGTTGAAATGGTGATGAATAAAGATGATATATGTATAGGTGTCCGTGTAAATTATGTACGAATTGATACACTTTGTATTGCGAAGGATTTTACAAAAAGTATAATTTTAACTGTCATCAATTACACCGCCTGGGTATAACTTGTCACCTTCAAAACAACAATTTGTGGAGCCCGCAACTATCGCAGTGTATAGAAATCGAATCCATATCACTGAATACGTTTACGTCAGTAACTTAAGCACTTGGCTACATGTGCAGTTATCAGTGCATTAAAGAATTCAATCGAAAGGTAAAAATGTTTACAAAAACCTATTCAGGATTTAAGAAATTAAGTTCCATACATGTGAAGAAAGGAATTATTTAAGGTAATCATCGTCATCACGAATTATATACGTGCCATTGCTGGGCTCCAACCTTCTTCACAATGAAAGAAAAATTTACCTACTATACTATTTGACTGCACAGATGGCGTAATGGTTAAGATAGCGACCTACAGCGCCAGTGTCGGGGGTTCGAAACCCACGCGGGACAACACTTTGTGCGAACCATAAATTGTTGTTCTGAGTCTGGATGTAATTTGTGTCCGTTAATTATATGTTTGTAAAGTCCCCCGCAATACAAGGATTATTGCCTTAGTGCAGGGTGTTGTCTTAAATAAATAAATAAATTAAATAAATAAATAAATTATTTAGTCAAACGTGTTGTTAAGTCAATAAATTTGCTTTCCTGATGAAAAAAGTGCCATCACCACTCTGTTCGGCATGTGAAATAGTTGAGAACGTAATACATACTGTGTGGCGGAGTGTATTCGGAACGAGGATTTCAGAAATAAAATCGTTAACAGCAGCGTAAGCATTATAAATGGTGGATATAATAGTATCCTGTCATATCCCTTGTTTAATATAGCCAAACTTTTATGTAGATTAGTTGAAATTGGTATAAGACGGCGCGGACAGTGTTGAGATCGTGTCTTACTAGACGAAATACTCGGTCTGGATGATATGCTCAACATATTTTAATTTTAAGGTCTATTATGTGGAAAGTCTAATGAAGCGGCATAGTTAAATTAACTTGAAGCAACCTCCATAAAATAAAGATATAAAAAAAAATTTTCATTACGAGGTTTCCTTCTCTTGCACAAATGTTATATGTATATTAGTCGTCTTGTGAAATGTATTCTTACTCCGTCACCACACGAAAAAGAAAGTATTCGCTCTCAGACAATTACTTAACAAAGACTAATTCAACAAAATTATTAGTAACTTTAATATTACAATCAATCTTATTTTAATACAAAAACGAATTGAACGGATACTCAATAAGCGTGTCTAAATTAATAATTCAAATTCATAGAATTAAAATACAAATCAAAGACAATAGATAATAAAACCGACAATCCTTTCTTTTTTAGGGCAACTGCTTTAAACTATTATTCATAACTTATATACATAATAGGTTATCCTGTTTATCCTAGTATCACAAAGTTCAATATGCTGATGATTTTAGATACATTGAATCGGTCTAACTAAGTTTTGTTTGTAGACAACTTCGTTCTGTGTTTTCAGTAAAGGAGTAATATAATTAGATTGTAGATGTAAATTTAGCCACTACTGTTAAGAATAAAAATAGCTCAGTTGAACAATCGCGCAGAGTTCGATTCTTGGTTTCACTTTCTTGTCACTAGAACGTTTTTTTATTTAATCAATTATTTTTAATTTATTTTTATGTTTAATGAACCAGTCCTCTCATCACGCATCCTCGTCGAAATACGATACAACATAAAAATATTCATATTTCAACAATATGCAATTTTTATCTAAATAAAACTCCATAATAACCCTCTAATTAAAACAATTTTTACGGATTTTGTCGCGTTTAATTTTGATTGCCCGATGCGTAACACGTTACAGCATTCATGGTCACGGGCGGACTAACATGAATCTTAGTCCGCCTGTGTCAAAAATAATTTTATTTACAAAACCCATTTTTGAAACAAAAATAACAGAATTAAAATAATTAAACATCATTCAGATATATTTTTGTTTATAAAGACCCCTTCACTAAGAAAATAATCTTTGTGTTGCAGGAAACTTCACAAATATAATAATTAACGAACACAAATCACATCCAGACTTAGAACAACAATTTATGGATCGCACAAAGTGTTGTCCTGCGTGGGATTTGAACCCACGATACTGGCACGTTAGGTCAGTATTTTTAACCGATTTCAAAAAAGGAGGAGGTCGCTCAAGTCGACCATACGTGTGCTTTTTTATGTTTGTTCGCGGATAACTTTGTCGTTTATGAGCCGACTTTAATTATTCTTTTTTGTTAGAAAGAGTCCCAAATGGTCCCATGAAAATTTGATCGAAATCGGACATGTGGTTTTTGAAAAATCAACAAGAATCTAAAAACTTACTACATTGTCTACATTATTGAAGGCGCTTTCTTTTTTAACAAAAAGTAATTATAATGTAATAAATATATAATTAATCTCTATCGATTTCTTGAACAGTTTATAACGCTTGTCCCTAACAAGTTCTCAGTACTATGTCCATTACTTGACCAGTTTAAACAGACGCCAGTAACGCGTGGGAATATTTCGATGACGATCTTATCACGACGAGTCTACACCAAAACTCTACAAGTACGAGGTCGATATGAACCTAGCCACTTGTATTTTACCGTCCCATCTTTTCCGGAACTCGTAACATTCAATGTTTGATGGTTCATCAAGAATGTAACGACTGATTAAAATAAAATATATCGTAATAGCTTTTTTTTTTGTATATTTCATTTTAAAATTAAACGATGAGGCTATTAGACAAGCAGTGGGTAATAAATACTCATTCAAGTCACACTTAACAAGTAAATTATATATTTGACAGATATATTACGGTCCGATTTCTAATAGGTATACTTTATTTTTAAACAGATATCACCCTGAATTAAGAAATAATCCATGTATTGCGGTAGACTTAACAAAGATACAATTAATGGACACAATTTTAGACCAGGGTCGATAATTTCTGAAACCAAAATAAAAATAATAGTAGGCTGAAACCCGTTCGAAAAGAAAGAGAATATAACAAAAATGAAAGGAATAATAATTTACGGGCGATCTGAGGTCGGGAAGTCGAAGGGGGGGGTGACTTTTTAAGGGTATAAAACGGTTAATTTCGATTTTCGGCAAAACTACTAGTCCTGTGGAAAAAAAATTAATGACAAAGTTGTAGGTTAATAAAGAGATCTACAACTTTTGTATTTACACTTTTTTCACATAACCTCAAAATTTATGTGAAAAATTCAAGTAACCAAGCTTTACGTTTTTTATTTTTATCTTATACATAAAAAAACACGAAATTCGGTGAAAATCTTTTTATGTTCCAAACACACAAATTTTTTTAATTTATAATATTAATTTTTCACCTTATTTTGACTTAATATCGAAAAAGCACCCTAATTTTCAATCGAAAATTCAGCAAAGTATCAGCTTTTTTAAAAAAGTCGATGATTTTTTGTTCGTTGAAATCTCTTCTTTCTGACGGTGTAAAAAAATATACATTACTGGTAAATGTTCTCAGAAAATGCTTTTACAGCTGCTGCGAAATATCAGGTAATAAAGCCCTGAAGTTCTAAAACCCCTTTCATTAAAGGCACGTAATTTTATGTAACACCTAAGATAGTTTAAACATCAATATTACATGTTGAATGCCATATAACATAAATAAGTCATTGTTTTAAAAATAAATCAATGCCTTGCCAAGTATCGTGGTTTAATTCCTACGCAAGACAAAACATTATAGGATTCATAATTATTCTGAGAGTGGATGTAATTTATGTTCGTTAAATGAAAGAAAGAAGAAAGTAAGAAATTCGGTTTCAGTCGTCTTACCCCGTGTAGTTCCTGTTCCCGTAGGAAGACCAGGATAAAATATAGCCTATGTTACTCCCTGATATTATAGCTTTCCATTGGTGAAAGAATTTTTGAAATTGGTTCGGTGGTTTAAGCGTGAAAGCGTAACAAACAAACATACTTTCGCATTTATAATATTAGTAAGGGTAAGTTCATCATCATTATTTCAGTCTATCGCCGTCCACTGTTGGACATAGGCCTCCCTCATGTTACGCCACAAAGTGCGGTCCTGTGTCGCCTGAAGTCAACGACGCTCAGCAACTTTCACCGGTTCGTCAGTCTACCCAGTGGAGGGCGTCAATATATATATTCTTATATGTTTCAAACGCTCGATAATTAACATACTAAGATAATGACAAAAACTATATCAATATTGTCGTTGGTAAGAGAATTAAAATCACATTCAAAATACCGTTAGATACAAACCAAGTTAATAAAAGGCTGTTAAAAATCAAAAACAGGCGCATCGGTCAAATAGAAAGTAAATAAAACAATACATAATAAAATAAAATAGAAAAAAAAAGGTCCGCGTCATCATTAATAAATAATCGAAACAGATTCCTGCAGGGCTTTTACGTTAGCAGAACTGTGGATACGGCAGACCATCGCATTGTTCTCATTAAACATTCAAAATGTCCCCCCACATGTGTCTAACCTTAAGTGGTTGAATTATGCCGTGTTTTTGTATGTTCAAAGAAAAAAAAAGTTTTTCTTTGCAAATATAAATATGATTTGTAGTCGTCGCAGCTCACACAAGTCCCACTCCTGGGATCGAGCTTCCCCAATAGGAGGGAAATTGACATATTATACATTATTTCGAGTTTTACTTCTCTTGCATAGATGTTTTATGCGTATTATATCACTTAGTCGTCTTTTACGACTTCCACCACCATCGTAAATGACATAAGTTTACTTTTCCGTGTGGTGACGAAGTAAGAATATAATTCACCACTGCCTATCTTGCCCGTGGGTGTCGTAAAAGAAGACTACGCAAGTAATGTCTATGCAAGAGAAAGAAAAACACACTCTACCAACTCGTCTGACTAGCATGGTATGTTATGGTCAATTTTCCTAATACTATGAAGGAGGCTAGAGCCCAGCAGTGGGACGTATATGAGCAGAAGTGATGAAGTACACATATATAAATAGCACTAAACAAACACAATCCCATTAGTTAAACAAGACAGCAAATGCATTGTCAAACTATGAATCCAAATATATCCGGTAATAACCCCAATGTTTTACTTCACTACGAAGACAATAAAAATTACTTTCTACACCCACGTTGACTATTCAAGGTTGATGTATACATAGATATGCGAGTTACCATGGCTGATAATAATACAAGGGAGAGACTCACATTACTTGTCAACCGCATAATAATTGAGATATACGGCGCACCATAATTTAAGGGTAAAATTTGACAAGGCACGTAATTTGTGACTGATTGATTGCGAGAACAGCTCTCTCGCGTCAAGCAAATCATTAATCCATTTATTTATCAGGCTATCGGAGTCCAATTTTATATATAGACTACCATAAGGGAGCATAAGGCAAGAATCGCCAAGTTTAATAATGGAGATTTTAGTTCGTGTTTCGGTTAATTCATCATCATTATCTCAGTCCACGTAATTCGCACTATTGGGCTCGGACCTACACAGTAAAGAAAAATTGATCTACTACACTATAGTAGGTTAAAAAGCATTGTCATTTGCGAGATGGTATATTCCCTCGTTATGTAAATAATGATTTAAATTTATTTAGATTTTAACAGTGAATTCATTTTGGCCACCTGTGCAGTCAGATAGGAGACTTAGAACGTGCATGAACGTAGATTCATTTTTCAAGAGACTATTAATCAATAGTCTCTTGAAAGATGAATCTACAGATATGCAACACATCGATTTGCTTAAGACTTTAAATAGTTCGAAGCAGCCCCTTCATATCCAGCTACAAACAAGGATTTCCATCCAGTATCAAAGTAATCACATTGATGTAAAGCATTCAATGACATTTATACATGTTTCTAATGAACTTTACTATTAAAGGCTCAATGTGCTTTGATCCACAATCGATTAGATATGATAAACATCAAACGTTTTAATAATTTTATAATATACTAGCAACCCGCCCTCGCTTCGCTTCGGTTATAGGTTATAGTCGTTTTACCCGCGTAGTTTCCGTTCCCGTGGGAATACCGGGATAAAATATAGCCTAGTTTACGCCCTGATATTATAGCTTTCCATTGGTGAAAGAATTTTTGAAATCGGTCTAGCCGTTTTGAAGATTACCCGGAACAAACAGACAGACAGACAAATATTTTTTAATTGCTATTTTAGGCATAGGTGTCGTGCAAATAACCGTGTGAGCATGAAAAAAGCCTATTATTTTGACATTACAAACAGACACTCCAATTTTATTTATTGGTATAGATTATACTAGCAACCCGCCCTCGCTTCGTTTCGGTTTTAGTCATTTGACCCAGCTAGTTCCCGTTCCTGTGGGAATACCGGGATAAAATATAGCCTAGTTTACGCCCTGATATTATAGCTTTCCATTGGTGAAAGAATTTTTGAAATCGGTCCAGCCGTTTCGAAGATTACGCGGAACAAACAGACAGACAGACAGACAAAAAAAATTTGAAGTGACTTTTAGGCATGTGTATAGTGCAAATAACTGTGTGAGCATGAAAAAAGCCTATTATTTTGACATTACAAACACACTCCAATTTTATTTATTGGTATAGATTACAAGAAAATTCTCTTGATTTTACCCCTGTGATTCCCGTTCCCGTGGGAATATTGGGATTACATATACCCTATGTTATTCCTTATTTGAACAGCCACCTGGTAGTACATTATTATTAATGTCGGTTACGTCGTTTTGAAGATTACACGGTACAAACAAGGCACCGAGGATTGCGACGAGGTCACGGCACTGCTCGACCCAGGCAGGATACACGTGGGGCGTGTGCTGGACCGAGTCCTCGTCGCAATCATAGGGCTCTCTTTTCCCGTGGGTGTCTTAAAAAACAACTTGAGGATATGACATACAGATAAAATCTATGCAAGAGAAAGAAAACTCGGCATAAAACCCTTTACCAATATGTCTAAGCAGCGCCGTATAGTAAATCAATTTCCCTTCCATTGTGGAGGAGGCCCGGACCCAACAGTAGGAATTATGCAGGTTGAGATAATGATGACGATGATGACACCAACAGGTCAGAAAGAAGGTGGTGATTAATATTCTTATACAATGGCCGCACGGAGACCGCTATCTAAGCAATCAGTAATATTAAATACATTCATATCTAAAATTTGAAGATATTTAAACCGCATATAAATTTCTTAGTTTATTTAATATATATCGTACCCCTTTTCCCATGGATCTTTATTTATAAATCTGATACAGCTCGTTAACAGAGTTGAGTAAAGAATAAAATATCAATTAATTAAAATACCACGCTGAGACATTTCCTATAAAAGATTAATGTTTATATAAATAAATACATATACGTTTTTATGCTATAACTATAATAGTGGCTACTAACCAGTACGTTTGCCGTATAGTGACGGAGTAAGAATACAATTCAGCACTCCCTTTCTTACCCGTGGGTGTCGTATAAGACGACTTAGGGTTATCATTATCATTTAGCCTATCGCCGTTTACTGCTGGACGTAGCCCTCCTTCATGTTTCACCACAAAGTGCGTGCCTGTGCCGCCTGCATCCAACGGCGGTCAGTAACATTCATCAGGTCGTCGGTCCACTGAATTGCCTCCTTCGTAATAGGAGAAAAATTGGCCTAATGCCATGCTCTTACACAATATTATATTATACCCTTACTCGTTTTTTACGACATCCAAGAGGAGGTGGTGAATAGTATTCTCACTCCGTCACAACACGAAAATTTTTTATCATTTATGCTAAAAATATTATAAAGCAGTTCGTTCAAAAATAAAAATAAACTGTAACATAATAAACCCACAATTAACAAAGCAATGTGTACTCATAAAATTTTAATTAAATTCTTATCAAACGCACCATAAAAAAAAACAACTTCTCACGCCCGTAAACAGAGAAACATTTATATTGCTACATAAACTTCGATAGCAAATATTTACTTAAAGTATAAAAAACCTTGGTAATATAAAAACAAATTAAAACAAATAAACTACCACGATCGCCGATGGAGCACATAATTTTGATAAAAAAACGTAGATAACGTACGATCCTAAGTTAATAATCTGAACTTTATTATACTTAGATTACTACGGATTATTAACTACAGTAGTGAGGTAACTCACCTATCGTATCCTTTGGTGACGGAGTAAAAATACAATTCACCATCTTGCCCGTGGATGTCTTAAAAGACATAATATGTATAGAAGAGATGACAAACTCGAAAGAAATTTATATACTAGTTTAGTCCACTACAAAAAAAAGTTACAGAATTAATTTTATAAGTCTGTAATTTCATATTAATTATTATATTATCGTGTGGTGACGGGTTAAAAGTACAAATTCCGCACCTCCTTCTTGCCCGTAGGGAATCGTAAAAGACAACTATGCAGATACCATCTATGCCAGAAAAGGCAAACTCGAAATAAAACTCTATATCAAAGCGTCTGAGCAGAGTGGTATAGTAGGTCAATTTCTTGTCTATTTTGGAGGTGGTACGCAATGATTATGAATACATATGCCGTGACTATTTTAACTGATTTTATTGCATTGCTATCTTTTTTTCCTTGCCAGACGTTTCAAACACTTTTCAATATCAAGGGCAAACTATTCTGTTTCACGTCTAAGAAATCGGTGACTTATTGACTTGTTAAACAAATGCAAACGTTTTGTAACGTTTCAATCCTATCCGCAAAAACAGTTTTATTTAAAAATGAATGACGAATTATATTTTTATTAACAAAATAAATGCACGAAGGGATTTCAGAGTTGAGAACAATTATATTGAATTTCATTACCAAAATAAATTTGCTTAAACTAATCGAAGTGTGAAAGCAATTATGGGGAAAAAATACAAGATCGGTAAATTACTATAACTTCACCGTATTAAGTACTAAATGAATATATAAATAGTATTCTTTATCAACCCCTTTAAAGAAAAAAGTACCTAAAGATTTATTTATATAAGTTTTTCCACATAGAAGTACCGCACCTTTACTTAATTGATGCATAAAATTATATTTTAAATAAAATTTCTATTCTATTCTATCTAGGTTTTTTTTATTGCAGTAGATGGCAAATAAGCAAACAGCAAACCTCATGGCAAGTGATACTGGAACTCACGGACCTTTTCTAGGTCACTACTTACCATTAAGTAAGTGAAGGGAGTGTGAATCCTTGTAATGAAGTTCGATGATACTAAACGCTACAGCAAAACCACAGATTATTGACCGTGTGCAGCTACCACTATAATTATAATTTTTTTATAGTCATTCATGTCCTTGATAATATTTTTTGAACTTTGACACTATAAATGTACCTACCAATTAAATCCTCCAAAAAAATTTTTTAATAAAACCATACTAACTACACTATAGTAAAAAAACCATCAAAACTCGTGGTACGATCAGTAAAATAGTTTCAATACAGACATCGTTAAATAACTAAGAGTTACTTTATCTCGGTCATAAATATGTCAGATAGATGGTAAGGAAGAGAGCCGAAACGAATTTATGGACTCATTTCTAATACTTTGCGTATCACTAAAATTTATCTTTGATTAATTCCTTTATATTGTAAACGAGTCTTGACTGTAATTTTACTTATGTAATTGTAACGATAAAACGATTATCTATTTATTTAATACTTTGTTTCTATTAAACTTAAAGACATTTATTTCATTTTATGTTTGGCTATGTTATGACGGTATAAGAATTTGTTGCCACACCTTATTTGGAGGGTCCTAGAAATCGAGTAAGGGTTGAGACCTAGTAAGCCAGGAGAGTGGGAAATACTTCTTGGAAAACATATAACACTTCACTGCGATGGCCAACCTGCTTGCTAATTGTTCAGCAGCGAACTACGAAAGGTAGAATAATGAATTATGAAGCTTCTTTTAAGATTATTATGGCGACAGACGACAGAGAAAGATGTATTGAAGGAGGAATAAGCTGTAAAAAAAGCGTACATAATATTTGAAAATCCAGAGTAGTGATCGAATTCATTACCCCATATATAGGTCCCAGCATTGGACACGGTCGTCACTAAAACCCACCACATGCAAACACCCTATCGCACACCGAACGAAATGCAGTAATAATTTGCTACTACGCAGACGTCGATGCGTAAGTATGGTACTACCCCGAACAGACGTATAGAGTATGGTCTTACCATATAATTAAATTTTATTTCTCTTCGGTTCAACTAGAAAACCCCCAAATTAAGATAACGGTACTATTCTGGTCACCCGCTTGATAGACGGGGTCTACAGTAGCTTTTATCGTTACGGATGTCAGGACACTAAACATTCCAAAATAAATAATTAAGGCTTAAGAGCATAGATTAAAAGTGAAACCTTCATCAAAGCGCAGTTAATAATACGAAACACAATTATATTTTTTGTTCCTTGTACTCATAAAGCAATAACATTTACAATATATAATAATTGTGTATAAATTATTTTGCCGTGTGGTGAAGGAAGAATACAGTTCACCATCCCCTCTCTTACTTATGGATGTCGTAAAGGATGACTAAAGGGCATATGATATGTATGCAAGATGTGGGAAACACGAAATAAAACCCTAAACCTATCCAACACGTTTGACAAGCGTTGCAATGTAGGTCAATTGCCCTCCTATAGTGAAGGAGGCTTGAGCCTAACAGTGTGACGTACATGACGTGTTATGATGATAATAAAGTTTGCTCTAACTAATAGTCATTGGTATTGTACTCTAAAAATACTCCCTTAGTCGACAAGAACCGCTATTACTCGAACTAGCGTTACATAGTGAAGCGTGACGGCTCAGTCCCATTCAATACCACAAAATAAACTGCAAATCGCGCCTAAATAAATAAAAAAAAGAATGAAGCTTCTTAAAATTGTCACGTAACAGAAAACATTTTGTCCGGTTGACGACCGCGCAGTATTACTCATGACTGTGTTCGCAAGGTCGAATGCTAATTATTTTTGTGGAACGTTTACACACGTTGCCGGAGCCGTGCAAATTGGGACCGACCAAAATATTATCATCGCAACAGATGAATGATATGTAAATACAATGACTGTTGTTTATTTATGAGTTTGTGCATAAGTCGTATAAAAATGAAAGTTTAAACCCCGTTATTTCTTTCCCTATAGAAATTGAAAGAAACATATTTTCTAAGTAACGTGCAAAAAAAAATCCACTACATGCTTGACCGTGAGTGTCGAATTTCTTCAGATATAATCTATTCAAGAGAAGGAAACCTCGAAATTAAACCTTATACCAATCCGCCTGACCAGCATGATATAGGAGATCTATTTCCCTCCGATTGTGGAGGAGGCTCGAGCCCAGTAGTGGAACCTATGTCAGCTGAGATGATGATGATGATGAAACTAGGGAAAGAATGAAACCTTATAAAAAGCCGTCTAACCAGCGTGGTACAGTAATTCATTTTGAAAAAGGTGTGAAGTAATGGTTCGTATATTAATTTAACTTGCATTAAAACCATAATTCCTTCAGAAGGTAAGTGGTAACTGTCGTTGGTGGTGGTCGTACAATGTAGGTGTCGTCGTAAAAGACGTCTAAAGGGTATGATATGCATATAACATACGAGAAACGTATGAAAAAGGTAAGAAAAACTCGGAAAAAAAAACCCTATACAAACCCGTTTGACCAGTGCGATATGATGATCCCACAAAAACGTACCAAAAATAACGAGTGATGTTTATTTCCCTATTAATTTTACTGACGCACCTTATCCTATGCAATTTTATTTGTGTAGATCAATGATTCAGCAACGTGAAGGCCAATATATACGTCATCTAACAGCGTATGCTTCTTACGTAGTAAATCTATTCACGAATAGCGAGCGAGATATTTTAGTGTGTGTGTGCCTACGCATAATGCGGTAAGACTTTTTGTTTTCAAACAAATGTTAAACATTATATTCTGTTAGAAAATGTCTGTTATCTTGAATTGTATTATATATTTATACATTTTTTTTTTGTACAACATACAGTCCTAAGATAAATAATCCTTGTATTGTGTAAGATTTTACATACATCCATCAGCTTATAGACGTCCACTGCTGGACGTAGGCCACCCCACGAGAATGCCACTCGGAACGGTCCTATGCCACTTGCATAAAACGGTTCCCGCGACTTTAAAGATGTCGTCAGTTCACCTAGTAGGGGATCGTCCAACGCTGCGTCGTCCGATTTTACATACATATAACGGACACTAATTAGCAATTAACGGACACTAATTATATCCAGGTTCAAAACAGCAATTTATGGATGTGAAATCACCAAGTATTGTTCTGCATGGGAATCAAACCTAGAACACTCGTTATGGTCGGTCAGTATCCTAACCACTACCTTATCTGTGCAGTTAAATTTATTTATATACGATTAAGTATACATTGTGCTACCATTTCCTATTCGCCCGTTGGTGCCCTAAAAACTGCCTAAAGAATTGCCAGAATCTGAGCAGCAAAATTTTCCTGATAAACTTATAACAAGAAACTTATATTGGCAAGTAGCCTACTAATCCTGTCAAACAGCATTATCCAATCTAAGAAATCAATATCTAACAGTGGACATTATGTTGATCGATGAATGGTATCACCAAACCTTATTACATGTATTCACATTCCCTTCACTTTCTTCACGGTAAGTAGCGGCCTAGCAAAGGTACACGAGCAGTAGCATCACTTACTATTAAGGTGCGCAGTACAGTTTGTTTGTTTGCCACCAACAGCAATAAAAAAATTCATGAGTTATATTCCGAAGTTCCCATGGTGATCGACGTATCAGTAGCCCCACAGAAATACAAAATATTTCTGTGAATAGCCTATCTTCATGGCGATAGAGAGGTACATGTATGGCATATTATGGGTTTGCACACCAGCAACCCTCGCCCGTACCATACCATAGCTTGTCCCAAAAAAAAAACGAGATGGTCAGCATAGTATAATATGTCAAAATCCTTCTAATACCAGAATTAGGCCTTTTTTGAACCCATATGGTTATAATAGATGTATATTTTCAAATACATCGGATTTAAATTTAAATATCAAGTCTGTCCATATGTTATTTTTAAATCTCATTAAAAATCTATTTTACATAGAATATTGGTGCTGTTTTCTGCTTTAATATACAATATGCCCGTTAAATTAGCATAATAGCCATAGTTGGAAGGATTACTTTCTTAAAATGCCATCATAACTCTTGTTCGAGCGACGCTGGACAAAAGATGAACATTAAGTTTTGTTCATTATATTAATAATATATCATAATTGATTGTTGAACGGGAATGGTGAATTATGTCATTGACTATGGGAAAAAATATTCGTTTGATGACGGAATGAGAATAGAATCCGTCACCACTATTTATTAAACGAGCCGCTTATAAAATTCTTCTTTTTATCATGTCTGCGTAGATGTGTCTTCTTGATTAGAATTTTGTAGTGTGCGGCTGGTATTGGTTATTTGTCACTGTGATTTTAATTAAAAAACTAGGAGCATTTTTCGTACACTGTTGACGCTTTGACATCCGGAAACGAAAAATAGTCTTGCGTAAGTATGTACTATATACTTAATACATATTATATCCTTAACCGTCTTCTACGACATCCACGGCAATCGAAGGTAGTGAATTGTATGTCTACTCTGTCATCACACGGAAATGAATATTCATTATCCAGTGAAAATCAAATAAGACGGTGTTTCAGGACAGAAATTTATAATGAAAATTAGCCATTTACGAATTTTTTTTTGTAACTTCTACAAGTTACAACAAATCGTGTGGTCAGTGCTGTGTGTGGTGCGCTCGTGTGCTGGATGACTTTATTGAAGAAGAAAAATATAGAATTATTTTCATAGACAACAATGCCAATGTATTTGGTGCGTTCCGAAGAGACAGCTAAAGAACGGTTGCCCATAACAGTAAGGTGATAGCATACAATAGGAGATAGGCTCCTACTCTTTTAGTTAGATCATCAGCCAATTTTTATTAACCGCCACATAATGGGTGGCGACAATTGTATTCTTATTTCATAGTCACACTGCCTGTTTTTTTTTTCGTGATCATTTCAGCTCCTATACCTACGTTCCACTTTTGAGCTCGAGCCTCCTCCATAGTTAAATGGAAATTTGTATTTATTAGACGGTTTGGTATAGAGTTTTCGTTCGATACACTATATAGGGATAAAATATCCCTTAGCCGTCGTTTACGACATCCATGAGCAAGATAGGGGTGAACTGTCTTCTTACTCCACACAGAGATTACTTTGTTTAGTAGCAATAAACTTCTACAAGAGAAGGTCAACCCACTATTTACCCGTGCATGTATTTGACAGACTTTCTCCTGTAATTTAATAACTTGAGCTTTCCTAATGGATATAAACATTATATTGGTATTTAGGTGTTGGTTTTGTATTTAAGTGTATAACCGGACTTGTATTATCACTTTAATATTACATAAACAAAGACGATAATAAAATATATCTTGTTTGTTTAATGACCTCATAAAACTTGGCATTTAGAAGTCGTGCTTTGAACGTTTTAAAGGCGAACATAATTGCCAATATGGAGATGTATAAAGCTAACATTTTATTTAACGTTTACTTACACGTGTAATTTTAAACACTACGATACACCTCTAGAAAAAAAAATGCGTATTTGAAACCGAACCATCCAGTTTGTTTTTTTTTCGGGGTGGGCTATGTTCAGCGCACATGCCGTCAGCTCCGTCCGGGGTGACGAAAAGGCGGTGCGAGACCCCATAACCCATAATTTCGAAAACGTTCAATTCAATTGGAAGTAAAGTGGATCTCTTTAATGATTCACTTCATAAATATATAAGGATAGTGTGGTCATCACTCAATTCTCTTTAACTCTTTCAAATAGTTAAAATTATATTAACCATTTCATCATCAAATAGTTAAAATTATATTAACATTCTTTTTCTTGAAGAATTCAGATTTATTTTGTTTGTATTTTTTTTTATTTATTTATTTTATTTATTTATTTAAGACACCCTGCACTAAGGAAATAATCCTTGTATTGCGGGGGACTTTACAAACATATAATTAACGGACACAAATTACATCCAGACTCAGAACAACAATTTGTGGATCGCACAAAGTGTTGTCCCGCGTGGGATTCGAACCCCCGACACTGGCGCTGTAGGTCGCTATCTTAACCACTACGCCGTCTGTGCAGTCTTTCTTTCTTTTTTATATTTTGTTTCCTTAATTTGTTACCACTTCTGAGCATGCTGTTAAAGCTTAACAATTGAGCATTTATTTTAATTTTATGCTATATTTCTATTTTAATATTTGTAATAAAAATTCCAATTAATAACTATCCTTAAATGAATAAATGAACCCACCGTATCTCCTCTCCTTCACCATTGGGCCGACTACCGTAACAAGTTCCTTGTCCTCCGTGACCAGCCCAGAACTCGAACCCTCCTAAAGGTGTCTCGTTTAGAGACAAAATACCTATCAAATCATTATTCGATTTTACACGTCAAATTTCAAATTGATGTTCTGAAGACTGCTCATCAAATAGGAATACCTTCTTACATCTTGGTTCGTCATCTCAACCCATAGTCGTCCCAATGTTGGGCTCGGGCCTCCTCCTCTATACCACGCTGGTCGGACGTGTTGGGTTATAGTTTTGTTTCGACTTTTCGTTCTCTTGCATAGATATTATATGCGTATTATATCCCTTAGTCGTCTTTTACGACACCCACGGCCAAAAGAGGGGATGGTGAATTGTATTCTTACTCCGTCACCACACGGATACTAACATCTTAATCCAACTTGATCCTAACTCGTACTCCTTCCTTTCTTGAGCTGTACTATATTAAATAACTATGAAAGTGGTCAGTCTCCATTTCTTTTCTCCATTTTAAAAGAACAAACTAAAGACACTAAATATGATCAAATTAAAATGCGTCTTGTATTTGTTTCAAATAAGAATTCGCCCGCTTCCTTGGACATCGTGTATCAATAATTTTATCTCATAAGCTAACATATTACGATATAAATATTCTATACAGTGTTATCGAAATAAATAAACACACTTAAACAACGTAGAGAGCGCGGGAACAAACGTCAGTTGTTTTGGAAGAACGCCAAAGGGATGAAAATAGGTTTGCGTAGACGGGCAACTTCGAAGAAACTAATTCACTACTGAAAAGTTGCCACGTTTTACATGGTTTAGGTGGTATTGCAAGGTAAGGTAATTTACACACATGCAAGGTCACAAATTATTTCCTGACACTGTCATAAGTGGGCATCGAACCTATAACACTGGTAGGTTAACTCTCTATCTCCTCTCTAATTCTAAACAATACTTTCAATTTACAAATAATTGTTCTGCCTAGGTGTAGTTTCTGTATAAAATATATAATTAATAACTCATCCTCATAACGTAGTATATGTGTGACTGTTAAGGCCTTAAGTCGTTCCTGAACGTTCTTACGTCCTAAGCCAATCCTAGTTAGTCCCTTATTCAAACACGCAAACGCCACCGTGGCGCCACCTAAACGAAACGAGTTTCGATTCAACGCGGCGCGTCGCCGGTGAGAAAATTCTGTGTGTGTAAGAAAATCGAGTCTAGCTGATGCTTGAGTGAGTACCTTTGAATCCTACCTAATTCCAGACTAAAGCTGAAACAGTAACCATCTTCTAATAGCCCTCAGGGATTATAAAAACTGACTAATTATTTAGTCAAACTCTAAATAAAACCCTGTACCAACCCATTTGACCAGCGCAGTGTAGAAGGTCAATTTCCTTACAATTGTAGAGGGGGCTCGTGCCCAGCAGAATGGACTATGACATATACAGCTGTGATGATGACGATGGAGGTCTCGATACAAGGATTGATTATCTTAAACTTAATTTTACTTAATTTTATCTACTATTTAATATCTGAACCATAAATAGCTTCGTTTAAATCGCTCGTCTATATATTAGCTCAACCTAACTCTGCAAGTTATCAACGTCGCGACAAGCAGAGAGGGTTTAATTAGCGCGGGACAAAGCACTTCCTCCTGCCGCCTTCAAAAGGCCAACGATATTATGAGCTCGGACAATGAACGTGCTCCTTCAAATATCCTTGTTTATACTTTAAAGGGACCTGATCGTAAGCTTTTTGTTAATGGAAACGGATCAGTTTTTTAATACTGTTTTATGGGTATTGTGTTTGAATATAAGCAAGTTTCTAAAGATCTCATTATACTCTTAGATAATAGAGTAACGAAATGTTATCCGTCTGTATTAGGTTCAGCTGAGCGATTCTTTGGCAAAATGTGAATTGTAGTATAGGTACAAAGTAAATTTCACAAAGTGTTGTAGTTTCAATAGCAACTACCCAAGTCAGGAGTATCTAGAATGTTCCTTTCCCTCGCTGATCCGATCTATGAATAATTGTTATCAGTCTAGCTATAATTTTGTCAATTGGTATGTTTAAGACGTGTGTGTATACGACATCCCTCCACCGGTCCGACGACCTGGTGAAAGTTTCTGGGCGTCGTTGGATGCAGGCGGCACGGGAGCGCACTTTGTGACGAAACATCAGGGACGTCCAACAGTGGACGGTGATAGGCTGAATGATGATCATGTTTATGAAAATCCTCGTGATATTGTTTTATGGATTAATTCTTTATTTCATTATAAAACCTAAATATATCTGTACCTTTTTTTGAAGTGAAACTTCTTTCTTTCTTTTTTTTGAAACGAAAAAGTGAGTCCATAGAGACATAAACACGTAAATATATAGGATTCAGCCGGCGAAAGAATGAGATAAAGGATAAAAGATGAAGGATGGCGGATAGAGGATGGAGGATAGAGCATAGAGGTGCCAATGGACACATTCTTACTCTATAAATCTTAGCAAATTAATTTAGTTCTAGAATATGCTTAAGGAGACATGCACAGGAGCAATGTTTAAATATTACCACCCATCCTCTATTACTGTATGACTAAATAAAAAACGAGTCCCATCCATCCATCACTTAGTCGATTGGCGTCCACTGCTGTCCCCCTAAAACGGAGATAATGCCGATTAGCGAGCAGTTCGTGATTATAAGTTTCCCGGCACCCATAACCACGTGACTTAAATCTACCCGCACAAAGATTCCCACTGCTGGGCACAGTCCTCCCCACAATGGATTAGATTAGTAGTCAAGACTGTGTTAGTCCAGTGATTACACTATTAGCCACGGCATCAAGTTTAACTTCAAGTTTAGTCCAAAAATATTACGCCATAAAGTGACAAAATAATATAAATATATATATATATATATACCTTGAAACTTTATATAACAATTTTTCGTTCGGTACCCGCGATTATAATTAAAGGACAGGATACATTAAATAGTATGATACAATTTAAGATAATTGTATCCTTTAATTACGAGCATTCAGATACCACAATAATAGCATCCGCTGAAGCAGCCCAAGGACTACAGGTAGACATTATATAAATATTTCATCGACGCTCTTATACATATATTCCAGTGCTGGGCTCCAGCCTCCTCCAAACTAGGAGAAGAATTGACATACTTTTACCGGCAACATGCTAGTATAGTGTTTTATTTCTAGATTTCCTTCTCTTGCTTAGATGTTATCTGTATATTGAACATCATAGTCGCCTCTTATGACACCCATGGGAAAGACAGGGGATGGTAAATTGTATTCTTACTCCGTAGCCACACGGAAGTATTGCCAGTTCAAAAGGAAAATAATTTCATCAAAATCGTTCAACCGATCGCTGTCCACTGCTGGAAGTAGGTATGATTCGCTACAGATTCGCGGTCCTGCGCGATCTGCATCGAACGACGCCCGACCTTTCTTCCCAAACGGTTATCGGTTCGTAGAGCGATGTATCCTGCCCATTGCCACTTCAGCGTGCTAATTCTTAGTACTATGTTGGTTACACCCGTTCTTCTACGGATTTCCGTATAAAAACGAGTGTAACCGATAAATCGGTGTAATAATTTTGTATAAAAATATATTGCATTAAATTATTTAATAGTGAAATATATATACCATTCCGTTATCGTAAAACCTCACAATTACATTTTCATTAATACACGCTTAGTGAAATAACCTTATTATGAACTAACAGTATCCGAATATTATAGTTCTTCTTCTAACTCCGAACTCTGAGTGACGACTGAATGTCGTCTACTCATTCGAGACCGTCCATTTATATCCACTTTTTACTATCAAACCACTCGAGCGTGACGTACGCCACGAATGTTAATAGAACACACTTTGAATTGCCACCTTACGATGGGCGATAACATATTCATCATCATCATTTCAGCTCACATTCGCCCCGTTGTTGGGCTCGAGCCTCCTCCACAATAGGAGGGAAAATTGACCTTACTATACCATGCTGGTCAGACAGGTTGGTATAGGGTTTTGTTTGGAGTTATCCCTCTCTTGCATAGATTTTATATGCATATTCAATCCTTTAGTCGTCTTTTACGACATCCACGGGCAAATTAGGGAGTGGTGAATTATATTCTTACTGCGTCACCACACGGATAACATATTATACAGAAATCGGTGTCAATATCTTAATAACAACATCAACTATATCTTATATCTTTAAACGAGCAATTCTTGTATATATGTTATATATTCAGGATCTCGGAAACGGCTCCAAAGATTTTTTTGAAACTTGGCATACTAGAGGATTCGGGTCCAAAAAATTGATCTAGTTAGGTTTTATTTATAGAAAATGTTGTTTTGTCGGTGTTTTTAGCAAAACAATACAATGACATTAAATTTTAAAAGAATATGAATTCAAATTTCGTTGTCAACGTCATGAGTTACGATAGCTCAGTTGGGAAGTTGTCCAGTTCTGTTTTTGTTTTGTTTTGGCATTCAAACAGCGTCAGATCGAATCTCGGTGTTATTATTATTCTCTTTTTGTAATTTTATATTATTTTCTTTATTTAATTTTTATTTTGTATTAATATATATCTAAATAATTCGACTAAATAGAACAAAAATATTCCGAGCGAAGCTCGGTTAACCTGATATTTATTAATAATAGACCATCATATTCTTATTCCGTTACTATAGATAAAAAACACTAAAAGCTTTCATTAAAACAAAGCGTGAATATAAAAAAAAAGTTATAGCTATTATATCATCAATCTATCATTTCCACACACAATGACTGTTGGACAGTTTTAATTGCTACAAAGGTCATGGACAGGCGTGCATTGTTCAAAGATACCTCAGTTCCCATGTGTACCATACAATACATAACTATTAAATAATTCTGTATTGTATAAACGGGAATTACGCTTATCAAGGTTTAGATAACTATTATTTGGCTATATATTGATAGGCATATTCGTTTCATTATCATCATCATTTCAGCACATATACGGAGAGATCGAGCGTCCTCCGCCATGCAAGGGAAACTGATCTACTATATCGCGTTGGTTAGATAGATTGGTATAGGGTTATAGTCGCGACGGCGACCAACAGAAAGGGACGTCGAGAGGAGAGGGTACCCCGCAGGGTATTCCGTCGGGCCGACCAAGGAGGACAAGGAATTCGGTACCGGTAGTGGGCCCAACGACGAAGGCTGATGTGAATTATATTTTTACTCTATCACCACACGGCAACCCCGTTTGGCAATGGAATAAGAATACAATTAACGCCATATGGGAATCTAGTTGACTAAAGGTTTCTCCAGGATAGTGGCAGTAGTTTGCTATTGGCAAATGTTGAACATTTTTAAAGACACCACAGAAGCACCACGCCCTGAGGCCATTCTTCTATTGTGAGGGACTTTACAAACGTATAATTAACGGACACAAATTGCATCCAGATTTAGAATAACAATTTTTGTAGCGCACTAAGTATTATCCTTCATCGAAATCGGACCCACGACAATGGCAGTGTTTAGTCGGTATTTTAATTTTTTTTTCCCTGTAGTGACTGACTAATCTATACCAATAAATAAAATTGGAGTGTCTGTTTGTAATGTCAAAATAATAGGCTTTTTTCATGCTCACACGGTTATTTGCACTATACATATGCCTAAAAATCACTTTAATTTTTTTTGTCTGTCTGTCTGTCTGTTTGTTCCGCGTAATCTTCAAAACGGCTGGACCGATTTCAAAAATTCTTTCACCAATGGAAAGCTATAATATCAGGGCGTAAACTAGACTATATTTAATCCCGGTATTCCCACGGGAACTATGCGGGTAAAACGACTAAAACCGAAGCGAAGCGAGGGCGGGTTGCTAGTAATACAATAAAAGTCGTGAAGGCTGTATTTTTAATATTGTTAAAGTCTTTTAATAGTCTATGAGCGGCAGTTACCACTTACCATCAGGTGGGCTGTTTGCTTAGTTTCTTGTTAGCAACTAAGCAAAAAGCAATAAAAATATAATAGTAGTATTTCGAGCTAGTAACTTTGATAATAATTGTAAAAGTGAAAGTCATCATCATCATCTTGCTCTTATCCCAATTACTTGGGGTCGACGCAATATGTCATCTGTTTTGACATATTGCAAAAAGTTTCGGCAATGACTTTTATGACCGGCCGCCTGCCTGACGTCAACCCTCCTTGGGAATGTAATCGTTGACCCAAATGGTACCGGATGGAGTTGGTCCGGGTCAATCTAGGGCCCTTAGTCATCTTTTACGACACCCACGAGCAAAGCAAGGATTGGTAGTATTCGAAGCCGCTACCACACAGCACAATTGTAAAAGTAAAAGTATAAATTAAAATACTTTTCTCTATATTGTATGAGTATAAGCGTGAAACTGTCTTTTGTGAGGCCTACGCTTGGTTAGGACAAAAAGTTTAATTATATTTTAAAATTCCTAATGTTATCTCTATGTAGCTAAGAATGCATTGATAACCTCCCGTCTTCCATGGGTTTTCCATGCGTATCGTTAAAAATTAAGTACATTACATGCAAGTGAAAGAAAATACACGGGGCTGGGCTCGAACCTCTTTCACAATGGGAAGGAAATTGACCCACTATACAAAGCTGGTCAGACGTGTTGGTATAAAGTTTTATGTCGAGTCTCCCTTCGTTTCTACCTTTTTATGATACCCACTGATAAGGTGATGAATTTTATTCTTACTCCTTCACCACACGGAGAAATATAAAAATGAATAAACAAAAATTTACAACAAAGCGACTAAAGCCGAATTCAATAAAACTAATGTTACAGATTTTCAACCGTATTATTCTGTTTTAACCGACTTCAAAAAAAGGAGGATGTTCTCAATTCGTCGGAATCCTTTTTTTTTTGTATGTATGTTCACCGATTACTCAATGACGCCTGGACCGATTTGCAAAATTCTTTTTTTGTTTGATAGGGTATACTTCCCTTATGATGGTATCATTGAGAGATTGGTGGAATTCTTAAAATTTTATAGGCAATTTTAACGTTTTTAGTTTACTGTTTGAAGTCGGTATTTTTTTTTTTTTGTTAAACAATTATAATTATCAATCCCGATGTTTCAAATAGTTTTCAACTGTAATAATCGTGAACATAAACTGAATGGACGAAGGCGTGTTGTCAAAATCAGTAAAAATTGTTTCACTTTATATAGGTCATCCATCCATTAGCCCGAAGGCGTCCACTATTGAACATAGACCTCCCCACGAGAATGCCCCTCGGAACAGTCCTATGGCACTTGCACCCAACGCTTGCCTGCGGCTTTCATAATGTCGTCATTCCATCTATTCGAAAATCGTCCTACGCAGCGTTGTCCGATTCGTGGTCCCCACTAGAAAACTTTTCTTCCCAACCGTTATCGGTTCGACGAGTAGGTCCTGTCCATTGACATTTTAACGTGTAATGCCGCGGGCTATATCGGTTACACCCATGCATATATACATAGTACTCATCATACACATACCCATACATACGTAATACTATCATATACAGGGTGTATCAGGTTATGGAGCAACTGCTCGAGTATGTTGTAGTGTACCGGCCATAGATCGTAATTAAAATGTATATTACACAAAAAACAAAATAACATAAAAGTTATAGTAATTTCAAAAATGTGTGTCAAACAGTCTACGCCTTAAATGTTACGTATTATGTAGGCATGGATAGACAGGATACATGTAGGCATGTAAAGCTTCGACAGTATAATTTCATTCATACATACCTAGAATTGTGCAAACGCTTCAATGGGACCGTAGGTACAAACGTCACTCGGTGGCGATAATCGGCCGATTAGATGATTTAAAGCAAAGTTCGTTTTGCTTATGCGAACGTAATCATTGATTTTTTTAATTTATATTGAACATTTAACAAAATACGAATATGTTGCAGATTAAGTATCACTGACTTTATACATTTCAATCAGATTTAAACGAAAAAACAATGACGAAATTGAAAACTTTACATGACTCTAATACATTAACGAATCGATATTTTTCCTTCAAATTTTTTTTATGGGTTCTTACCACCATTGGTAGGTAGGCCTCCCGTTTGACCAGTTGTCCCATAACCTGATACACCCTGTATATCATATCACCTCTGCCACCCCACCAAAAATCATGGAAGTCCGCGACCCACACGCCTGAGGGTCTCCTTGTAAGTACCTATACAATAGTCACAGTTTGCTAATTATTTTCTGTTCCGTTTTGTTTTATATTTTGTATTTATTTGCTTATCTATTCTTTTAATTAATATACCGCTTCGTAGTTATACGGATTTCAGTAAGGTCAAGGGGGGGTCTGATATCCTAAGCACAGGGTGACCTAGTCAGGAGTTAGAGCATACCCATGTACCTACACGAATCTTATGCTGTTTTTATTTGATTTTATTATTATTTTGTTTTCTTTTTTTTTCTCTCTTTGTTAGTAATAATAGCTATATTTACCTAATGTACTTTTTAGTAGTAGTGCATGGATTGTAATGTTTTTTGTTTTATTGATCCAATAAAGACTTTTTTTTTTACAATGGAACTAATCCCACCACACATTCCCACCATTGTAACTCCTGTAAGCCAGGATCCACAATGGTCTCCATAAATGACACCGAGGTTTGACCCTCAGGCAGTCCCGGGATATGATTTTAATTGTCTTGGGACCCGCAACAAATTTAATTAGAAAAGATTAAAGAGGAGGAGTTGGAAAGAGAGATTCCACTTCCCTCTTAGGCAAAGCGGGAGACAGGAAAACAAAATGACTAGTCAGCCAATAAGTAAAAAGGTGTACAGCTACGATAGCGCAGCAGTACGGCACCACGGATACGGAAGAGCCTAACGGGGCCTATGCATATGTGAGCGTTAAGATTGATTGCTACAGTAGGTATGGCAGAAACGCATGAACGCACGGAAATTTTCTCGAGTTGCCACAAGGTCCGTATAGTATACTACCCCACAGGTGACTTGCAAACTGTTTAACATAAAGACTTATTATTATTATGTATCTCCCTGATTCACGGATATCTTCCAAGGGAAGATACCCGGTCCTTTGAAAGGCTTACACGGGAATATGGATCCAACACGCAGAGGCCTTTGGAGAAATTTAATGTAAAAATGGGATGGGACATCTACCGATGACACTCCACGTCTGCAAATAACACACGTGGACTGCCAACGGTAGGTGTAAAACTATTGTGTGACGATGGTATCTAATAATTGTTTATGGGGTTGGACGTTTGATGGACTGGCTAAACTAAAAATTGATATTATATTATTATTACTATACTCGATGACTTGTTGGACGTGAGACATCTTAGTCCGCCGACCGCTGCAGTGTTGGAAACGTCGAGCAATCAAAAATCAAATACCAACGCAATAAAATCCGCAAAGTAGTTTTATTTAAAATAATGCACGTTAACATCAGAAATTATTACTACAATAAATTTTAGATATCACAATTATATGTTTATATTACAATATTAACATAAGTTCTTCACTTAATAATCGTGTGAACCAGTAATTGTCTACTTCCAAAATGTATGGTACGCTTGCTTAGACTAACAACAAATAAATAAATACGTTTTAAAAATAAACAGTAACCTCTAGAAAAAACATACTGGATAAAGATAGATTGGTCTCTCGCTGCAAGTTGAAGGGTAGGTAGTGTAAATCGCAGTAATGCAATGCCTTAAAACGAAGACGATCCATTTCAATTCATTATTTTTCTTCACTCTTGGGAAGAAGTGCTTTGTTGGGTGCAATTTACTTCTTTTGCACTATAATAGATTATATTGACATAGAAATAAACTTCGGAGTTTATTCGACATGCTATGCTAGAATTAAGTGCCTAACATTAAATGGAACTACTTTACAGATTTTATTTACTTACAGCGTGACCATGCACGCTGTGAAATCAAAAATCCTACCAATCCTACTAATATTATAAACGTGAAAGTTTGTGAGTATGTGACTATGTGAGGATGTGAAGATGTTTGTTGCTCTTACACACAAAAACTACTGAATGGATTTTGATGAAACTCCACAATAATATAACTTACATATCAGAATAACATATAGGCTATAATTTATCCCGCTATTCCCACGGGAAGAGGAACTGCGGGTGAAACCGCAGGACGCTGCTAGTCAAATACAAAGCCAATAAAAGCCGTAAAGTTGTTGATGTGAAACATCTATAGGCGAGGGTGAACCTGATAGTTGGCGTGGCGTTAACGCCACGCTTGGATATGTACATTTGTGTAACGAAACCATAACCTGTTTTAGAATTTTTAACAACGCCATCTAGTGAACTTAATATAAATTATTAACCTAAACACATACCTATAGTGTGTACTAATGAAAATAAATGTTTATTGAATAAAAATCATAATTTTCTGGAAACAAATCGTGATATTTTATTAATACTTTTTGCCTATCGTAATCTGTTCTTTTATGAATATATAGTTGCATAAAATAATTTCGATGTTTCACATCTGCCAGACGTCCTGAGCGACGGCTCCCTTTTTTCATTTACAATGTGTATACTTGCGTAAACATCAGATATCATTACGCATAACATTATTTAATTCAAATTCAAGATATATAATTTATTTACATATATAAAATGCACATTAATCCACTATACCACACTGGTCAGACGGGTTGGTACAGGGTTTTATTTCAAGTTTGCCTTCTCTTGCATACATGTTCTATGCACATTATAATCCCTTAATCGTCATTTACAACACCCACGAGCCACGAGCAAAAGAAGGGGTGTTGTGTTGTATTTTAGCTCCGTCACCTCACGGAAACATACAAATAAATAGAAAAGCAAAAATGCGGAGATGAAGTGGCAATGGGCAGGCCGGATCGCTCGACGAACCGACAACCGCTGGGGATGAAAGGTTCTCGAGTGGCGACCACGTATCGGACGACGCAGTGTAGGACGCCTCCCCACTAGGTGGACCGATGACCTAGTGAAAGTTGCTGGGCGTCGTTGGATGTAGGCGGCACAGGAACGCACATTGAGGCGTAACATGAGGGAGGCCTACGTCCAGCAGTGGACGATGAATGAATGCGGAGATGGTTTTAGACAACTTAAACAATTAGGATCCGGTAAGTGGCGACGCGATTGATATCCAAGAATTCCAGGAATTAAAAACATTATTACTATCGATCTAGCCGTTTTGAAGATTATCCGGACCAAACACATAGACATGAAAAAACACTGGATTTTAAGCATTGGTATCGTGCAAGTAACCATGTATCAATTTTATTTATTTGTATATACATTATAGTTACATAAAATGTACCTTAATTATACAGTCGAACATTTAATTATAGATTTGTTTGATAATATATCACAAAGGAAGACAAACAAATACGTACATTATGTTCGTGTTACATCAACATCAAGTCCGGACACCTGTCATTACAATGACCAACATACCCTTCCCAAAGGCGGTCAAATACGATCATTCCGATGAATAAATCAATATTGTCGTGTCGAAAGCAGGTTTTCCCTTAAGGGCAACAAACTCAGACTATGTTTAGGGTTACCATAATTACATGTAATTAATTGCGGATTATACTCAGCACCTAAGTAGTGATTATTCATAATTAATACTCACGGTAAAGAGCGAATTGGTTTTAATTGCTGTAACTCTAGTACGTCTAAGTTCGTGAGAGATGGTCACAGCTTATTAGGGATTAAGGCTTACCAGCCAGCCACCAATGGTAATGCAAAAAGTTGCATCAAGATCATCATAGCCCACATAAGTCCTACTTTTAGACTCGGGCCTCCTCCACAATGGGAGGGAAATTCACCTACTATACCGCGCTGGTCAAACGTGTTGACATGGAGTTTTATGTCCAGTTTTCATTCTCTTACATAGTTATCTCCATATAATATCCCTTAATCGTCTTTAACGACAATCAGGGGTAACAGGGGTAGTGGTGAATTATATTCTTACTCCGTCGACAAACGAAAGTATAAATTACCAAAGATAATAATATCCAACAAAGTCAATTATCAAAACCTAATAAGTAAATTAACAAAACCCTTCTGTGCTGTGTGGATCAGAATGTTGGACTGCAAAGCTAGCGTATTTGAACCAATCATCTGAAGATTAGACCGTCATTTCATTTCTCCACTCCATGAGCTTGAGAGTCTGGTCTGAAAGTTTACTTGGTCTATTTGTGTGACAGGCCTTAAAAAACTTCAACCCGACAGCGTGAATAGTTTCCATGAAGCTATTGCTTATACGTGAGGGAAATTGACCTACTAAACTAAGCTGGACGGACGGATTTTATTTCGAGTTTTCCTTCTCTTAAATAGATATTATATGGACTATATATCCCTTAGTTCTCTTTTACGATAACCATTTTTTTTTGGGGGTAGGTTACCGTCGGCGCACTCCTCGCACCACTCCGTCCGTGGCGACAGAGGGGCGTAAGCACGCACACCCGTAACCCACCCATATAGCACGTCGTCTCCGTCGTTGGGTCGACCACCGGTGCAGAGTTCCTTGACTTCAGTGGTCGACCCGACGGAATACCCCTAGGGACTACCCTCTCCCAACCTAGGGCGTACCCTCTCCCTTTGCGATAACCATGGACAAGACAGGGAGTGGTGAATTGTATTCTAACTCTATCACAGTACGGAGAAAATGCACAATCGAAATACAAATTTTACGACAAACGCAATAATAATGGATCGAAAAAAGAGCTGTCTGGTATCTGGAGTACAAGCAGAGAACTACTTGCATCTAAAGTGGAGTGGTAGGACCACACTGTCGACAGTTATCTGTCTACAGCCGCGGGCCGGTCCGTCCGGGGCAGTACCACACTCTCGCAGGAAATCGACGTCTGAGTAGTAGCGATTTGTTACTGCGCTTCGTTCGGTGAGCGAGAGATCCGGAAGCCCAACTTTCTGAGGGTGTTTGCGTGTGGAGGGTTTTGGTGGTGCCCGTGGTATCACCGAACCTCAATGCACGCATTCACACTCCCTTCACTTTCTTCGCGGTAGGCAGCGGCCTTGTAAAGGTCCATGAGCGGCAGCAACACTTACCATCAGGTGCACTGTTTGCTCGTTTGCCACCGTTTGCAATAAAAAAAAAAAAAAAAAAAAAAAAAAGCACGACCCTCGGCTTGGAAGGTCACTTCTTAGACTACGCCATCTACACAATATAGATTCAATTCTATATGAAAGTTTTGACTTTTAAAGTAGCTACCGTGTTGAAAGCGATGGAAGTCCCATATACCTATGAAGTATGGCCACCATATTAATGCTTATAGATCGCATACGACCCATGTTATTACTAGGAACTCTGATATTTAATACACTATTGTTAGAATCTAGCTACGAGCTTGTACCGTTAAATCCAGATTAGTTCGCGCATTAATTTTATTCATATTATGTTTATAAATATTGCGCTTACCAAGAACAACTTAATGGTTAAAGAAATCGTCTTTATCAACTTAGTTTTCTAATAAAATCCCACAGACAAAAATATATTATTCAATACAAGAATATTTCAAGTATTTATTGTTCAAAAATAGCTTTCTACGAGTACAAAAACTACTGACTATACCAATAAATAAAATTGGAGTGTCTGTTTGTAATGTCAAAATAATAGGCTTTTTTCATGCTCACACGGTTATTTGCACAACACCTATGCCTAAAATAGCAATTAAAAATTTTTTGTCTGTCTGTCTGTCTGTTTGTTCCGGGTAATCTTCAAAACGGCTGGACCGATTTAAAAAATTCTTTCACCAATGGAAAGCTATAATATCTAGCGCGTAACTAGGCTATATTTTATCCCGGTATTCCCACGGGAACTACGCGGGTAAAACGACTATAACCTATAACCGAATTGAAGCGAGGGCGGGTTGCTAGTAAGTATATAAATTTGCTATAAGTAGAAGAATTAAGTCTGCCCAAGATCAATATTATTAAATAAACATTTCTTTTTTCTTTAGACAAGAGCAGAACAAAGCACTAAGGAATAAATCGTTGTGTCGCTCGAGAATTAAAAAATATGCAATTAACAAATAAATTGGCGATCGCACAAAATACCCAACGCACAGTAGGTCGGGTATTTTAACCACTACGCTTATATTTATTTACTCTGTTCTCAGGTCAAAACATTAGTTTAAAAAATGTCCGCACCGTGGCCCGTCTTATGATAAACATCACTCACTGTAACGGTATCATAAGTAAATAGTTCACGGTTAAATATACGTTGTATGTTTTCTTAATAATGTTATTATTTACAACAACAATGTATAAAACGTTTAAATAAATCTTTATGTATATAAATCTTCTATTCGTGTTTGTAATTGAACTCCTAAACCGCTGGAACGACCTTGATGATTTCTTTTGTTGCTGTTGGATATGAGAATGGTTAGATTAATAATTGAGACGGTTAGTTGACGCTGCGATCGATATCAAGGCGAATTTTTTTTACTATTTCTTTAGACTTGAACAGAACAACGTCTGTTCGGTCAGCTAGTCTTGTATATATTATGGTTCATCATCATCACAGCTCATATACGTCCCACAGTTAGGCTCGAGCCTCCACCACAATGGGAGGAAAACTAACCTACTATACTACGCTTGTCAGATATTAGGCTTTACTTAGAGTTTTACTCCTCTTGCTTAGATGTTGTAACCGTGATGGATTTACGCCTAGGCCCGTGAGACCCGGGCCTAGGGCGGCTTGATTTGAGGGGCGACAAAATTTTCGAAATGCCAAAGTTTGAGAGACGAAGAAAGTATTGCTAGGTATTGCTACAAAAGTTTATTTCAACATACATTGTAAAATGGCGAGATTCAACGCCCTAAGAGGTTACTTTATTCAGAAATTATTACACACATCAGTGTACACTATAAGTAGGTGTTTAATAGATGGCGTTGTACAAAATGCTAAAACAGGTTATGGTTTCGTTAGATAAATGTACATATCAAAGCGTAGCGTTAACGCCACCACAATCCCCGTGCTCACCCATTGCCCGCGTTAAGCTGTCAAGCTCACCTGCGACCAATAGCTATACACACACAAAAAAAAAAAAAAACGCCACGCCAACGATCACCCTCGCCTGTAGATGTTTCACATCAAAATTTTGTCTAATATTAAGGGCGGCGCGATAAATATGATAATCCCTATGTTGTATGCATATTACAATTCCTTAATCGTCTTTCTCTATGTTGTATGCATATTATAATTCCTTAATCGTCTTTTGCGATACTCACAAGCAAGAAAGGCGGTGATGTATTGTATTCTTACTCCGTCATCACACGGATGAAATTATAAATATACGAGAAAGTCTTGTATATTTCACTCATAATTCCGGAAACGGCTGCAACGATCTCCGTGAAATTTACTATACAAGAGGTTTCGCGGATAATAAATCGATGTAGCTAGGTTTAATTCATAAGAATATCTTTTTTATCGGTGTTAACGTTAATTGTATGGAAGTCCAATACAAGGCTTGGTTTCTTAGTGTAAGGTGTTATATTTTGGGGACGGTACCCAAAAGAGTAAGGGCTGGCCACCAAAGTTGAGGAATAGGTACTAGTGGCCATTACAATAGCGTAGATTGACCCGGACCAACTCCATCTGGTACCATTTGGGTCAACGATTACATTCCCAAGGAGGGTTGACGTCAGGCAGGCGGCTGGTCATAAAAGTCATTGCCGAAACTTTTTGCAATATGTCAAAACAGATGACATATTGCGTCGACCCTAAGTAATTGGGATAAGAAGCAAGATGATGATGATGATGGCCATTACAATAGCGATAGGGAAGCAATACAGAGGGTATATGTGGTAGAACTGGACGTTGCTCTTTCGTCCTCTCAACATGATTGGGCGAGGTATGTCGAAACAATATAGTACCATAAAAAGTATGTGACAGACCTTTTATAGTAGACAGAAGATATTCTTTTCAGAACTAAGTCTATGATTTTCTATCTAGATCAACGTACACTATTAAAAATAGTAAAACACTAACCGTACTAAATGAGTCACTGGGGCATTAGTTCACAGTTTGCAGTATCGTATTGATATAGTATACCCTGAGTTAGAGGCTTCCCCGTTTAGTAACGGGTTAAAAAACCAAGGTGTCACAGCCCCTTACTTCCTTTTAGGAGTCCTAAAAACCGGCTAAATGCCAGCATTGGCCAGCAGCAGTTACCTTTTACGATAGCCCCGGGTAAGATAGGAGATAGTGAATTGTATCTTACTATACCATGCTGGTCCGACATGTTGGTATAGGCCAGGGATGGCGAACCAATGGCACGCTACACAACTTTTTGGGTACGTTAATGTTTACAAAATGCATTCTGCACTTCCAAAAAAGTGTCAAGTTTTATAATACTATGATTATTATATTTTATTAATACTTTGATTCTATTTTTGTAGTAGGTAAATAAAGAGTTTTGAGTTGATTGTATTAACTATTATCATTTTGCCAATGATAACAAAGTCCAAATTATTTTATGGCACGTCTAAGACCTCATGAAAAAAATGTTTAGGCACGTGGATATGTAAAGGTTCGCCACCCCTGGTATAGGCCTTTATTTCAAGTTTTCCTTCTCTTGCACTGACGTTATGTGCATATTACATGCCTTAGTCGTCTTTTAAGACATCCACAGTCAAGATAGGGGGGTGGAGAATGGTGCATAAATAAATATTTTTACATAGCTTGCACATTTTTTTGTATATTTCAATTAATATTTCACGGTATATTTATCTGTTCGGTTCGCTTTCCTCAAGGTCGTTACATTTAGGTCGTGAAATTACCATATTGTACGCTGTGTGAAATTACGATTTCAGAAGACTCGCGTTACTCCAAGTGTTAGTGAGTAGGTAATACTACTCTTCACCAGCCTGTTTCTTACCCATGGGTGTCGAAACGACTAATGAATATAATACATAGGTATTTGCCGTGTGGTGATGAAATAAGATTAAAATTCATCACCCCTCTCTTGGCCGTGGGTGCCGTAAAAGATAATAAGGAATTAAAAATACATATAACTTATGCAAGAGACTGTAAACTTGATTCATTCCCGCCAAGTCGAAAATGTCAAAATTCGTTTAAATTATCTAAAAATGTTTATCTTTTTTTTTTTTTTTTTGTGGGTGGGCTGCGGTCGGCGCGCCTCCGCACCACTCCGTCCGGGGCGACAGAGGGGCTTAAGCACGCAACTCCCGCAACCCACCCGAAAATCACCTCGCCTTCGTCATTGGGCCGACCACCGGAGCAGGTTTACTTGTCGTCAGTGGTCGGCCCGACGGAATACCCCCTACGCGGGGTACCCTCCCATCGACCGACGTCCCCCCCTCGCGGAGGACGTCGGTCTTTCCTCACGCGGTCGGCCTCTCGGCGGGTGACGGACTAATCCCCGGTCACGTCACCCGCGGCCTCGGCTAGGGCGGCATGAGGCGCAGATAGTTGCGCCTGCGCCGCCCCAGTCGCCGGCGGCGGATCTCCTCATCGAGGCTGCGCTCCACGCGCAGACGATCCGCCGCCTCCTTCTGCGAGATCACTGTCTCGCAGAAGGCTGCGACCGCGTCCCAATTCCCAACGCTGTCGACCATCGCCCAAGCAATGGCCGGCAGCGTCAGGTCGGCACCGATGATTGCGACGAGTTCACGGCGCTGCACTGCCCAAGCCGCGCAGGCCTCGAGCGTGTGGCGCGCCGTGTCCTCGTCGCAATCGCAGTGATGGCAGGACGGTGTACTCTCCCTCCTTACGACCCTGTGCAGGTATTTGGCGAAGCTCCCGTGCCCCGTCAACACCTGCACTAGTCGGAAGGAGAGCACCCCGTGCCGCCTCTCCAACCACTGCATCAGCACCGGCCGGAAGGCCTCCACGGTTCGCACCCCGAACCGAGGCCTCTCCAGCCGGACTGCCCAACGGGCAATGACGTCTCGGCGGGCGTCGACGCGCCAGGCGGTGAGCTCCCTTAACGAGATCTCACCGCCCCACGCTCGCACCCCCGTCACCCGGCAATCCGATACAATCCGGCGAGCTTCTCCGCCTCCAGGTCCCACGGGGAGTCCCGGCCAATAGGCACGCTGCCTCCGTCGCCACCGTGCGGTATCCGCGGATGGCCCTGACCGCCATGACCCTCTGTGGTCGCCACAGAAGGGCCCTAAGTCGGACGGTCAAGGACCCCGCCCACACCGGTGCGCCGTACAGGACCATCGACCGGATGACCCCCGTGTACAGCCGTCGGCACGTAGCGCTCGGTCCGCCCACGTTCGGCATAAGCCACGATAGGGCGGACGCCGCACCGACGAGCCACGGAGCGAGCCTGCGGAAATGCTCCCGGAACCACCATTGCCCGTCGAGCACCAGGCCCAAGTACCTCATATGGGCCCGGATGCTGATGTCAACCGATCGGACGGTGATCGAGACGCCGATGGGAGGTCTCATAAGGCGCCCATGGAACAACAGGGCCTCCGTCTTGTCCAGGGCGACCCTCAACCCCAGCGCCTCGATCCGCCTGACGACCTCTTCGGTGCCATAGGTCGCCAGGCTTATCGCCTCTTCTAGCGTCCCACCGCGGGCTGTGACGAGCGTGTCGTCGGCGTAACAAATCACGCCCAGCCCGGGCGGGAGGCTCCCCCGCAACGCCCAGTCGTAGCCGATGTTCTACAGGGTGGGTCCGAGGACCGACCCCTGTGGGACACCGCACGTCATGGGCGTTCGCACAACGTCCCCTGCTCGGTTAGTACAGAGGACGCTGCGCCCCACCAAATAGTCTGCCACTAGCCGCCTCAGGTAAGCTGGCACTCCGTGATACCGGAGCGCCTCCCTGATGCAGCTGAATGGCAGACTATTGAATGCGTTGGCGATGTCTAGGGACACCGCCAACAGCACTCCCCCACCGGTGACGGCCTCAGTCACCACGGCCCTCAGGCGCAACAGAGCCGCGATCGTCGAACGACCCCTCCTAAACCCAAACTGGGCGTCCGACAGATCGGAACCCGTGCTGACGAGGTGCCGCTCGATGCGGGCAGCTACCACCCTCTCCAGTAGCTTGCCCGTGTCATCGAGCAGCACGATAGGCCTGTAGGCCGAAGGCGACCCCGGAGACCGTCCCGGCTTCGGCAGGAGCACCAGCCTTCCCTCCTTCCAGCACCCAGGGAACCGTCCGGACGCTACACACGCGTTGAACAGCTCCCTGAGGCGAGGACCCAGGTGGTCGAGGACCAGGCCCAACACGCGGTTAGGAACACCGTCGGGCCCGGGGGCGGTGGACTTTGCGCACATGCGCGCCACCGCCACTCCCATCTCGGGTTCCGTGATGGGCGGAACACTATCGTCGTCGGCCTCCCGGTCAGTGTCTGGCGGAGCCATGACCGGGGGCGTGTGTTCCGCCCGCCGCGGGAACAGGTCCTCGACGACCCGGGTGAGAAGGCTGGGCTGGAGAGTCTCGGTGAGGGGAAGGCCCCGCGCGCGGAGCTTATTCAGCACCGCGCGATAGGGGCGTCCCCAGGGGTCACGGTCGAGACTGTCCAGCATCTCCTGCCGACTGACGTCCTTGGCGGAGCGGAAGGCCAGCCTGAAGGCAGACCGCGCATTGCGGTAGCCCTCATACAGCAAGGCCTCCCGCTCCGCGTCGCGTTGGCGCCACCGGCTGCGGGTGTAGGCCCTCCGGGCGCGAATGCACGTGGCCCGGAGATCCGCCAGCTCCCGGGACCACCAGTGGACCGCCCTCCTCGGGAGCGGACGCCGTACCCGGGGCATGGCCGCATCGCAGATCTGCGTCAACGCACTGCAGATGCGGCCAGCCTCGGCGTCCACCCCGTCCGACTGGTTCGCAGAGGACAGCCACGAGTAAACGATGGCTGTCTCCGCCAGCTGGTCCCGGTCTAAGCGACCCACAGCCGCAGGAACGCAGGACGTCCATCCGCCCCGTGACCCCTGCTGGGCGTCGGGATTGCCGGGGAGACCTCCATCCGGATATACCGGTGGTCCGACAAGGTCTCCACCTCCTCCACGACGCGCCAGCTCCCCACGCGTGCGGCGACCTCGGGGATAGCGAACGAAAGGTCCACTATCGACCCGCCCCGTTGTCGCACGCACGTATGCACCGAGCCCCTGTTCAGCAAACAGAGGCCCAGTGCCGCCGCCCACTCCTCGATCGCCCATCCTCGGTCGTTCGTCCGGGGAGACCCCCACGCCACGGACTTGGCGTTGAAGTCCCCCAAGACGAAGACCTGGCGCGATGCCATTCGCCGTAACGAGGCCTCCATGAAGGTGAGGGAGGCCTCGAAATCGGTCACACTCCAGTTAGGGGAGAGATAGACTCCGAGGAGCGTAATCTCCCCCCAGTCCGCCGCGACGTATCCGACGCCCTTGTCCCTAAGGGTCAGAGGCGACGAAGGCCACGACGTGGAGGCGACGATTGCCACGGTGCTATCGGTGCTACCCAACCAGTTAGGCCGGTCGGGCACCACGTACGGCTCCGCGGCTACGGCTACTCCTATCAACCACTCCGCCATGGCTTGCAGGAACACGTCCTGCGCACCGGCGGTGTGGTTGAGGTTGGCCTGGAGGAGACGAATGGATACGGGGTCCATTAACGGTCCGTATCCATCGTCACCTCCTCCGCGCTGACGGGCGATCGGGCCGCGCTCGGAGCGGGGACTGGACCGGTCGATGGGCCGTCCCGCCCCTTCGAGGCCGATGCCGGGGGTCTGCAGTCCCCAGAGCCCATGCGGTGTTTGGCAGGCCTATTGCCTGCCGCACACGCGGGGCAGTGGGGCACCGCAGAGCACGATGCCGCCTGGTGTCCGGTCTGACCGCAACGGAAACATAGCCCGCTGCAGTCAAAGCAGTTTTTGCATGTCAGTCGGGTATGCCCGACTGCCATGCAACACCTCGCGGGGCTCTAGCACGGTTACCCGCGCCGAGCTCCAGCCCACGAGGAGCCTGCCTGAGTCGGCCAATTGCTTGACCGACTCCACCGGACACTGTACCCAGGCAGAACCGACGCCGCCCGGACCAGTGCGGATGGTGCCAATCCGGACGGTGTCCGAGGCACATCCGGTACGCGCCATAATGGCCTCCCGGACGTCCTCCACTGTCAAGGAATCGTCCAAGCCCGTCAGGCGCATCTCTGCGCACTTGACAGGCCTGGCGATTCAGACACCATCCTCCGCCCCGAACAGCCCCCTCAGCATCGTGGCCAAACTATCGGCCGTCTTCGCGCCCTCGGCCCCAGGGAACTCGAGTATTCGAGCCCTTGTCCAGGCCTTGCGGGTCCTCGCCTCGACGCCCCCGATGTCGGAGACGTCCAGCTCCCACCGGGCGCGTTTTAGGACGCCCTCATAGTTGAAGCCCCTCTCAGCCGCCTCTGGCAGCACGGTGATGACCACCGCGGCCGTCTTCGGCGACTTGAGGCCCCTGCGCGACCTTTTCCCCTTTCTGCCGGCTCCCGCCTGGGGAGCCACGGCGGCACTCTTGGCCGCCGCTCTCCGCTTCTGGCCGCGTGCCTTCCTGCTCCGCCCAGCCACCTGCCAGCCCTGTTCGAGCCTGGCAGCAGCGCTGAGCGCAGCAGGAGCGGTCGCGGGTCCGCGGCCCGGCCTTGGCGGGAGCCGGCACCTTGCCGGCCTTCTTGGCTCCCTTGGGCCCAGCCGCGGCCACAGCGTAGCTCACCATGCGGCCACCCTGACAGGGCAGCGGGGTGGGAGCTGACGCTCGCGGCCGCCTCGCCTTGTCCGCGGCGAGCGGCGGTCGGAGGGGCGGCTCAGGCGGGAGCCTGGCCGCTACGGCGGCGATACGCGCATCCACCATCACCCCTACTCGGGCTAGGATGACGCGTACCGCCGACTCCGACACGCGGTGCACCTCGTCGGGTGGCGGCTCCTCCCCCTTCCGAGGTCTCCCGCGGCCACGAGCCGGCGGAGGGACCGCGACGAGGGGAGGAAGCGCCGAAGCCGCGACGGGCGCAGCCGGCGCAGCAGCCGCGACGGGCGCAGCCGGCGCCACGGACGCAGACGACGGGCCCGCCCTCCCTGGCGCAGCCCGTTTCTGTGGCGAGGCCGGCACCGGCGGCATGGCCGGCGCCAGGCGCGCGAACTGGACCCGCAGGTCGGCCATCTCCTTTGCCAACCCGCGGTTCTCCCGTCGCACCGCCGATAGCTCCGTCTCCAGCTTGCGGTTGCGTTCCCGCAAGCCAGAGACCTCCTCGCTGAGGCGGGCGTTCGCGGCCTGTAGGGCCGCCACCTCGCCACTGTGGTCAGCTGGACCCGGTGTCCCCGGCCTCGCCGCCACCACCGATCCTCGGCCCCTGCGCCCCCGGCGCATGGTCGGGACCTTGGGAGGAGGCATGACTATGGAACTCCCCTCCGAGTCGGTGTTGGAGCGGCCACCCTCCTGCAGGGGGCACTGCCAGGGTGTCGGGGGGAGAGCCTCCTCCCTCTTCCTCGCACTTGGGGCTGGCGCCTTTGCAGCCCTCTCTCTCTTCCTCGGCGACGACGACGACGACGGCGACGACGACGACCTACCGGAACCCTCAATTGACGGCCCGCTTATCTTGTCCCTACTAACGGCGCATCCACCGCCCTCGTCCCTACTCCGGCCGACTTGCATCCAAGGGGTGCTGCTCTCCTCGGCGGACGGCTCTGCGGCACTTCCGCCCACGTCCGTCAGCACCATCTCCGATGCCGTATCCGACTCCAGACATTCGGATGGCCCTGCGGCACTGCCGCCCTCATCCTGCGACGGCTCTGCGGCAGTGCCGCCCTCATCGCTCGACAGCTTCGTTTCGGAGCTGTCGCCTGCTATCCTTCTGCACGGCTCTGCGGCAATGCCGCCCTCGTGCTCGGAGTCGCTGCTGCTGCCGCTCTCCTCGCGCGGCGGCCCTGCAGAGGTCTCCATACTCTTCCTCTCCTCTTCCGACGGCTGGGCAGCAACGCCACCCCCATCCCGCGACGGCCCTGCAGCAGCAGTGCTGCCACCCTCGTCGTGTGCAGCAATGGCGGCCGCCAACTTCCGCTCCCGCTTCTTTTTGTCTCGGAGCGCTTGGGCACGGACTCGCCCCATAGGTGTTAGCTTCTTCCTCCTTTTTCTCTTCTCCTTCACTTCTATCCCCTCCCCCCGGTGAGCCTCTTGATGGTGTGCCGGGCTCTCGGCTGTCAAAGCAGTTGTCGTCTCCCTCCCATACGTGTGGAGACTGACTGTGCTGGTGACTGTGCGCCTCTCGCGCTCAGAAACCAGCACAGTGAGGGACTCCCCGGCGTGGCCGGGACCCTCTGGAGTAGGTACGCCCGTTTGAACTCCTGCCATGGTTTTTGGTCATTTCTAAGTCTCGCCTTGGCTACCACTCTAACGACTGGACGCTCGCGCGCTTCTTAACCCACCAGTCATAGATCTCCTCGCCGAGTGGCCAAACTTAAGATTGGGGTGATTTTTTATAGGGGTTTCCTTCCCCGCGGTCCGAAGACCCCCGGTCCTGACCCCCCCGTTCAGGATTACGGTTTGGGCCTTCCGGGTCTGGCCGCTCGCGAGCGACCCGTGCCATGAGGCACATCCGCCCCATTGGCCCCGGGTCAGATCCGCCGTGCGCTCTGCCACCAGAGCCGCAAGCGGAGACCCCCCCCTGCCGGAATCTTGGCCGTCCAAATGGACGCATGACGTCCAAGTGGACGTTACCAGGGAGCACCACGAGGAGGTGCTCCGGCCGCGCCCCCCAAAATGTTTATCTAAATAAATTTGGAAACTTATTAAGCACTAGCAACCCGTCCTCGCTTCGCTTCGGTTATAGGTTATAGTCGTTTTACCCGCGTAGTTCCCGTTCCCGTGGGAATACCGGGATAAAATATAGCCTAGTTTACGCCCTGATATTATAGCTTTCCATTGGTGAAATAATTTTTGAAATAGGTCCAGCCGTTTTGAAGATTACCCGGAACAAACAGACAGACAGACAAAAAAAAATTATTTGCTATTTTAGGCATAGGTGTCGTGCAAATAACCGTGTGAGTATGAATAAAGCCTATTATTTTGACATTACAAACAGACACTCCAATTTTATTTATTGGTATAGATTAAAATTCGTTAATAAACAATAATCCTTTTTCGACGGATAGTGTTACTTCAAAAAATCTAACAAATATCATATCTATTCGTTTTGTTAGTCGCCCACCAGAAAAATCTGTATCAACTGTTTGGCCCGACTGTTAAAGAGCTTGAGAAGCCTTGTCCTATACCAATACGTCTGCGTGGTATAGCACGTCATTTTCCTCCTATTGTGTAGGAGGCTCGAGCCTAACAGTAGGACGTATATGAGCTGAAATGATGATGAACGTATGCAAAAGTGCCATTAGACTACCATTAGACCCTCGCTACAAGGATTTTAAGATTAAAATATTTTAGATTAAGAACAATCAGTTCTGGATTTTTTTTTTTTTTTTTTTATTGCAAACGGTGGCAAACTAGCAAACAGTACACCTGATGGTAAGTGTTGCTGCCGCTCATGGACCTTTACAAGGCCGTTGCCAACCGCGAAGAAAGCGAAGGGAGTGTGAATGCGTGCACTGAGGCTCGGTGATACCAAGGGCACCACCAAAACCCTCCACACGCAAACACCCTCAGAAAGTTGGGTTTCCGGCTCTCTCGCTCACCGAACGAAGCGCAGTAACAAATTACTACTACTCAGACGTCGATTTTCTGCGATAGTGTGGTACTACCCCGGATTGTCCGGCCCGGGGCTGTAGGCAGACAAATGTCGACAGTATAATCCTACCACTCGGTAGGATATCTGACTAGTGGTAAAGTGGTATAATCCTTGGCATTGTGGAGGAGGTTTCAGGCCAGCAGTGAGACTTCCTATTATATGAGCTGCAATTATAATATACAGACATACAAAACAATTAGTCATTAGTGTAGTGTATAATGAAAGCATTATGTGGTTGAATATTATCGACAGAGGGCTGCGGTACAAATTTACTAAAACCGCAACGTAAATACAATGTTATCGTATATAATAATAGTTCAATGCACTTTGCATGCATAGTATTAAAACTGACATATATACTAGTAAATTCATACGGTTTCACCCGCGTAGATTCCGTTCACGTAAGTGTATGGCAATAAAATATAGCCTATGTTATAGTTTCTGATGTTTATGGATCTATAAAAATAAATAAAATTGAAGTATCTGTTTGTAATATCAAAATGATACGTTTTCTTTTCATTCTTTTCGGTCATTTACATGATACCTGTGATCGGAAGAAATACTCTCAAACTCTACTCAGACAAAAGATGGACCATCGAAGCCACGCGATGGAAAGGACCAATGGGGAAAAGGAATGTTGGTCGACAATTAAGACGGTGGGCTGATGACATAACACACGTCGCAGGAAACGATTGGATAAGGTCAGGGAAGGACAGGGAGTTATGGAAAAGGATGGAGGAGGCCTTTACCCAAACAGGGGTCCAAATCTCAAAAATACTAACATACTAACCTTAATTATAAGTAAGCATGCTCAAATGTAAGTACTAATTTACTAACAAGGATTATTGTAGAAGCACATCGAGATTTGGAATAAATGGCTTTATTATTGTTATTATTACATGATACCTATGCCAAAAACCATTTTACAGTTTTTTTGTCTATCTGTCTGTTTGTTCCAGATAATCATACAAACAGCTGGATCGATTTTAATATTTAACTAGTATGTCTATATCGGGACTAACTTAGGCTATCTTGCCTCTCAAGAAACTCCTATACATTTTCACGCGCAAGTAAAGTGTGGCGACAATTGTTTGCCCATACATCATCACCATATGTAGAATATATACTTTTCATCATCATGATCATCATTACAGCTCATACATGTCCCACTGCTGGGCTTCAGCCTCCTCTAGAACGGGAGAGAAAGGGGCATGCCAAGTCACTTTAGTAATTTGGGCCACAGTGCACACCTATAAAGGCTAGTGATAATAATAGTAGCCAATGTAAATAATTAATTAGTAAAAGAAGTGCCTTACAAAAAGCTTGGCATTTTAAAGTAATCAAATGTTCTTTTATCTATCTCATCAATAGAAGTAATATTAAATGTGTCAAAAGTACAATCAATTAGGAATTAAATAAAATAAACTATATTTCGGTTTTACACCTTTATTCATAAATCTCATGATCATATATACTAATAAAACATCATCCAAAAATTCAGCTGGTGGAAAAAAACATACTTTGATGCCGTGCTCATCCTAAATACTATATTACTATCATATATGCCATATTTTCTGCATGTGTACGCATATATACATATATACCACGTATATATACATATATATATACCTTTTTTTGCCGCATCTGTGAATTTCCATATGGTGTTGCCATAATAAATACAAAAAATCGATACATCGATATTATACGTCACTTTATGCAATTCTAGTAAAGATGAAAATAATAATTATTATTAGACGTAGTAGATTTATATTATAATACATTATGAATATTTGTTAAAAATGAACAATTTAAATAATATAGTGATAATAAATTATTAATTCAATTAATCTACTCTTTCAACATATTTTTTTATAATGGCATCATTTTTATGTCAATGTACGTATTTCCAAGTTCTTTTACATAGTTTAGTCGTTGACTTGTTTAATTATTTTGATAAAATATTGCCGACTTTTACAGAATAATAAATACAAGGAGGAACAAAGATAAATATTAATATACCTTTTTAGTGTAACCAATTTCGTGTGCACTCTGGGCCTAAAACTGGCATCCCCCTTTATCCACTATAATCACCGCTACTTGCACGCGGTTTTATTTCGAGCTTACCCTTTCTTGTATAATCGTTATCTGCATATTATAATCCTCTAATCGTCTTTTCCGACACCCACGGGCAAGAAAGGCGATAATGAATTGTACTTTCCGTCACCACACGGACCATTAATACTAATGCACCTTTGCAATTAGCAATTACAGAATCTAAAACTTCGATCAAATTAAGATAAAACTTGTTCAATCTAGACGTCGAACCATTAAGAGTACCGACAAATCAATAAACAAACTCGCAAGTAACACAAAACAGGAAACCTACAGAAACTTACCGACTCCAAGTTCTAACTAATTGTTCAAAGGACCCCGCGCACCAAAGGACAAATTAGTAAATGGAATAAGTCTGCAAACACCACGAAAATAGCTTGCAGCCACAACAATGTGGATTGATCCATAGACCGCGGGGACAATTAACTATAGTAATTGAAAATAATTGCTACTATACGGATATAGGAACGACATCCTACTATGAATTTTCGTTATTAATCTATACACATGTTTTAATTTTATTTTCTGTATGTATCTATGACTGAATTCTATAAGACTGAATTGCTATCCGGCTGGATCGATTTTGACGAATTTTTCTTGTCCCGTTTCAAGAATAATTTATAGAAACAGACGCGGTACATAGTGCTGCATTCGACATAAAGGAGAATTTTCTGTGATCTAGTCTACCGATTTCTACGACTTCCACCAGTGGTGACATATTCCATTCTCAACATCACCAGCAAGGGAAAGCAATAATTTCTATATTGTTTTACATGCAATCATGATCATCTCAGCTCATATTAAGCCTCCTCTGCAATAGGACGGATCGTCATCGTCATCATCTTGCTCTTATCCCAATTACTTGGGGTCGAAGCAATATGTCATCTTTTTACATACTGTCGTATCAGATTTCATCTCTGCAGTCACTTCCAGACTACCCATGTCTCACGCAGTCCATCCATATTTTCCTCTGTCTTCCTTTACCCCTAAAGCCTTCAACATTCATATCTAAAACTTTTCGGCCAACATTCCCTTCATTCCGCCTCATCACATGTCCATACCATGTCAGCCGTTCACTCCTTCACTTTGCCGTCATTGGCGCAACTTTTAAAATTCCTCAAATGTGTTCATTTCTTACTTTATCCATTCTTGTCACAGCACACACCTTTCTCAACATTCGCATCTCCGCTACATGCAGTCGTCTCTCATCCGTCGCTCTTGTCGCCCAACATACTGTTCCATACAGTACAGCAGGTCTTATTAGGGTTTTGTATATTTTGCCCTAATCCTCGACAATAGGACGGATATTGACCTAATATTATACCACATTGGTTATTTGGTTTGGCATAGGTTTCGTATCGAATTTTTCTTCTCATGCATATATACGTATTAAATCCTTTAATCGTCTTTTGCTCATGGGCAAAGATAGGGAGTGATGAACTATTTTCTTACTCCGTCACAACACGGATATTACATGCAATGCAATATATTATGTAGTCATCACAAAATGATTTACAATTATTTCCAACAGTGAATACTTTGTCACATTACAATTGCGACTTGAACGATCAAAACCGGTCAATATTTATAAATATAGAAACTATAGTAGCTATAAAAAGTGGCTACAGTCATCGACCACACAGGAATTTGTCTATCGCTATGCAAAAAAAAACTGTGTCTAGTAACTTCGTAGATATATTTCTATAATATTTAATACATATGCTTATTATTCATATAAACAACGGAACAAAATTAAACGTATAATAAATAAGTCGCTCATAGATTCTATTCTAATAGCCTGGTTGAATATTATGTAGGTACTTTAAAATAAATCTTCGTGTGTCGGCTTAAAAATATAATGTACTTAAATCCAGCTTTTGTTGGGACCGTTTGTAGTCCGGTCACATCTCACCTAAGCCGTACAGGGAAGGAAAGACTTGCAGTCGCATAACCTGCCGTATTGTATCTACCACCTTTTGTACTAATCAACGATACAGAGTTCTTCACTTGCCATGGTCGTACAATGGCCGTTAGTTGCAATTAAGGGATCACCACGCAATGGGCAATAACTATTCTAGGAAAGTTATACCACAAATTGCTATCGCCAAGCGACGTCGTTATGCTGACAGATGGATTTAAAATCGGTTGGATTCCCTGAGCCAGTTTTTGCGAACACGACAGCTGATTTTAGCATGCTGCCAACATACCAACGAGTCTATGAGACTTGAAATAATAATATCAAGACCTTAGAATAATAACGTATAGAAGGATAGTGTCAGTACTTCGAACTTTAAAAATTTGAATATATAAATACTAATGGCGGGCAGACGATTACACACGTACACACGGAAACCACTATACAAATTATGAAATCAAATTTTGTTTTTATTAACATAAATCGTCGAAATACTTTTAAAAGTAATGTTAAAAACCTTTTTATGTTTTTCGAATGTGTTGTGGCACCATTTGAATGCACAAGCCGTCATAATTACCTATTTATTTTTTAAGAGTTGCGTACGTTTGTGCAGTGCAATGACTTGTATATTACGGGACTGTTCCGGCGTAGGCTCCATTAGGCTCCAATTGAAATGTCTCACTTTTTGTGCGTGGACTTACCTTCTATATGTTATTATTCTAAGATCAAGACATTACATTCGCGTGCATAAACTGAACTACAAAAAGAAAAAACTTCAAAGTGAAATCAGGTTTCTTTGTTCAAAAAAAAGGGTTATTACACGTTTCTATCAAATGTCAAATAATACTACGTTTTTGTAAGTACCAGCCCTAGTGAAACGACAAAGCGTCAATTACCGCCAATTTCGTATCGGTAACACACCGCCATTTTGTAGTCGGCCATCTTTGTTGACAACAAAAGGTGTAGGTATCTTGTTTACCACATCTGTCATTGTGGCGTTCCCGTCAAAGTAGCGAGGTATACTGAAATATGAAAACGATCCGGCAAGGGGATAGCATCCGATACTTCATAAACGATATTTCAATAGATCGTGTGATATCACTTTTTTTTTCATTTTAATATAATTTCACGCCTTTATACGGGCATTGGTAAGCAGCAGCGTAACAAACATATATTAAATTAAATTTCTTTTTAGGTTCACTCTATGTAAGTGAGTCTCATGCCCGTTTTCTTTCGAATCCTAAATTATAGGTAACACCTAAAGCAACATTAATGAGCCATAACATTGTTATTTTTTCTTTGGTTCTAATTCATGTTTAATAAAATTAAAGTTTTATTATAAAACACGTGAGGTGATACAAATAGCTAGGTGTTGCCTAAAATTTAGGAGTCTCTGGTCAAATGGTAATTAAAATACATTATGTATTTTAATTCCCATTTGACCAAAGACTCCATGCCGTCACCAGCCTCGGCATTCATTCAACAGATATCGTAGCACAAAATCGTGAAGGTAGATTAGATTTTTACTTCTTTAAGAAACGAAAAGTCATCATTGACTTTATTTCAAAAATAACTTACAAGGCATGTCAATGAATTTCATAAATTAAGTCATCCTATTCTCTGACCTTTAGTGCAGTGGCTATAGAACTGCCTTTTTTGAACCGGCTATCTAGAGCGACAAAATGTTACGCCACTCTTCATAAACATATGTTCCCTCTCCACCTATTAAATGGGTCACTGTTACCGCTGCTTTGGCTTGACAGTGACTGGCTTTATTGTTCGCGCGGCGGCCCTGCAGAGGTCTCCATACTCTTCCTCTCCTCTTCCGACGGCTGGGCAGCAACGCCACCCCCATCCCGCGACGGCCCTGCAGCAGCAGTGCTGCCACCCTCGTCGTGTGCAGCAATGGCGGCCGCCAACTTCCGCTCCCGCTTCTTTTTGTCTCGGAGCGCTTGGGCACGGACTCGCCCCATAGGTGTTAGCTTCTTCCTCCTTTTTCTCTTCTCCTTCACTTCTATCCCCTCCCCCCGGTGAGCCTCTTGATGGTGTGCCGGGCTCTCGGCTGTCAAAGCAGTTGTCGTCTCCCTCCCATACGTGTGGAGACTGACTGTGCTGGTGACTGTGCGCCTCTCGCGCTCAGAAACCAGCACAGTGAGGGACTCCCCGGCGTGGCCGGGACCCTCTGGAGTAGGTACGCCCGTTTGAACTCCTGCCATGGTTTTTGGTCATTTCTAAGTCTCGCCTTGGCTACCACTCTAACGACTGGACGCTCGCGCGCTTCTTAACCCACCAGTCATAGATCTCCTCGCCGAGTGGCCAAACTTAAGATTGGGGTGATTTTTTATAGGGGTTTCCTTCCCCGCGGTCCGAAGACCCCCGGTCCTGACCCCCCCGTTCAGGATTACGGTTTGGGCCTTCCGGGTCTGGCCGCTCGCGAGCGACCCGTGCCATGAGGCACATCCGCCCCATTGGCCCCGGGTCAGATCCGCCGTGCGCTCTGCCACCAGAGCCGCAAGCGGAGACCCCCCCCTGCCGGAATCTTGGCCGTCCAAATGGACGCATGACGTCCAAGTGGACGTTACCAGGGAGCACCACGAGGAGGTGCTCCGGCCGCGCCCCCCAAAATGTTTATCTAAATAAATTTGGAAACTTATTAAGCACTAGCAACCCGTCCTCGCTTCGCTTCGGTTATAGGTTATAGTCGTTTTACCCGCGTAGTTCCCGTTCCCGTGGGAATACCGGGATAAAATATAGCCTAGTTTACGCCCTGATATTATAGCTTTCCATTGGTGAAATAATTTTTGAAATAGGTCCAGCCGTTTTGAAGATTACCCGGAACAAACAGACAGACAGACAAAAAAAAATTATTTGCTATTTTAGGCATAGGTGTCGTGCAAATAACCGTGTGAGTATGAATAAAGCCTATTATTTTGACATTACAAACAGACACTCCAATTTTATTTATTGGTATAGATTAAAATTCGTTAATAAACAATAATCCTTTTTCGACGGATAGTGTTACTTCAAAAAATCTAACAAATATCATATCTATTCGTTTTGTTAGTCGCCCACCAGAAAAATCTGTATCAACTGTTTGGCCCGACTGTTAAAGAGCTTGAGAAGCCTTGTCCTATACCAATACGTCTGCGTGGTATAGCACGTCATTTTCCTCCTATTGTGTAGGAGGCTCGAGCCTAACAGTAGGACGTATATGAGCTGAAATGATGATGAACGTATGCAAAAGTGCCATTAGACTACCATTAGACCCTCGCTACAAGGATTTTAAGATTAAAATATTTTAGATTAAGAACAATCAGTTCTGGATTTTTTTTTTTTTTTTTATTGCAAACGGTGGCAAACGAGCAAACAGTACACCTGATGGTAAGTGTTGCTGCCGCTCATGGACCTTTACAAGGCCGTTGCCAACCGCGAAGAAAGCGAAGGGAGTGTGAATGCGTGCACTGAGGCTCGGTGATACCAAGGGCACCACCAAAACCCTCCACACGCAAACACCCTCAGAAAGTTGGGTTTCCGGCTCTCTCGCTCACCGAACGAAGCGCAGTAACAAATTACTACTACTCAGACGTCGATTTTCTGCGATAGTGTGGTACTACCCCGGATTGTCCGGCCCGGGGCTGTAGGCAGACAAATGTCGACAGTATAATCCTACCACTCGGTAGGATATCTGACTAGTGGTAAAGTGGTATAATCCTTGGCATTGTGGAGGAGGTTTCAGGCCAGCAGTGAGACTTCCTATTATATGAGCTGCAATTATAATATACAGACATACAAAACAATTAGTCATTAGTGTAGTGTATAATGAAAGCATTATGTGGTTGAATATTATCGACAGAGGGCTGCGGTACAAATTTACTAAAACCGCAACGTAAATACAATGTTATCGTATATAATAATAGTTCAATGCACTTTGCATGCATAGTATTAAAACTGACATATATACTAGTAAATTCATACGGTTTCACCCGCGTAGATTCCGTTCACGTAAGTGTATGGCAATAAAATATAGCCTATGTTATAGTTTCTGATGTTTATGGATCTATAAAAATAAATAAAATTGAAGTATCTGTTTGTAATATCAAAATGATACGTTTTCTTTTCATTCTTTTCGGTCATTTACATGATACCTGTGATCGGAAGAAATACTCTCAAACTCTACTCAGACAAAAGATGGACCATCGAAGCCACGCGATGGAAAGGACCAATGGGGAAAAGGAATGTTGGTCGACAATTAAGACGGTGGGCTGATGACATAACACACGTCGCAGGAAACGATTGGATAAGGTCAGGGAAGGACAGGGAGTTATGGAAAAGGATGGAGGAGGCCTTTACCCAAACAGGGGTCCAAATCTCAAAAATACTAACATACTAACCTTAATTATAAGTAAGCATGCTCAAATGTAAGTACTAATTTACTAACAAGGATTATTGTAGAAGCACATCGAGATTTGGAATAAATGGCTTTATTATTGTTATTATTACATGATACCTATGCCAAAAACCATTTTACAGTTTTTTTGTCTATCTGTCTGTTTGTTCCAGATAATCATACAAACAGCTGGATCGATTTTAATATTTAACTAGTATGTCTATATCGGGACTAACTTAGGCTATCTTGCCTCTCAAGAAACTCCTATACATTTTCACGCGCAAGTAAAGTGTGGCGACAATTGTTTGCCCATACATCATCACCATATGTAGAATATATACTTTTCATCATCATGATCATCATTACAGCTCATACATGTCCCACTGCTGGGCTTCAGCCTCCTCTAGAACGGGAGAGAAAGGGGCATGCCAAGTCACTTTAGTAATTTGGGCCACAGTGCACACCTATAAAGGCTAGTGATAATAATAGTAGCCAATGTAAATAATTAATTAGTAAAAGAAGTGCCTTACAAAAAGCTTGGCATTTTAAAGTAATCAAATGTTCTTTTATCTATCTCATCAATAGAAGTAATATTAAATGTGTCAAAAGTACAATCAATTAGGAATTAAATAAAATAAACTATATTTCGGTTTTACACCTTTATTCATAAATCTCATGATCATATATACTAATAAAACATCATCCAAAAATTCAGCTGGTGGAAAAAAACATACTTTGATGCCGTGCTCATCCTAAATACTATATTACTATCATATATGCCATATTTTCTGCATGTGTACGCATATATACATATATACCACGTATATATACATATATATATACCTTTTTTTGCCGCATCTGTGAATTTCCATATGGTGTTGCCATAATAAATACAAAAAATCGATACATCGATATTATACGTCACTTTATGCAATTCTAGTAAAGATGAAAATAATAATTATTATTAGACGTAGTAGATTTATATTATAATACATTATGAATATTTGTTAAAAATGAACAATTTAAATAATATAGTGATAATAAATTATTAATTCAATTAATCTACTCTTTCAACATATTTTTTTATAATGGCATCATTTTTATGTCAATGTACGTATTTCCAAGTTCTTTTACATAGTTTAGTCGTTGACTTGTTTAATTATTTTGATAAAATATTGCCGACTTTTACAGAATAATAAATACAAGGAGGAACAAAGATAAATATTAATATACCTTTTTAGTGTAACCAATTTCGTGTGCACTCTGGGCCTAAAACTGGCATCCCCCTTTATCCACTATAATCACCGCTACTTGCACGCGGTTTTATTTCGAGCTTACCCTTTCTTGTATAATCGTTATCTGCATATTATAATCCTCTAATCGTCTTTTCCGACACCCACGGGCAAGAAAGGCGATAATGAATTGTACTTTCCGTCACCACACGGACCATTAATACTAATGCACCTTTGCAATTAGCAATTACAGAATCTAAAACTTCGATCAAATTAAGATAAAACTTGTTCAATCTAGACGTCGAACCATTAAGAGTACCGACAAATCAATAAACAAACTCGCAAGTAACACAAAACAGGAAACCTACAGAAACTTACCGACTCCAAGTTCTAACTAATTGTTCAAAGGACCCCGCGCACCAAAGGACAAATTAGTAAATGGAATAAGTCTGCAAACACCACGAAAATAGCTTGCAGCCACAACAATGTGGATTGATCCATAGACCGCGGGGACAATTAACTATAGTAATTGAAAATAATTGCTACTATACGGATATAGGAACGACATCCTACTATGAATTTTCGTTATTAATCTATACACATGTTTTAATTTTATTTTCTGTATGTATCTATGACTGAATTCTATAAGACTGAATTGCTATCCGGCTGGATCGATTTTGACGAATTTTTCTTGTCCCGTTTCAAGAATAATTTATAGAAACAGACGCGGTACATAGTGCTGCATTCGACATAAAGGAGAATTTTCTGTGATCTAGTCTACCGATTTCTACGACTTCCACCAGTGGTGACATATTCCATTCTCAACATCACCAGCAAGGGAAAGCAATAATTTCTATATTGTTTTACATGCAATCATGATCATCTCAGCTCATATTAAGCCTCCTCTGCAATAGGACGGATCGTCATCGTCATCATCTTGCTCTTATCCAAATTACTTGGGGTCGAAGCAATATGTCATCTTTTTACATACTGTCGTATCAGATTTCATCTCTGCAGTCACTTCCAGACTACCCATGTCTCACGCAGTCCATCCATATTTTCCTCTGTCTTCCTTTACCCCTAAAGCCTTCAACATTCATATCTAAAACTTTTCGGCCAACATTCCCTTCATTCCGCCTCATCACATGTCCATACCATGTCAGCCGTTCACTCCTTCACTTTGCCGTCATTGGCGCAACTTTTAAAATTCCTCAAATGTGTTCATTTCTTACTTTATCCATTCTTGTCACAGCACACACCTTTCTCAACATTCGCATCTCCGCTACATGCAGTCGTCTCTCATCCGTCGCTCTTGTCGCCCAACATACTGTTCCATACAGTACAGCAGGTCTTATTAGGGTTTTGTATATTTTGCCCTAATCCTCGACAATAGGACGGATATTGACCTAATATTATACCACATTGGTTATTTGGTTTGGCATAGGTTTCGTATCGAATTTTTCTTCTCATGCATATATACGTATTAAATCCTTTAATCGTCTTTTGCTCATGGGCAAAGATAGGGAGTGATGAACTATTTTCTTACTCCGTCACAACACGGATATTACATGCAATGCAATATATTATGTAGTCATCACAAAATGATTTACAATTATTTCCAACAGTGAATACTTTGTCACATTACAATTGCGACTTGAACGATCAAAACCGGTCAATATTTATAAATATAGAAACTATAGTAGCTATAAAAAGTGGCTACAGTCATCGACCACACAGGAATTTGTCTATCGCTATGCAAAAAAAAACTGTGTCTAGTAACTTCGTAGATATATTTCTATAATATTTAATACATATGCTTATTATTCATATAAACAACGGAACAAAATTAAACGTATAATAAATAAGTCGCTCATAGATTCTATTCTAATAGCCTGGTTGAATATTATGTAGGTACTTTAAAATAAATCTTCGTGTGTCGGCTTAAAAATATAATGTACTTAAATCCAGCTTTTGTTGGGACCGTTTGTAGTCCGGTCACATCTCACCTAAGCCGTACAGGGAAGGAAAGACTTGCAGTCGCATAACCTGCCGTATTGTATCTACCACCTTTTGTACTAATCAACGATACAGAGTTCTTCACTTGCCATGGTCGTACAATGGCCGTTAGTTGCAATTAAGGGATCACCACGCAATGGGCAATAACTATTCTAGGAAAGTTATACCACAAATTGCTATCGCCAAGCGACGTCGTTATGCTGACAGATGGATTTAAAATCGGTTGGATTCCCTGAGCCAGTTTTTGCGAACACGACAGCTGATTTTAGCATGCTGCCAACATACCAACGAGTCTATGAGACTTGAAATAATAATATCAAGACCTTAGAATAATAACGTATAGAAGGATAGTGTCAGTACTTCGAACTTTAAAAATTTGAATATATAAATACTAATGGCGGGCAGACGATTACACACGTACACACGGAAACCACTATACAAATTATGAAATCAAATTTTGTTTTTATTAACATAAATCGTCGAAATACTTTTAAAAGTAATGTTAAAAACCTTTTTATGTTTTTCGAATGTGTTGTGGCACCATTTGAATGCACAAGCCGTCATAATTACCTATTTATTTTTTAAGAGTTGCGTACGTTTGTGCAGTGCAATGACTTGTATATTACGGGACTGTTCCGGCGTAGGCTCCATTAGGCTCCAATTGAAATGTCTCACTTTTTGTGCGTGGACTTACCTTCTATATGTTATTATTCTAAGATCAAGACATTACATTCGCGTGCATAAACTGAACTACAAAAAGAAAAAACTTCAAAGTGAAATCAGGTTTCTTTGTTCAAAAAAAAGGGTTATTACACGTTTCTATCAAATGTCAAATAATACTACGTTTTTGTAAGTACCAGCCCTAGTGAAACGACAAAGCGTCAATTACCGCCAATTTCGTATCGGTAACACACCGCCATTTTGTAGTCGGCCATCTTTGTTGACAACAAAAGGTGTAGGTATCTTGTTTACCACATCTGTCATTGTGGCGTTCCCGTCAAAGTAGCGAGGTATACTGAAATATGAAAACGATCCGGCAAGGGGATAGCATCCGATACTTCATAAACGATATTTCAATAGATCGTGTGATATCACTTTTTTTTTCATTTTAATATAATTTCACGCCTTTATACGGGCATTGGTAAGCAGCAGCGTAACAAACATATATTAAATTAAATTTCTTTTTAGGTTCACTCTATGTAAGTGAGTCTCATGCCCGTTTTCTTTCGAATCCTAAATTATAGGTAACACCTAAAGCAACATTAATGAGCCATAACATTGTTATTTTTTCTTTGGTTCTAATTCATGTTTAATAAAATTAAAGTTTTATTATAAAACACGTGAGGTGATACAAATAGCTAGGTGTTGCCTAAAATTTAGGAGTCTCTGGTCAAATGGTAATTAAAATACATTATGTATTTTAATTCCCATTTGACCAAAGACTCCATGCCGTCACCAGCCTCGGCATTCATTCAACAGATATCGTAGCACAAAATCGTGAAGGTAGATTAGATTTTTACTTCTTTAAGAAACGAAAAGTCATCATTGACTTTATTTCAAAAATAACTTACAAGGCATGTCAATGAATTTCATAAATTAAGTCATCCTATTCTCTGACCTTTAGTGCAGTGGCTATAGAACTGCCTTTTTTGAACCGGCTATCTAGAGCGACAAAATGTTACGCCACTCTTCATAAACATATGTTCCCTCTCCACCTATTAAATGGGTCACTGTTACCGCTGCTTTGGCTTGACAGTGACTGGCTTTATTGTTCCCTCGGTATTACTAGCAATATGCATTAATTACTATTAAATATATATTATTTCCGTTGCTACCTCACCTGGCCCCTAAAAGAATTTTATTGTTATAAAGAGTTATTAATATCTACTATTTTTTTTCCATTAAAGGGCACAGGTAATTTCCATACAGCAAATACACTTTTAAAATGACGACGAAATTCGAATAAATAACCCTTACAAATGTTTTATTTTTGTGTTAAACTAATGGCTATATAAAAACGTATTATATTTCTCAAATACTTACAAGAATTTACAAAGAAAACCCAGCATGATTAAAGTGATTTTTTTTAATTTTAGGGTTCCGTAAATATCAAAATTTTGAAAACGCTTAGAAAATCACTTCGTTGTACAACTGTCCGTCAAGACACCTTGTCTGAGTAATACGTGTATCAATCAAGCCAAAATTTATATCATATATTTAGTTATTTATGATTATGAATCAAAGAGTATAGAAACATAAAAAATTTAAGAGATATTTCTTCGGACCTTGATCCCTGTGATGGACTAATTCAGTACTAATTTATCCCTGTGGAATAGCATAGAACTAACTCTCCTATAAAAAATTAATATCGTTATTTATCAGTTGTAATAAATATAAAATAACCTTTATCATCAATAGATTAAGTAGGTTCTCATTCCTTACATCATCCCTTTTACATTAAAAAAAACATCAAAAAAATATATTTGCTGTAGTGTTGCTCCATCAGTTTCGATTTTTCATGCAACAGTATTTCACCTTGTTCTGTCCTTAGGGTTTGAATCCAATAATCCTTTTCTTAGTACTTGCCTACGTCATAAAATAAATCCGGGTACTAAATTTCTCATTGCTATTCTCAGTATTTCTCAGTATTTCAGCTGTACGCTGCACCTAAATTAGTTTGATATTTTATATAGATAAACAGAAAACAAATTTGTACAGTTCTCTCGTTGCTACTAACGAATCACACTTGACCATTTTTTTTATCCACACAGATACAAAAATCAGCTTGTGTTCAGCAACATTTTATCAGCCATAACTTTTGTTACGGTCTCAAAAGAACTCATTGCGCTCAATTACTTAATCCCTACCGCCGGCGAGGGCCCCACAAAAGATTGTACAGTTATGGGACGATTTGTCACGATCAAACCATAGATGCGATGGTAAAGATAAACTTCGAAGGGACCAATTACGTAAATCATTAGCATCTCTTTATAATTGGTGTCTTAGACCGATGTTAGATAAGTGCCGTCACGATTGGGCCGTTACAAATGCATTTGGTGCAGTTATTTGGTGCATTCCAGCGCAGACAAAGTGTGTGCGTGTTTGGTTACCAAATTTAATAGATATTGAAGGCTTCATATATTCTATTCACATGGAGAAAATAAATCGTCAGATCTTATTGCGTTGTCTGTGGAAGTCTAAGTACTTAGTAATATATAGAATTAGAACTTAACACAATAGCTTCCGTGTATTGAGCACTAAACACTACTTCATTATTCCACAACTTCAAATACAACTAAGACCTGCAAATAGCATTATAGAAAAAGCTCTGTAGCAAACTTCCGATCAAAACAGTAATAATATCCACCGATCAGGTCGTAAACCACTGCTATGCTCCTTACGAGAATTCCGTGCAGAACGGTCCTGAGCCACATGCATCAAACGGTTCCATGCAACTTTCCGAATATCGTCATTCCACCCAGTAGCCCGTCGTCCTACTTGAGGTCGCCACTTGACATCTTTTCTTCCTCAACGGTTGTCTATTCAAATGCTATCCACAATACATTAAGCTACTAAAACCCTATGCCAATACGTCCGACAAACGCGGTATATTCGGTCACTTTTCCTCCTATATTTGGCGTTTTCAACCATCTCCCTCTCCTTGTTGACCGTCCATAATACAAATTAAGACCCAATTTTGTTCCAGTGTAATATTTTTAAAACCACCACTGTCGCATATTATGGGGACGTTCCTTTATCCATTAATAGCCTGTTGAATATAGGCTGGTAGGCTAGACTACCTTAATCGTCAAATTATTTTAAGCACCTTGAATTAAGGAATAAATCCTTGTATTGCATTAGATTTAACAAACATATAATTAGGGGACAAATGTGACACCCATACTAAGGGCAGTCTCTTATAAATCGCATGGGACGTTGCTACCTGGACCACGCTTTTTCTGTATCTTTTTTAAATGGGTCTAATCCCACTTCACATCACCGATACAGTACCTCTTGTATGCTAGAATTTGCAATGGTCTCCATAAATGACATTGCGGTTTGACTCTCAGGAGGTCCCGGAACTCGGTTTTAATTGTCTTAGGACAGTAGGTAGTAGCTGGTGAAAATTTCATCATCATATCAGCCCATAGACGTCCCACTGCTGGACTCGGTATTCCTCCACTATGGGCGACAAAATCACTTACTATACCACTCTGATCAAATGTGTTTGCATAGGGTTTTATTGCGAATTTTTACCTTCCTTATGCAAGGAATCTTCTCCTTCTTCATCTATGGATGATATATCATCTTAGGCTTAGTCGTCTTGTGGATGTTATAGCCTTAGTCGCTTTATACGACACCCACGGACAAGATAGGGGGCGGCGAATTGTATTCTAAATCCGTCACTACACGGGGGCCTGTTGGTATTAGGTCCGAGTAATAAATACACTACTTTTGTGGAATTATTATAAGTTTGTCAGGCGAGTTGCCGTTTGTAATTGACGCATTAAGAGAACTTCCGATATCACATAGCCGGTTTTTACGACTTCCAAGGGCAAGTAATGTGTAGACTTAGAGATACATTGTATCCTTATACCGTCAGTAAATATTTTGACGTAAATTCGCATTTAATACTAATTGAAATATATTTTATTAAGAACGTTTGAACGTAAATAATTCTAATTAATGTCAACCAAGACTTGTTGTAAGCCTGGAGCGATTCAGTGACAATAAATTGTAAGCGAATGGTGTTGTGGCAATTTTGAGGGGCTTTAAAGCGATTGTAAATATGTAATATAAAATCTAAATATGCTTTTGGGTATATTATTTTGTTAAGGAAATTTGAAAAGCATCGAAAGAATGACAAAGTTGTTTCACACCACGTAATTCTAAATATCAAGCGATTACCGCACTTGGGACTTGTATCTAATGGAAATCATCGAGAATTGTCCAGATTTAATTCTCTAACTTCTCAACATTTTCTATGATTTTCAGATGCCATGGCGAAGCATCTTCTGCAAAGACGATAATGTGAGTAAAAATTTAGGCACCCACGCTAGTCTAATTGTTAAAGCAGTTGGAACATATTACCAACAGATGGCTCAAACAACACGTGTGTTAATCACTTTTTGTTCAAGCCGTCACAGTTCCTTAATTTCTGTTTCCCTTTCGAGTATTAACGATTTTGTTTACCGTACTTCATTGACACAATTGCCCTTGATTCCATTTTCCATTCTGACACGCACATAGATTATGTTTCGTTAGGCAAAACATCATACCCAATTTATATTATATTTTTCGGATACAGTTTTAAAATAAAAGATACCATGATTGTACAAAATTTCAATAATATTTATGAAACCTTATTGGCGATAATCCTATTGGCGAGGAGGCTCGACCACAGCAGAGACGAATCTATACTATCGAACCTATTCCAACAGCAAGAACGTAATAAAGCAAATTATAAAACATAATAACAAACGGATAATCATAAATCAAAAACAACTTTCTAAGCAATTTTTTTATTTCTAATGCGTATCCGTTTCCTATAAGTGTAGCGTTAATATTAAAATCTAAGCAGCCATTACATTAAAAGGTCGGACAAACGGGCCGCGCAGAGGACGTTTTGCGAATTAATAAAGAGAAGCCTTTACGCAATACCATCCTGCTTTGAGTACAAATTAGTGTAAAAGTGTGTAATGTGTTTATAATGAGATAAAAGGTGTTGATACGAGTCTGAGTTTACTTATATTTCTATATACAACGTGTTCCAAAATTCAACGATAGGCGGGCACCAACAGATGGGCATACTTATGACTGCTCGAGAAAAAAAAGAAAAAAATTCTACCCTTATTTTTTTTTTTTAATTACGAAAAAAAAAGTGAAATCATTAAAAAATGGACAGCCTTTATTATTTATTTATATTTTTAAGTGCCATTGCTACAATTTTACAAATAATTCAGTGGTTTTTTTTTTGTATTAGCAACGTAAGTAGCACTGCTATCGATCACAACCATTAAAAATCCCAGAATGTCTATAGTTTCTACACAAAAATTAACCAAAACTGTGTTTTACCCATAAATTTGGTAAAATTTTGACTTTCAGCTCACTTTCACTCATCGTGGTGAAAAAAAAAAAGTAGTGGTTTTCATAAAAACAATTAAGGGATTAAACTTGCATTATATCATATAAGAGAAGGAAACCTTGAATTTAAACCCAACGCGTCTGCCTAGCGTGGTATAATAGGTAAATTTTCCTCTTATTGTGAAAGGGGTTCGAATCTAATAGTGGGACGTGTATGAGCTCAAACAATGATGAAATGTTTCTGTTTGGTATAGATTTTGAAACCCTCCAACCAATGTGCCCGAGGCTGGTTTCATTAGAAAGGCAATAAGAAGATTGTTTTGAACTACTAAAACAATGCATTTGAATGGAAGATGGGCTTTTTTTAATACAAACGGTGGCAAATTGTCAAATAGTACACGTGATGGTAAGTAATGCTGCCGTATTTACGTAGTGCAGAATGTTATCTTAAAAAGAAAATATTGAACGCATTACACACAGACAGACAGCAATTATTTGTCATATACGCAAGATATCATCGTGAATAGGAATCAGTCCGTGTGGTGACGGAGTAAAAATACAATTCACCACTCCCTATCTTCCCCGTAGATGTAAGGGATATAATATGCATATAACATTTGTGCAAAAGAAGGCAAACTCGAACTAGAACCCTATACCAACTTGTCTAACCAGCATGGTGTATTAGGTCAATTTCCCTCCTATTGTGGAGAAAGCTCGAGCCCAACAGTGGGACGTGTATGGACTGTGGTGATGTGATGATACAAATACCACAAGATTAAGAGCTCTGAGAGCTGAATAGATTCGGAAACACAAATCAAAATCAAGCCAGTCCCAGACAGCCGTACTAAAATTTCTCTCGAAATTTAATTAATTCAATTCTGTTTATATCAATTACTAGTAGACTATTACTCAATGAGCCGTTCAGCTGGTTATCGAGGATGTATTTTTACGTAACGCAAAATGTCGGTTGTTTTAAATTGTAAATATGTATGAGTCATTATTTTCTCGTAACTGTAGTATAAGTTTTTTTATAGACAATGGTATAGATATAGACTACAGATAGATATAGACGATATAAGAGCGCTATACGGCGCAATAACTATATTACTTTAATTATTTGACCAGCGTGCCTTGGAGGGGCCCTGTATCAAAATTATTTAGGGACCTAAATGAAGGGTAAAAATTTCTTACAAAAGAAACAAAAATGCTTGCATGAAATTAATTATAAGTTACCACTTCTTTCTAGAAGTTTAGCTAAAAAGCTCATTACGGAAATCCCACAATTATGGGCCGAACACTTAACTCGGAAAAAAAGGAATTGCTTGTCTTAACTTTTATAGGCACGTATGACTAGGGATTCAAACGATACATCGACGTTTTTGAAATATAGATGTTTCAATAAAAAAACATCGATGTTCACTATTGTAAAACATCGATGTATCGATATTATTTTATACGATGTTTTGACATCGATGTTTTGCCTGCATGATTTAAAATATATGGTACTTTTAGCAGAGCTTGCAAAAAAGGTCCTGATATCACGCAAATTTTGGTGTTTCATGTATAAAATATGCTTGATTTAGCTAAAAAAAAAGCTCATCGCATAGATTTCTAAAAATATCGATGTTTCGATACATCGATGCTTTCAGGACGATGTTTTTTGTACATCGATGTTTGTTATCAAATATCGTCGGTCTTTCCTCACGCGGTCGGCCTCTCGGCGGGTGACGGACTAATTCCCCGGTCACCGGTCTCGGTCGGTGGGAGGGTACCCCGGGTAGGGGGTATTCCGTCGGGCCGACCACTGATGACAAGTAACCCTGCTCCAGTGTTCGGCCCAACGAAAAAAAAAAGGCAGAGTGTTTTCTTTTACCATATAAAATATACTAGTTGCGATGACCGAAGTGATTGGCATATAGTTTTATTTCAAGTTCTTTAGAATATTACTATCCATTTGAGTCTCCTAATTCGACAACTATGCAAGACAATACTTACCATAAATGTTATTTTGAATCTGAATGTAATTTCTGTACGTTAATTGTATTTTTGTAAAGTCCAAAACGCAAAGATTATTTTCTTAACGTAGGATGTTTTCTTTAGAAAAGAATATATTTTAAACATTCAGTATGCGAATAAAAAAAGATATTCCCATATATTTCCAGCCGCCTTTTTAATTTTGACAAAATAAACGCAAATTTCAGGAACAACTCCTCAAGCCAGAAGCCTACGTTTATACATAACTTACAAAGGGATAGAGACGTCAAAAGAATGTTCATTCAACGTTGAACAATACAAAGCTACCTACCTATCCCCAGTACCGTATTAAACTTGTTCGACATGTCATGTTCATGTTGGAACACGTCCATATTAGCGGATAGGCCCGCTTACACGATTAAATATAGCAGGGCAGGTGCCAAGACACTTGTTTGAAACTTGAATGATGAAGGTTTTGTTTTAAACACTTTGGAAGTAGTTAGATATTAACCTAGAGAAGAAGGAGCGTTAAATAGCAAATAGAAAACTAAAGAGAAAATCGAAAAGAATCGATGACGATGAATTTTATATTTTATCATAATTTCAGTACCTAAACATTCATTATTTCAGTTCATACACATCCCAATCCTGGGCTCGAGCCTCTTCCATAACATAAGTGTATTTGACCTATTATACCGCGCTGTACAAATGGGTTGGTATCGAAACTTCACAATTTTCCTTCTCTTGCACAAATTTTATATACATACTAGGAACTCGCTTCAACTTTGAATGGCTTTATTCGTGTGCCCGTTCCCGTGGGAATACCGGGATAAAATATAGTCTGTTACTCCCTGATATTATAGCTTTCCATTGGTAAAATAATTTTTGAAATAGGTTCGGTGGTTTAAGCGTGAAAGCATAACAAACAAAGAAACAAACTTACTTTCACATTTATAATATTAGTAAGGATTGTATCCCTCAGTTGTCTTCTACGAAGCCCACGGGCAAGAGAGGGGGTGGTGAATTGTATTCTTACTCCATTACCACGCGGGAAAACTCTGACATATTCGCATAAATATCAGAAATCGTTATATATTGGAGTCACTAAATCACCTTGAAACAATAGTTGACAAATAACAATGATCGTTTTAACATTGTATTTATTATCAGTTACAACAATTTAGCATGTTTCAATTCAAACAAATATCAATAACGTTTGAGAACACGCCATATTTATGCTAATATTTATGCTAATATTCACAATATATAAGTAGATATTATGTTAATTAAGGGTTAAATTTCTGAAGAAGACACATATAATAAGGTTTTATATTCCAAAGTAATCTAAGATCTAGAAGGTCACTTCCTTTTGCCCTGTAGGGTCTATACGTTAAAAGAAACTACAGTGTAGAGGAAGGTCGCATTCAATAGTGGAATTTTCTTATTTTACAGTGGTACTTTTTTATTTTCAAGATATGTAAATCGATAAGGTCATTATATACACAGATTCAACTTTATTTCATCTTAAATTTAAAATTAACTTAATTTGAAAGAACAGTGCGTAAGGGAAATATGGTGAATGGCGCTTTGCGTACCTTCATAGGCAGCCAGAGCCTGTCTAGTAAGGGGGCGTTCATAAAATACGTGAGATATTTAAGGGGGGGAGGGGGTCGAGTCAAATCTCATTTAATCTTACGTTGGAGAGAGGCCCCGGGGGTCTCGGCAAATATCACGCAATTTTTTTTTCTGATTGAAACAAAAAAAAATTATGCTATTGGTCCATTTAATCCAGATTGTGCATGATTAAGATTTAATCTTAAGCGTAATAAGATTTAATCTTAAGCGTAAACAGGCGAGCAGCCCACATTGCACCAGCTAAGCAAGCGCGTATGTTCCGCAAAGTTCTCTTGGATTGTCACAAGACGAGCTAATGAGTTACTGTGCGCTAGCGCCAACGGCTTAGAGTGGCTAGATCAGAATGAAGTTGAAGGAGCAGATGATTTTACTGAAAATCATATGGGCATGTTGGTTCCAATAGTCTCTCTTGAGACCGCGCATGATGCTCCATGGACTGAATTAGAATAGATATTCATTTTTTAATCACAGTAGTTATGATTTAAGTATTTTATTGTTAATTTTTTATTACACTTATAATTAAACTCTCAGCAATATTGATTACTAGTCTTAACTAATCGTAAATAAAAGCACGAATCAAATTTTGTTTTTTCTTTTTACAATAACAATCTAACGCGTTTACCGTAAGAAACCAACATTTTGAAAAATCTCACGTGAGATTGGGGTACGGGGGAGGGGGTTGAATAAAATCTCACGACATCTCACCAGGGGAGGGAGGCACAGAAAATTTCAAAAAAACACCTCACGTAATTTATGGACGCCCCCTAAGGCTCGCCTGGCTGTGCATGGGGGCGTGCTTGTGCTAACCCTATTGTATGAAAGTGAGAGCTGGGTACGACAGAAGAATGCTACACTTGACAGGCATGTTGGCGATTGTGGTTAGTACTATTAATATCCCACGAAAGTGCTGCTTCCCATACTACTGATGATTCCTCAGCCGGTTTTTATGACTCCTACGAAAATATAATATAGTGATGACCCATTGTGGTTTAAATTCTTCATCACCAGGTTCGTATCTAGACATGCGGTACCGTATTAAGGCAAGCGAACTGGCAAAAACCTTGCGTAATCTTAAACGAACAATTTCGAGCCACTTGATTCCATTCATAACTCAAAAACTATTTAACATAAACATACGAAATTTATAAATATGAGATTTCAAATTACAATAGTTGAATTATTTGACATAATACTTACTTGTGATCTATTTCTCTCAAAAATATTTAACAATATATTAAGTCAAATATTATAATGGCAAAACATTATAGTAGTAGAAATAGTGTTTAAAATTGACTTAAGAATGTTATAAGTTCTTCTAGTAAATAAATTTCATAAACTTGGCACCCATTTAGATATCAAAATCTTTTATTGATAAGATCGACAAGCACACTATAATTATTTTAATATTAAACTCGTCTCACATATTCACATTTGTATTTTTGGATATGATTTTAATATATTATACAGTCATATTATTGGTAAAATTGCGACGCAGAATTTATTTGCAATGCAAATAGGTAATAATGTATCGGTAGTCAACCGGAGCGCTCAGCAATCGAAATATTTGCATGTTTTACACACATCCGAACGAATTGAGCGCAATTGTTACTTTGTGAGCGGTTAGTGAAACCAATTTTTGCAGACTTTTATTTCTTGTTTGATACGAAATCATTTTGAAGTAAACAATTCTTTAGCACGTCTGTGATTCGCAACATCATGAAATGAAAAATCGAAAGTGAGAAACATACCTACACATCTAAAGGAGCCTGCGAGACAATGAACTAAGTAAAAAACATATTATCCAGCTTGGCTATCAAGCACCTGCCCCCACACATGTGTGCTTAGTGTGACTACATGGTACAAAGAGGGAGCAGGGAGCCTAATTATGACAGGGCCAAGTAGTAAGAAGCATTTTTCACTTAGATATTAGAATAATATTCCTTTCGTTTTCAACCTAGGCTACTCATTATACTCATTCCATCATATGCGCGTGATCAGTATCCCGCCGCATAACGCAGGCGGCAGTGTTGTCCAGGCGCCCCAATAAGACCAAATAATGGACTTTTTTATTCGTACAAAATTGATATTGATTTCAATGAATTTCAAGAAATGAAAAATTGTTACAGACCCACGCTCCCCACCTGCCCCTGATGCTGCCCTAATCAATGCGACGGGTGACGGGACCAGGAACAGAGATCGATCGGGCGACGACAATAGGAGATGATGCCTGAAAGAAGAATCCGCCGCATAGGCCACCAAAAACAAGAACTGCGTAACGATGCCCATATGGCAATAAAAAGTTTGTGTACAGAAGATTATGGGGTTTCACGCTGTCCCTTCTGCGACGTCATGGTATTAGAGTGGCGTATGACCGGAGCATAATTTATTCCCAAAAAAAGTATCAAAAGGTGGCCGCGGTTATAGAACTGCAAGCCACATTTTCATCATCCCGAACGATTCAGGCAGGGTATGATAGCTTATATAGCCGAGCCAAGAAAAAAGGCATCTAAGGCTCAATCCACACTGTGATGCTGTTCACGGTCCGATCTCGCTCCGGTCTCGGTCCGATCAAATCTCGCTGTGTCTACACTACTAGTTCCACAATCACTCTGTCTCGATCCATGGTCGACGGGCGTGGGTTCAAAACCCATGTGTGACGATCATTTTTCGCTCGTAATCAAGTTTTTATAAGTCAACTATTCTTTTAAAATGTTCGCGGATTTCACCATATACACTTTTTCTCGGGAAAAACGCTTACAGAAAAGCTGGAGAAAATAATTATTGTGTGATTATTTATTATTCATAATCAAATGTTATAAATCACACGCATAAATTACATTACTTTCCTTTTTCAGAATTCCACGATTTATTACCAGCCGTGACTAGAAGAAAAATGTAACGTCTCCGAAGAAACCGAAGCGAAGAAATACTGGAGTTGAAACAAAAACGTATTCACACTGTTGGTGCAAGTCATGACAAGTCCGATCTCGCTCCAGTCAAATATTCTTTTCAACCAACCGGTACCGGCGCGATATCGAATCGTAACTAGAGTGATACGATAGTGAGAATACTCTGATTCTTTCTTATTTAAGAATATTTTACCAGACCGAGAACAGACCGAGACCGGAGCAAGATCGAAGCGTGAACGGTATCACAGTGTGAATCGACACTAATAGTGAAAAAAAAAAACTGTAGTCTAAATCATTTTTTCAGTCTAAATTTTCTAAAATGAAATTGTTGACCAGACAACATCAGATAGAGTTGGCTCAGGGCTATTTAAAAGTCTTAGTAGGTAGTCTCTTCTCTCTCTTCTCTCCTAGATTGACCCGGACCAACTCCATCTGGTACCATTTGGGTCAACGATTACATTCCCAAGGAGGGTTGACGTCAGGCAGGCGGCCGGTCATAAAAGTCATTGCCGAAACTTTTTGCAATATGTCAAAACAGATGACATATTGCGTCGACCCCAAGTAATTGGGATAAGAGCAAGATGATGATGATGAGTAGGTAGTCTCTTTTATGGTAGTAGCCAGCCCTATTTTAGAAAATTGAAAATATGAAAACTGCCATGTATATCTTTTTGAACGCGCAGTATTTAGTAAAATAAATATACATCTGTATATACGTCAGCGGGCTGTATTATAGGAAATACAAGAAATCCAAATCGATTGGTTCTAGAAGAGGTTCCACAAAGCAATCGAGCGCAAAAAATTGTTAAGTGATGTCTAAAAATACATATATGTACATTTCAGAAAAATATAAAAAATAATTCATTTAAAATAACGTTAATAAAATTGCTCACAAAAAGTATTTTATTCAATTGAGCAATTTTTGAATTATAAAGAGTAAGACATTACGGAATGAGACGTATACCTAGTTTCAACTAGTTTTTAAGATTTTATTTTTGCATATTATTATTTAATGGTCAAATGGGTGATTTAAATTTGAAAATACTTTGAAGGCTTACATCGCGCTAGCCACGATCGTCAAAGAACTTGGTATCCGGTCCAAAGACGATGGAGAGGGAATACAGCGGTTTATGGGGCCGCCGTCCCTTCGTCACCTCGGACATGCGACGTGTACATGGCCCACTAAAAAAAAAAACAAAAAAAGGCCATTGCGCACCCTATTTTAAGTAAATAGGGAAATTGATATAAGAAATTTGCATTTTCTTCGTGTGGAGTAAGAATACAATGACACCTTACCCGTGGGTGCCGTAAAAGATGATTAAAGGATATAACATCTATGACCAAAAGAAGGAAAACTCAAAATAAAACCCTATACCAACGCGTCTGACCAGCATAGTATAAAAGGCTGGAACCCAACAGTGGGTACAACACATATGAATTAGAATTCATAGCCACACAGCACCTGTGCAATAATTGAATCTACTTCACTTACAGATTGTTACATAGAGTACTAAATCATAAGTACGTTTTGTGACCTATTTCACAGCAAACCAATAGGTTATCACTGTTATTTACTGTATTAATATGTATATATGCAAATTCTTAGGCGAGCCTCACGATCAGTGTTGAACGCTCGAGATGTGAACTCGCGATATTTAGCGAGAGGCTCAGAGGAGCGTATGTTTAATGTAACGAGGCCGGCCTGTGAACCCGACTGCCTTGTTTAGCTTCATACCTAAACAGATACATAATAGAAAACGTAAATCAAAATAACAAAGATTTAACATTCGACATACTTACTAGTAGTTTCGTGTGATGACGGAATAAGAATACAATTCACCACTCCCTATCTTGCCCGTGGATATCGTAAAAGACGACTATGGGATATAATAACAAAATATTTACCGGAAAAAAAACGACTTCAAGAAAAAAAGATCGATAACACAATGTAGTTAAATTTTTAGACTTTAGTTGATTTTTCAAAAACTGCTTGTCCGATTTCGATAAAATTTTCATGGGACCATTTGGATAGTATACCCTTTCCAGCAAAAAAAAGAATTTTCAAATCGGTTGGCAAGCAGAGTCATGCGCGTACAAATATAAAAAAAAATACAAACATCTGACTTGAGAACCTTCTCTTTTTTTAGAAGTCGGTTAAAAAGCATATAACATCTATGCCAGAGAAGTAAAACTCGAAACGAAACCCTATACCAACCTGTCTAACCAGCATGGTATAGAAAGGTCAATTTCCCTCTTATTGTGGAATAGACTCGGGCCCAGCAGTGGAACTTTTATGAGAGCTGTGATGATGATGATGATGATATTAGTAGGCTCATCATCTTGCTTTCATCCCAATTACTTTTAGTTGGACGTAATATGTACTCTTTTTCTATCTTATTATTTTTTTTGCAATAGTATTTCAAAGATTTTGGCAATAGTTTCATGACCGGCCGCCTACCTTTTTCTTTTCGGGTTCCATGGCCAACCCACTCACCGTCCGGCTCCTTCCGGGACGACAGAGGGGCGCCGCGCGGCGGTCCCATGACCCACCCGTAGCACGTCGCCTTCGTCGTTAGGCCGACCACCGGTGCAGAGTTCCTTGTCCTTCAGTGGTCGGCCCGAACCGGCCGCCTACCTAACGTTAATATTCCTTGGGAATGTAATTGCCGCTCAGACGGCATTAGATGGCCTTCGCACAGGTCAATGTAAAATTCTTAGTCGTCTTTTACGATAGCCACGTGGAATATATGGGCTGGTACCATTCGTAACCACTATATAGCAGTTTATGTACAAATTAGGTTATTTCGAAATAAAAGCTTCTCGCATTATTGTTATCTATCGGCCCTAAAACTAATGCTAGACTTTTAAAATACATACCATAAAAGAAGACTAGATATTGAGTCGACCCCAAATAATTGGGATAAAAGCAGGATAATGATAATACTAAAGTAATTATCTTGAATTCGGACTCAGCTCTCGAAAGTGTAACTGTAGATCATCCAGTCAAAACATTGAACATGGTCAGCAAAACAATAAAACGGTCAAAAGAATACCCAATAAAATTTCTATATTTACTAAATCTAACGCCTACTGTTTCTCAATAAAAATATTTAAAACTACACACACGTGGGTAGGTACATCATCAAGATATTTTTATCTGCATTTTAATCGTTAATATGACCGGTCAAGCGAGTGACTCACGAGTAGGTCGACCACGTGTGCAATTAAAAAGTGGACAAGGACACTTGTTTAAGTAACGAATGGATCCAGATGTCGAATTAAAGACATACGAAATTTTAGTTGTTTAATATAATACTTTCGTATGACGATGGTCCCTACGTGGTAATGGGTTAAGAATAGGATCTGACATCACCCCCTTACCATCAATGCTAGTCCTGAATCCAGCTAAGGAAATCCACTGGAATACTTATAAAAAGCTACAATCCTAATTGCGCCTAGAAAGCGTAGCACAAGTTATAGCTTCCATTATAGCACTATCCCTCTTCATGGGGAGGTTTAGGTCCAACAGGATGATGACGGGCGGACATAGAATCATCACCTACGATATAACAGGTAAGAGAATCAATATAAAAATTGATATCGTCATAAGGATATTACGTTTATACGAATCATTACCGTGCATCAATACCTACCACCGCCTTAGCACTTTAAACTTCAATGTATATTTTTATTGTGTTGCAAAATATGTTACAGACAGTTTAGATCTTAAAACTTTCTAAAACCCATCGTATATCTAGCAATTTGAAGGCCCTTCTAGGCCAAGAATCCGAGTTGAACTATTCCTGCCACCTTTCTGTTAGTGTGACACTAATCGTTATACTTATTCGATATATTACGGAGCATATTTTGATAATTCTTCTTACTGATTTACAAGAATAAGACCTGCTGTGACGATCCTATACAATTTTATGTAAAGGTAGTAAAATGATAATATTAAAACTGGACGGTGTCTTGGAAAATAAGAATCTTTTGGTGACCCTAATGGTACTATAGCAACGTGATTACATCACCATACATCACATGTGTGAACAAACGAATTAAATACTAATATGTATGTGTATTTTCATGAGACTCGCACAAACAACTAAAGTTATTGAACCGATTGTGATCTGTCTACGCTTATCTTGTTAGTATCCATATTGTAAGGGCTTTAATATAGCGTATGTAAACAAACCAAATAATAGGGTTGTCGAAAATAATTTAGAGATAAAAGATTCTCTTAATAAAAAAAGTTAGTCGTAACACTGCCCGTCAGAAGTGGAAAACTTCTCAACTTAAAAACTTGTAAAATGTTTTTTTGTGATTTTTTAATAAATATTTTAGGAAGTATTTTTATTATAAACTAGCTGACCCAATAGACGTTATTCTGTTCAAATAAAATAAAAAGAATTCTCCTTTAAGTCGATAGTAATGTCACCTACCGGATCCAATTATGAATCTAAACCATTCTCGAATCCCCTTGAACACACACAAAAAATTCATCAACATCGGTCCAGCTGTTTAGGAGGAGTTCAGTGACATACACACGTACACAGGAAATTTATATATAACGATTATCTTATCAACGCATTTTAATGTAGAAATATGATTTTCATTTCTGCGCAATAATTTTTACGTGGAATAGTTATGATAATCTTTATATATAAATTTCTTGCGTACGTGTGTACGTCACTGAACTCCCCCTAACCGGCTGAACAGATGTTGATGAAATTTTTTGTAAGCGTTCAAGAGCATTCGAGAATGGTTTAGATTCACAATTGGACCCGGTAGATGGCAGTGATTTGAACAGAACATCGTCTGTTGGCTCAGCTAGTTATCTATATAAAATAAATACATTTATAAAATCAAATCGATTTCATAAAATTTCATCAATGGAATTTTTCTTCAAATATATAATACTAGCGATCCGGCCCCGCTTCGCATCGGATTCAGTCGCATTTTAAATCTCCAATATCTTCTAAAATTATTACATTACGCGACTGCCATGAGGCCTGGGGCTTGATTCCGAGACCGGCCAAAATTTTATAGGGCCTTCTTGAGAGGAAACAAGCCTAAGTTACTGCTTATATAGACATATACCTGGTAGTAAAACGTTATTAAAATCTGCCTAGCTCTTTGGAAGATAACGCGGAACAAACAGACAAACAAAAAAATTGAGTCCTTTTTAGGCACATGTATCGAGTAAATAAGCACGTGAGGATGAAAGAACGTATTTTTTGACATTACAAACAGACACTTCAATTTTATTTATTTGTATTGATTAATAATTTTTTTCTACTTGTAGTGTAAGTGACGTCATTGGCTGAGCTGTGACACTATATACACATCCACAGACATCTACAGTTATATATGTAAGAAAGAAATTAGAATGAAAGACACGACTTATTCCAGTAAAAACGGCACATTCATTTTAACAGATCCCAAAAATGAAGAAGTAGACAATTTATTTGTAAGTATACATGTTATTTTTAATATCTGGTTGACCGAGCTCTGCTCGGTATATATTTTGACGTGACAACGTCTTATAATTCAATGGAGCCGGCTGCACACACGAAAAAACATGACGTATGCGGCGTTACCTCGCTCTGAGGCGTTCCATTTAAGGCTTGAATCCATACAAAATATCTATCAAACAAATGAAATTAAAATTTTCTTTTGAAAAATGAAACCATTCCATCAGTATTTTCTTATGACGTTGTCACGTTCAACTATCGTCAGTAACCGACTTTACAGACAACCGATTTTTTTTTCGTAAGTTGTATTTCTGACGGACTTGTTTAGATATACATATTATTAAAAAATAAAAATGATGAAATGATGAAAAAAATATCAAAAATTACAAAACAAAAATAATAACACCAAGATTCGATCTCATGCTGTTTGAATGCGACTGGACAACTTCCCAACTGAGCTATTGTTACTCTTGACGGCGACGGCTAAATTTAGATTCCTATTCTATTGACATTTTATGTCATTGTATTGATTCGCTAAAAACACCAACAAAACAACATTTTCTATAAATGAAACCTAGCTATATCGATTTTTGGCTCCGAAACCTCTGGTATGCTAAATTTCATGAAAATCGTTGGAACCGTTTCCGAGATTCTGAAAATATATATATACAAGAATTGCTCGTTTAAAGATATAAGATAATATTTCGTATTCGTAAATTCATACGTAGATTTTTAAAGTTATTTTTTTATTATCAAGATCTCAAATGGCACTACCGAAATGGCATTCCATTTAAATTTCTTATCTAATGTAAAGCTATAAAGGTGTTAGGAGGCTAAAATGTCATATCTTATGAAGTCAGTTTTCTTTTTTTTACTTATTAAACACACCAAAATCCTAGTATTCTATCTGTCAATATCACAATAAAATATCGCATTAAGACCTCTCAAAATGCAACACAGCTACGAGTAAATCATAATTGAACAAATGATAAGTTGGGTGCATCGTTCGTGTTGGACCGGACGGCGGTATCTATGCGATAACCTACCAACCGCCTGTGCGAGCTTTTATCAACGCGGCTAGGTCTCACTGTGAGCGATGACAGGTCATAGGTCAATTAAATCATACTCATTAAATAAATGGTTAACAGTAAAATGTGTTAACACCCCTTGCTTTGCTGAAGTGCTTGGCTGAAGGATGACCGGAATATTGGTCAACCGCATTCGCTTAGAATATTTATTAACTATTATTTAACTATTGACAAGCGTGTGATTATTGCATAACACTTTTGGGAAAATCAAAGGGATGGATAAAATGAAATAAATTATTATATTAGTAATTGTGACAATAACTGGCGAAAAGCCCTCAAAAACCTGAAATAATAAAAGCAAAATGAAGTATGAAAATCTGTAAAAAAGTCTTTAATATAAAATGTGTAATACTCGCATGAGCATCAAATATGTTGTGAATTATACTATACATCAAATATAATGATATTATAATAAAACTGTTTACAGTTACTTCTGATAAAAATAAAACCGTTTAAAAAAGTTTGTTTCGGCTTCTTATATACCCACTAAGAGAGGTTGGTACAAGGTTTTGTTTCGAGTTTTTCTTCTCTTGCATAAATGTTATATGTGTATTATACCCTAGTCGTCTTTTACGACATCCACGGGCAAGATTTGGAGTGGTGAACTGCATTCTTATTCAGTCACCACACGGAGTGAGTATAATTCATGGTGAATTATACTCACTCCCTTATTTTGTTCGTGGATTTCATAAAAAATGACCAAGGCATATAATATACATATATTGCATATAATATAATATACATACATTTGTGATCGGGTGCTGCTTGTGGGATCTGGTCCAACCCCGTTTTCCTTTCTTATTTTATTTGAACTAAATTAAAAAAATGAAATAGTAATATCCTATCTCGAAGGCCATCACACTGGAGCTAAGGCTATATGTTGTATACGTAATTGTATTCAAAAGATGGAAAAAAAAATGACAGTCCGCCGAGTTTTTTGCCAGATCTTCTTAGCTTGTGGCCGCGTTCCGATCCGGTGGTAGATATTGTATTATATTCAAACGATGTATAAATTTGACAATATGTAAGTGCCCTCAAGGGGCCTATGCAGAATAAATGATTTGATTTGATTTATAACATTTATACAAGGGAAAAAACTCTAATTAAAACCCTATACCAACCAGTCATCTTAGGTCAATTTCCCACTCACTGTGGAGAGGGCTCGAGCTCAACAGTTGGACGTATAACAGCTGCAATGATGTGTCTGAATCTGACATTAAGAGTTCATCTACATTATCTCCTGCTATCATGGTGTTGTCAAGTGTTCATTTTGTAACAGTGGTTTTATCTTTTTAACCTTTAAAACCGTGGTAAAAGAAACGGTAGTAACGCATTATATATTTAATCTTTCACTACCGTTAGAGTTTTTAGGTAGTCTGAAAGTCTCTTAAATTGTCAAGATTCAAATTTTGTACAAAATTACTAATACAAATGGTAGAACTTGTCAAAGAGCCAACTTTAGAAGGAACAATGAAACACTTCAAATGCTATTAAATATAAATAAGGATACATAGCGTCACCTAAGAATGAGTTAATCGATGATCTAATATATAAAAGTGGGTTTTATACATTTTTAAATATTGTAGGTGAATATTTTAATAAATTTAAGATATAAAATGATCGTCTTTATATCTTAACACCGTTTTATCTGTCGTGATAAATAAGGGGGTAAACAATACCACATATAAACACGCAATCTTTAATTCTATATAACAGTGGCTGATCTATTACAGCTAACCCGACAACAACAGTTCCAAATGTAGTATTCACTGTTAGGACATTTAAGAGAAAATCTTCAACAATTGAGAAAGTCCACCGAAAAGTTTGGTACTACTTTAATTACTCGACCTCAGCAGCCGCGTATTCCATGAGGTAGTCATTTAATATTATATGATATTAGTTTTTAATAAATGATTATAAATTGATAATTGTAATCCTTACTAATATTATAAATGCGAAAGTAGGTTTGTTTGTTTGTTACGCTTTCACGCTTAAATCACCGAACCGATTTCAAAAAAACTTTCACCAATGGAAAGCTATAATATCAGGGAATAACGTAGGCTATATTTTATCCCGGTATTCCCACGGGAACGGGAACTACGCGGGTAAGACGACTGAAACCGAAGCGAAGCGAGGGCGGGTTGCTAGTAATGGAATAAACAAAACAACCTACCTCTATTATTCAATGTCATGTTGAAATGATACTTCAGTCTAATTACTTAATTATAAAATGATTTAATAAAAAATGATTTTATTCAAAGTATAAGTAAAATATCTGTAAGTTACGAATTGATTCACATTTCTATACTTATAAATAATATAAAAAATTGTATTTCTTCATAGTCTTATCTACGAAAAGTTACCTTTCGTAGAAGTGAAACAAACCTATGGATTCTGTAACACAAAATAAGCAGCAAGCCTAGAGATAAAGTCGGCACATTTTTGAGAAAGAATACTGAAACAGTTTAATAATTCTCCGACCTAGGATTCGAACTTGAAAGTCTATATATTAAATACTGCACCAACAAAGTAAACATCTTAAAGAAAAGTCATGAGTAAATTATTAGCGGCTATTTTGGTTGCAATTTAGTTCAGCGCATGCAATTGAGGAGATAACTCGTTCAAAATGTTTGAATAAAGTTATCTAAAAAGGAATCTTACAAAATTACATGTCTGCAGAAATAAACTAAAAAAGAAATAAAATATATGTCATATATTATCCTACATTTAGGGGGAAGAAAATTCTTACTCTCGTGGCTTCGTCAGCACACTGCGAAGCGCAGCTATTTTTTGACTTTACTATGATCTGTACTAGATAGATACTAAACAGAGCAAAACCCCCATTTTTCTCTCTAGCTCCCAACAAGTCCTTATTATTTGGTCACAAGCCTCGGTAGTCCTAACGGGTTAAAGGGCATTCAAATTTAGAAAAAGGAAAGGTCGGTTATATTTGATAGAGTGGAAAACTCGGTGCAGAAAAATTCCATCAAAGCAGCCCTAAAAACTATAAAAGTAGAAATTTGAAAAGCAATTTATTTTACGTACGCCTAAAGAGTCTCACATGATTATATGGGTCAAAATCAGAGAGGTGAGCATTTTAGGTTTTCAAATAACTGAGAAATTAAGTTTCCTATTAAAGGAAACTAACAAGTGGAGTCTATTGCGTCATTTATCACGAACCTTCCCTGTGAAGGGGCACGCACAAAAATACATATTTTAGAATTTCTCTCTGTTAATAAGAATAATGCCAGGGTCGTAAGTCATTCCGGGAACACTTTTTATAATTTTTTTAAATAATCGTATAACCAACGCATTTAAGAATCACCTTTAGTAAATTGTAATAAAAATGTTCCCAAATCGCAAAATCTTGTACTTTTCCATATTTTTATAATCAAAACACTTATTCTTCAAATTATTCTCAATTCCACTCCAAATTTTCAGTTTATTGTATACGTTACTGCACTGCGCTTTTTATTAATAACATAAATAAAAAGGTTTAAAGGTTATTTCATTACGTATATGCAAGATTTAATTATAGAATTACTTATTAGTGATTTAGTTGTGGTTTTTGTAATGTTCCCGAAAATGATGAGAGTGTTCCCAAAATGTCGTTGACGATTCCTGAATGGAACTAAGGCCCGGTTTTTGGCATATTTTAATAATATACATTTACAGTATATATTATATCTTTACTTGTATTGTACATCTAAACTTAAAACCTAATATTAATAAACTTTATAGTATCGAATGTAATTTTAAGTAAATATTGGTGCGGTTTCGATATGGGGATGTGGGTCCGTCTAAAAAAACGTGAAGAGTATTTATGTGGGGCTTAGCACCCAAAATTATCTGCTACTGAAAATATTAGACTGCTGATATCACCCCGTTCAAAAACTTATGTATTTTTCACAAATCTGATGTGTGATTAAAATGTTGAATGCCATCGATTAGATATTAAAATGTTGTCATTATTTATATTTTTACGGATAAATTGTTTGAAGATATTATTTAGATGGTGTTTTTTTTGATACGGCTGCCACTGACTCATTTTTAAAAAGGCTCTCAATATTTAGAATTTTTTGGTCTTTTAATTGAGTTGTCAAAACTTCGCCAAACAATAGACGTTTACAAATTTCTGGAGTAACAGAACATCCTCTTGTTAATTCTTTATCTTTACGAGTAGGCATATCAGCACTCTTTCGGGATGCTCTTTCTTTACGTCTTGTGCTTCTCTCTTCTCAACTGATCTATAATTCTTTGCATTTTTTGTATTTTATATTTTTGTTTTTATACGATTCTGTTAGCTTGCGTTTTATCTTTTTTAACCTATTGACTTCCTGATTTTTTCTTCAGTACCTGAATATCGTTTTCCATATCGTTTTCAGAATCTGGGGCTGATCAGAAGCTGTTGCCAAAAATATTTGCCATAACCTTTTTTTCTGTGTATACTTTTGAAAATTTATTCTCCACACCTTCATCCTCCTATTTCCTCTTCTGTCTTTCAGTCATATCACTAGCAGTCTTAACTTTATTTTCAGCTTTCTTTCTTTGGGAATATTTCCTATCTTTCAGTCCCTCCGTTTCTTTTTGTTCAGGTGTCATTTTATTTAAAAACTAGCGCTTCCTTGCTTTAGCCTTTTCACGATTCCTGTTATAAGCTATTCTATCCTGTTTTATTAGTTTTTTCGACTTCCTTTTCTATTTATTTATATCGTTTTCCATGTTACTGCTACTAATAGGATATCTAATATCAAAATTTGACATGATTATGCTTTTTAAAAGAATTAGAGCATCATTTTGTTCGAAGATTGTCATTTCGTGAACGCCTATCATATATGGGAACGTTCCCGAAATTACCGATCCCGAAATGACTATTTGATATAAATTTTCATGTCACCCTTGACATCGATATTTTAGATATTAGTTTTAAAGGTTATGAACCACTGAGCTGCAATATTTATAAGAATTATACAAGAAGTACGCAAATTTTCGAAAAACTAATCAACAAACTGCGTTCCCGTAGTTACAGGGAATTAAAGTACGCTTCACACATATCTAATTAAAAGGTACTTACCAACAAAATCTAATTATTTCTTGTCGTAAACACGACACACGTTGTATTCTTAGACCAACGAACTTCACACTGTTGCTCGCAAACCCCACGTGGGGTGTGTTATTTTAATTACATCAAACATTTTTCACCGCGTTCACGGAATGATTTGATAAACGTCAGACAGTATTTGAATAACCAAAATATGAATACATTAAAGTGATATTTATTTAATTTATAGATATATTCTTAATTTGATGATTTTAAAAGGTAATAGTAAGATATGAAAACTTTAAGTCATAATTGTAAACATTTTTTACTTGTCTAAACTTTGAAATATGGTATAAGGACGCGTTCCTGGAATGACTATTTGGACCTTTTATGATTAAAATAAAATAAAATTTTATTATACTAAAATAAATATGCTAAGTGTCTAGTAATTATGTACAAAACCTTTATTTTTAAATAACTTTTGTAGTAATATCATGTTATTTTATTAAGGAAAACTTCGTCAGAAGCACAATGCTCATCTCTCTGATTTTGACCCATATGTGTGTTATATTCGGTTGAATATCAAAGACCTGTTTGATTCTAGTAGTTTTCAAAACCTTAAACTTAATTTGACATGATATAACAAAAATCGCTAGAATATAAAAAGGATTTTTTTTATTTTAATTAACAGTAAGTAAGCAAGTAAGTATTCCATGTGGTGATGAAATAAAATACAATTCACCCCCTCTTTTGCCCATGGGTGTTGTAAAAGACGACTAAGAGAATAAATGTGCATATAACATCTATGTAAGAGAAAAAAAACTTGAAATGGTATAGGGATACCAACACTTCTGATCAGCGGGATATCGTGGGTCAATTCCCTTCCTCAACTGGGACATGTGCGAGTTGAAATTAAAGAATTAACTAAAAACAATAATATTGTTTTCATGGCTTCAAACGTTCATAGGAATCAGATCAAATATCCTTTAAACTCATAACTTAAATAGATTTATTTGTTAAGTATTGAATCGCTATTCTCATGCGATCATACCTAGACTTCAAATAAAACCAAAATAATTGGACACTACGTTCTTTGGAACGATAAAAGCATGAGAGGTCAGCTTAAAACGGATATTCCAGTAATAATTTCACTTAGTGCCTCGATAGCTACTATGTTGTACTTATTAATTGTATACTCGGGATAATGAAAGGTGGTTGAAGTTAGGTTGTATAAAGTTAGTACGTTAATAGTGACTGTTATAATTGTTCTGCTTCGTGTGGATCATCTTGCCCGTGGATGTCGTAAAAGACAACGGATATAATAAGCATATAGCATTTGGGAAAGAGAAGGAAAACTCGAAACAAAACCCTATTGCAACACGTCTGGCCAGCATGGAATAGTAGGTCGATGCCCCTCCTATTATGGAGAAGCCTTAATAGCAACAGCGGGATATACATATTTAGGCTAAGATCACTTGCAGGCACTGTTCGGCTCGAGGCTTCTCCACAATACCAAGGAAACCTACCTACTATATTACGTTGTTCAGACGTGTTATGCATTGTATATGCATATTATATCCCCTAATAGTCTTTTACGACGCCCACAGGCAAGATCATCATTTCAGCCTATTGCCGTCCACTGCTGGACGTAGGCCTCCCTCATGTTGCGCCACAATGTGCAGTCCTGTGCCACCTGTATCCAACGACGCCCAGCAACTTTCACTATGTCGTCGGTCCACCTAGTGGGGGGGCGTCCTACACTGCGTCGTCCGATGCGTGGTCGCCACTCGAGAACCTTTCTTCCCCAGCGGTTGTCGGTTCGTCGAGCGATGTGGCCTGCCCATTACCACTTGCCAGGCAAGATAGGTTCCGAAAAACAATCCTTAATCTCTTTATTTATTTAAACTTTAGCACACAAAAATAAGGTACATGGTAGACTTAATGCCTTAGGCATTTTCTACCAGTGAACCTCGGGTGGAGCAGAAATAATTTAGGCAGGTGCAATACATTGTAAGGGGCAATTTGCGCGGACGGACGTCCCGCGTTCCCGCGATGGGCTGTGGGTCGTTTGGACCGGGACCTGCTGGCGGAGGCAGCCATCGTTCACTCGTGACTGTCCTCTGCCCACCAGTTGGACCGGGTGGACGCCGAGGCTGGCCGCATGCTGGCCCTAGTCCTTGACCACCTGAGACTCCGCCTCAGGGGGCTGTTCGACGCGTGTTTGGCGTCCGGGCGGTTCCCTGGATGCTGGAAGGAGGAAGCTGGTGCTCCTGCCGAAGCCGGGACGGTCTCCACAGTCGGCCTCGGCCTACAGGCCCATAGTGCTGCTCGACGATGCGGGCAAGCTACTGGAGAGGGTGCTAACTGCCCGCATCGAGCGGCACCTCGTCGGCACGGGGCCGGATCTGTCGGACGCCCAGTTTGGGTTCAGGAGGGGTCGTTCGACGATCGCGGCTCTGTTGCGCCCGAGGGCCGTGGCGACTGAGGCCGTCACTGGCGGGGGAATGCTGTTGGTGGTGTCCCTGACATCGCCAACGCATTCAGTAGTCTGCCATTCGACTGCATCAGGGAGGCGCTCCGGTATCACGGGGTGCCAGCTTACCTTAGGTGGCTAGTGGCAGACTATTTGGAGGGGCGCAGCGTCCTTTGCACCAACCGAGCAGGGGACGTTATGCGAACGCCCATGACGTGCAGTGTCCCACAGGGGTCGGTCCTCGGACCCACCCTGTGGAACATCGGCTACGACTGGGCGTTGAGGGGGAGCCTCCCGCCCGGGCTGGGCGTGATTTGTTACGGTCGCAGCCTTCTGCGAGGCTGTAGTCTCGCGGAAGGAGGCGGCGGATCGTTTGCGTGAGGAGCGCAGCCTCGATGAGGCGATCCGCCGCCGGCGACTGGGGTAAACGCGAATACTTGCGCCTCATGCCGCCTTAGCCGAGGCTGCGGGTGACGCGACCGGAGAATTAGTCCGTCACTCGCTGAAAGGCTAACCGCGTGAGGAAAGACCGCCCCCTCGGGGAGGACGTCGGTCGATGGGAGGGTACCCCAAATAGGGGGTATTCCGTCGGGCCGACCACTGATGTCAAGTCACCCTGCTCCGGTGGTCGGACCAACGACGAAGTCGACGATCATCGCAAGTGGGTTGCGGGAGTGCGTGCTTACGCCCCTCTGTCGCCCCGGACGGAGTGGTGCGAGGAGCGCACCGACCGCAACCCACACCCAAAAGAAAGGGGGTAATTTGTAAAATTTGGTTATCCAAGTATAGCAAATATATTCTTATACACAATACACATATATAGATACATATATATGTATCTATATATATATATGTATATATATATATATACACATAGAAATACATATATACATACATAAAAATACATATACATACATATAAATTTTATTAAAAGTAGAGGAGAGCCATCATTGATGAGTTGACTCCGTCTGAAAATCTAAGTATACATAGACGTTTTACCATAGCTTTAAAACCATCACGGCTAGCGGCCATTCTGATCTTTAATGGTAACGCATTCCAGAGAAGAATAGCCTGGATATAAAACGAAGAGTGTACTAGATTAGAGGAATGAGAAGGACAGTGAAGAATAAGATTTTTGGAGGAACGAAGATTACGGTCGTGAGTGGTACATAGAAATTGAAAGTGAAGTTTTAAGTAGGGGGGAGCATTAGGAGAGTTTAAAATAGAGCAATTTTTACTTCTTATTTACCAATTTAGAACAAATATCAATTGCCTGCCAGTTATGGTAATTATTATTATCCTTACTTAAGATGGTATACGGCTTACAGTTGATGTAAATAGGCTCATAAACAAGAGTAGCAAAAACTAACCGTTAATCCTTACTATACTAATATTATAAATGCGAAAGTAAGTTTGTTTGTTTGTTACGCTTTCACGCATAAACCACCGAACCGATTTCAAAAATTCTTTCACCGATGGAAAGCTATAATATCAGGGACATAGGCTATATTTTATCCCAATATTCCCACGGGAACGGTAACTACGCGAGTAAGGCGAGTGAAACCGAAGCGAAGCGAGGGCGGGTTGCTAGTAATATTTATTATATTACTATAATATTTAATTACAAACACAAAGAAATACATTATCAAATTAAAAATATTTAATTATAGATATAAATTATCTCTTTTATAATATAAATAAGACAACAATCATAGCCAATTATTTTGTTTTTTTTTATTTGATAACACGAAACATAGCGATACTGAAGTATATGATTGCCTAAAAAAGGGGTACAATGTCAAAGGTGTCCGAATATCTTGTGATATTATTCAGAGGTCAAGATTATCGCAATATTTGTATCCGTAACCGTAATATCTGACAGAAATATATCTCAGAATAAAAAAATAATATTCAATCTGCAACTCTTTCGTGTGGCGACGGAATAAGTATACAATTCACCCCCTTCCTTGTCCATGGTTGTCGGTACGGTGCCGCAGCGGCGCCGCTCAGTTGTTTGTACTTTTACCAATAAACCAAGCCAACCCTGTTGAGGCACCGCAGCAGCACCGGCGCCACGCCATAGGGACTGCGACGCCGCACTGCTCATGTGGCCTTCAGTGCGGTGCCGAGTATTGCGGTGCGGTGCGGCGTCGCGCCGTGTGGCCTAGCCCTAAGGGATTATTACAATATGCTGATAACATTTATGCAACACCACGACCGCGTCAGACATGGGGGTTGGTATATATCAATTTTCTTCCCACTGTGGAGGAAGCTCGAGCCCAACAGTGGGACGTATATGAGCTGTGATAATGATGATGTAAAAATATACATGTGTTTATTGATATACATTGTAAGTACTGCTGTGGATAACAGCGTATTAATTCATAATTCCTAGAATGGGCTAATGTAGATTCCATCCAGCCAGCCATCCAGCATATCGCCATTCACTATTGGATATATTTCTCCTAAAGGTAGATAGGTACCTAATACCATTAGCCGCCTTTGTCGGGTTGAGTTTGCCAGAATTGCACTGGTGTCGAACGTTCTAATACTCTTTTAGCCTATTTATACGACGCCGCGGGCAAATAATTAGCAGCGTATTGTGTTCTTAAACCGCCATTATAAAAAGGATTTTCCCTCCTAATTTGTCGTATAATATATAATGCATTATTGCACATCTATTATAGGTATAAATAGTGTGATAATTTATACAAGTTATGAATTAAAAAAAAAAACCTTTTTTAATGACCACACACCGTGCTTGAAAAACGACTTTAATTTCTTTCATCTTTACCAATCTGCTAAAAAGCAAACATGTATTGCAAAGAACGTATTTAAATTCCCACACTTCTTACAAATCCTTACAACGGACAGTCCATTCTAAAACCACTTATAAAATAACGTCAATAGATAACCAACATAAAACCTTAAAAAAAAACTAAAAAGGGCTGTGAGAATAAAACATTTACATATCTAAAAAGCATAAAAATCCTGAGAAATATCAAAAAAATAAACCTATGAAAAGAACGTCAACACAGCACCCCTAAATTCCCGTACGAACAATATTCTTAATGATCTTTTTTTTTCTTAATATATTTACACATTCATACCGCATCCTCCATCTCCCATGACAGAACATGTTTCTAAAATAGGGCTGTCATTCCTTCTAATTTATTTAACAACGAGACGTGCTGAGATTGTGCAAGGAAAGAGAAACTGTATCTATAACTAGATACACGCAAAAAACTTGTAACTTTTTGGACGACGAAATATCGATTACATAAATTAAATTAACAACATTATAAATACAAAAATTTGTTTCTCCGTTTGATGCGCTTTCAGGCCTAGACCACTGAACCGATTTTAAAACTCTTTCGCCAATTATAAGCGACATTATCAGCGAGTTACATAGACTATATTGCATTCCCGAATTCCCACGGGCAAAGAGCTGTGACGATGACGATGATGATTACATGTTGCATTTTTATTAAAATACTAATCTATAAAAGTGACATCAATATTTAATAACTACCAAAAAATACCCGTTTGCAGTATATTTTATATGTTTAATTATGATTCCAAATCAGAGTGACAAACATAACCAACAACTTCACCACGAAAAAATCGGGCAATTTACAAAATTATGACATCGATGTTGCCAAGTAATAAATTAATAAATCTTTTTCACAGCTTTGTTCAAAATTAAACCGCAATTGAAAATTAATCAAAACGTACACTAACAAATATTTCATTAAGTTATTAATAGACTAAACATCAATTTATTCACAAAAAAAATTATATAACTCTATTAATCTAAGCATTTTTATAATGCCTGAAACAATTCACTCATGATTTTATATCATTAAAAATCTATACGGATTGATGAAACTTGCTTCACGAATATTCCTTAAAAATTAAACCACAGTAATGTCAACCGTCAAATTAAAAGTGACACAATAACCAGTTAAACTCGCAGACCTCTAATTATGCTTTTAAAGAAAGTTCACATTCAATAAATCCTACCAACGACAACCCTGTTTTAAAGGAATGCACCGTCAAGTAAAGGGCAAACAAATTCCTGCGCCGACGCAGGTTGTCATCTGACGATCCACATCCGAGCCATTCAAGAGAGGGGGGAACAAAACTTGTTCCGTTCGCCGTTTTCGGAACTCGTTGCGTAAGGAACATCGTTAAAGTTTATTGCGAGTAAGGTTCTCGTTTAACGGTACTGCGTGATACGGTAGTTGGTTGTACTGATGCATTATGATCATACTGGGAGGCCTTGACAGTTACGAGACATAACTATATAAGGAAGTACCACATGAAATATGAATGAATGATTCCAATATAAATAAACTTTCAAGATATAACAAAGACAAGATAATACGCCAGAGGTTGTTTATATAAACTTGATTGAGATTGATTATCAAAACATCCTGAATCATGAAGGCATTGGATATTCTACTGCAGTATTCCAATCTACATAAAGGCCAGCAGAGCATTTTGATTTCAAATATCTATAGCCGCACCTAAAATCGATTATTAACAACAGCCGGCGTGGCGTGCATGGTGAGGCATCGCCACGCTATATGATAGTAAGTGTAGTTCCAACCAATTGTCACAGTAATCTCGTCAGAGGCATCGAATATAACTATTATCTTATATTATTACAGAAATCACTGATTAAATTGAGTTGTTACAATTTGAAATATTGATGTGAATTTTTTAATTTTAAATTCCTGTATTTAATGAAAATAAATATTTATTGAATAAAAATCACCATTTCCCGGAAAAAAAGGCGTAATATTTTATTTATACATCATGCCATATTAGTTCCTATCGTAATTTATTCTTTTATACATATATGTATACTTGTTCATAATAAGTTCGATAATGATTTCTGATGTTTACGCGAGTATTACACATTGTAAATAAAACTCGGTCGATGGGAGGGTACCCCAAATAGGGGGTATTCCGTCGGGTCGACCACTGATGACAAGTTAACCCTGCTCCAGTGGTCGGCCCAACGACGAAGGCGACGTGCATCGTGGGGGGTGTGGGTGTGCGTGCTTACGCCCCTCTGTCGCCCCGGACGGAGTGGTGCGAGGAGCGCGCCGACCGCAATCCACCCCCAAAAAAAATAAATTTTAAATAAAACTACTTTACGGAGTAGTAAATAAAACTACATTACGGAGTAGTTTTACTTACAATGAATAATTCCAATATTTCACATCTGCCAGGCGTCCTGAGCGACGGCTCACTTTTTTTATCTATTTGTGTAAAAAAAAAGAAATTCGGCACAAATAGAGACGTCAGAATATGTGTAGGATCAATTCTGTAAAATAAAAACTGACACTTAAAATGTGACATTCAAAAGTATGTTTAGAAACACCATTTTAGATGAAATATACATTTATTTTCCATATCACATGACTGTATCAATATTTAAAAAGTCAAAATTTCACCGTTTAATCTGATATCAAACAAAAAAATATATGTCAAACGCCAACATTTGGTACTATATGTACTATTATCTTATCAGTCGGGGTCGGATGTATGATACCAGTCGTAAATGTTGGACAAACACTTGTACCACAATACAATTTAATGTATTTTTTATTCGGCCGCTTTATATGTTATTTTATCATTACATACGTTTTATAGGAAACAGCTGATATGATTTATCTATATATTATTGGTTAACTCATTCTGGGTATAAAATTTGCTATTTATTGATTACCTACATCAGTTGAATCTAAACTCGCATACATAAATACCACGAAACTGACTTACCCCGCCCTAATTTATCGGCTTTGACGATATTAAATCACCAACTTTAAAAATGACTAGAGAATAGTTACTCCTCTCCCTTCGTTAATGAAATAGGAATACATTTTACCACTACCTATCTTACCCGTGGATGTCTTAAAAGGTCGACTAAGGGTTATAATATGCATATAACATCTATCTCAGAGAAGGAAAACTCGAAATCATATCTTTGCAGATGGCGGAGACCTTGCTGTGTTAGTATTGGGAAGATCCGTGAGTGGCATTTAAAACATTTCATTAGATGGGATGAAATCGGAAATCCGCAGAAAACCGGGTGTAACCGACATAGCACGAAGAATTATGCTAACGCTGAAGTGACAATGGGTAGGCCACATCGCTCGACGAACCGACAACTGCTGGGGAAGAAAGGTTCACGAGTCGACCACGTATCGGACGACGCCGTGTAGGACGCAACCACTAGGTGGACCGACGACCTGGTGAAAGTAGCTGGGCGTCGTTGGATGCAGGCGGCACAGGACCGTAATTTGTGGTGTAAAATGAGGGAGGCCTACGTCCAGCAGTGGACGGCAATAGGTTGAAATGATGATGATGATGAGATGGAATGAGATTCCGTACGGTGACAGAGTAAGAATATAATTAACCACTCTCTCTCTCCCCAGCCCGTGAGCATCGTAAAAGACGACTAAGGACTTAAATACGCATATAACATCTATTCAAGAAGAGGAAAGTTCGAATTAAAACCCTATACCAATATGTCTGACTAGTGTAGTATAGAAGACCAAGTTCCCTCCCACAATGGAGGCCCGAACCCAGCAATGGGACGTGTATGAGCTGAGAAGATGATAATGATGATTATATGGGCTATTAGCAAGTCTCGCTCGCTCGCTCGACGAACCGACAACCGCTGGGGAAGAAAGGTTCTCGAGTGGCGAACAGGTATTGGATGACGCAGTGTAGGACGCCCCCTCACTAGGTGGACCGACGACCTGGTGAAAGTTGCTGGGCGTCGTTGGATGCAGGCAGCACAGGACCGCACTTTGTGGCGTAATATGAGGAGGAGGAGGCCTACGTCCAGCAGTGGACGGCGATAGGCTGAAATGATGATGATTAGCAAGTCTGCTATGAAAAAAATGTCTGCATGGCAACCGATTAAGTGTAGGTACAAAAAGAAATGATAAGTTATGAAATCATTACATATTTAATGCATTTATGGATATGGCTTTATCCAGATTATATACACCTGTAAAGATATAAATAATCATACACACATATCTCGCTAGTCAGACGAATTGGCACAGTTTTATTTCGAATTTTCTATCCACACTGCTGTGTGGTGATGGCTTCGAATACTACTAACTATTACATAAGACCATACTGTCGACGGTCGTCTGTTTGAAGTCATGAGCCGGTCCGTCCGGAGTAGTATAATACTCTCGCAGAAAATCGAGGTCTGAATATCAGCAATATATTATAGCTCTTTCCGTGTGGTGACGGTGTAAGAATACAATTCACTACTCCCTCTCCTACCTGTGGGTGTCATAAATGACGACTAAGGGATATATTACGCATATGACATCTATGCAAGAGATGGAAAACTTGCAACAACTCTTTACCAACCTGTCTGACCAGTATAGTATAAGTAAGGTCAATTTCTGTCCTATTATGGAGGAGGCTCGAGCCCAGCAGTGGGACGTATATGAGCTGAAATGAGGTTATAGCACTTTGTTTGGTGAGCGAGAGAGTCAGATGCCCAACTTTTAGAGGATGTTCGCATGTGGTGTGTTTAGAATCACCGAAACTCATTGCCCGCATTCACACTCCCTTTACTTTCTTTACTGAACTTCTTCTGGGCAGTCTATAAATGTCCATGAATAGCAGTATCACTAAACATCCGTATGTCGTTTGCCATCAACAATAAAAAAAATATTGCGTTAACACGTGTCCCGAGGCGACAACCTTAACAATCAATGTTGATTTCTTTTTTAAACATGTTCGCTTTTACTGTTTGTTTTTTTTAATTATGTACCTTATGTACATCAGTCGCGTAATTAAATAGTTGTATAGATTTCAGTGTTGAATAATTGGCTCGTTTGTTCAAATATGTTACACCAATCAATACGTTTGGTGCTGTACAAATACAGTTACTTGGACAAATTAGTTCAGACTTATTAACTGGATCTACAAATACCGTTTGAAGAGTTTTGGCGGGAATGTGAAAGTGATAAGGTCTTGTATTGTATTCAATATTTTAGTGTCTTTCGCGTGCTATATTAAATAATTTTGATAGCATTTTATATAGTGTGATGCGGAAGATGCTGAAGTGTAGTGAATACGATATAAAAGTGCTTCACCAATATTTACCACAACAATGCCTAGATTTCTACAAACATGTCAAGATTCTACTTTGCCATTAAGATTCCATTTTGGGTTAAGTTTTAAGACCCCTCCTGCTAACCTCAAATTGCCTTGGTAACGCAATCTGTATGGTGAGGGAATAAGAATACAATTCACCACTCCCTATCCTGCCCGTGAATGTCGTAAAAAACGAGTAAGGGATATAATATGCATTTAATATCGGCAAAAGAATAAAAACCCTAAACGTCTAACCAGCGTGGTATATTAGGTCAATTTTTCTCTCATTGTGGAGGAGGCTCGACCCCAATAGTGGGATGTATGTGAGCTGTGATGATGACGCAATCCTTGACTAGAAAATTCTGAATAATTAGTATTTTGGACACCTTCAAACAATGTTAGACCTAATATTAATAGCCAGAAGATATATAAATACAAAAACAGGTTGTAATCAAACGTGCCAGAACATTATCTCTAGAGGTTTCTGACACTTAATTACTTAAAAAAAAAAGCTTGCCAAAATACACCGCCCACATTGTTCAAGTAGAAAGTCCTAAGTACCTTCTGTTACAAATTACAGGGCGTTTTATCTTTAGTAATTAACCTTCGAGAGATAACGCTGCCATAGATAACGCAGTAATTAAGCTCCTCCTTGAAAGGTCTCAGTATCTTTATGTACCTTAAGGATAGGTCGGTATCTGCACCTAATGAAATAAGAAATATAATGCTTACAATAAAACAGGGCATAACTTTCTGTTTTATATTCGCGCAATGAAAGCTATAACTGCTCACTAAACCATTTCATACAAAGATCATAATAGAAACGTGCTCTGCAAAATACATTCAAGTCGACTCATTTACGTCCCAATGCTGGGCTAGAGCCTCCTCCATAGTAGGAGCAAAACTGTCCTACTATACCACGCTGGTAAAACGTGTTGGTATAGGGTTTTGCTTCGAGTTTTCCTTCTCTTGCATCGATGTTATATGTATATTCTTTTAGTCGTCTTTTACGACATCCACGGGCAAGATAGGTGGTGAATTGTATTCTTACTCCGTTACGACACGGAAACGTGTCCAACAAAAATATTTCTTTTTGTCTTTTAAAGCTTTTGCACTAAGGAAATAAACCTTGTATCGCGGGGGACTTTACAAACATATAATTAACGGACACAAATTATATCCAGACGCATAACAATAATTTGTGGAGCGCACACAGTATTGTCCTGCGTGAGATTCGAACCCGCGCCACTGGCACTGTAGGTCGGTATCTTAACTACTACGAGATTTGTGCAGTCGATGTTATTTGTGTACAATTGTACGAGAACTAATAAATCATTCCGTTACCAACGAAAGCCGTCGTGTGCCATGCACGGACGGTCAGCAACACAGCGAGTGTACTTTTCAAGTGACACTCCACTCTAGTGGAATTTATTCCATGGCTGATCCGATTCTGACACATTAGTGACCTTCGTTTGGCTTATTTTTTTTTTTTGTTATATTTTGCTACTTACCATCTTATCCTTCAACCAATATGTTAAATAGGAATTCGAATTTCGCCGTCGCTGTCAAGAGTGGCAATAGCTCAGTTGGGAAGTTGTCCAGTTTTTTTTTGTTTTGGCATTCAAACAGCGTGGGATCGAATCTCGGTGTTATTATTATTCTCTTTTTGTAATTTTTGATATTTTTTTTATTATTTTATTTTTTATTAATAAAAAATATACCGAGTGAAGCTTGGTCAACCAGATATTGAACTATTTATAGATAATAATATCCTCGTATGGCGACGAGGATAGGAATAAATTCTCTCGTCAACCTTTATATTCCTGGAAACATAAGAACCTTCTAAAGAAGCATCATCATCAGGAAGTGGAATCAATCTCTTCCAAATCCTCCTGTTTAACTTTTTTGAATTAAATTTCTTGCGGGTCCCAAGACAATTAATACGGTGTGGTTAATGGAGACCATTGTGGATTCGGGCTTAAAGGAGTTACAATGGTGGGAATGTTAGGTAGGATTAGATTAAAAAAAAAATACCTACCATAAATTTTGTCAATCAGTTTTCTTGAACACTATTTTTGCCTGAAGGATATCAGTAAACAAAGGTAGTAAGTATAGGAATATTTCTGAGAACGTAAATACCTACTTACAAAACAATAGACTGAGTACTAAAGGAGTGTAAGCGCAACAAATAAACTCACGGTCACTTTTTTCTTCTTTTTTTATGTATTGGTAATAAGCTACTAATACGAACACAATGGGTTGATGGTAGATTGCCAGTGTAGTTACAATTTTATGCACAGATTTTCTTTTTTTCTCATCTTTCGTTTCTTAATATTAGTCTTTGTCCGTCAGTAGGTCAAATCTTTGTCTTTAACAGTGTTATGGCCACACTTTTAATAGCATCTTCTGGGAATATTGGTGGAAAACGAGATTTAGAAAACACTTTCATATCATATTAACTACATCCCAGCTGTTACTCCGCATCAAATTACAAAAAAGTTTTCAATATTATTTAATATAATACATTAAAACGTTAAGATAATAAGAAACGGTTTAAGGTGCCCGCCAAAATCCCCACATTCGCATTTAAAATATACCTGAGTCAGAAATTTAAAAAAAGATGTTACTTTTGTAATTGAAGAGTATATACTCTAGTATATACTCAGTTATAGTATATACTGAGTATATACTCAGTTGTCCCATAATAAATTTCAAGCCGTCAATTCAAATTGTCAAATAAAACTGTGACTAATTAAAGTTGGTGTGTCAAGGTCCAATCGTCATTCAGTCAATTTACAAACTGCCTATTCGCATTAAATCTAACTCAGCGATTCGAATCGATAATACTACAAACAGTATTGATTGTTGACATATTGAATGATTGCTGTATACTTTCTAAATATAATAACTAGGTGTGATTGGGCTACGAATAATACCAACATTCATGTGGTGACGGAGTAAGATTACAATTCACCACCCCTCTTCTTACCCGCCGATATCGTAAAAGACGATTTATGGATAAAATATGTATATAACATCTGCGCACGAAAAGGAAAACTCGACAACGCGTATGACCAGCGTTTTATAATAGGTCCAATTCCCTCTCTTTAGTAGGCTCGAGCCTAGCAGAGGGACGTTAATGAGCTGAGTTTTAATACCAACAGGGCGCAGTAAAACACGACCAAGAGCTTTATAACAACTTGGGCCATTTCATCTGATAAGGTCTGGCCAACAATTAAATTACCCAGGCGTAAGGCGGGCGGGACATTTTTTTTCTATTGCAAACGGTGGCAAACGAGCAAACAGTACACCTGATGGTAAGTATTGCTGCCGCTCATGGACCTTTGCTAAGCCGCTGCCTACCGCGAAGACAGTGAAGGGAGTATGATTACGTGCAATGAGATTCAGTGAAACTAAAGGCATCATCAAAACCCATGACACGCATACACCCTCACAAAATTGGGATGCTGAGTCTCTCGCTCACCGAGCGAAGCGCAGTAACAAATTGCTACTATTCAGACGTCGATTTTCTACGAGATTATGGTTACTGTGGTACTATCTCGGACGGACCCGCTTGCGGCTGTAGACAGACAACTGTCAACAGTGTGGTTTTACCACATTACAAAACTATTTCCAATAACTTTGCAATTTGTACTATGAAAAACGAGTACATATAATAATATTTGGTCGATTCGGTCGGTCGCAACTGAGATAAGAACAAGTTGATGATGACGATTGGATCCATCCGTGTAAGACGGATCAAAACTACAATAACTATCATATCTTCCTTTTGGTAATATATTAAAAGACGCGTGACGTCAATAGTTTGAATTTCATTCAGTGAATGATGCTAAAAACTCTCAAGTGGACCTCTGTTTTTATTTTTAACAAAACCTTGCAGTCTACTTCCTTTCGATAACGGCACAGCAACATATGCAAACAACACCCCCTACACCGCCAAAACGACACAAAAAAGGGTCAAAATTTTATAAAAAAATAAAATATAATCTCAAAACCATTTAGAGCGACTGTCGAATGCTTTCATATCCATTCAAGGCTCGTGAGAGCCGAAACCGGTTGCTTCGGGAATCCGATCCTCAAATTTATCTGTTTTTTTTTAACAAGTGACGATGAACGTACAACCATCCAGCCAGCATACAGCCAACGGTCGTTAATGATTGATTGCAGACGCTTTTCGAATGTTTTGTAGACTGTAGCATTCGATATTTAAATTCAATACTGTCTGTATTTTGTCTAGACGTTATATAAAAAAAAATATACCCAACTCTAATCAAAAAAGGTCTGAATATAATTAAATTTCTCGTATTTAATTCTGTTACATGACATAGTTGGAATATAGAATTATTACGAGATTTCGTTACATTTTTTTGTTATAATTAAGTTTTATTTAGACTGTGTAGAAGCGGCTACGGTTACTACCAACTCTTATGTTACTCATGGGTGTCGTAAAATACAACTAAAAACTATATCGATCAGAGCCAACACCATCTGATATCGTCTGTTCTACAATTACATTTCCAAGGTGGGTTAACGTCAGACAGGCGTCCGCTCATAAAGTTATTGCCAATAATTGTTTCAATACGTACGATGGAAGAACAGTGCCTATGTACATACAACGTCGACCCGAAGTAATTGGGATAGAAACAAGATGATGATGATGATTAAATTTTATTTTAATGTATATAAAGCTTCGTGTGGTGACGGAGTAAGAATACAATTCACCACCCCCCCTATCTTGCCCGTGGATGTCGTAAAAGGTGACTAAGGGATATAATAAGCATATAAAATCTGTGCAAGAGAAGGAAAACTCCAAACAAAACCCTATACCAACCTGTCTGACCAGCATGGTATAGTAAGGACTATTTCTCTCCCATTGTGGAGGAGACTTGTTGAAACTTAAAACCCGTACGCTCGTTAACTTCGTTAAATAGTTTTTTTTTAACCATAACATGTGTTGTTAGTAAAATAATTAATTTTCTGTATATAAATAGAAGCAAGTCTGTTGGGACATGCAGATTGCAAACAAGAGTTAAATCTTCCATATTGTCATATTAGCTTCAATTTATTTTAGTTTTATCTACTATAGCATAATTACTATTTCGTATGATGACAGTAGGCCTCATAACCAAGCTCAAAGACGCTCAACGTGCTATGGAGCGAACTATATGCTCGGGATTTCTCTGCGAGATTGAATCCGAAACACGGCCATCCGTAGAAGAACGGGTGTAACCGACTAATCACGGAGCAAGTTAAAGCAACAATGGGCAGGGCACATCGCTCGACCAACCGACAAATGCTGGCAAAGAATTCTCTAATGGATATCACATATCGAACGACGCAGTGTAGGATGCACTACATGGACTGACAACCTGGTTAAAATTACTGGGCATCTTTGGATGTGGGCGATATAGGGCCGCAATTTATGACGAAATATGAGAGCCGCCTACGCCCAGCAGTAGACGGCTATAAGCTGAACGATGATAACGTGATGACGGAGTAAGATTCGTGTAGTGATGGAGTAAGAAATATCTTGTCCGTGGGTGTCGTAAAAGACGACTAAGGGATATAATATACCCGTAACATCTATGCAAGGGGAAAAACTGGAAATAAAATCCTATAGCAAGCCTTTGATCAGCGTAATATCATGGGTCAATTTTCCTCCTATTAGTGTGGATCTTCGAGCCCAGCAGATGATGATGATGCAACATTCTTTACATCTTCATTATCTTTGAACGACATTAATACAAATGTCTGACTTTTAGATCTTAATGCAACTTGATAAAGTTGTTTTAAATATGGCTACAAAGGTAACGTAAATGTTGTTATATTTTTTAACATATTTATTAAAGATGTGCCGACTAATCGGCGACTAGTCGGTAAAGCCGACTATCCGGCTACTATCGTAGTCGGCTAATAGTCGCCGACTATTCGGCAAAGAGCGCAGACTATCCGGCTTCTTTCTTTGTATGTATTTTACAGTGAAATGTGTATAGAACTATATTTAATATCGTTGTTCATACTTGTAGTATTTGCGGTTTTCCCTGACCAACATGAAAAATTATCATTTGAAATTAGTTACACTTCACATTCGTCACTGATCAATTGGTCAAAAAAAACACACCCGAGACTTTCTTTTTGATATGAATAAATTTTGATTGAACTCTATCACTTGAATGAATGATAACAATATTACAGCACCATGCTCCGCTGTATTCCGACTACTAATACAGAATTTTTGACGTCCATGGAGGCAGTGCGCTTTGTGTGCGTATCAGCTGTAGGTAAACAAGCATCACGGAAGTTGCCGAATATCCCCGAAACTATGATCGGCTGGGGCGACTATTCGGCCTATTTAAGTCGGCCTTTTTACAACCGACTAATCGGCTAGTCGGCTAGTCGGCCATAGTCACAGTCGGCACATCTCTAATATTTATCCATACTAATATTATAAATGCGAAAGTAAGGATATTTGTTTGTTTGTTTGTTTGTAACGCTTTCACGCTTAAACCACCGAACCGATTTGAAAAATTCTTTCACCAATGGAAAGCTATAATATCAGGGAGTAACATAGGCTATATTTTATCCTGGTATTCCCATAGGAACGGGAACTACGCGGGTTTAAGCGACTGAAACCGAAGCGAGGGCGGGTTGCTAGTAAATGATAACTATGACAATGGTCGATGGATTCCGGTGTATAATTTTGCTTATTTATATTATTATACAAAAATATTAAACACTTCAAAATTACTTAAATATTTTATATTAGTAACTCTTTTAAATAGGTACCATACAAATAAATACACATTTTTACTCACATACCATCAAATTAAACGGTTCGCCGGTACCATATAATTCGGTGAAACGTTGTAATTTGAAAGTAATGTGAAAGTGTCAAGAAGTTTCATTGAAGGTAAATTTCTTGGTACGTTATATTTTAACTAAAAAGAACGCTTATAAAATATTTATTAATCTTGATTATAAGGTACAGCAAATTTCAGCTCATACGTCCCACTGCTCGAGTCACCTCATTTGGCGTTAAACTGACCTTCACACTGGTCTGACGGATTGGTATAGGTTTTTGTTTGGATTTGTCCTTCTCTTGTATAAATATTATATGCGTGTTATAGCCATTAATCGTGTTTTATAGCATCCACGGGCAAGATCGTGTTTTATAGCATCCGCTGACGGAGTAAGAATATAATTCACCACCCTATCCTGCCCGTAGATGTTGTAAAAACTGACTTAGAGATATAATATGCATATAACATCTATGCAAGAGAAGAAAAATATCTCGAAATAAAACCCTATACCAATCTGTTTGACCAGGTATAGTATAGTCAATTTCCCTCCTATTGTGGAGGAGGCTCGAGCCCAATAGTAGGACGTACAAGGGGTGCAAAAAAAATCATATTGCAATACATAGGTACTATATAGATTTTAGTAATTTGAAATATGTAATTTGTCATGCAAAATAAATTTATTATTAAAATTCTTGAAGGACTTTTATGTTGTGTGAAAACTATATATGTATGTAGAAATCTACATTGAATTCTTATAATTAACAGTTATCACCATAACCGTTTAGTCATGCAACAAACCATATACACCCGTGAATGCCATACCGAACGTTTCGAAATTCGAACAATAAACAAACCGACACTAATTGTAAATAACGTATGGACTACAGCGGAGGTGGTGAAATATTTAGACATTCGAAATTTGAAATGGTGGTATAGTGACAAATGCTTTGACAGCTGTAAGCCTGAAACTCAAAAATAGAACAGTTCTAAAATTTTTCTAACAGTTAGTTTTAGCCTTTGACTACCTACATGTCTCAGTGCCGGCAACTGTAAGCCTGAAATTCAAAAATAGAATAGTTCTAAAAATATTCTAATAGCCCGTACAGACGTTGGCCGAACCTAGGCCAACGCGAGCGTCGGCAAATAGGTACAAGGCGAGTGCTAGCGTCTACACGTTGGCCGAGTGCGGCGAACGCCAACGCGAGTGGCCAACGTAGACGAGCGTTTGTAGAAGTGTCTACACGTTGGCCTCGGTCAGTGTTCATTGTGCACTGAAACACTACGGACGTTGACATTAACGTTGCTGCAGCTTTGACTATTTATTTAATGAGCGTATATAACTATTATCTCAGTGTATACCGCAGTAAAGTGGGAAAAAAAGAAGGTATATCCGTGTGGTGACGGAGTAAGAAAAAAATTCACCAGTCCCTATCATGTCTGTGAATGTCGTAAAAGACGACTAAGGGATATAATACATAATAAGCATATAACATCTATACAAGAGAAGGAAACCTCGAAATAAAACCCTATACCAACCTGTCTGACTAGCATGGAATACTAAGGTCAGTTGCCCGCCTATTGTGGAGGAGGCTCGAGCCCAACAGTAGGACGTATATTAGCTAAAATGATGATGAATGATGAAGATACATTTTGATACTATAGGTAACATATAGGGTGACTTGGATCTAATTATTTACGTCGCATATCTAGAAGTAGTGATGCAAATTTGAAAATATAATCATTTATATTGAGCGACAATATCACATTAAACACGTCTAACCGCGATGGATGTCAACCGTGTAATGACGACTCGGCCAACGTATGGACGGCATTGGCCGAGCGTAGACGACTGCCTTTGATTTGTGCACAAAAACCGACACCGAGGCGAAGTGAGGCAAGTGATCACTAGCGACGGCGAGTGACGGCGAGTGAAGACAAATCAGCTGTCCACACGTTGGCGCTTGTATTCACTCGGCCAACTAGGCGAGCGACGGCGAGCGTTGGCCAACTAAGGCAAATCGGGTGTACACACGTTGGCGTTCGCCATCGCTCGCCTGCACTCAGCCAACATGTAGACGCCCTATTACATGCAGAATACCGGCAACTGTAGGCCTGAAATTCAAAAATAGAATAGTCCAGAAAATCATTATTCTCACAGTTGGTCTTAGCCTTTAGTGGTTATAGTATGCTTCAAATTCAAAAATAGAACAGTCTTGAAGACCATAATTCTAACAGTTGGTTTTAGCCTTTGATCGTTATATAACGTGCCTCAGTGCCGGCAAATGTACATATGCTTCAATTCAAAAATAGAATACTGTTAAAAATCATAATTGGAACAATTGTTTTCAGCCTTTGATTGTTTTATGATGTGGCTCAATACTAGTAGCTGTAAGCCTGAAATTCACGAATAGAATAAACCTGAAAATCATAATGCCATTTCTTATTTCATTCATTCGCATCATACCACACATCCATTATAACATTCGCATTTCTGCTATATACAGTCGCCTCTCAACCATCGCCTTCACGCTGAGGCATGCAGTACAGAAGAATAAGGATTTATAAAAAAGATAATTTAAGAAACAATTTAACTGTCAATAGAAATGCATACAATTATCAACAAACAGGTTAACCCGTGTTTCTCTGTGTGGTGACGGAGCAAGAATATAATCCGCCATCACTTCTCTTCGGTGTCGTAAAAGACGACTAAGTAAAGTACTCAAATAACTTTAGAAGAGAATAGTTTCGTTTACATACTAGTATTTCCCGAACACATCTAACTAGCCGTAATATAGTAGATCAAATTTGCTCCCAAAATGGAGAAGGCCTCAGCCCAGTAGTGGAACATGGGCTTAGATGAGATTTACCACTTTAGTAGAGATTTACGACGTGTACAACCAAACGTAAACAAATGCATATGATTCTGTTGGTCTTTTATGAGTTAGAAATAAATCATTGCGGCACCAATCCTTTATTGCCTGACTAATTGACGTGGTCTTTAATCTTTGGATAACTTATGCTCATGTTGTAAATATTCTGAATGCTTAACTATTGCTTGTTCTTGCAAACCATACAAATACGTCATGTAGACACGAACGTAAAATATATGGAGTAGCTATCAATGATATCTGGGGGCACTGCAGTGCCCCCGCCAAGTCGAGCAAAAAAAAGTCGGGCAAAGCGCAACACTGCCGTAACATACTTTTCTCGAAGCCATTCAGGCCATTTTTGACCCCCTATAACTTCGTTGTTAATAAAGCTAGAAACCTGAATTTTTAGTAACCTAGCAGGCATTGTATACACATTGTCTATTTCAAATTTTATTCAATTTGAACTAATAGTTTAAGAATTATAACTAGTCAAAATATCGTAATTTTGTCACTCACTGACTGACTGACCGATCATCAATATTAAAGTGGCACTTCTAGTAGATATAGAAGCTTCAAATTTAGAATACAATTAGTGTTTAGTATATAAATGAAGAAAAAATTATGAAACATTATAATTTTCATCCAGTTTCCGAGATACACTAACTGCATAAATAATTTTGTAAACACATATAAATATATAGGATTACAAAATTACATTTGCAGTTAATGAAATGTAACTTTGTAAAAAATAAGAATACATTTGTCGCCATCATTGCTTCTCTATGGGAATCGTAACAACCAGCTAAAGACTGCGCAGATGACGTAGTGGTTAAGATACCAACGTACCGTGCTAGTGTCGCGGGTTCGAATCCCATGCAAGACAACACCTTGTACGATCCACAAATTGTTGTTCTGGGTCTGAATGTAATTTGTGTCGGTTAATTATATGTTCTTTGCGTATGGTGACGAAGTAAGAATACAATTCACCACTCTATCTTGCCCGTGGATATCGTATAAGACGACTATGGGATATAATATGCACATACCATCTATGCAAGAGAATGAAAACTCAAAATGAAATCCTATATCAACATGTCTGACCAGCATGGTATAGTGGGTTAAATTCCCTCCCATTGTGGAGGAGGCCCGAGCCCAACAGTGGGACATATGAGGGCTGCGATGAGGATGCGATGTTGAATTATACATTTGTAAAGTCCCCCACAATATAAGGATTATTATCCCTTAGTGCATGGCGTTGTCATTTAAAAAAAAGATTGAACAGGAAGGAGAGTGGGCAGCAGCCCTCGTCGGGGAAATGTTTGATATCTCACTGCGAAACCAACCTGCCTACCAAACGTGGCGACTACATCATTATTTCTCATAAGGCGAAGAAAAATGAGCTCTAGTCATGGCAACTCGTTACCATTGAGCGTCGTTGGATGCAGGTGCCACAGTATCGCACTTTATGGTGAAGCATGAGGGGGGTCTATGTTCTACAGTGGACGGTGATAGGCTGAATGATGATTGGCATAATAGGTGTAGACAGATACCTAGATATAATTATGTTCAAAGATAACCTGTAAAATGGTCAATCAACTTAATGAAAAAGCAAGAGTGGTACGTGTCTTAGTTAATTGTACGGAAATCTCCCAAAGTATTAAGCAAACTAAATTGCCTCAAATTTATCTGAAAGAAAGAACGCCACCGTTAGGCTCGATTGCCATCACAGCGCAGATGAGACTAGAGAAGAAGTGTTTCGAAAAACCAACCATCAATAAAATTTCTTTATTGCCACATCTCTCCGCTTAGTTTAGGTAGAATTGACTCAAGCGGAAAGGAGAGATGTCTCATTTTTCAGAGAGTGTGCTCTAAGAAAATCCTTTGTTGGTATTCGAGAAGTAGAAGGTACTGGAAAGGAAAATAAGTAGGTCTATCAAAAAAAAGAAATGAGATACCATCAAAAACAAGGCTTGTAAAAAAAAGCTAAGCCTCGTAACTGAGTTCTTCTACCATAAAAATTTGTGAGATCCATGTTATACCAAGTCTGTTAACTCATTCAGTCCCTGCTTAAGGGACCTTTCTTCTTAAGTTTATATTTAAATAGCTAACCTAACAACTTCTTATAGTGACTATATCAATATTAAAGTTCTTTTATGTTTTAAATAAATAGATTGACTTGGCAATCGCACTATGTTTGTGCAATTTAATATAATATGTATTACTTGTGAGGTGTGTTTTCATGCGATTGCCAAGTCATTCTGTTTATTTAAAACATAAAAGAACTTTAATATTGATATAGTCACTATAGGAAGTTGTTAGGTTAGCTATTTACGTAATAACTTAAGAAGAAATGTCCCTTAAGCAGGGACTGAATGAGTTAACAGACTTGGTATAACATGGATCTCACAAATTTTTATGGTAGAAGGACTCAGTTGCGAGGCTTGGCTTTTTTTTACAAGCCTTGTTTTTGTTGGTATATGTTTTACGATATTCACGGACAAGAAAGGGAATGGTGAATTATACTCTTATTTTGCCTTCATCATCAAGTCAGCTCATATATAGCCCATGATTTACTGCTTTTTATGTGGGCTATGGTCAGCATACAGCCCCGCGCGGCCCCATAACCTACCGTAAACCCTCTTCTTCGCCATTGGGCCGACCACCGGACCGAGTTTCTTGTCATCGTCACGGATGATGGTGATGGATGGTGACTTACTGCTGGGCTCAAACTTCCCCCATAATAAAGAGGAAATTTACCTACTTATACTATACGCTGATCAGACGGTTTGCTATTAAGGTTTTATTTAGACTCTTTTGTAATGATATCTGATGTTTACGCGAGCACTACACATTGTAAATAAAACTACTTTTACGAATTATATCGCGTTTGTATTTGATTTATGATTGCCCGACGTTTCGAACACTTTGCAGCATTCATGGTCACGGGCGGACTAAGGTGTCTCACGTCCAACAAGTAATCGTTATTACAGACATTTGTTGGACGTGAGACACCTTAGTCCGCCCGTGACCATGAATGCTGCAAAGTGTTCGAAACGTCGGGCAATCATAAATCAAATACAAACGCGATATAATCCGTAAAAGTAGTTTTATTTACAATAGACTCTTTTGTGTTATCTGCATAAAATATCCCTTAGCCATGTTTTGTGATACCCAGGGACAAGAAAGGGTGGTGTTGTAATTCTTACTCCGTCACAAAACGGAATATAATCTATCATAATATTCTAGAATTAGCACCCTGAAGTGGCAATGGAAAGGTAATACGGCTTGACGAACCGACAGCCGCTGGGGAAGGAAGGTTTTCGAGTGGCGACCACGTATTTGACGATGCAACGTAGGACGCCCTCCCACTGGATGTAGCGATGACCTGGCGAAAGTTGGTGGTTGTCATTGTATGGAGGCGGCACAGAAGGCCTGGACACGTATTTAGCAGAATGATGAATGATTAGAATTAGAGGAACTGATGACATTTTAAAAGTCGCAGGGAGCTCTTAGACGCAAGTTTGCCCTTAAACGTTATATCCAACATTGAACATCTACAGGCCAATGTATATCCATCCAATACAGAATTCGTAATTAAGTATTCGTCCCATATTATGATAGGCCTCTACAACGACAGACAAAGATGTTTATGGCAACGTACGACAAAGTAACATTATCATACATTACCCTAAATCATTCAATGACCGAGTGACTGGAATGACTAAAGCATTTGATTTACAAACGAGATAAATACTAGTATTTATCTCGTTTCTAAAAACTATGGCAATTAATACACTTTATAAATTTCTAACATTACAATGTCATTACAATTATTTCTTAATTACGCAAAACATAATTTAAAATTTATTCTGATCTAGCAACCCAACCTCGCTTCACGTCGGTTTCAGTCGCATTTTAATTTCGTCGATTTTTAATCTCCAATATCTTCTCAAATATTACGATACGCGAATGCAGATCATGATCATGGTCTCGAATTGAATACCAGAACCGGGCAAAATTTCATAAGAGTCTCTGGAGTGGAAAATAGCCTAAATTACTCCTTAAGTATAGGCACTTGGTAGTCAAATATTATTAAAATCAATTCAGCCGTTTAGAAGATTACACGCAATAAACAGGCAGATGGACAGAGAAAAATGTTAACAGTGGTTTTTAAGCATAGGTATCGTGTAAATAACCGTGTGAACATAAAAAAAAATTATTACATCTACATTACAAACAGCCACTTCAATTTCATTAATTTGTATAGGTTTACCTTAATTATAAAAATATATTTTAAAAGTATTTGTTATAATAAAAAATAATTAAATGCTATGAAACATGCATAAGAAATCTGTATTTTATTTAAATATAGTTATGATTCGGTATATTGGCGATAACACAAGTAAATGTTTGCGCATAATAGATAAACATACACTGCTAAGAACTACTTTAGAATTGTTCAAGAAAATAGATCATATCATATTATATGCATTAGTCGTCTTTTACGACACCCACGGACAAGATAAGAAGTGTAAGGGGTGGTGAATTGTATTCCTACTCCATCAGCACACGGACAATTGCCGCTAATTATGAATCGATTTTTATAAGTCGTTTCTTACTTGGTAAATACTTCAGAGGAGGTTTTTGATCAAAATCTGACTATTGCTATTGAGAATTAGAATAGCTCGATGAACTAATAACTGTTGGAAAAGAAAGGTTCTCGAGTGGCGGCCATGTAACAGCGATACAGAATGACACACCGCTCTACCAATTAGACCGTGATATCTATCATGCAATAAGGAGTGTAAGGGGTGATGAATTGTATTCTTACTCCATCAATATATGGTTGGTATACATAGTTGACAGATACTAATATAAAAAATGAACGTGTGTACAAAGTACGCATAGCAGAAGTGAAACTTCTTTATCCTTTGTCTCTTTGTCCCTTATCCCCTTATCACCTTATCCCTTTATCCCCTTATCACCTTATCCCTTTATCCTTTTATGCCTTTATCCCTTTATGTCCGCTTAAACGACATGCTATCCCTACTCCACTGGAGAAATTACTCTTTATTCGAATCGACCGTGGTGGGGACGACAAAAAGATGGCGCGTAACGAAAAAATGTGACGCGTAACCGAAAAATGTGATGGTAAATTTTTTTCCAATGCTGATAAAGAAGTTTCACTTCAACCAGTTGAGCAAATCTTACAACCAAATATTCATCCTCATTTCAGCTCATATACGTGCCACTATTGGCCTCACGCCTCCTCAATCTTGAGAGCGAATTTAATCTACTATACCACGGACTCAAGACGAGGCCTTCCACAATGTGAGGGAAATCGATCTATTATATTACACTCGTCACATCAGGTTTGGTATAGGGTATTCTTTCGAGTTTTCCGTCTTTTGCATAGGTTTTATATTCATATTGCATCCCGTAGTCGTATTTTAAGACACCTACGGGCAGGATAGGGGATGGTGAATTGTATTCTTACCCCAAAACTACACGGAAAAACTTAGCCACGATTTAACCCAACAATTATTTTTAAATATTTTTAAATTAAATTGTATCTACACGGTATCACAGTTTCAATTAAAACACGCTTAATTGTCTGGCAAATTTCTTTATTATTCCAATTTTTGCGTGCGTTTTGAAAGCCTTTTAAAAAGCTCTCAGGCACGATCGGAGGCTTAAAGGGTACGATTTCAATATCCACTAAATGAACCATTTAAGGATATTACCTAAAACAAATATTTTTTTGGTTGAGCTTTTATATAATGCTAGAAATAACAATTTTCCTAAGTGTTTCTATCGAATTAAAATAAAAAATCAACTACTTTTAGTACCTTTGTTCTAAAAGTTAAATGCAAAGGTAGCAAACTATTTTTTTTATTAATCTGCATGATAGATATCACGATCCACCTGGTGGAGTGGAGTCTCATACTGTATCCTCTGTTACATGGTCGCCACTCGAGAATCTTTCTTCCCCACCAGTTATCGGTTCATCTAGCGATATAGGTACCCTACCCATTGCTAGGTAGGTACTTCAGCGTGCTAATTTTTGTTCTCTGTCAAATACATCTATTCTTCAAAGGATGTTGCTATTTGGACTCCTATTTGCACCATAACTCACTCAGTAAAAATATAAGGGTGCTATTGTTGTAACTTTATGTGGAGTTTCGCTTCAAGACAGTTCTGACCAGCGTGGTATAGTAGGTCAATCTCACTTCCATTGTGGAGGAGGCCCGAGCCCAACAGTGAGACTTACGTGAGCAGTGATGAATTAGCGGCATGATCGCGTAACATACATACCTACATACAAAAAAAAAACAAAGTCGAATTGGGAATCCCCTGCTTCTCTTGAGTTCTATAAAAAATATAAAGAAAATTTTATCTGCTAAAAGCGCCTCAGCATTGATTTTTCGGTATCTCATGCCGCAATACGTACTCTTAAGTTTGTTTGACTAAAAATTCCCATTAAATAGGTGTAAATCAAACAATCAGTCAAAGAGGAATTCTTTCAACTATTCTGTAAATTACATTAGACACCTCGGACAAACCTTGGCCGTATTATATACAAACAGAGCTTGCATGCATAGTAAATAATGGATACTTTAGGTATCAATAGAAGAAATGCTTTCACAAGTTAACACATAAGAACAAATAATTTCAAGTTCACGTTGGGCTTTAAAGTAAGCGAAGTGTGAATGACAGAAACATTTAACATTATTGCAACCAAAAACATTTTCAACCCAATTTTCAAAGACATAAAGTTCATTTTATTAAACGCGAGTGTTTAAATATTATTGTTGAAAGCAAGGTTTCAGACAGACATCTGTTGTATTTCTTCTCAACTGCATTCATGACTAGTACAGAAGCATCAGTTGCTTTAATTTAAATATTTATACTAAAAGACAGACGCGGTATAATTTCTTTTAAAATAAATTTATAATATCGACTCGACTGTCGTAAATTGAGTAATATAGTGTTGTAAATTGAGATTTGTTAATATAGACTGTGTATCAAAAAAAAATTGATTAAAACACAAGTTAGAGTGTCGTTGCTGACAGTTTTCTATCTGCAGCTTTGATGACCAACTCGTTTCGGTTTTATGAAGTACCCCACTACATTCGCAAAAAATTCACATTTGAGTATTAGCAATTTACTATTAACGACTGAAGGGCGATATAATATATTATGCAAATACTTGTATTTGGGCAATTATTATGGGAATGAAAACTAAAAATTAAAACCCTATAGGTATCAAAACCCGTGTAATCAGCGCCGGATAGTAAGTCAATTTTCCTCCGATTATCGAGGAGGCTCGAGCCTAGTAGTAGGGCATATATGATGATAATTGTTAAAATAGAACTGAGATTATGATGAGATGATTGTTTATAAAAATACGTTCTTCTTATAATTTGACAGTTATATCTATAGTCCTCAATTTAATATTTATAACATCGATTGTCCGTGTGGTGACTAAGTAAGAATACAATTCACCACTCCCTATCTTGCCCGTGGATGCCGTATAAGACGACTATGGGATATAATGTGCACATAACATCTGTGCAAGAGAAGGAAAATTCGAAATGAAACCCTATACCAACATGTCTGACCAGCATGGTATAGTAGGTCAAATTCCCTCCCATTATGAAGGAGGCCCGAGCCCAACAGTGGAACGTATGTGGGCTGCGATGTTGATGATGATGAACATCGATTTACCTGCTAAATGTGACGATTCGAGCATTATCTCCCACCTTGGGGTTTGCTTCATTAACGGACGTTGATAGTCTTGACGTGTTAATCAAAATGACAAAATTTTACAACCAAAAAGTATTGCCTCAAAGATTCTCTTTTCGATTACGATATCGCTTCGAGCCCAATAAACATCATAATAATTCTACCAGTACCAAAGGTTATATCGCTAACTTAATAGCCCAACACTAAAACGTGCTCATCCATTCAAATGTAGTATCATTGAAAGATTTCCAACCTGTACCGTAACGTTAGTGGTACTTAATATTAGTAAACATAGTTTTGTATAATATACAATAATATACATCACCCTTACAAAGTAATTTGACTGATAAAAATACAAAAAAAAATACAAAATTAATTTCTCTTCTTTAGTCATATATGAATTACTATTGAGCCTAATTTAGATGCGGCAGAGGGTAGTAACAATTTACTACACTACGCTGCCCATACGGTTTTTTTTTTGTCTTTGGTGGCAAAAAAGCAGCCAGCCCACGTAATAATAAGTGGTAAATGCCGCCTATAACCCCTACAACACCTGGGGCAAAGCTAGATCGCCTACTGTAAAGGTTTAGGGCCCCGATCTTTCGCTCAACGAATGAAACGCTATAGTCCTCGTTATCATCATCTCAGCTCATATACGTCCCACTGCTGAGCTCGAGCCACCTTCACAATGTGTAACTGAGGGCAACTGACATTCTATACCACGCTAATTGGATGGATTAGTACCTATACGGTTTTATTATACGTCTTCCTTCTCTTCATCATTTCAACTCATATAATTCCCACTGTTAGGCTCGAACCTCTTCCATAATAGGAGATAAATTGACCTTCTATACCACACTTGTCAGACAGGTTGGTATTTTTTTTTTATGGGTGGGCTATGGTAAGCGCATGCGCGGTCCAGTCCGTCCGGGGAGATGAAAGGACGGCGCGCGGGCCCATAACCCACCCGTACCCGCGTCACCTCGTTGTTGGGCCGACCACCGGAGCAGATGTGACTTGTCGTCAGTGGTAGACAGGTTGGTATAGGGTTTTATTTCGAGATTGCCGTCTCTTGCCTATGCAAGAGACGATAGACGATAACATCTATATGTTATATGCGTATTATATCCCTTAATCGTCTTTTACGACATCCACGGGTAAGACTGGGAGTAGTGAATGGTATTCTTACTCCGTCACCACACGGAAAACCACTTCCTCTTATAAAGATATTATCTGCATTATATAATCCGTCAGTCGTCTTAATGAAACCCACTGGCAGGAAAGTGGATAATGAATTGTATTAGAGCAATAGTAAAATGCTAATATATAAATCTTGATTTTCTTTGAATGCAGTAGCTGCAGACGGCAATCTGTCAGCAGCGAAATTCTATAACTTGTAAATTGAAAAAGTATTTCTTTTCTTATGAAATTACCTGCTTGGATCCCTTATACAGTTCGTATGACTTCATGAGAAAAGTAAAGAACATTGAAAATTTTATTCTTGCTCCATAACGACATAGAAGAAATTAATTGGATATAAAAGTAATTAGACCGTAACTTCGAGTGGTTCTGTTGTTCAAGGCGAAATCGGACACAAAACAGTATTAATTCTGTTCAAATTTCAGTTCCACCTATGTGTGACGTACTGTTCATCGTAGGAGTTCGTGTGTATGTGACTGAACTCTTCCTAAACAGCTCGATCGATTATAATAAGTTCCTCTCCCAACTCCGGGGACACACTAGTGCATTTGTGAAAGACTCTTACCATTTTGTCAGTGAAATTAAAGATCTACATCTCGCTGACAATGAAACTATGGTCAGTTTTGATGTCACATCACTCTTCACCTCTCTACCTGTGGAGGATTGCATCAAAACCATATCTAAGAAGCTATCTGACAATAATATGCCATTGGGATATGCGGAACTGTTACGTCAATGCCTCACAACTGGCTATTTAATGTGGAATGATGACTTCTACAAGCAAGTAGATGGAGTGGCTATGGGCTCGCCGGTCTCCCCTGTCGTTGCCGATATATTCATGGAGGACTTCGAGGAGACGGCCTTATCAAGCTCACCTGTCACACCCAGGTTCTACAAGCGGTACGTAGATGACACTTTCACAATATTACCCACAGACAAAATAACCATATTCCTAAACCATCTTAACTCCATTAATCCAAAAATTCAATTCACTATGGAACTGGAGTCAAATAACTCTTTAGCCTTCTTAGACATTTTGGTTATACGTAACCCTAATAACACCTTGAGTCATACAGTGTATCGTAAAGCAACACATACAGACAGATACTTGAACGGTGATTCTCATCATCCCCCTTCACAGTTAGCTACCGTGTGTAAATCTTTGTTGCAGAGAGCACGAGGAATCTGTGACGATAAACACCTGGCTGGGGAGCTGCAGCATGTCAAGCAGGTGCTACGTGCAAACAAGCTGCCAGTTCCTCGCCCCCGTCGCAGAGACCGAGTGAAACCACCCACAGTTGAGCGCCTTCCTGCAATACTACCTTATGTCAAAGGAGTCACTGACAAGATTGGCTACATCCTGAAACGCTCTTCCATTAAAACTTATTTTAAGCCACTGAAGAGGATTAGCCAATTCTTACCACCTGTCAAGTGCCAGATCCCTTTACAAGATGCAGGAGTATATAAACTTGACTGTGACTGTGGTCTCTCTTACATTGGACAAACAAAGAGATCCATAAGAACTCGGATCAAAGAACACATAGCCGATGTGAAGCACCGCCGGGACACTAGGTCTGCAGTCTGTGAACATAGTCAGGACCGCGCCCACCATAACATCAGGTTTGATAAACCACAAATCCTCGCAAAAGAACACCGATACCTGCCTAGAATGGTACGCGAGGCTATTGAGATTAAAAAACACAAAAATTTCAATAGAGAGGATGGCTGGGTGTTACCATCAAGCTGGGATCCTGTTATAAACATTATTAAAAAGAAATCCAAAAAGACCACCACAAGACTGCAAGACACCGTGAGCTCATATTGTATAGATTTGACCCACAATAATAATAACTAAAGATAATTTTATAAATTAAAACCTTTTTAGTAACATAAAGTAAGCCGCCTTCAAAATTAACTTTAATTTAGCATCATGTTACCTGAGTTTTCTTGCCGGATCTTTCTCAGTGTAACCGTGTTCCGATCCGGTGGTAGTATACTAGATTATTAGTTAGTTTTTTAAATATAATTACTATTAATTTTAATGTTTAATTATTACTAACCATAAACAATATAATTTTTTCATGTAGAATCATTTTCTTCTTACACTGGCAATAAATTTTGTATCAAAATGTGGGTCAATATTTAATAACTAATTTCTGTATCGGGTAGATAATTATAAATTTTCTGCAGTAACGATGACTTGTTGGACGTGAGACATCTTAGTCCACCCGTGATCATGAACGCTGTAAAGTGTTCGAAACGTCGGGTAATCAAAAATCAAATACAAACGCGATAAAATCCGTAAAGTAGTTTTATTTAAAAATAAGTTCGTGTGTTCAGGTGGATTCGAGAAAGATTTAGATTAATACTTGGAACTGGTAGATGGCCGTGCGATCGATTTCAAGGAGATTTTTTTTTATTTAAACAGAACATCGTCTGTTAAGGTGTATATTTTAATGCATACAGCTGTATATTGTCAATATTATAATAGCATTGAATTATAACGACCTTATGTGCTCCGAGCGATCGAGAATTCGTTCTTAACAGTTTGCAATTTAGTAAATTACCTACAAAACAATAATAATATGTTACATTCGTATAAATTTTATTTAATATATATCATCATCATCATCATTTCAGCTCATATACGTCCCACTGTTGGGCTCGAGCCTCTGCCACAATAGGAGGGAGATTGACCTCTATTACTCTATCATGCTGGTCAGACAGGTTGATATAGGGTTCTATTTCGAGTTTTCCTTCGCTTGCATAGATGTTATATGCGTATTGTTTCCCTCAGTCGTCTTTTAGGACATCCACGGGCATGACTCCGTCACCACACGTAAGTTATATATAATTGTGAAGAATATGTGTGCTGTATGGCAGCGGCTGCGAATATTACCAACTCTGACATTGCTCATAAGTGTCGTAAAAGACGACTAAGAGCTTTACATAGATCAGGTCCAGCTCCATGTGATACCGTCTGGTCAACAATTACACTGCCAAAGAGGCTTGACATCAGGCAAGCCGTTCATAACACTATTTTCAATAACTTTTGCAATGTGTACTATGAAAAAAGAGTACTTATATATTGAGTCGACCACAAGTAATTGATATAAGAGCAAGGTGATGATAAGATCCCTAGTCGCGGGTGACTGGAACGGGGAATTAGTCCGTCACCCGCCGAGGCCGACCGCGCGAGGAAAGACCGACGTCCTCCCCGAAGGGGGGACGTCGGTCGAAGAGAAGGTACTCCTCAAGGGATATTCCGTCGGGCCGACGACTGACGACAAGTCACCCTACTCCGGTGGTCGACCCAACGACGAAGGCGACGTGTCACGGATGGGTTACGGGTGTGCGTACTTACGCCCCTCTGTCGCCCCGAACGGAGACGTGCGAGAAGTGCGCCGACCGTAACCCACCCGCCAAAAAAAGGGTAATGATAAGATTGGTTTATTCGTTATTAGTTTAAAAATTTATTTAAAAAAAAATGACATTGTATGACCTGTTTATAGTGATAATACCCTACTGAGATAAATGGAGAGAAATCTTTAAATGTTATCAAATCGGACAATATATTAGGTAATAAAGCCGCCGTTGTCAAAACAAACAGCTGATATAACAAAATTTGATAACGGGTTATTATGGATATTATTACAAATATCGCCAGAATTATTGTTAATTGCACGTGATGCCGCCCTAGCAGTGGCTGCGGGTGACCGGACCGGGGATTTAGTCCGTCACCCGCGGAGAGGCTGACCTCGCAATGGCGACCGCCGTCCCGGGAAGGGGACGTCGATAGGAAAGAGTACTTTCTCGGGGTATTTCGTCGGACCGAGCACTGAAATCAAGGAACTCTGCACCGGTGGTCGGCCCAACGACGAAGGCGACGTGCCATCGGGTGGGGAGCCGGACGGCGGGTGCGCTGATGGTAGCCCACCCCAAAAAAAAAGTGTTATTGTTAATAACATTAATTATGTAAGCGATTCCTGAAGGTGAATCTACTTGCACAGTCAGTTTGTTTAAAATATATCTACATTAATAAGTTACGACCTGGTTAAAGTTGCTGAGCGTCGTTGAATGCAGGCAGCATAGGATCGCACTTTGTGGCGAAACAAGAGGGTGGTCTACGTCCAGCAGTGGACGACGATAGGCTGAATGATAATGATGATGAATAAGTTATGTTAACACCTGTCTAGTTCCCATTCTTCATCACAACTCATACACTGCTGAACTGAGTCTTCTCTAAAATAAGTAGACGATATGGTTCGACAAAGGATTTTATTTCTAATTTTCCTTCTCTTGTAGTAATCATATCTGCTTATGTCCATTCTGTGTGGTAACGCAGGAATACAATTCATCACCCCTTTTTTGCCTGTGTAAATAGTAAGTCAATATTCCTCCAGTGGGACGTATGCGAGCCGAGATTATATTATAAAACACGAAATAGTAAGCAAAACAAAAATAAATAATAATCATTGTACATTTAAATACAGAATTACAGCTATGGCTTATCCCATTTGTGACAAAAACACTTTCGAATTTCAAACTCAACTTGAAAAGACTGATTATCAGCAATGTCCTCTCGACCCTTGACATCTGTTCTGCTAGCAACGTGAACGAAGAACAGCGGGTATTTGAATAGCGGGTATATATCATAAAATACATAATTATGGTATTAGATGTATAACCAGTCAAAAGTTTTCAGTTGCCAAAAAAAAAATATAGTCGAATTGAGTCCTTTTTTGAAGTCAGTTTAAAAATATCAAGACTGCAGTTGAACGATATCTGGAGGTACTAACCACTGCCAGCGGTACAACTTAATCTGAATTTGTTTGTTTAAATTCTTATGCTCATTTTTATTTCTGGAGTGAAAACTTCTAAATTCATTTGAGTAGGCATTGACTGCTGGGTTCGAGCCTCCTACACAATAGTGGTCAGACAGGTTGGTATAGGGTTGTTTCGAGTTTTCCTTCCCTTACATAGATGTTAGATATAGAGAATGCTTTTAAGCGTCTTTTTCTACACCCACGGGCAAAACAGTGTGTGGTGAATTATATTCCTACTTCGTCATCACACAATGAAAAAATGACTAAAATGTACAAATTAGAAGGAAATCATTTAATATTTTTATACTATACTAAAATGACTCAGGACTGCGTCAGTTAATTGTATATTAAGTTCGTCATCATAATCGAGTTCCACGTAGTGCACCCGACTGAATAAGCAGAAAATTATATTATGTATCGCCCCAAAAAAACATTAAGTATTGACCCCTATTTTCGCTCTTTGTGTGAATTCATGTTCAAATAAGAGGCATTTACATATTTGGAAACTTATCTATAGAATGCAAACACTTTTTTATAAGTGAAAATTTCTATAGCCAGATTTGTATAGAGTAAATTTATGTAAGTCCTCTTCGACATAATCACGTGACGTATTAACGCTAACTCTCCGTGTGGTAACAGAGTAAGAATACAATTCACCATTCCATACCTTGCCCGTGGATGTCGTAAAAGACAACTAAGGAATATAAGAAAGGAAAACTCAAAATGAAACCCTATACCAACATATCTGTCCAGCATTGTATAACAGGTCAGGAAGCCCGAGCAAAATAGTAGTACGTATGAGGGCTGTTGCTGCGATTAACGCTAACCTTACATTCCGTAGCTATAACAATGTCAATATATCTGTGGCGATCAATGTCAAAACCAGTTAAATGTAAGAAATTTTAATTCAAAATTAAACAAGTTATGCCCAGCACTAGTAGATTTCCCGCCGAGAGGACCATCGCGTGAGAAAAGACCGACGTCCTCCCCGAGGGGGAGACGTCAGTCGATGGGAGGGTACCCCTCAAGGGTACCCCCCTTCCTTCGGACCGACCACTGACTACAAGTCACCCTGCTCCGGTGGTCGGTCCAACGACGAAGGCGACGTATCGCAGGTGGGTTACGGGTGTGCGTGCTTACGCCCCTCTGTCGCCCCGGACAGAGTGGAGCGAGGAGCACGCCGACCGTAACCCACCACCCAAAAAAAAAAAACTAGTGAATTTGGACTGTAAAGATAGTATTTTGTCATCTATTGCAAATTTAGTATTTGTCATCTATTGCACAGTTACCGCTTCTGTGCAACTTAGTTTTCTGGTAGAAAAAGTGTAAAAAAGCCCACTTAGTGATCGAATCCCGAATGACCAGAGCACGTAGTCAGCAATGGCATACTTACGTCGATAAAACAACGAAGTCAACACGAGTGATTCACCTTCAAACTAAAGTACTGTAGTAAAGTTAACTTCTTTTCATTCGCGCGATGATTTTACTAAGAATACAATGCGTCACCGTTTATTTTTCCTGTGGATCCTATACAAGTTGACTAAGGGAATGGATTCACGTCCATTTGCAAAATATCTGGTGAGATAATTTGATCACAGACTTGTTATCAACCACCTCGTAATTCATCATCATCTCAGCCTAGATACTCCCCACTGTTGGGTTCGAGCCTATGGGTGGAAAATTGATTTATCATGCTGGTCAAACGGGTTCGCATAGGGTTTTGTTTCGAATTTTCCTTCTCTTGCATACATGTTACTTACATATTTTATCTCTTAGTCGTCTTTTACGACACCTACAAGTAGGACACGGGTACGCCGACACCAACGTGTGGTGATGGAGTAAGAATACAAATCACCACCCCCTATCTTGCCTGTGGATGTCGTAAATGACGACTATGGGATATAATATGTACATAACATGTGTGCAGGAGAAGAAAAACTCGAAATGAAACCCTGTACCAACATGTCTAACCAGCTTGGTATAATAGGTCAAATTCCCTCCCTTTGTGGAGGAGGCCCAAGCCCAAAAGCGGGATGTATGTAGGCTGCAATGATGATGAAGTCAGGTAGGATAGGGGGATGGTGAATTGTATTCTTAATTCGTCACCATACGGTAAATAATCTTAATCTATGCTGTCATATATTGTATAGTCCTAAACGTAAGTGTAAATAAAATCACGAAATTAATATCTTTTAACAATTTGGACCTTATTATCATTTAAATCGGGTGGAATGTTATCAATATTTGTTTAAATTGGAAAAAAATATATTAAGGCAGTTATGGGTATACAAATTTATGAAGCAAAAGATTTGAATATATTCAAATTTAAATTGGAAATCATTTAGTTTGCATAAACTCCGCGACGGTACTTGCATATTGCCAGTTTTAGTACTTTAAATTAAAATAAACTACCGCCAGATCGGAGCGAGGCGATATTGAGAAGATCCGGCAAGAAACTCGGACGGCGTTGTCTATTATAAATTTTATCCGGCTTCAAAAAACGAGAAATATCTGAATCGATTTTGATGATTCTTTTTATTTGAAAGCTAATGCTTCCGATTTTATCCCAATTATTTTATTAAGATATGCCCAGTATTTTTGCATTATCGTCAATAACGCGTATTTCCTTCACTACATTCTTTTGAAGTAGTTTTATTTTTAATTTTTACTATATTTTTTTTTTAAGAAAATTTATAAATGTCTTGTAAGTATAAGTTCCAGTATGATGCCCTTCGAATCACAATATAATACAAAATATTCTGACTGGCCTAGATCCCACAAGCGCCACCCGATCACAAGTTGACTATTAGAGCAGCCATTACTCCTCTCAAAAAGATGGAGGAAAGGGATTATAGGCAAAGCCTTCTTCAAACTCCACAACTTTTAGCCCATATACCCATATCATTGTGATATAGATAATTATAGTGAGTATTACACCCCACTCATCAGATGGGTTCAGAACTATCTCAAATAAAACCCAAGCTGATTTGAGATCTCATAACCCGCTGTTTCATCCTATTGGGAGGGCCAGTGGAATGACTGTCTTGATTTCGGTACACATACATACATATACTCACGCTTCTTTCCCGTAGGGGTAGGCAGAGACTACTTCCCTCCACTTGCTACGATCTTGAAATACCACTTTCGCCTCCTCCACATTCATTAATAATGCATGTCGGTTTAGGGTACTACTAACCTGGCGTTTCTTACGTCGTCTTCGATGTGATCATGAAACGTCCGCCTTGGTCTTCCCCATCCAACACTTCCATTCACATTCGCCCTATTAACTGTCCATGTTATAGCCTCCTTATTCATCCTCTGTACATACAGCAAGGTGATGATGATGATGATTACCTAATGGTCTCATAAAACACTCATGGGAAGTGACAATGCTGTACAACAATATATTCTTTCTTTATCGGTCCATTCTTGAGCTGGAGATCTGCAATATCTCCCAGCCCTTTCCCTTTCAGTTTTCTATTATAAATAACTCACACTTAACCATATTTTATATAAAAAAAAAGATTATATCATACCCATACAACAAGTTGGACAATAGTCATTATATTATTCACTCACACACGTAACGTCGACATCTGATTGGTTAGAAAGTCGGACAGACCTACACATAGTTGCGGTGTGGTTTTGTTGCGAGAACTCGCTCCGCTCTGATGGTTTTGTGGTGTGCTAATGTACGCATGTCTCTAGTTAATGTTTGTATGTAGTTTTGTATTCAAAGTAGATACTACGACGCCATTGGGTTTTATTGTAAATACGTACATAATTTTAAAACTACAAACATATAAAATTACTGTTATAGGGCATTAGAGAGTAATGAGGAAACTAGAAATCAAAATTCTTTATCAAGCCTCTCATGAGCATATTGTAGACATGTCGCTGTCATTATAGCATTTTATTGCCGTGGCAAATGAACAGACAACCTACATGATGGCAAATAGTAACTATCGCTTATGAACCCCTGCAATACCGAGCGCATAGGCATGTTACCTAACATTGGGTGGGATTTGCGCTTCTGGCTGTCTCGCTCACTGAGGCAAGCGCAGTAGCAAATTGCTGCTATTAGGTCAGTTGCAGATTTTCTGTGATGGTATGGAACTACCAGATGAGCCAACCAATTTATGACTGCAAACAGATAACTTTTAACAGCGTGGCCTAGCAACTGGCAGAAAACCTTTTAATCCCTGTTTTTCCATACTAAAAGCACTGATTCATAATCATGGATACAAACGTTAGTTTAACAATTCACATAAAGTAGTCTGTCAGTAAGTTAAATCTTAACCATGATTTCATTGCTGATAACCAAATCAATATATAGGAATATTGACAGAACACGAAAATGCACGTATTTCACCATTATATCATATTCACTACACTTCAAAACTTTCTCTACATCATATTGCATAAAATATCAGCAAAATTATTCAATGTAACACTGTAACACTAAAATAAATAAAAGATATGAGTGCCACATGGCATTTCAACATTCGCGCCAAAACTCCGTATTAATATGTAATACAATAAGGTGACCAATTCACTAATAACTTATTTCCTCCTACCTTCAAGCCCAAAGGAAAATCGCAAGGAAAACAGACACTGACAACTTATTCCATTCCATTATAGTATGCGCAATGCGCATTATGAAGGACTAACTTATGCGCGCTAAGCCGTTCAAAAGACTTTTGGTGCACTATTTCGTAATTATCATATCATCATCAACGCAGCTAATATATGTCCTACTGCTGGGCTGGAGCTGCCTCCATAATAAGAAGGATATTGACCACTACGTTGGTCAAACGGGTTTGGATAGGGTTTTATTTCGAGTATTTCTTTTCTTACACAAACGTTACATGCACGATAGGGAGTGTTGAATTGTACTCTTACTCCGTCATCACACGGATAGTTTTTATACATAAAGATAAAGTTGACCAGAATCTACATTTAATTGATTTCGCTAACTAGTTTCATCCATTACACAGTTAATTCGCAATGATTGTGTCAAACTAATAAAGCGAAACTTAAACATTACTAAAAGCAGAACTTCGGTATTTCAAAGTCAAAGACGAAGTTAACTGCTCATTAAAACGGCCATATCTAAAATTAGTTCCCTCTGAAGGATGGTCCATAAACGAGGCAGAAACCAGTTCTTTGTTACCACTAGCTATTATTGTCTCTGTGCCATGCTATCGTATCTAAAAACCGGTTTCAAAAACCACATACATTGCTTAATACGAAGCTTAAGCCGGGCACATTGGTTATTAATACATTGGTTTCAATTAAGTAAACTATAAAGTATATTATACTTTAAAACGTCCTTGACGCATAAAACTTACCGTTTCAGAACGAGGACATATGTATGTAATGTGTTCGAGTTTTGTTCGAGTTTCTAAACGGAAAATAATCTGGTTGTATCTCCGCTGTGTGATTACAGGAAATAAAGCAGTTTCTCGTCGAATGGAAGTAATTGGAAATTGTTTGCAACACTGTTAATTATTTATGAATTTTATATCTAACGTGTGGTGACGGAGTAAGAATACAATTCACCGGCTCTCTTGCCGGTGGGTGCCGTATAAGACAAGTAATAGATTAAATTATGCATAAAACATCAATGCAGGAAAAGGTAAACTCGAAATAAATGCCTATACCAACACGTCTGAACAATGTGATATAGGTGAACTTCCCTGTCATAGTGAGAGATCCGAGCCCAACAGTGGGACGTAAACGGGCTGAGATAATGATGATGATAGTATTTTTAGAAAATAAATGAGTTACGAGGTGATGATTATGATATTATTTGCCTTTGGAGAGACTTACGTTTGAGCTGTCAGTTCGGCTGGTCAATGGAAACATGTTGTAACGTGGCTCATAAAGACACCGCCCCTATCCGAAACTTATACATCGGTTTCAGTTCAAAAATATTCGATAGTTTTGATTACGTTTACGGAGCTCCATAAATTCTCAATTCTATAGTAACAAGAAAATAAAAAACTTCGTATATTCTATGGTAAATAAAATTATAATGAACACTGCATCCTTTTTCCTTCCGCATAACAGCTATAAAAACAAATAGATGTACTAAATATTATACAGGAAAGATAACAATACAAGTACCAACCATAAATACAAGTTGGGCAACGTAATAAATAAAATGGGTACCTATTTATATGAGAATGTAATAATTCACTATTTGACATTCAATAATCAATTAGTGTACTTTGAAATACTAATTATGAATGTACATATACATGTACTATCCATAATTGCTATTAATAAAATTGAAAAGATAGTTTTAAACGTGTTAATCTTAGCTAAAAACAATTTCATTTCAAAAATCTTACTGTCCAAGATAGTGTAGAGTTAAAAAAAAGGTTTTATATTATACACGCCCTCGCTTCGTTTCGGTTTTAGTCGTTTTGCCCGCGTAGTTCCCGTTCCCGTGGGAATGCCGGGATAAAATATAGCCTAGTTTACTCCCTGATATTATAGCTTTCCATTGGAGAAAGAATTTTTGAAATCGGTCCAGCCGTTTTGAAGATTACCCGGAACAAACAGACAGACGAAAAATTTTTAATCTGTATTTTAGGCATAGGTGTCGTGCAAATAACCGAGTGAGCATAAAAAAAGCCTATTATTTTGACATTACAAACAGACACTCGCAATTTTATTTATTGGTATAGATATACTCTGAGACATTTAGAGAATGGACAGACCCTATACCGTGGTGATAAAATAACAATTCACCACCCCTCTCTCTTGCCCGCGATTGTCGTAAAAGGCGATTAAGGTATTAAATATGCTTACAATATCTATGCAATAGAAGAAAAACTTGAAATAAAACCCTATAATAACACGTCCGATCAGCATGGTATAGTAGGTCAATTGCCCTCCTTTAGTTGACGAAGCTCGAGCCCAACAGTACACGTAAGTAGGTATATAAGCTGAAATGCTGATAACGATGACAATCTCTATAAAAGTAAGCAAATCGAACAAAATTTGGTAATAATGAAACAGCTGCGCGATTGCCGTTGTCATAAAAACTGCTCAGATAACAACAATAGTAATTGATGTATTGCAATATCAGCATCATTAAAAGATTTAAAGTAGTTCAGCTTGCTGCGGAGCGGACTATATATTCTGTATTGCGGTGTTAAAATTCAGAATACGAAAATTTGTAGAAGATCGAATGTAACTAACATAGCCTAAGAAATAGTACGTTGAAGTGACAATGGGCTGGCCACATCGCTTCCCGCCGAGCTGGCCACGGACGACAAGGAATGACGGTACCGGTGTTCGACTTAGGTCGAAGGAGTGGGCTATGCGGCCGCGAACTGCCGTTTTATCACCCCGGACGGAACGGACAGCGTGAGAGCTGACCATAGCCCACCCAAAAAAAAAGGTCATATCGATCATGAAATCACCGGCCTTTGCGGAAGGAGGCACAGGACCATTCTGATTGCCATTCTCGTAGGGAGGCCCATGGTCCAACAATAGACGTCTACGGACTGATGGACGGATGGATGATATTGTGGTATTTTATTCATAGTCTTCATCATTTCAGCTCATATAGAGTTATGTGGGGTAACCGTACGCGGTGAGTAAGTGTACGCAGTGAATATTGTGCATATGACATGGCTGAGAGCTGGCCGAAACCTATCGCGTTTGGTTCGCATTTGACCATCGAGCAAAAGTAACGCGTCCCAGGTTTATCGCTCAAACCAACAGGCACTTAAAAATAAAATTTTGTTTTTGAATGCTTTTCTTATTTATTTTCAAAAACTTTAATTGGTTGTTTAAGGCATCGTTCTAGTTGATGAATAAGTGATCAGGAATAGAAGCAACTAATCAATATTTTATGTAAATTTGTGTATTTAATCTAAGGTAAGTAATATTTTTTTCTGTATAAAATTTATTCTCTTCATCGGTTTGGGGTAAGTGTGGGGGAGTAAGTGTACGTGTATTATAGTGAGTATCCTTACCCTATTAATTTAAAATAATTCGTTTTTATACTTTCCAGACTGAAAATGCCCCGCAAATACATAAGAAAATGCCCCGATCGGAAAGTCTGTACCTCAGAGTCTGTACTCTAGAGCAGATTAATGCAGCCAAAAAGTTGATTGAAGAGGAAAAATCGAAACGAACAGTGGCAGAAATTGTTAGCAGCAATGAGAGTACTTTAAGAAAACGTTTGAATCTCAAATTCTTTATTTTTCTCCCCAAAAGAATGAAGGGTGAACTTATAGATGGAGCTCCAACTGGAACATGAGCACTATTGTCCGTTATATCAAGAGAAGTATGGCGATACAACTGAAGTGTGGATTCGGTGTTCAATATATAAGCCTTGATGGCTTGAAGCTTGCATCAGCTACGAGAGCAGCACATTAATTTGTGATCTCTGTATAGCAGAAGATTAGTTTTCGATAAAAACACCAATTATTATTAGAACAAAAATATATGTTTTGTTATTACTGTCAAAGGTTTATTATATTAGAATAAACGTTGCTTTTTTCACAATCACCTGTATATTTTATTCTAGAAGCAAAGTGCCTAAATTTGCGTACAGTTGCCCCACATGACTCTACATCCTCCACAATAGGAGGGAGATTGACCTTACTATATCATGCTGGCCACACATGTTGATATAGGGTTCTGTTGCCGAGTTTTCCTTCTCTTGCATAGATGTAATATGTATATGGTATCCCTTAGTCGTCTTTTACGACATCCACTGGCAAGATAAGGAGTGGTCAATTGTATTCTTACTCCGTCACCACACGGAAAATTATTTTTTATTTATATCTTGCTATTATTATTAATGCCATTAGACTACGTAGATATATAAATAAATTGACAAAGGGTATTGACAGAGCTAATGTATGTATGTATGTATGTAATGGTTAAAAATGTAATGAAAACTTAGGTCATTCGGTGCAGTCACACCACACAAAATTACGTGATTCACACGCTATTGTACAAAATAAACTGACTGACCAATGCTTATTTATTATTGACGCGTTTATACAACAATTATAAAAATTCAATTGCATCAAATAATATAGTTAAAATAATGTAATCATGAGGACTACCGACAAAAATGAAAACTTCAAACACTGACAAATTGTTGCTTTTCTTCGGATATTTAAATTGTTTGGTATTCAATAATTTTTTTTAACTAAAGCTTTTTACATTTATCTTGTCTGTGTGGTGACGGTGTAAGAAAACAATTCAACACTCCCTACTCTTGCCCGTGGATGTCGTTAAAACGACTAAGGGATATCATACGCATACAAAACCTATGTAGGAGAAAAAAAAACTCGAAATAAAACCCTATACCAACCTATCTGACCAGCATGGTATAGTAAGGTCAATTGCCCTTCTATTATGGAGAAGGCTCGAACCCAGCAGTGGGACGTATATGAGCTGAAATGGTGACATTTATCTGGTTTTAACATCTATCAGCACAGACATAGCTACAGATATAGTGTTAGCGTTAACACATCCTGAGGCCATGTCGATGACTTACATGAATTTCTGATATAGGTAAATATGTAGCTGTTGAAATTGAAACTGTTGATCAAATCACATTGCTGAAATAGTGCAAATGACTGCTCTCCTTGGCTTAGGCATATAGAATAAACGATGAAGAAAAGTCCATCGCATTCATTAATTTAATATGACGAATTATAGTCAGCTAAGTTTAACCAGATTTCGGAGAATATCGTTACCCATGGAGTGACCCTCCATCCAAAGGATAACGACATTCTAGAATTACATTTCTATACCTAAAAACCCTTTAATTGATACCCATATAAAGATTGAAAAGTAAAATATAACTTACCGTTGTAGAAGATTATGAATGGAAGGCCATATTAAAATTAATATTATTGAGTAATGCATATTGGATTGTCACCAGAAGTTATACCTTATATACAACACTTCAGCTCAATTGGACTTCAGAAAACAAGGTAAATTTAATGTGCAACATACAGACTGACCCCGGAGCAGGCAAAATTAATTAATAGACCTAAAATATAGACCACTTTCAGCGATAAATATCCTTACTTAAACCATATTACGGTAAATAAAACTACTTTACGGATTTTATCGCGTATTTGATTTTTGATTACCCAACGTTTCGAACTCTTTACAGCGTTCATGATCACGGGCAGACTTAATCCGTAAAATAAAGAAAACTCGTGTAAACATCATAAGCAGCAGTATTTGTTGATCTAGATTTGTTATATTACTAATAATCTTTGTTTTTCTTTTTTATGTTTAATCTTGATGTTTCTGTCTAATATTTCTGTATATTTTTTTTTTCTAATCTTTATTTTGTATTACTACTTCTATTATTGCGTATGGTACGCTGTTAGCAATAAGAAATCAATTGAATTAAATAAATAAATAAAAATAAATAAATCATTACATATTACGCTAATTATTAAAAATACTTTAATGAACACGGCAGTACTTGACTTAAAGGAATCGAAAAGTGGCTATTCATCTCATTTCAGACCTTGAGACTAAAGTCTAGCTACACTAAATCACTCACTTTTAGCATTGGGTTATCCCAGCTGTGTTTTGATAAATTAAGCACGCAAATTAGCTCATCAAAAGTCAATATGCACAACTCGGGGACATTTCTAACAGATGTAAGCTCCAATGGTGCAGACTGTTGAATACCTTATAGAGCATACATTATGCATGTACAATTTTAACTATTTATCGTATGTAAATGGTAGGTTTATACCTATGCCCATTTTTATAACACTAAATATTGAACTACGTTGTATTCGCGAGTCTAAAATATATGAAATAATATTTTTTACGAATATTATCGCGTTTATAGTTTTAATTTCCCGACGTACACACAGCGTTTATGGTCACGGTAGGACCTAAATCCATAAAAATAGTTAGATATTTGCAGTATGGTGGCAGTTAAGAATATTAAGTGTCGTAAAAGATAATAAAGAACTAAATACCTTAGCCCTCACGTGTAGTATTGGTGGATGTTTACATCAACATGTTGACTCGATGTGATACCGCCAGGTCAACAATTAGGGTTGACGTCAGGCAGAATAACTATTGTCCAAAACTTTTGCAATATGTACTACGGGTATCTATGTACACACAGAGTCATATAGATATTAGACATATTTTTAATAATATATTCTCCTAAATTTCTTCAACTAAATAAAAATATTATATTTTAACTAAAATGTTCCTCACCCTACTTTTTCCATATCCATTCGCAATCGTTCCATATGTCTATTAAAACCTTTAATAACATTATTGGACTGCAATAAAGATTGAAAATGAAATAGACTGCGTCTACCTTCTGCAAGTCAGAGATCAAACCTGCACATACCATTGAGTTGGCATCCAGCTAACACTAAAACTACACAGTTTGCCCATATGGTGACAGCATCAGACTTATTCATAACTACCGCTTAATTTTCCATTAGTATAATACAAGTAGAGTAAAGGAAAAAGTCTTTCACCCCATGTAATCTACGTGGTAAGAAACTTCATCCTCAGGTCTGTTACATTTCATTAGACAAACTATAGCACCAAGTGACTATAATAAATAGTGTTTTCTTTTCGTGGGCGGGCTATGGTCTGGACGCACGTTATCTGTTCCTTCATGGTGACGAAAGGGCAGCGCGCGGACCCATAACCCACCGGATTCCCTCCCTATCGCCATTAGGCCTACCACTGTTACCAAGTCCTTGATATCCGTGTCCAGCCCGGATGATAAATAATAGCAAACCCAAAACTCGAAAACTAGTAAGTACTCGAGTCATTGTAGGACAATGTCATGGTTGCCGGCACGACTCTAGAACGGTAGATCTAATTGTCCCTAAGCCGTGTCCGTTTCCTTGAAGGGTTTTATTAGCACTTTTAACTTTTTGGTTGATTATGATCCGGCCGCACCCATAGGCCGTGGCGATGGAAGAGCATCGTAGATCTAATACGAAGAGGGTACTCTCTTTAGCTATCAAGTGCAAGAACATCATAGTACTACATTCTCTTTGGTGGTCCACCAATCAGATTAAATTAAGTTCTTATTACCTTTCTCTGACATTATTATTACCTTAATAATTTCTGACATTTACTTACTTACACATAAAATAAAACAATTTTAACAGATATTATGGTGTTTTAATTTCGTTTCATTATCCCGAAATTTTGAATCTTTTTCAGCGTTCCTAGCCATAGGAGGATAGGTACAGGAACAATTTTAAAGATTTTTATCTACCACTACAATATTAGCTATCAATTTTAAACATCTTTTTTAATATTAAATACCGTCAGAAAAATAAAAAAGATTTACATGTAAAAAGAATTTATATTTTATTTGTTCTCTTAAAATTAACATTAATATTATGATAATCATTATAAATTATGATAAGAAATTAAAGTTAACATTTTAATATGTTACCATCTATGACCCCACAGAGCAGTCACACTGAGAAAGGTTTGGCAACATGATGTCTTTTCAACAATTATTTATTTTACATTCATTTCTATCAACGATCAATAAAATTTAGGGAGCACCTAAGGTAATATCAAAATAAAACATGAAAACAATGATATGTGACAAATGTATCCTTAACCCAACCTAAATGTAAACCACCTAATACAGCCTTTATCATTTTAGCCACCACCACACAGCAAGACCTCGTTATTATTACGCTATAATATTCACGCTTGACAGACAGGGTGGCGATGGCAGGTTGGACTGTAGGGTCCCCATAAAAGTGCCGATGCCCATTAGGTCATCCATTAGCCGGTTTTTATGACCCACTAAAGTCGAGGAGTCTGTAACAGTGGTCTGCCCAAAGGCGATACAGGTACGTCAGATAAGGTAAGGCAGGTTTTCACGTCCTCCCTTCCGTCACCCAATGAAGCGCGAGGTGTTACTGGACCATAACCTGTCCCTACAAAAAGGCTGATTTTACGACACCTACGTTAAAGCAAAGGGAGGTAAGACATGGTATTCTTAGCCAGTCATCAGACGGGATCCTATAGCTGTTGTGTAATTTTGTCGAATTTAATGGATCGTTTATCCGTGAAACGCTTTTTAATTTAAACCTTGATAATAAAAAACATTGAGTAACACAATGAGGCCGAAGCCTCGTTTTAATATTAAATATTGTTTTATCATTCATATTTTCACGTATTTGACCCCGAATGTTTGAGCATAAATGTAAAACACTTATGTAATTCTGAGGTATAAAGTATCTATATTTAGTAGTTTATTCTATGCATAGTTTATAGTTTATTCGTATGTAACAATTATGTATCTTTTCTCGTGGTGAAGGAGTAAGAATACAATTCACTACACCATAAAAGCGGGGTCATAAAATATGTTGTAGGACAAGAATTCAAAAACATACCAACCGGTCTGCTAAGCAAAGTATTATAGACCAATTTCATTCCTGTTGCCACTACTCCATAAAAACAGGAAAAAAAAACTTCCACACATTATTTTTTTTTTTTTTTGGGAATCTGGAAGTGTCATGTGGTGTTCTTGTATTATATTCAATATCTTAGTGTTTTAACGTGTTATATTCAATAATCTTGATGTCATTTTATGTAATATATAGCGGCAGAACTGCTGAGGTGTAGTGAATATGATATAAAACTGCTATACATACCTTTTTGTTTCCACCAAAATTCTCAGAGGATACCCTTAACAGTGGGCCATTACACTGTTGAGGGCGACACTTTGACTTACTGAAAGACCATTACTGACGAATAATGAAGAAACTGATAACTTGAAAAGATAATTATAACTCGACACTGGCAAAAATGGCTCGTATTTGTAGCTGATTGCCAAGATAAAAAAAGAAGAAGAAATATTTTTTTATTTAAAATGACAATGACAACTTCAACATTTAATATCATATCGGTTCACTTCCGGCAAGAGGAACATATTTGCCTAGGAAAAGAGGACTCATTACCCACAAGCTTTTGAGATCTTTATTGAATTAGTAGCTTCTTATTTCATCCGTCCATATACCTATGATGTCCACTGGTGCAAATAGGCCGCCCACATAGGACGGTACCGATTGCATTCAACAGTTTGCTTCCTGCTATTGAAAGTATTGAGAATAATGAAGAGCTACCTGTTATTAAATAGGATCAGTAGTTTCAAACATTAAATGTATAAACCCAAATTTACAATCTATACCCATTTACTGGTTCCCCGTGTGGTGACGCCTATTAAGAATACAGCCAGTGACTACTTTCTCTCAAGTCTTGAAAATCGATTGATGGTTCACCAGAGTGGCCATTTCTACTGGGATACCAAATGCAATCGTCAACCCGCCTGACAAGTGTAACGATTATAGTATTATCCCCATTAAAGAGGCCAATATTGCATTGGCCTCTGTCCAACAGTAGGCCCTCATGGGCTAATATGCTATCCTATCTACAAGAGCTACATAAGTGTTGATGGTGACGGATTAATAATACAATTCAGAACCCCGCTTCTTACACGTGGATATCGTAAAATACTAGTAAGTGATATAAGGAAAACTCGTATAAAACACTATTCCAAATTACCAACACATGTGCTTATTATAGTTCAATTGCCTTCCTGCTTTGGCAGAGGCTCGAGCGCACAAGTAGGACGTATATCAACTGAGATTAATTATTCATCATCATCATCATTTCAGCTCATATACTTTTCACTGTTGGGCTCGAGCCTCCTCCACAATAGGAGGGAAATTGATCTTACTATACCATGCTGATCAGACAGGTTGGAATAGGGTTTTACTTCAAGCTTCCCTTCTCTGGTATAGATGTTATATACATATTATATCCCTTAGTCGTCTTTTACGACATCCACGGGCAAGATAGGGAGTGGTAGTTTCTATTCTTACTCCATCACCACACGGAAGATATTGTTAGTACAGAAGAAATTATAATCAGCCCAAATTATCCCTATTCATGTATAAATATAACCAGGATGTAGGTTTAGTAATTAGATAACGGTCGCCGATATTCCACTTATCGGAGGATACTAAAACACGTTTATTAACGAGAAATAAGTTTTAAAACTGGCGCCTTAACGGAAGGTGATTCATTATGATATTATTATACATTACCGACTAAATCAATGGCGCATTCATAATATAGCGTATGATTCATTGTCAAGACAAAAAAATATGCATAAAAAGAAAACTTGTCACAACACGTCTGTGTTGATATCATGGAAAGCATGCATTCATCCATCCATCGGCATATCGACGTTTATTTTTCGGCATAGTCTTCCCCAATAAAGAAAATCATATAATTGTCAACCGAATGAAGTTAGTGCTCCAGTTTTCCAAGTAAATGCTTCTGAGCTGTCTTGGTTATCCTCGATCTGGTTTTTAAATACTCTCCCGAGAGAGTAATTACTTATTATATGTCACATATTCATAAACTATATGAATACAATACATCGAAGTCAATTTACCACTAAGTACAATTTTCCACCAGCAGAGATATCATATGCTTTCTTGAAAATGATGCAAAAATCGCACAAAAGGTCAAATGAAATGACAGCTCTGCGTGACATCGCAGAGCGAGCGACCGCCACTCTTAGTACTTAGACAAGGCATCATTATTTCATTTACTCGACCCCGCTGCACGTTATTTTGCATTCTTGTCCAGATGTACAATACAACTTGTCAACATACGAAACTTAATTTTAAGGGACGCCAACTTTCTACTATAAATAAAACTCAGTAACTGAATGAAACTATCACAAAATTAGAACCCACATCAAACGACAATTCATCTGAGTGCTATAATAATTAAACAACAGTATTAACTTCAAGACTCAAATCAAAAATATTGAGGATTTAAGCAGATAACAAGAAAAGCTTGAAATGAAATCCTGTGTCAATACTTTGGGCCCTAGATGATGCATACCAATTTTCCTTATCTGGAGAAAGCATGTGTTCAGCGGTGAGATTGATCTGGGCTAAAAAATGATAATCTCTCACCTATACTTTTATTTAGCACGTCATTTATCTGACACGTTTACAAAGTATGCCTATAATTACTGAAATCAGTGACTGGAGAAATAGTGACACTATTGTCCCCATTTCTATTGCGACTATTCGTCAGCTATCATTAGTAAACTTTTCCTTATAGTTATACGTAAGTATGTCTACAATCACGAGTATAATAACAACTAAAAAGTCTACGATTAATAATTCGCAAAATCCGTAAAACTCACTTGCCGGAAGTTACGTCATGATCTTGCCTTAATAAGTTATTACACAAAGATTTCTCCTAATATTAGTAGCTGAAAAACAATATATATTTAAAAAAATGGCACATTTTGAACACAAAGCTGATATAATGAGGAAATGACGTGGAGCCGCCCAACTATTGTTTGGCGTGTGACTAAACCAATGTCAGAAATATGATCATGATGGCTGTATAGAATATAGAATAACTACAACAATTTGAGGTACATTTACCGATTACCAAATCTTATCTGTAAAGGTCAACATTAAATGCTTTTTTGTTGACAACTGTGTCATTGGATTTTAAATAACAACGCTGCATGACGGTTAGCTAAGGACCCATAGAAATATTTTTAAACAAATAATTCCGTTCTGTATTTCTGGCTAAAATCAAAGTTAATGATGTCCTAAGCCAGTAAGAATATACGATTTATGTTATCACCTTCAACTCGATAGGTCTGGGTTCCTTTCAACTCATAAACGTCTCAATACTGGGCTTGAGCCTCCTCCTGGATAGAAATGAAATTGACCTACTATATAACGCTGGTCAGACAGGTTGGTATAAGATTTTATTTCGAGTTTTAATCGATTATATCTCTTAGTCTACTTTTACGACATCCACGGGCATGATACGGTGTAGTGTAATTCTTACTCCATCACCACACGGAAAAATCTCGTTTTCCCAAAACAATCCATTTAAAAAATATTATAAATCCATAGTACATCAACATAAAATTTAAGTATATAATCTCATTAGGTTAAAACAAATGGGTTACTATAGCAGGCCTCCCTCTTCAGATAAGAATACCAAGATCTAAAACAGAAGTTATAATACGACAAGTGAAAATTAAGTGAATGAAATACATAATGAGGAACGCAGAAAATTACATTTTTAATGTCTGCATTTGAGAGGTAAAGATGATGACTTTAAAGTATGTATGTATAAAATTTTGCCCGAGACGTTTCATTTTCAGGAATTTTAAAATAATGATTTAAAAGATGTATTCACAAATGTAGTAAGTCTTCTAAAAAAGTAATTATATGTATATTTTTTTTAGTTAGAAGTAGTGTACACTAATGCCCATAAACCTACGTATTATATATTATACAAAAATATTAAGCATGTTAGTGACACAAGATGCGAACAGTTGCAGATGTGTGTAATAGTTGACCAAATCCAGTTCTGTAGAACATCTGGTGCGATGCCCTCAATAAGCCGTCATTTTCGCCATGTAGGGCAAAACGACCATTTCCCATTAAGATCTGTGTGGCATGCACACTTCGCCTGATTTACTAGACAGGAAGCCCTCAATTTGACTCTCGACGGACCACAATCGAAGGATGTACCAAAAGGAATTTGTCTGATTATACTGTGGCGCAATACTTTATGAAACCAATAATGATTGTAGGTGGACACAGACTGCATATCATTTGTTTGTGTTAACTCTTTCAATGTTAATTTATCTCTGGAGGTCCGACATGAACAGAATTTCAATGCTCCGACTATGTGTCAGTAAACGTTGCGGGCTATTTATAAGGATCCAACGTACTATTTGAAATTGCGGTGTTAATATCCAAATCAGTTTTTGTTATAGAATTAAAAGCGTAATAACAAAACTATTTATTGTAAAACAAAAAGTCGAATGGTGCGATGATCTAAATCGATTTACCGTAACGATGAAAAACGATCCGGTATTTGTACTTTCAAGTGCTTTCACCACGTGCAATTCGCCGGCATAAAACTTGAACGCCGATCGCTCTGCTGACTGGACAACAACATGCAAATTCGCCACTCGAAATGCAACGTGACATGACGTGGGGGGAGTCAGCATTCCTAGCGCGCGGTTCGTGCGGGGGCGAGCGGCGGTCATCGACCGTCCTCAGGCGGTCGCGCATAAACTACGCAGCCGCAGAAGGTCAATACAGCGCACGCTGTCCACAGCCGTACCACCGATTAAATTACGAAATCCTAAACGTATTGTCCACGATCTTAAATCAATTATAGTCACATACAAAATTAAAACTAATTCATTTGAGTAACATGTCATTAAATAAAATCATTACACTTAATCCGATCAGCTGTCGACATCCGCATAGTCGGAAACCCAGTTTTACAATGCGATTAAGCGAGGCATCTGTCGCCTTTTCGCTATTCATAAAATATCAGCAATTTAACAGATTACATAGTTTTTCGCATGTGTTGCGTCACCGTGCAAACATGTCGTTTTGTCCTACGATATAATGAATCATTGGTGTACTGCAAATATCACAAACCATTACCTACATTTATATACAACAGTTGTTTCTTCTTTACTCATTATAGCAATAGTCAGACATCGTGAATATGATATCATGCATACCAACAGATAAGATAACTCGGTTATAAATTCTATATTTGATTCACACGCTTTAAATTATTGGAGTTGAAAAATGAAATAGCAATATCGTCTATAAAATTCATCATCGTTCCCTGGCTTAAAAAGTCCTGGAATTAGACATAGCATATTTTCCGTATCTTCTTTTTCCAAGTACATACTAGTGGGCATCAAACCATACTTCAAGATAATTGGTAAGCAGTACTTCCAGACGCACTCTCTTTTGACACCCATACTAATAAATAAGTATCCGTGCAATGACGGTTCATTAATATAATATGTCAATACTATCTCCTACAGTGTGGATGTCGTAAAAGGCAACCAAGGAAGATAAGCAGATAACATCAGCGCAATAAAAGAAATCTCAGACGATAATCATATATATCCTAGCACGTGTGGCTAGCATGCTATGTTAATCAAATTGTCACAGTAAATAAAGTCCAAAATCATCACTTAGATAATTGACTTTAAGATGAACTAATAAATAGATGTTTAATTAGGAAATAGATCAATAATTTAATGAAATTAATTTAGCTTCATATCTTGTGGCTAATGTAGGTTAATTTAGTAAGCTTATTTACTAATGTTGATGTACATCAAACGTCGACCATAATTAGTTTAAAACTGATTTATACTTACTTTTGCAATACTAGTCTTCATCGCTAAAATAATGTATGCATAGAATAAGAAAATTGTTCATTGTTTTGACATCCGTTTACTTTATAAAGTACGTATACGTCAACAGAGTTACCGGTGATTTAATTAAGTTCCTTGAAAGTGTAAACTCGTGACGCAAGCCGTCAATTATTTATGCGTAATTCTCTTTTGCCTAGTGTGTAACGATAATAATCGTTAGCGCAGACCTCCAAACGTCGACCAATATTTAGTTATAATTTCCAAATCTCATTTGCACTGTGACAATATTCGTGAGCAAATTTACCTCACAATGTCCAAAAAGAACAATGGTAAAAGTTTCCAAACACGTATACGTTTTGTGTTTATCTTAAACGCAATCTGTATATTACCACACAAATTATTGCTATTCATCGCAGTAAAATAGGATTTAGACTTCAAAGCGGTTTCCAAGCCCGATTTGGACCAGGTTCAATGGTAGATAAAAATTAGGCGCATCGTCTCCAACAATAAAACAGACTTACTTTCATATCCAGCCGTCCAGGACCACATGGAGACCATCGCCAGGAGCCAGTGGTACATGAGTCCTTCGATCTTCCAATAGAGAGGGGCAGACAAGGGTTTGACGAGGCGCAGCGCCATCATCCACACCACGTAAGCGGGGATGCAGTATACGTTGTTGACGACGGCGAATATAGTTCGCATCACGATCCGCACGTACCGGCTGAAACAGCAGGGCCGCGTACGTTCATCCATGTCCATCTCGCCACGCGCGGCCACCTCGCTCGCCAGGCGCCTCGCGGGCCACGCTCAACGCAACAACATACACATGATTGGTGATATGAGATGTGACGTGCGGGACACCACAGTCGAGTGACACCGGGCCGAGCGAGGCGAGGCGGGATGGCACCGTACCGCGTTCACCCTGCCGACAGCTGCCGAGACGCGGGGGCTTTCGTCTTGCGCGGACAATGGCGCTGCACACTACGGCAGACGACAATCAAACACATTGTTTATATTCGACGATATTTATTTATTGGAATCGTTCAGGGCATCACTGTCGGATATTTCTTTAAGTAGTGAGTACAAATTTTAAAATCACCCGTCGGCTGGCGACGTCATCGCCCGCCGGCGAGCTTACATGCGATTTCGTTTGCGACACACATTTTACACCGATCGACGTAACATTAACTCGTACGACGCGAGCACACATAGACATACACAATTTTTTTATTACGATGCTTATACAGTGGCACGACCGCGGTCGGTCGACCTCGTCGTGTAAAATTAATACAAATTTCATTATATAAAATTAAAAAACGACATCGGACCGCAGAAATGATACAAAAATTACAATATTAATGACTGTACACTATCTAATATATACAATATCTGCCAGCATAGATATGTGCGGGGGCTTTATATACAGGGCGGTGGGGTCGGTGTCACGGGCCTCCTGCGCGGGGCGATCACACATTGTAGTCGGGCGCGATCAGCCCGTGCACCTGTTCGAGGCGATAGGCGAGTCGCTGCTTCTGTGAAAACTCGTCCTCCTCGAGAGTCACAGTCAGCTGCTCGTTGTACCTCTCTGCATACGCGTACAGCTCGTTGAGGGCACAGTTCGTATTGAACTCTTTTGTGTGGAGGCGCGACTCCTCCGCGAGCATGGCATTCATGTCCTGATCGGAAATAGCTGGCATCAACTTAATATCAGCATAATAACGCTCCACCCAATCCTTATAAACCGGTATGTCCTTCGCGTAAAGAAGTTTCGATGAGGGCGAATCTTTACCGAGAATATGATCCGAAGTGGAACAAGAGTCCATGAAAGTTTGCGCGATTACAGACAAGCAAGAATCTACCGTATTAGACTTATGAACGTCAAAGACAAAGTTTGGATTCTTTATCAAATTCACCCAGAAACGAAGCGGTAGGGAATTGCTCTTCCAGGTGTGCACCACTTCGGGGTCAGAGATTGCGTGTTGCAACGCCTGGTCGTCGAGGAAGTCAAACATGTATTTAATAGCGAGAGGAAGCGCCGAGCCGCGGTGCGCTGTGCTAAAAATAGTCTCAAATAAATCATCGACAAACTTCTGTAGAGTGCCCTTGGTAGCAAGAAGACGAGTAAGATATATTTCCGAGACCATTTTATTACCGCGCTCTCCCTCTTTGCGTGCGTCATCATCGTGATGTCTCACGAGATGCCAATATTTAAAGCCACCGCCGTGATCGTACTTGAGGGGACTAGCTGGTGGACTCGCCGAACCATATTTACCGCGATTTAGAGTTTCATACGTATGGGATTTATCATTCTTTTCCATATTGGACAGATTATAAACGGAGCTTTGTTTCGCGACGAGACTGAGACAAGCACCATCCGGAACGCGATAATGGTTAAGAGTATTGAGTTTGCGCCACTCGCCTTCGCATTTAGTAGTACTATCCTCATCATAGAGGATAAGGCGACCACAGGTACCTGTGCGCCATTCCAAGTCGAGGTCGTCACGACTCGGTCTCTGAGTATACGGCGTTGCACGGTAAATTGCATCTAAACACTTCTCTTTTACTTGACTTATTGTATCACAGTCTAGAACTTTAACTTGAACGTTTTCAGTTGTAGCCTCTAAACCACTGACGAATAATGTCTGTTGCGATATCGATACAGTAACGGTCATATGTTTGAAATCTATAGACTGCCTAATTAGTTTCTCCTCGCTTAGAGAATATCGAGCCTCCGATGTAATAGCGTCTACAGGTCCTTTGTCGACTTGACCTTTCATTGACCTAAACAATAAATATAGTGGTTCACCGGCGCACTCACGAAGAAATTTATATAACAGGAAAGTAAACCAAGCGCTCAACATTTTCTCCGCAACGCTTTCTGTGCGTCTCAATAAAAGCTTGGGATGGTTCTTTCCTTCCATACACTTTTCTATTAACTCCGCTAATAATGTCTTTAATACATCAGTACAATACTCCATTTTACTTTGGAGAGTAACCATAATAAGAGAAGCTACATTGACACGATCACGCATTGAAAAATATCTATTGCTTTCTAAAGTACGAATAAATAAAAGAAGGAATGTTTTGTTCATAATAAGCTGCCCAAACATTCTGAGACCTTTCTCTCTCCTAATAAGCTCTGGGCGCTCCCACTGCAGGACGGCATGGTCGTCAATGTTAGGGAACAATATTTTCATTGCATATGTACGATAATCTAAGAAAGGAATGCCACCCGTCACGTCTCCAGTCAAATCAGTCATTTCCGTTTGCAGTTCTGCAAACGCTTCCTTACACTCAGCTGCCACTCTTAACTCTAAAATATCCATTTGCTCCTGCATATTTTTTAAAACTCTAATATTTTCAGTAGACTTACGCCTATACATAACTAAAAACCCAATAAATATTAAAAGAAGTATACCAACACTAACACCAACGCCTATCAAGGCCGGTTTGCCTATAGCTGCTGGCAGGCCGGCCTGCGATGCATAAGATAATGTGCCAATCTTATACGTGAGAGCGCGTCCGACTTTTACAATAACCTCGGGTGTCTCTATTCCGTCAGGGAGTTCCTCACGGGAAGGAGGGCGACATGTCAATTGATGTCTCGATATCGAAGTTACGTTACACAAACTATCACCTATATGAACCTCGACATCGCTCTCGGTACAAGCTCTATCCAAGTTCTGCCCGTTAATAGTCAAATAATCGGACTTATAATATTTCACATCCTCATCGAACTTCTCATAAATGGGATCCGGATAAAGTAGAAAAGCCTCGCCTGTTTTGCTAGTCAAATTTTGCACACTTTGAACGTCATCCATATTGAAGCCGTATTCTAATTCTAAAGGTCTGTCGGGATCTAAAGTGAGACCAGCGCTTTCAATACCGGGTGATTCACAAATGAGATGCGATTGATCAACTTTGTGACACGGAGCAATATAAGGCCGATTATCGTGATACACGTAAATCTGAGGAAATTGAATCGTATGGAAATTTTGCCCATATACTTTGATATTAATTCCACCGGACGGAATACCTTTCGGTTGTTTACGTTGAGTCGTTAGAGGCGGGCCTGACTCTACCGTTACTACAATAGGATCTTCCATATATTCAAACTTTTCTCGTTCCAAAGTTCGCATACCGTTATCAAAACGCATTCGTAACGTACCTAATTTGTTTTGGTAGGAATGACTTGTTCTACAGACTGCTTCCTCGTGCGACACGGATAATATAGCACATGGTAAATCGTCTATAAAAGCTTGTATATTACTTCCAGCGTTGAGATATTCGCCTGTAATACGCAGTTTAGTGCCTCCCGATTTAGGACCAAATTTCGGTTGAATAGAATTAAGTTTTGGATTGACAAATGCATAATTATGTTTAGATTCATCACGGTAATCGGCTACACGAACAACGACGGGGCCATCACGCGGTACCTCCTCACCAGGGCCATCTACAGTGCAAACAATCTGCTTAGTTTTTACATAGAGCTCTATTATAGGTTGACATTTAATTCCAGCGATAGTAACTCCGTTATAAATATCAGATATATTACGACCTAAATTAATGCCTTCAATTGTGATATTAGTTCCTCCATCCCAAGGACCTGATTGTGGTCTAAAGGAATGAATTTCGGGATTAGGGCAGGTCTGGGTACGATTTAACCAGACACTAGGAACTCCACATTGTTCTTGTACTTCACATCTATCCGAACCTTGACACCAACCACATCCAAATTTTTCCGGAAGTGCAAGGCACATACCACAATTGTCTGCCATATCGTTACAACGATAAATAAGTATGTGAGTATTATCAGGATTATCCAAAGGCTTTGAACCTCCCCAAATTACAGCAAAAGAAGCAGTAATATTTGGAGCACGCGACGTGTAAGTGAATTCAACGGCTTCACAGTAAATAGTGTCACCGAGAAGTTGCGCGTTGACATGAGTCACTCGCCCCTCTATATTGAATTGACAAACGAACCTTGTCTGAACGATAAATTGACCTATTATGTGGACTCTAACTTTAATAGCTTTCTTTACACCGGATGGAACTAAAATCTCATTTGTGCCGTCAGACGTGGAGTTAATAGTGGGACAGAAGCCCGGACCAGAACGATAACTGGGACCGATTCTACTAACACCGGTTACTAAAATATCGTTTCGACAATTTTCAGCTGTGTCGTGAGTACAGCGATGTCCGTCTACACACCAATCGCATGGAAAAGAAGAGCTAACGCATTGCGTGCACGAGCTGTACGTGTTGCAATCAAAGAATGTAAAATTGGTAGCAACAAAGTCGGGCCCCTGTGTGGTGCGCACTGAAAGCTTCGCCGTGAAGTGATGCTGACCGGTGGGAATCGATGGGAGTGTGTCGGTACGCGGAGTGGTACAATTAACGCCATAAGGTTTTCTTGTAGCATTAGTAATAAGAGTACGGTCTAAAGCTGTAAATGCGCATAAGAAATAGCCGTTAAGTGTGGGCAAGTTTTCAATAAGTAAATCTAAAGTTCTAGCTGTCGTTCGTTGCAATTGATTTGGTGTAACTTGAGTAATAGTGGTACATCGACCACTACGATAAGATATCCAATATAATGGATCTTTAGCTGCATCCTGACAGTCTGATCGTAAGCTACACTTATTCTCTAAAGAACACCATCCACAATATGGGTCTTTGGCTCCGAGACACGTTAAACACGATTTATATACGCTACACTCTTGAACTTTCACCTTTGAAACTTTACGTTCAGTCATTACATATAAATGCATCAATTGAGTGTCGAAATATAAGTCTTTGTTGACAGCGGAGCCTTCGTCTACAACAATGTCACCGTATTCGAAAGCAGACGTTGCACTCTCTACAACAATCTTCTTAAGATGTCCTTGTGCAGTACCGGCAAATACAACCGTGTAGTCACCAGTAGCTGTAGCTGCCACGGCAGTTAGCCTCTTTGAAAATTTCGCCACTGGTACTGCCTCTACTGGCTGTTCTCCACCCAAAGGAGTATTAACATCCAACCCACAGAAATCCTCACTTATTGATTGTAGCTTTGTTCCAATACACGCATGAGAAGGTGATATAAAGTCCAATCCCCGGGAACCGTTGCCGCTGAAGCATGTCTTTATATTTTGCATAAACTTACGTCGGATAGCTTTGAGAGAATATACACAGAGCACAGATAAGTCTGAAGGGGTGTTAGTATTGATGGATTCACTCTGACTAAATGCAGCAAACAGTACGTCATGTTGAGCAGTAATTCCCAGCTCTCCTGCTAAAACGGAACCAGCCTTGCCGACAAACGCTGCTTGTACAAGATTATATCCATAGTTTCCACCTCCTTCTCCTGTACACGACATTGGTATTTCTGTATAGGAATAATAATTCTCATCATCATGACAAACACGTACTAGTTTACTGTAATATGTATCAGAACCCACACCTCTGAGTTGAGTTGTCAAAAAGTAACTGAATCCTTCGGAGCTGAAGCCATATACATAATTTATTGGATATCGCTCGCGGGATAAAGAATTAACAAACATTCTCGTTCCAGTTGTAACTGCTGTTCTAGCTATCATAAATAGACGATCATCTTCAAGCGAGCGACTGCTCACAGTAGGAACTTCCGAACGATAGGGTGAATTGCCCGTAAAAGTGACGCCGACGTACATAACTTGCGTCATTGGTGGATTTGGCGGTCCCGGGGCAATAAAAGCAACTGTAGAGGCAGTTGCGTTGTTAGCAACGACTGGCTCACGAACATCGCGAACATCTTGAGATATATTGTTCAGGTTTCGTACGGAACACAACCCTTGCAATACCGAACCACACGTTATAAGACGACTTGTAGCATAGTATATCACTAAAGCCTTGTTCACATTGTCTGTGGGTTTCTTCACATAATTAGGGGGACAGTCGAAAGTACAAAGGGCAGAGTCGTTGACCGGGCCCGTGACGATTGACTGGACGATCTCCATATCGGGGGATAGTTGATAGATTCTGTTGACGGCGCCAACATATACCCGGCCGGTGTTGCGATCGACGACCAGGTGATTGAAGAAGGAGAAGGGCGCCGAGACCGGGTCGCTGAAGGTAAGCACCACATCCTGCGAGGCGCGCGCGGCAGCGCACGCGGCCCCCAGGGCCAGCAGCACGCGCCACATGGCGTGGGCGCATGTGTGCGGCAGTCTACCGGCCGCGCCGTCGACCACTCATCGCGCTGCAAGCGCCCGCCCGCCCCATACATCTGCAACGCGAGATACCCACTCAGGCGCACTGTCCGCGCCGCTCTCGAAGCTTCGTTCCCATCGCACTGCACCGCTCCACCGCCTGCTACTCGCCTACATGCTACTATACAAAGGTCCAGTGACGCCTGCTAACGATTCGTTTACGAGGACCTAACGCGATTTTTTTACGGTTTCTTTTTTTTAATAGCATCCGCGGTTTGCACGAGTACGCGTTACGGCTCGGAGAGGTCCAGTGCGGTCAGAGCGAATTCGCGAGCGGGAAGACGCGGTTATTTCTAATATACGTCATTGGTACCAACCTATTTTCTCTTTAAATTTAACGATATTTTGTTAGTCATAAATTATCAAGTCTCTCTGAGTTTTTAACAACTGGTTTGATTGCCTTACAAGCATTATAATAACATTGATTGCATTAAAATTTACGCACAGGTGGACTTAAGAAATCATGACCTATTGAAACTAAATTACCAGTAACGCTGGCAATTTTCTAGATAACGACTAACAGACGTATACCGGTGACTAATCAATGAATCTGTTAAAAATAGATCAGTACCAGGATAGCGCGGGCGACCTCGACGCGGTCAGTGCACTGATACAAGTCACACGCCGACGAAAGCCTCAGCATCATCATAAAGGGAATTAACTAAAATATAAAATTGGCATGCTGTTCGCAACGAGGGAGTGAACGTGGTAGCGTAACGATAAAATAATGAAAATAAAATCGGAGAAACGAAAAACATCGAGAATTCGAAACACCGAGTCATGTATACTCACAGAAATGCCATTGTGGTGTACTTATGCGGGCTTCAAACGTGTATGTTTGTTCTATATTGAGATCATAAGCATGTGAGACGCACTCTCATAGTGCGGTAACAGCGGCGGTAGTTTGTGAAGACCTGGAACAACAAACGTCATATTTAAAGCCCGTTTGGGCTTACACTAAGCGACCTTTAAGGTCAAATGTCGTAAACAATATAGTTTCTCTATTACTGCTAGTTTATATTACAGAACTATTACCGATTTATAGTCAAGAATTTTCCTTACGGTCTAACTGCTGTACATATAGGTACCTATTAAAAAATTAAAACCGCAGTATAATGCATTATAACCATAATTTGGACGAATATTAAGATTGTGATGCTAACGACTAAATTACGTAAAAGTTTTACGACACCTTATAATTTAATTAATATATTATTTTCGCTCATTTCCTTGAGAATAAATGAATAGACAATAGAAAAGGAAAAATCTCTTTTGTTCATTGTGAAATATCGAATAGACGTATAAATGCGAAAGGTTGTGCAATTAACAAGATCAGCTATTACTAAGAACTCCGACCTCTAATTTTTATGCTTATTTTCTCAGTTAAAATTACTCAATAAGAACGAACTCTGGATTTAATCATATGGTATACCTATTGGGTATTTGTTTAATAACTAATTATCATCTACATTAAATTTTCTAAATGTATCTTTCGTAATTGTAATCAAGTTCAATACGACTTTTGTGTTAAGTGGACGTATTTAAAAATATTATGACACCTATGTTACAATATTACACTGGCTGTGTAATTGAAAATATACTAATAGCATCCGGTAAATTAACAGAATTATCAATATTATTAAAACACCAGTCTCAGTTCAACATAGATAGGAAATTAATTACATAATTATGAAATACAAAACTAGTGTGAGAATTTAAATGAAGAGAATATAAGAAAATGTTAAATAGTGTGAATTGATTTGTATTTTGTCTTCGTACAAAATATAGAAAAACGATTCGAATAAATACGTCGTACAAAGTACCTATTGTACCATTAATCACGATTTGTCATACACGTAATATACAATAGCGATTATGGCAGGGGCTGGATATGCCCTTAGTATCGCTAAGGTCCACGAGCGGCAGGATCACTTACCATCTGGAGTGCTGCTTGCTCCTTTGCCACCATAGGCAAAGAAAAAATATGTTCCACTATTTCAGTTAGAAATAACAGCGGATATAGTAATTAATTAAATAGTATTATTATGTACAAATTTCAAAGTAAACCTAAAGATGTGTATTTTAATATTGTCACGACAGCGGACTTGAGCGAAAAATATATATAATAATAATGTTATCCTATAAATATTTTACGGAATTGCCTCCTTGAGTTTTACTCGTAAAATTCATTGTACTTACAAATCGTCTTAGAAATTATGGCCACAATTTATTTTACGTTAAAAATCAGATTTATATGCCTATGATAAACTATTATCTATTATATAAATACGACGTCTAAAAATATAATTAAAAATAAGCGTTACAGTGAGAAATAATTAGAATAATTAATTATTTACGAAAACCTACTTTTAGAACGACTGAGAATAAGGTAAAATAGCAATAATACAATACTTCAGTTATTTATGATTGAACTACTATCAACTATTTGTAATAACGCTATAGAATAACCGAATAAATAACAAAATTTATATTTCGTAATTATTAGACCAACATAATAGAAATTTACTAGCCAAAAAGCAGAGTCTATTGTTCCATAGTGTAAAATATTTAGATATAGCCACCGTATTTGGTAATAAGGCAGTCTTTGATTCTCAACGCGAGTCCAAACTATATTATCTGCTTATGGAATAAGTAGACAACACTATCGTAGACAAACGACTACCGCCTGACTGGTCTGCTTGGCTTGTTATGCTATACTGCAACACTGATTATACTCTCAATCCACTACACCCACTCCGATTAATGATTGTGCCACCTACTTATCACAAATCACCTTTGACACGAAAATCTTATCATATAAAAACTACTATATTGTTCAACATACGCCCACATGTATTCTTATGATTATCTGTGTACAAAATCCCTTTGAGAGAAAAGAAAGTCGCCATTACCGCGCACGCGAGTCGATAAACGGAAGCCATTCCAATAAACGCCACGCGTTCCTTCTCCACGAATAAGATTAAGTTAAATGATAATTGAAACTTACCGTCACAGTTAATCTCTTTGCTGGTTATCAACAATCCTTTAAATAATCCAGGATAAGTGAATTGCCGTGAACACTATTACACCACACACAAAATTCTTTGTATAAATTCTCACTTTTTTTTGTAATGAAACACTAAACACCACAAGCGACGACTAATATGACATCATTATACTAATAAAAATACCTCTGTTGGATATCAAGCCCGTTTCTGTGAGTAAAATAGCACGTTTGCACAAGAAGTCCACGACAAGAGCATCAATGTTCGTTCATCGCCGTGGAATGATTTGGTTTCGCTTTTTGAACAAGTCTAGGCGTGACGAGCCGGACTTGCCCGAAGATTTAGTTTGTTCATAATTCCACAAGAGGCGCTGAACTGATGCGTTCAATATATTTTATTTGACATTTACTTATTTTTATAAGTTTCAGTAGTATCAAGATTATTTCAAAACGGTTGTTATTTTAATAAAAATAACTGCTACAATAATCGCAATCCATTTGAACTTCTCAGAAAACTTTCCATAATAAATGTGGTACTGAAAGCCATAGAGTATAAATAATCATGGTTCTCTTTGCAATCGTCGTCTATCAACTGTAGTCAGATATACCTCATCCACATTAACGTGTAGCTTACACGCTATACAACATTTGTGACTTGATATTTGAAATTGCCTTAAACTGTCTAACCATACCGTTATTAAAATAAATAGTTTTGTATGTAATAATAATATTAAAGTTATACTTACATCTTTTGCATAGATTGTTATAATTCAACTAATCAAAGCACGGGGTTCAAGAAAAACTGTTCTTAACGCTAACTTTTAGTAAATAGCACATACATTCTGATCTAGGAGGTCCCTTTTTAAGTCTTGCGAAAATTAGTTCCTGACATGATTCTGAATAAATAGTGGAAACATTCGGGTTTAATTGTCATTCATTTTTCTTAAATACCGGTAGTTATAATGCATCGACGAGAGGGTACTGCTCAAGGGGTATTCCGTCGGGCCGACCACTGACGACAAGTCACTCTGCTTCGGTGGTCGGCCCAACGACGAAGGCGACGTGTCACGGGCGGGTGGGATACGGATGTGCATGTTTACGGCCCTCTGTCGCCCCAAACAGAGCCGGGCAACGGGTGCGCCAACCCATGGAAAAAGGCAGTTATAATGAACATTCAATATCTGACAAAAATATTTAAGTAGTACCATTTTAACAAAGAATAAATCTATCTAATCTAAAATTCTACAGCTTTTTAGGAAATAATAATAATAATAACTTTTATTCATCTCCACAAACAACATTTACAGATACATTATTGATGGTAACTACATTAAAATTAACACTTAGCTTAGCTTTTTAGGAAAATGTAACTCTTTTGTGGTAGAGTCATGTTACAGTGTTGGGGTTACGCTGCCGACAAATTTGTACGAAAACCATAAATAGGTCCCTTAGTTAAGACTATCGTTAAGAGATCACTAACAGAAAATTTACGTGTGAGTAGTAGCAACTTGTTACTATTCTTTTTCATTCTACTATTCTTCTGCCGTTTAGAGTGAGAACGAATAAACCTGACTATGCTACTCATGTTATAGAAATCCGTGAGCAGACGTCACTACCTTCAAGTGGACTGCTTGCTCGTCTACTACTAAATACTATAAAAGAAAAAAAAATAACCGTGAGAATAAAAGCATTAAGGTGACAAAATGCCAACATGGTATAACAATGTTCTATGAAATCCGTGCGCATACCCTACCTATTCTTATGTTGCATTTACTACCAATTTTGTCAGACATATACTATGTCTGCATGTTTCACATCAAGACCTCGGATTTATAAGTATGTTTAATATTCTATTATCAAGATGTATAGCTACTCTTTTATTTAATATAACGCTCAGAATTATTTAATGTGATGTCCTAAAAGATCAATAGAGAATAATTGGAAAGCGCTATGTGACATTCTCACATTTTTGCCAAAACCTTGAGAGGAAATTGTTGCTGGCTTCTAAGAATGTATAAAGTGAATAAAGATTGTTGCTGGCTGATTTTCGCCTACCACAGACAACTTATTCCTTTTTTATGACTGCAAAGTGTCAACTGAAAACAGTATTGCCAGTATAAGATTATTTCAATACTTCTACCATTTTGTTATCCGGTTTATGAAATATTTTAGTGCTGATCATTTATAGTAATTAATCCATTACGTGTATGCTATGAAATATTTGCAATAATTACGACCTTATATTCTTTTTAGCTCTTTTTCTAGTCAGTTTTGTACAGCTGAACAGATTTCTACATAAATGACACAGTTCAACAATTTATTTTAAACCTAAATAATTTTTTGTAATAATTTTGTTATTTTTTTAGGGTTATTTACGGTTGCTAAAAGAAAGCGAACACAATATATGAAAGTCTTAGTTAAATTTAACAAAAACACTTTACATCAGTGGCTTTACATTGAACATACTTATAATTGTAAATTCTGTTTAAAGTCTGTAGTCGTGTGAAGCGCTTTCTGTATGTTGATGGATTAGTAAACAGTTCACCACCCCATTAAATGCCTGTAGGTATCGTAAAAGATGATTAAGGAATTAAAAAATCACTATAAAATCTATTAAAGACGAGGTAAACTCAAAATAAAATCTATACCAATCTGTTCGACACGTGTTGTGTCAACTTCCTTTCTATTGTGGAGGAGGCTCGAATCCAGCATATAAGCTACTAATCCAGCATATAAAAGTAAATAATTTTCATCGAACGCATACCTGATTTCTAAAAACAAATCTGGCAACATTTTTGTTAGAGAATTCAAATTTACAAGATTTCGTAGAAGTTTAAAGAAAGGTTGAAAGAATTCTCACATCAATATTTAATTATGGCTACATCTATTTTTAAATTATCTTCTGTAATTAGTAATACTTCAAAACATATACGATGTGTCGCGGCTCTCGATGGTCGCATCTCAAAATGCAATTTTTCAACTACTCATGTCAGATCGGTAAGTTGCATAACCTGATGCTTTCTATTTTGTAGCAGATACCATATAATACTAGGTGTACTCTAACAAGAATGATATAAATAATTCACTGTTTTATTTTATTTGAGTCATTTCCACTACTCTTTATACATAGCTGAACGATTTGTGTTGATTTTACAATTGAAAAAGCTACCACGTATCATTTACATTTAGGTACAATACCAAGTGGAAATAATTTGTTATTTATATACCTATATATATTCTAAACATTATAATTTTATCAGTAACTATGTCCTATCTCATACTAATGTACATATCACAATCAAAACAATTGTTTTTAGTCAAATTGTACTGGGCTATTTGTTATTCTGCATCTTGTGCCTGCAAATTCCTTGTTCAAGCAAAAAACAATCACAGGTAAGGTAAGGTAAGTCCTCGCACAAAAATGTAGCATTTAAATTGGAGCCTAATGGAGCTTACGCCGGACCGTTCCATGGTATACAAGATACTGTACATACATACGCAACTCTCAAAAATAAATAAGTAATTATGATGCATTATGGTACATTCAAATGGTGAAACAACACATTTGAAAAACATATAAAGTGTATTAACATTACTTTTAAAAGTATTTCAACGATTTATGTTAATAAAAACAAAATTCCATTGCATAATTTGTGAAGTGGTGTCTGTGTGTAATTGCCTGCGTGTATGTAGTATTTTTGGCTTCATGTTTTTGATCACTTGAAGGACCGACACTATCCTTCTATATGTTATTATTCTAAGAATAATACAATTGGAGGGAAATTGCCTTAATTATATGTATAATAACTTTCCATTTGATGACAGTAAGTATGCAAATCCCCACCCCTTAGTTCTTGCCCATGGGCTGCAAAAGTTGACTTAATATGTAACAAAAATTTATGCGAGAGAATTAAAACATACATTAAATGCTATGCCAATCTATCTGACCAGTGTGGTGTAGTGCAGGGGTTTTACAGGGGTGCTAAACCTTGAAGATAATGGAACACCAACCAAATACCTTTTATTTTATGGAACCCCATATCAAATGATAATACATCTACTGGGACTGTCCAAATCCGCTAAACCGGGCAACGTTGCACATTGTCCCTGGTTATGTTATGAGCCTCTTCAATATTTGTACTGTCGTGTTATTTCACAGCCAAATGACTAAAATTTAAAGCTATTTAATTTTGGCGGAACCCTGATGTCTATTCTGAGGAACCCTTAGGTTCTATAAAACACAATTTCAGAATCCCAGGCCCATATAATTGCATTGGAAATTGTATGTCTTGTGACATACTAAATTTATATGAGTTGAAACTTGGATACCAATGGATGTACAATCATATTAATTTTGGCTGTATGATGGCCACAGGCGGTACTGTCCGTGGATGTGTAAATGAAGGAAAAAGCCAAGTGATAATTCACCAGCCCCCTTTCTTGCCTGGGGGTGTTGTAATAGGCGACTAATAGATTAAATATGCATATAGTACATTTACTTACGTACTTTACCAACACATCTGACCAGCCATGTATAGTGGCCGAGTCCAACAGTGGGATAATGAATGAATGAACATTAAATTTACACTATAGAAATTAGCATTGAAAAGTAAATTTGAAAATTAAAACAAAATTGATAGAAGTAAATTTAAAAATAATTAATCCATCTAATTTAAAAATAATCTATGCTAATATATAAAGCTATAGTGTTTCTTTGTTTAAATGCGCTAATCTCAGGAACTACTGCTTTGATTTGAAAAATTATTTCAGTGTTAGATAGCCCATTTATTGACGAAGGCCATAGGCTATATATCTTCACGCTAAAACTAACAGGAGCGAAGCACCATTGAAGAATGTTTCAAAATTGGTTTGTTTTTGCTTTTGAGAGCTTCCGCTGCATAAATGGCTAAATCATGCATCTATGCATATAATATCTACGCGAGAGAAAGAAAACTCGACATAAAACCCTAAACAAGCATGTCTGACCAGCATGGTATCATCATCTCAGCCCATATACGTCACACTGTTGGGCTCAGGCTTTCTCCAATGAAAGACAAATTTTTATTCTGAAATGTAAGGAAGAATGGGAGACCCACTATTTTCCCACGGTAATCAATATACCGCTCACCACAATGAAAGGAATACGGGATAGGAATAAGGTGGATTAGGAAATAAGGAAATCTTACTCTCACGTGATGAGCACTTTCCAGAACATCAACTTGCAATTTTCCGCAGAACTTCGAATATTCATTCGACACGTATTTCGCCTCTAAACGAGGCATCCTCAGGACGGTTCGGCTTCAAATGCGCGAAAGACAAATTAGCTACCACACTATTCAAATATGTTGGTATAGGGTTCTGTTTCGAGTTCTCCATCTCTTGCATAGACGTTGTATTCATATTAATCCCTTATTTGTCTTTTACAACATCTATGGAGAAGAGAGGAGGTGGTGAATTTTATTCTTACTCTGACACCACACGGAAAGGTCGTAATATTAAATGATAAGATTTATAATTACCTCTTTATGTAGTCCGTTTGTTATAGAGATATATGCTAGGTATGTAGTTTAATTTTTAAGTTTTTCATGTAACGATTTCGTGTGAGAGTACAGAGTCACATTTATGAGTTATGACGCTGCCAAAGATTTTATCATTCATCATCATTTCGGCTCATATAAGTCCCTCTACTGGGCTCGAGCCTCCTCCATAATAGGAGGAAAATTGACCTTATTATATGGTATAAAATGGCTGGTCAGACAGTTTGGTATAGGGTTTTGTTTCGAGTTTTCCATCTCTTGTATAAATCATATGTGTAATATAACCTTTAGTCGTCATTTACGATACCCACGGGTATGAGAGGGGGTGGTGAATTGTATTCTTACTCCTTCACCACCCGGAAAAAGATTCGCTAGTTATATATTTTTTGAAGTGAAACTTCTTTAGAATCGTTGTGATTTCTAAAAACAAACACGTAAATGTATAGGATTCAGCCGGCGAGGGAATGAGATAAAGGATAAACGATGAAGGATGCAGAAAGAAGGATAAAGCATATAGAAGTTTCACTTCTAACATGCGCACTTTGTACGCACGCTCTTTTTTTTTAGACAACACCCTACATTAAGGAAATAATCCCTCTCTTGCTGGAGAGACTTTAAAAACATAATTAACAAATTACATCCAGTCTCAGAACACCAATTTGTGAATCTCACAGTGTTGTATTGCGTGGGATTCGAACCCGCGACACTGGCATTGTAGATCAATATCTTAAGTACTATGACGTCTATGTAGTCAAGTGATATACATAATCCTAAAATCTATACCAATAAATAAAATTGGCGTGTCTGTTTGTAATGTCAAAATAATAGGCTTTTTTCATGCTCACACGGTTATTTGCACGACACCTATGCTTAAAAAGCAATTAAAAATTTTTTGTCTGTCTGTCTGTTTGTTCCGGGTAATCTTCAAAACGGCTGGACCGATTCCAAAAATTCTTTCACCAATGGAAAGCTATAATATCAGGGCGTAAACTAGGCTATATTTTATCCCGGTATTCCCACGGGAACGGGAACTACGCGGGTAAAACGACTATAACCTATAACCGAAGCGAAGCGAGGGCGAATTGCTAGTATATTGTAAAACAAGGCCTAATGAATAAATCCAAATGACGCGTGGGACTTCACAAACATGCAGTTAACGGAACAATCTCCAATCTTACGGACAGATTGCAGTCACTAGAGCGGCGGAGAGACTTTGGGTCACTCTGTGTACTCTATCGGCTCTTTCATGGGGAGTGCTCTGAGGAACTGTTTGACTTGGTACCACCGTCATCGTTTACCAACGTACCACTCGACACCGCAGCAGGGTTTATCCATTTCACCTGGAAACGTTATGGTCTTCAACTGTACGTTTCCAGTGATTATTTCTCCCACGTACGTGCAGACTCTGGAATCAACTACCTGCTGCTGTGTTTCCCGAGCGCTATGACATGTCATTCTTTAAACGAGGTTTAAGAGGAGCATTTTCTTCACTGCATGCAACAGCCTGGCTGTGCCCCTGGTATTGCAAAGGTCCATGTGCGGCACTATCATTTACCATCAGGTGTGCTGCTTGTTCGTTTGCCACCATCGGCAATAAAAAAAAATCGTTTGTGGATTGTGCAAAGGTTTCCACCTCATCCTCACGGCTCGTATATGTCCCACTGCTGGTCTCGAGCCCGCTTCATAATGGGTGGACAATTGAACTATTATACTACGCTGGTTAGGCGGGTTCGGTAGGGTTTTATTTCGAGTTTTTCTTCTCTTGCATAGATGTTGACTGCATATTGTAATATCGTCCTTTACAACACCTACAGGGAGGCCAACAAATTGTAATACAGTTTGGTAGAAGTAACTAATTGTGAAGTTGTGCATTGTTCCTTGAATAAATTTATTTATATTTTAAAAGAAGGAAAGATTTACTACGTGGGAACCGAACCTTGACGCTTGGTACGTGAGGTCGGAAAGCAAACCATATCGCTGTCTGTTTAATTAAAGTTACTGTTGCATTTCTGTATCGAAGGCTTTTATCATTTTGCTGTAGCAGTTTCTAAAACATTCTATTACTATTATGGCGTCAACAGCGGGCAACTGCAAAAAAATAATACCTGTTTCATGACTATAAAATATGGAGTAAAAAAAATACAATTGACATTAGAAAAACACATTTGACATCAACTGTCAAATAATCCGCAAAATTAGTCATTCTTTTCTGATACCAAAATTTTTCGTATCCAATTGCCTTTACTGATTTTAGTTAAATACTATTGAGTTAATTGTTGTGTAGTTTCAGTTATTATTCTTAATCAATATGCAGTGTCCATTATGTAGTGTGGCAAAGGAACTTCTGCAATCTGCCGGGATGTCGTTGCAAACTAAAGAAAAGAAAGCCACGGTAATCTCTTAAGTAGTTTAATGACTGCACCGATGGCGCAGTGAATAAAATACCAACCTATCGCGCCAGTGTCAAAGGACAGAATCCCGCGCAAGACAACACTGTGCGATCCACTAATTATTGTTCTGAGTCTGGATGTCATTTGTGTTTGTTAATTACATGTTTGTAAAGTTCCCCGCAATACAAGGATTATTTCCTTAGTGCAGGGTGTTGACTTTTTTCTAAAAAAAAGTATTTATCAAAATCTCGCCCCCTAGTACATAGTACGCGATAACCTCATGTATTAACTTCTTGATACAAATCACTATATACAGTAGAACCTCGATATGATAAAGACCAAGGGAACGTTAAAATTATTTGAGTTATCGAGGTTTTTACTTACTGAAGTTGAAGTTAAAGAGTTATGAATGACTGAAATGACTTATTGATAGATTATTGAAGTTACAAAGGCCATCATCATTACAACTTTGAGTTACTGAGGTGTGATGCCCAAATCATTCGTTTAAGTTATAGAGGGTTCCTATTTTAAGTAAAAGAGGTTTTGGACTCCGAGGGGAAGGGAGCACAACATTTTATGAATTTATAGAGGTTTTTAAGTTGTCAAGTTTTAAGTTATCAAGGTTCTACTGTACTATCTGTTGAAATAACATAATACATAAATTAGTATATCATCACAGCTCATATAGGTACGTCCCACTACTGGGTTCGAGGCTCCTCCATATTTGGGGGAAATGATCTACTATACCACGCCGGTCAGCCGGATTGGTATAGGGCTGTATTTCGAGTTTTCTTCGCTTGCATAGTTGTTATATTCACAAGATATCCCTTAGTCGCCTTTTACGACACTTACGGACAAGAGAGGGGATGGTAAACTTTATTCTTACTTCGTCACCACACGGAAAATAAATGGGTATTAATTAGGTATAAAGTGAAATTAATGCCTGGCCTGGGTCTCCATACGAAATGTCGAATGTTTTTTTCTATTGTTTGTTACTGTCTAGTCAATTGATATATTATGACTGCACAGATGGCGTAGTGGTTAAGATAGCGACCTACAGCGCCAGTGTCGGGGGTTCGAATCCCACGCGGGACAACACTTTGTGTTTTGTCTTTGTTGTGTATCTATGTTGTGTCTTTTTTCCCTGCAATACAAGGATTATTTCTTTAGTGCAGGGCAGGGCGTTGTCTAAATAAATAAAAAAAAAATCAATTTAATTTTGTACGCCGAGGGGGTGAAAATACTACATGATAAATGTCACCCAATATGTGTCCCGCCATGCGTCCAACGTGTTAAAATCTTTACTAATATTATAAACTAGCAATCCGCCTTCGCTTCGGTTATAGGTTATAGTCGTTTTACCCGCGTAGTTTCCGTTCCCGTGGGAATACCGGGATAAAATATAGCCTAGTTTACGCCCTGATATTATAGCTTTCCATTGGTGAAAGAATTTTCGAAATCGGTCCAGCCGTTTTGAAGATTACCCGGAACAAACAGACAGACAGACAAAAATTTTTAATTGCTATTTTAGGCATAGGTGTCGTGCAAATAACCGCGTGAGCATGAAAAAAGCCTATTATTTTGACATTACAAACAGACACTCCAATTTTATTTATTGGTATAGATGCGAAAATATGTTTGTTACGCTGTCACGCTTAAACCACCGAATGGATTTCAAAAATTCTTTCACCAATGGAAAGCTATAATATCAGGGAGTAACATAGGTTTTATTCCGGTATTCCCACGGGAATGCGAACGCGGGCATGGCGTCTGAAACCGAAGCGAAGCGAGGGCGGGTTGATAGTCTTAAATAAAACTTAAATTGCAAGTTTTATTTTAAATGTTTCAATGTTATGTTATAGGTACTAGCAATCCGCCCTCGCTTCCCTTCGGTTATAGGTTATAGTCGTTTTACCCGCGTAGTTCCCGTTCCCGTGGGAATACCGGGATAAAATATAGCCTAGTTTACTCCCTGATATTTTCAAGCTTTCCATTGGTGAAAGAATTTTTGAAATCGGTCCAACCGTTTTGAAGATTACCCGGAACAAACAGACAGACAAAAATTTTTTAATCGCTATTTTAGGCATAGGTGTCGTGCAAATAACCGTGTGAGCATGAAAAGAGCCTATTATTTTGACATTACAAACAGACACTCCAATTTTATTTATTGGTATAGATTTACGCCGGAATTCTTTTGGTTAAAATTTTTAAGTATATTCTATATATATATATATATATATATAATTACGCTCAAACTTTTGGTTTAAATTCTTTTAATTTTTATTTACATCTGAACTTTTGTTAAAATCTAGCAAAAATGTCCATTATTATTCATTATCATCATTTCAGTTCATTTACGTCCCAATGCTGGGTTCGAGACTAGACCGCAATAGTAAATTGACCTACTATACCACGCTGGTCAGATGAATTAGTATAGGATACTTAAGAGTTTTCATCTATTACACAGATGTTTTAAGCATATAGTTTTAGTCGTTTTTTACGACACCCACGTATAAGAAAAGGGGTGGCGAATTGTGCTTTTGTCACCACATGGCAAATTTTGATGTCCGTAACCAATAGTTTGAACGTCCGTAACTTTTAAATTAGGTTATAAATTCTAATTCTACCTCTATCCAACGTAACAGAGCAGATAAAGGAATATTGTATTTAAAATACTGTACGTTAACAAATAATAGAATAAAAGACCCCTAGAAAATAGCCAGCAATTAGGTCCGCCTTAAACAATTACTCGTGTTACATAAATATTGAATAGGAAAATAACTTATATGAATGAATAGAGTTCCAACAAACAACAATTTTGTTTAACAGTAATACTTGCGTAATTAATTAGCACGTATAAAGTCAAAAGTTAAAACAAATATATGTAAATTGATAATGTTTCGTTCGTATGCGGTTGTGGTTTGATACATTCAGTTTGCCCACGACTTTAGTTGCGGGCGCTTCTATTAGTGATAACGAAAAATTATATATTGTGCCGTTCGGTCCAGTCACAACATTTTATGCGGTAGAGGGGAACGGACCGGTTTCCGTGGTGCCTATCGTCTTTACCAGTTCGCCTCTCGTATCACGACGTGGCGTATAAAAAGAAATATTAACTAAAATAGTCCGCAATAATCAAACGTGTTTTTATTTTAATTCGATCTGTAAAATGGAGACCTGCCAACGTTGTAAATGTGAAGCTAATGATAAGCCTGTTAAAACAGTAAGTTTGCCATTTTATTAGCTTTTATTGTCACTATATATGAAAGTTATACGTGAAATATTTGGAGCGTAAATAATCTTAAGTGCTTTTTTTACTGTTTCTATATTCTAACAAGGTTTTTATGTTTTAATATCGTGAGAATGACCTTCCCAAATAAAGTTAGGGGTCGTATGTATTCGAGTAACTTATACAAAACCTTTGCAGCTGTTGTTTTTTTTTTTTCACCTTTGCCGGTAAAGGGAACGCGCGTCATACGTATTGTGACTAGAGGGCAAAATGACATTAGAATTTCTAATAATATCGTGATTCTCGCTTGCAAAAAAGATTTTTAAAATATAGATAGAATATAATTCATCACTCCCTATCTTACCCGTGGGTGTCGTAAAACACGACTAAGGGATGCCAAACATGTTTGACCAGCGTAGGTTAAGTTCCCTTCCACATTGAAGGAGGCCCTAGCCCAACAGTGGAACGTATATGGGCTGAAATGAGATAGATACTTTACATCTAAGAATAAAACTGGCCCGAGTCAAATGAATGACATAATTATATCAAAAATAACTTAACTCTTATATGTACTGTTCAATTCACTATCTAAAATTCATCACTCTTCTTGCCCGTGGATATAGTAAAAGACGACTAAGGGCTATATAACGCTTTTAAAATCTATGCAAAAAAAAGGAAAACTCGAAATAAAACCCTGTACCAACCTGTCTGACTAGCATGATATTGTAAGGTCAAATCCCCTCCTATTGTGGAGGAGACTTGAGCCCAGCAGTTGGACGTATATGAGCTAAAATGATATCTACTGTTATAATTTAAAAGCTACTTAAAAAAACTGACGTAGGTATAACGACTTGTTATTCGATTTGCCATGATTAAATTATATTGCTACTACTATATCTATCACGTGGTTTGACATTCTGTGAACTTGAGCATTTATTTATTTATTTGTTACCTAAGTGGTATCAATCCTACAAATAAACACTTAATGCGATAGTGCATACATAATGTGACCATGTTTATTATACGTCAAAACAGGACATGTCAGTAACTGTCCCGATTTTTTTGTGTCAGAATGTACCGCTTGCAGAAATAAAACTATGAGCTTAAACGAATGTGATTATTTTCTTAGTGCAGTGTGTTCTCTATTTGCGTGTACTGTATGGGGATGCAAACGACATCGATGTTTCAATAAAAAAACATCGATGTTTGTCATCGATGTATCGATATTATTTCATAGGATGTTTTGCCTGCATGATTTAAAATGGATGGTACTTTTAGCAGACCCCACAAAGATCCTTACATCACGCAAAATAGGGTTCATTTAGAGTAGACCCACGCGCAGACTATTGACAAATAGTGTCACGATACGAGCGTTGCCTTGATAAGTGTCTACATGCACGATTGAATAAATCAGCGATTGCCTTGACACATTGTTATTAAGTTCTCGTTCTGTATGCAGTGAAAGTGCAATTTTACTTGTGGCATAGTGGTTAAGATATTGACCTGCCGTACGACAATTCTTTGTGCGATCCATATTGTTTTGAATTTGGACGTATTTAATATTAATACTATGTTTGTAAAGCCCCTCACAATGCAAGAACTATATTATTAGGGTGTGGTTTTAATAAAAACATAAGCACATGTTAACTTGTATTTGCTCTTTTACCATACTGAATACGAACTATCCATATATCGTCCAAAAAGTATGAGTATCTATATTTTTAAACAATAATATCGATATATCGATATTTTGTCAACAGCCCTAATTAATTTAGACGGTTTTCACATTCGAATAAATGATAGTACAAAAAAAATAAAGATTATTAATACGTCAATGAGGTTTCATTGCAAGCCGTACTTTTCAAGTGACATTTGACAGATAGAGGTCATTGACGTTATTATTCTTATTTGAATCGCATTGTACATATGTTTACTTCTGCTGTTAGGTATGATCGTAGGCGGCCCAGTGAAGGTTCTTTTTCTGAGATGAACCAGAAGACTGGGTCACTGCTCTCTGTGCAGCAAAGTACAGTGTCAGAATTATGGCTTGGTAGGCTGGTTAGCAATCGCATACAAATTTCTCAGGCTAATGGTGCTCTCCACTCTTCTGATGATGCTTTTAAACGGTTTACGATCCTAATTGGAAATTAATGGCATTTCTTTATTTAAAGCATCCTCTAGGACCGCCATGGCGGGACGATACCCGAAAGCGTAACCGGGCCGGCCACGAAAGTCAAAAAATCGGTACCAGTGGACGGCCCAATGATGTTGGGGAAGGAATATGTTAGGTTGTGAGGTCGCACGCTGTCTATCCGTCGCCCCGGGCAGATTGGGCGGGGTGTGTGTGTCCAGATCAGTGGAGGGCAAACTTTTTTAATGACGGCCTACAAAGTTTAAGAAATTCTAGAGGAGGGCCAGATTTATAGAAAAATGCATTTTGTATTAAAGCTTTTTAATAAACAAAATACCTTTTACTTTTACGCCTTGTTAGGCGCGTGAGACATATGGAATTAATTTGATTTGCCATAATATTTTCGATAGTGAAAGCTATATTCAATTAAAAGCGTCAGATTTTATTTTTCGCGCCAAAATTCTGCCTAGAATATTTAGGATAGATGGACTCTCGGCGGGCCGGATTAAATACTTTAGCGGGCCGGAGTTGAGCCGCGGGCCGTACTTTGCCCATCACTGGTCCAGATCATAGCCTACCAAAAAAAAAAAAAAATAAAAGAAAAGACCGCCATGGCAATGCAATGTAATTATTTAATTATATTTTTATTTTTTTCACGCTTGTAATTTCAACAACAATAACTTTGAAATTTGATGCAACGTTAGTTTGCATACTGTTTTGCATCTTTTGCGACACCTCCAGTCCCGTTTTCAGTTGTCTATCTGCGGCTTAGGTTGGTCTCTGTGGGCAACTTTTATTACCGGCTCTTCTCAAATAGTGTCTAGACCAGTGATGGGCAGAGTACGGCCCGCGGGCCAACTCCGGCTCGCGAAAGTATTTAATCCGGCCCGCCGAGAGTCCATCCATCCTAAAAATTCTAGTCAGCATTTTGGCGCGAAAATAAAATCTGACGTTTATAATTGAAAAGCTTTCATTATCTCATAATTAACTTATCATAATTATAATTATCTCGGCAGTCTGTCACAGGTATTAGTTTATTTATTGGAAAATTCCATTCCATTCACCTGTCGGTGAAGTTAAACTAGCCGCGTAGTTCATGTCTTGGGAAATACGGGGCGCAAAGCGTGGTGAAATGTGAGGTGCAGGCAGCGGGGGCGAAAACGGAAAACTCAATTAGAAACCGATTGACTGATGAACTGCACTTTTCGCACTGCTAAAAGTTGCTTCGTCACAGATGAAACCTGCTTTCGAAAATATTATGGAATATCAAAAACAAATCCATATGTCTCACACGCTTAGGCGTAAAAGCAAAAGGTATTTTGTTTATTAAAAAGCTTTAATACGAAATGCATTTTTCTATAATTCTGGCCCTTCTCTAGAATTTCTTAAACTTTGTGGCCCGCCATTAAAAAAGTTTGCCCACCACAGGTCTAGACTAATAAAAACTTCAATACTCTTTCAATTTTGACACAAGAACTGGCTAGTATTATTTTTGACATATGACAAGAAGTGACTAGCAGATATCTCAAATATCCGATGACAATAATTTTCGATTCGCCACAAATAAAATAAAGTTATTACTTTATAGTAATAGGCCATAATTTCGTGTGTATTTGCGTGTTTTTTTATATTTGTGTTTAGTTAGCGTTGACAAACGAAAATGGCGTGCTCTGTGTGTTTAACTCCTGAAGGAAAACCGGGTAAAACGGTAAATACTTAATAATAAATAATATTTCGTCTTAGCCCAAATAAGTCCAGCTATTGGGCCCGGGCCTCCTTCGCAATGAAAGGGAAATTGACCTACTATAACCACGCTGATCAAACGTGTTGGCATTTCATTTTGGAGTGACCATAGCGGTCAGCGCACACGCCGTCCGCTCTGTCCAGGGTGACGAAAGGGCGGCGCACGACCCTTTAATCCACCTTATTTCTTCTTCGCCATTGGGCCGACCACCGGTACCGAGTCCCTTGTCGTCAGTTGTCAGCCCGACAGGATATCCTTTGGGATACCGTCCTTTTCCAACACCCCTCCCGGAACATCAGTCGCTCTTGCGCGGTAAGCCTTTATGCGAGTGACAGATTAATCCCCCGTTCAGTCACCCGCGGCCTCGGTTAGGGCGGCATCAGGCGCAGGTACTCGTGCCTGCACCACCCAAGTCGCAGGCGGCGGATCGTGTTGCCGTAGAGGAGTTTCTCTCGCTCGCGCACCCGCCGCCGCCTCCTTCCGTGAGATGACTACCTCATAGAAGGCGGCGACCGCATTCCAGGTCCTGACGCTGTCAAGCATCTTTCTAGCGATGGTCGGCAGCGTCAGGTCGGCACCGATGATTGCGACAAGTTCACGGCACTGCTCTGCCCACGCGGCACACACCTCGAGTGTGTGCTGCGCCGTGTCCTCGTCACAATCGCAGTGGTGGCAGGACGGTGTGCTCTACCTCCCCACGACTGTGTGCAAGTACTTGGCGAAGGTTTTATGTCGAGTTTTCTTCCAGTTCCATAGATATTATCTGCATAACATATCCCGTCGTTGTCTTTTACGACACCCATGGGCAAAAGAAATGGATTTGCTGAATTGTGTTCTTACTCTATCATCACACGGAATCGAATATAATAATTACGAGCAAAAGAGGGGATTGTGAATTGTATTCTTACTCCGTCACCACATGGATCATTAGGTACCTACTGTTGTCTTAGTAATTCAGTTCGTTACGTATTCCATACTATTTTACTTATATGAAATGCGTTATTGTAATTACTATTTCATATCTTGAATCTTATCAGTGAAATTACAAAACCAAATAATGGCAAATGCGGTTTTAGTAATTAACCACAATAGAACTGTATTTTTTTGTGGCAAGATATGGTCTGAACTTAGCTTGGGCAACGAAAGGCAGGCGCGTGACCCCATAACCTTACGTTATCTGTTCCCATGACCATTGGGCTGACCATTGGTATCGCTGCCTTGATTTTCGTAGTACAATAGGAATACCATATATGGCTCTTGGGAATATTGATAAAATTACCACCGAATAGTGTAATTGTGGTTAACTTATCAGTATTTTAATATTAAATCTAGTGAATTTGCTTGGGTTAATGTTAGGTACATTTCAGTCAATAAATTTTTCCGTCCCTTGAAAAAATATATATACAGGATATTTCAAGTTATGGAAGAACTGGTCAAACGGGAGCTAGGCAATAGAGGAATCCATCATCATCATCTTGTTCTTATCCCAATTACTTGGGGTCGACGCAATATGTCATCTGTTTTGACATATTGCAAAAAGTTTCGGCAATGACTTTTATGACCGACCGCCTGCCTGACGTCAACCCTCCTTGGGAATGTAATCGTTGACCCAAATGGTACCAGATGGAGTTGGTCCGGGTCAATCTAGCGCTCTTAGTCGTCTTTTACGACACCCACGAGCAAAGCAAAGGTTGGTAGTATTCGAAGCCGCTACCACACAGCAATAGAGGAATCCATGCAAAAAATAAAATGAAGTAAAATATCGATTAGTTAATGAATTAGAGATATGTAAAGTTTTCAATTTTGTCATCGCTTTTTTGTGTGAACTTCATTGAAATGTACACTAAGTAAGTGATATTTAATCTGCAAAATATTCGTATTTTGTGAAATGTTCATTAAAAACTGAATACATCAATGATTACGTTCGCACAAGCAAGACAAACTTCGCCTTAATATCAGCTGATCGAGCGATGACCGCTACGGCGCACTTTTTTTTTTTTTTTTTTAATCTTTATTTATTTAGGAGCTTTTAGCCTCAAGGCCATGCCAGCTCCATCATACCCTAACCTTACATTAGCTGCCTTATATCACCTTAGATTAATCCTATTTACTAACTTATAAACTAAAATGGCTGCATCAGAGAGAGGTTTTGATAAGATAGTTAAGAATACTCCAACATCTTTCACACTTATCTCAAAATTTTGTACCAAAGATTCCCTTAAACTTTTGGTTTGGACACATTCCACCAACAGGTGATGGACATCTTCAGGAGTGCCGCACTCTGAACATACGGCGCACTTGTTCACGCGTTTTCGCGTTTCCTACCTACTTATACCGTCGTTTTTACATGCCTACATGTATCCTGTTCATAATATGTAGCATTTAAGGCATAGACTCTTAGACACACATTTTTGAAATCACTATAACTAGTATGTTCTATTTTTTTTTCTGGAATATACATTCTAATTACCATCCATAACCATTGAACTACAACATACTCGAACAGTTGTTTCATAACCTGAGACGCCTGTATATATTTTTTAAAAACAATCTTTCTCTAGTGCGAGGGTAAATTATAAACAAACATTACACGAATGCAAAAACAGCCAGACTCGGAACAATCATTTGTGCACAAAGCTGTCTTGCGTGGGATCGAACCCGTAGCACGTCAGATCGATTTCTCGCACTTTGTAGCCGGGATGAAAGACCTCCTATATACTTTTTTTATACTCCTGTCAGATCAATCAGAATCAGATAACAGAACAATCAGATAACACCATTTGCACAATAGCGTTCCGGGTGTTATGATCATCGTGTAATTCACATTTAGTTTCTAGCCATGTTTAGTTTGGATTTAACATATCCTGTGAATGAATCCCACCCAAATTTTGTGAAGAAAACGCAATAAAATTTCCCTTGTCTTAATCTATATGTTCTTCGCATTACAGAGGACCGAACGAGACACCATGGGCGAGCTGGAGGTGCCGGACGACCGGCTGTACGGCTCCCAGACTGTTAGATCCATCATGAACTTCCCTATTGGAGGCATTGAAGAACGTATGCCGGTAAGTATCGTGATACTGGGATTTAATTCTTCGGTCCCACTTGTTTTAGAAGTATTAGTGTCCTTCTTTAAACAAGGTTAAAGAAGAGTAATAAAATTCTTCACGGTAGGCAGTGGTCTGGCAGTGCCCTTGGTATTGCAAAGGTCCTTGAGCGGCAGTGTCACTTACCGTCAGCTGTGTAACACGTTTGCCACAATTGGCTGTAGATAAAAAGTATTATTAGGAACGCAATGGAAGTGTTTGAATGAAAAGATGAAGTAATTTTGAGCGAAAACTGTATTGGAAACGGATGAGAAAAAAACAATACAATACAATAAAAAACATTAATTTTTATAAAACAATTTTTTTTACTGCAAACAGTGGCAAATGAGCAAACAGTACACCCGATGGTAAGTGTTGCTGGCGCTCATGGAACTTTGCATGCCTGCCACGAAGAAAATGAAGGGACTGTGAATGCGTGGAGAGGCTTTCTCGTTCAACAACGCTCAACTTTCTCTTTCTTTTCAGGTGTTTGCGTATGTTGGGTTTTGGTGATGCCTTTCTTTAGTACCACTGAACCTCATTGCATGCGTTCACACTCCCTTCACATTCTTCTCTGTAGGCAGCAGCCTCGCAAAGATCTTTCTCGTATGCTCCACCGTTTGCAATAAAAAAATAAATTACAAAAATACATATAAATAAATTATGAAACATATACTGTTTGACCCTGTGATGAAATACAAATAATTGTCTGTCGTAAATAAATTGCATTATTATTATTGATAACGTTCTGATATTAACAATTAGACCCAAGTACCAACACTCGGTACGTTTTGTATTTTATACGAATTATATTAGCCTCATTTAATATAATAAAATATTGCGATTCCCTTTCGACCCTCTCTTGTCTGTGGGTGTCCCATTAAGGGAGAATACAATGGTATTTAGATAACATGGAAGAATAACTCGACATAAAACCCTATACCAACATGTCTGACCAGCCTCATATCATCATTTCATATTCGTTTCATTGTTGGACTCGGGCCACTTCCACTGTGAGAGAGAAATTGACTATACTACGCTGGTCAAACGTGTAGGCATTTTTTTTTTTATTTTTTATAGGTGGGCTATGGTAAGCGCAAACGCAGTCCATTCTGTCCGAGGCGACGAAAGGACGGCGTGCGGGAATCGGTCCAGCCGTTTAGGAGAACTTTAGTCACATATTAATGTACATAACTTAATTATGTATATTAAGATAAGTATTTTTAATCTTTTTCAGTACCCAGTGATCGTAGCCTTCGGTATTTTAAAGAAAGCTGCCGCTAAAGTGAACGTGGAGTTCGGACTCGACAAAAAACTTTGTAAGTGCATATATGGCTTAACTTCCATTTATCCATCAGGCTATATACGTACAGAATTGGGTATAGCTTTTCAACACGCCATGCTTAGGTTGATTGGCGATCATCATTTGCTGCTTAGAGGACCTATAAGCCTGATATAGCCCATAACTCTGGTGCTCTCCTAGCTCCTTTTTGTGAATGCCATGGGAAAATTAGGGGTGGTGTAATATTATTAACATTAAATAAAAATATTTTATCAAATGATTTTCTGTGTATCGGCGGCTACTAATACTTACATTACTCATATGTGTCACAAATGACGAGATAGAGCTGAATATCGACTTAGCCTTCTGTCGTCTGGTGAATAATTACATGCCCAAGGAATGTTAACGGTCAGGCAGGCGGCTGGTCATAGAACGAATGTTAACACTTTTAAAATCATCATCATTCGACCTAACGCCGTTCACTCACTGATGGAGGCCTCTCTCATGCGTCGCCACAAAGGGCGCTCCTGTGCCGCCTGCATCCAACCCAGCAATCTTTACAGGCCTTCGGCCCACCCTTGGTCGTCCTATACTGCGTCGTCCGATACGTAGATACTCGAGAACCTTTCTTCCCCAGCGGTTGTTTCTTTGTCGAGCGATGTGGTTTGCCCATTGCCACGAGGATAAAATTAAAACTTGCAATATGTGCTATGAAAAAAAATTATATATTGAGTCGACGCAATTAGATGATGATCAAATGATGATAAGTCTTATTCTCTTCTTCATCTTTCATCTCAGCACGTATATGTCCCACTGTTGGGCTCGAGCCTCCTTTATGCGAGGGAATTTAACCCATACCCACTACGTGCCCCTGCTAATATTGTATGCGTGTTATACATCCATGGGTATGTGAGAGGGTGGTGGATTGTATTCTTACTCCGTCACCATAGGAAGTTTAACTGCTTAACGTACCTTTAAAATCTAACTTAATATGGATTGGTTTTTTATTCGATATTTATATATTTTTACAGCGGAAGCTATATGTCAGGCGTGCGATGACGTCATCTCTGGCAAGCTGTACAACGAGGGACACTTTCCCCTTGTCATCTGGCAGACTGGATCTGGCACCCAGTCCAACATGAACACTAATGAGGTTTTTTTAATTTTTTTTTTAAACTGGTGGCCATGGATATTACCCATTCTTTCCCACGTGTATTTTGCAAACCAATAAAGTGGTCATGTCATAACTTCCATGAAATGACAACAGTTGTTAAAGTTTTCTAGTAGTGATAACTTATCGAATGACGTAGTGTTGTTTGGTCTCCACGAGATGAATGTATGGGATTGTGAAAGTCGTATGGAACCGTTGCGAATTCTTTTTAGCAGGCTTTCGTGCAATAGTTGTCGATGATTAGCGATGAATCTAGGGTAATTTTTCATTTATGATAAGAGAATGAAGCAGTGTAAGTAGTAGTGAAGTAATAATAGTAAGTGAACGAATGCAATGAATGATAAAACAATAATATGGATGGATGGCCATCCATCCATCAGCCTACAGACGTCCACTGCTGGACATAGGCCTCCTCACGAGAATGCCACTCGGAACGGTTCTGCGCCACTTGCATCCAACGGTTCCCTGCGACTTTGAGAATGTCGTCAGCCCACCTAGTGGGGGGTCGTCCTACGCTGCGCCGTCCGATTCGTGGTCGCCACTTAAGAACCTTTCTTCCCCAAAGGTTGTCGGTTCGAGGAGTGATGTGGCCTGCCCATTGCCATTTCAACAAGCTATAGTTGTCACAAAATAAGAGGCCCGTTTTGACACTTGGTCTTACCGATGTATTTAGTGATGGACCATACGACTCAGTACTCGATACTCACGATAAATCGAATCAAGTTTATATGAGTATATAATCGATTTGAATATATATTGTAAAGTGCATTGGATTAAAGTTCTGATTTGAAAATTTTACTAAAACTGTGATATTGTAGATATTCTGAAATGATACAATGTTACGATGGTCATTTTTCTATCATTTAATATTTTTCGGATACAATAACATTCACTCAATCACAAAAATATCGAGAAAAGTGAATCTTCAATCAATCATTTTCTTAAGATGATGAGACAAAATTGTCAGTTGAGTTATCGTTACCCATATATATATTATTTCATTTTCAAATTGTCAATATTGACGTCTCGAATTTTCAGTAAAAATCACTACATAGCTGGTGAAATTCTGTAATGGTTCTGTAATGGTTGGTCTAAATACTAGTATTCAAATTAATAAGTAAGGCAAATACGAGTCTGCCTTAAAAAATATATCATGATCGATTTATTTTTCCATTCGCGCGCCACGCTTCGTTGCGTTCGTACGTGTGCTCGGCTATTATTGTTGCGATGCCAACGTGTTTCTATATCTACCCACATGACTACGTGTTTTTAAAAAATGAGTGATTCTGACGAACATTTTCTGCTAATTTTAAATAATGATGATAAAATAAGTAGTGAACAACCAGAACTAAATGAGATTACATTTAGTAGTCGAGGAACCAGGATGGAGACTGAAACTAGTGCTGCAGCTCAAATACAAAGAGGAGAACGAAGAGCAAGAGAGGATAGTGAAGAGAACTCGGATGAAGGAGAATTTATTACAGTGCGAAGAAACCCAAAGCGGCTAAACCGTAGTTCTTCAGCGAATTTCGGTCATAGTCGTAGGTCACAGAATAGAGAGCTAGAGCTACAGAGTTTAAATGAAGTTTGCATTTCATCAAAAGAGGTATTACTTAAACAAATTGCTATGGCGAAATTCCTGAAATCTGAAGGTATACAAGGAATTAAAAGGATAACTTATAAAAATCCTTTTAGGGTTCGTATCAGATTCGAAACAAGGGAACATGCAGAAACATTAGTTACATGTGAAAAGTTAAAGGAATTGGGTTATCGGTGCCAACTTTCCGAAGAAAACCATTTATCATACGGCGTTGTCAAAAATATAGAATTATGGAGGACGAATTGAATGTCATGTTCACCAGTGACTATGATATTATATCCGTGAAACGGTTGAAAAGGCATACAGAAGAAGGAAAATGGGTTGACAGCGAAACTGTTCGCATTTGTTTTAGAAGCGCAACAGTTCCCCTATTCGTCGAAGCCTATGGATGTAAATTCAAAGTGGATATGTATACATTTCCGGTTACACAATGTTCAAATTGTTGGCGTTTTGGCCACCTGTTACGCCAATGTACATCCAAGAAACCTGTATGCCCAAAATGCGGTGCACCACATGCCAACTGTAATGTAACAGAGTATCGCTGTGTCAACTGTAAAGGTAACCACATGTCTTTCAACAAAACCTGTCCAATATTTCTAAAAGAAAAAGAAATCCGTAAAATAATGTCATTGGAAAATTGCACATTTAAAAAAGCCCTTCATATGTATCTTTTTGAAGTACAGAATCAGGACAAGATATTGGTTGAAAAAGAAAATAACGAATATGAAAAAGAAGTAGTAAGCAGTAGTGAAGAGAGCAATCGAAACAATGAAAATGAAGAAACGCAGACTTGCTCTTATAGAGATATTTTGGTAAACAGTACAAGAAAAATAGGGTGTAAAAACAAAATTAAATATCGAGAAAATATTACCTCAAAGTTTAAAAAAAATACAAGGAAAGAAATAGAATTATTAGAAGATAATTTACAGACTGAAGAGCAAAACTGCAATACCGATAATAACCAAACCCAGGCAGGTGCTGAAAGAGTTACAATTGAAAAGAGAAATAAAGGTTATAGTTCTACACATCAGTCCCTTTGGGAAATTATTAAGAAAATGAAAGATGTAAATTTCTCAAACAAGACATGGGAGAAGAAGATAAGTGAAATTTTGAAATTAGTTATAGATATAATGAAATATTTTTTTAAGGAATCAGTAACTGACAGTGAGTGGATACAGAGCTTGTTTAACCTTTTTTATGGCTAACACTCATAAGGATTCTCCGATAACTATCCTACAATGGAACTCACAAAGCATAAAACCAAAATTAGTAGACTTTCAGAGTTTATTAATACAGGAAAAGGTTCATATTGCTATTATCAGTGAAACTTGGTTGAACCCAGGAGTTACTATTCGTATTAGCGGATATAATACTTATAGAAAAGATAGAAGTGATTCTTATGGAGGTGTAGCAATAATTACTCATCATTCCCTTAAAACTCATATTACTTCCTTTAGTGTAAATAATAGTAATATTGAATTAGTGCATGTTAAAATTTTAAACTGTTTTCACCTAGAAAATATTGTAAGCATTTATTGTCCTTCTAATGTGAGAACAACTCAGTCAGATTGGGATGCCCTTTTCAGTTCCTTTAGCAGAAAAACAATTATAGCAGGTGACTTCAACAGCCACCATACAAATTGGTCTTATAAAAATGATGTAAGAGGCATACAACTGTTGGATTCATCAATAGATAACGGTTTCATATCGCTTAATAATAAGAACTCTACTAGAATTAGATTAGTAAGTGGTGTATTGCAAGAATCATCACCGGATATTACTTTCGTATCATCAGATATTGCTATCAATTTCTATTGGAATACAACCAATGAAACTTTAGGGAGTGACCATTTAGTAATAAAAATACATATTCACATTGATAATAAAATAAATTTAAATTATGATAAAAAACGAAATTATAAGCAGGCTGATTGGAAGTTGTATAAAAATATTTTAAAGGAATTGTTTAGAAATATAGTATTTAATTCAGATGACCCCCAAGTAAGATATGACTTTCTGGTGCATAAAATTAACTTTGCTGCAGATGAATCTATTCCACTGATTAAAAAATGTTTAGATCCAATAACTAAATTTAAACCTAAACCTTATTGGTGTACACAGCTCTCTGAATCAGTTGCCAAACGCAGATTAGCATTATCTACTTTTAGGCGGAACCCTACTCCATTTAATCTAGATATTTTACAGCTACAAATTAAAAAAACCAAACAATTGATAACGCAAGCAAAAAACAACAATTTTAAGCAGTTTTGTAACAGTTTAGATGAGTCTATGACTATATCAGATATGTGGAATCACATGCGCTGGATGAAAGGAAAAGGTAAGTGTAATTTTTATGCCTCGCAATCTCAAATTGAACAGATGTTATGTGATATTGCTCCTGATTTTGTTGCTGCTCGTATGCCTATGCTTCAATCAAGAAACTCGGCTCTTGAAGTTAATTTCTCATACCAGGAAATGCAAAAGTGTATTAAAAGAAAAGATACCGCACCCGGCAATGATCTCATCACTTTTTCAATGATTTACAACCTTCCAAAACCAGCCAAACTTTTTTTATTAGAAACTTTCAACCTAATTTTAGAAACTGGTCACGTCCCTATCCAATGGCGAAGCATACAAATAGTGCCAATACCTAAACACAATGTGGATGTACTCATGCCTCTGAAACTGAGACCCATTTCATTGATATCTTGTACTTGTAAATTATTTCACTCATTGCTATGTAGAAGGATTGAATGGTATGTGGAAAAAAACAACATTTTATCCAGGAATACTATAGGTTTTCGGCGATCTCAGTCATGCCTGGATTGCTTAGTAAGATTAGTTTGTCAGATACAGATAGGCTTTTCTAAAAACCTACCTACATTAGCCTGTTTTCTAGATATAGAAAATGCTTATAATAATGTAGCTATCAATAAAGTTATATCTACTTTGGATGAGATCAATGTTGGAAGGAAGATTTGTAGGTACTTGTGGGCCTTCTTATCAGAGAGACATCTCAAAGCTCAGGTAGAACAAGGAGCAACAATACATTTTGTGGAAAGGTGGGCAAGTAAAGGTATAGCTCAAGGTGATCCAATATCTCCCTTGATATTCAATATAGTCACTTATAAAATTTGTCGCGATATTAATAATGTCATTATCTCCCAATATGCGGATGATTTTGTTTTATATGCTACCTATAATGATCTGAAGGACAGTGCCAATGAAATTCAAATAGCATTAAATAGTATAATTATTTTGTTGAATGAGTTAGGGCTAGAACTATCTAGCAGTAAATCTAAATTCTGCATATTCAGCAGAGGTCGTAGAAAACAACAAATAAATCTCACTATCAATGGAGCATCAATTATTTCAAATCAAAACATTAAATACCTCGGTTTATGGTTGGATTGTAGCTTACGTTGGGGTAAGCATATTAATGCAACATGGGAGAAAACTCAAATTTTTTTAAGTTTACTAAAAGTATTAGCAGGTGCCACCTGGGGTGTCCACCCGAAACACCTTCGCAAATTGTACGTGTCATTAATTAGATGTAGGATTGATTACGCAAGTTTTTTATATCATAATAGTGCAAATAGTAATTTAGCGAAACTGGACAAGGTTCAAAACCAAGCCTTGAGGATAATAGGCGGCCTTATTCGTACTACGCCCATACATTGCATGGAAAGTGAATTGTGCATCCCTAATCTGACATTTAGAAGAAAATTTTTAGCTTCGAAGTATTGTTTAAGAACCCAATCTATTAAAAATAATATTACCATAGATTTACTCAATAGGCTTAAGGATTACACTAAACAAAGATATTGGCAGAATAAAAATCTCCCTTTATTGGTAACTGTATACAATAGCACAAGAAATGAAATCCTAACATCAAGTTATCCTTTAGAAATGTTCGGGCTAGATACTTGGATCTCAAATGTAAATATAGAAAAGTTAATAAGAGTTCGCCTAGACAATATTAACTTAAATAAAGATGCCTATGATTCCTATCTTCTTAGGACTATAGTATTGGAAGAAATCAATAACAACTATAATAACTGGTTGAAAATATACACAGATGGATCCAAAAAGAAGACTTGTGGAGCAGCCTTTTATGATCCCAAGCATAAATTAGATCGCATGTTTAAAATTCTGAATAATGATATATGTGTAATGACAGTGGAACTCATTGCAATATCAGAAGCCTTAAAATATCTTCAAACAATATCGATTGATAAAGTTGTTATTTTTGTTGATAGTAGAAGTGCTCTACAACACATAGCTCGATGCGCCTCTGGCTACAGAGGTGCATCGATAGCTTTTGTTATAATAAAACAAATTCTCGACCTTATAAATAGTAATATTGAACTGATATTGCAATGGGTGCCATCACATGTTGGCCTACCAGGGAATGAGAAGGCGGACTGGTTAGCAGAGAAAGCTCTGACGGATGGAACTAACATTAAAGTTGTGTCAAACCATTTTGAGCTGATTACTAAATACAAACACAATATTTACAAAGAATGGAAGGAATATTTTAATGAAAGATCGTTAACAAAAGGTATATGGTATAAAACATTACAAAGTGAACCACCTCGAATTCCATGGTTTGCCAACACGAACTTGAATAGGAATATTGTTGTAATAGCTCATAGACTTCGTACTGGACATGTTCCACTCAACAGGTTTCGACATCTGATGGGGAAAAGTGCTACTCCCAATTGTTCAGAGTGCGGCACTCCTGAAGATGTCCATCACCTGTTGGTGGAATGTGTCCAAACCAAAAGTTTAAGGGAATCTTTAGTACAAAATTTTGAGATAAGTGTGAAAGATGTTGGAGTATTCTTAACTATCTTATCAAAACCTCTCTCTGATTTTAGTTTATAAGTTAGTAAATAGGATTAAGCTAAGGTGATATAAGGCAGCTAATGTAAGGTTAGGGTATGATGGAGCTGGCATGGCCTTGAGGCTAAAAGCTCCTAAATAAATAAGGATTAAAAAAAAAAAAAAAAAATATTTTTCCTTAACCGATTATTAATAGTCTGTGGACGATATGAAAAAAATCGTTATGCCACAGCACTTAGCCCAGTGGGCAGTACCCGTCAATGAAAAATGTAATTACCTTCAAAACAGTTTGATCGGTAAAAAATAGAAAACTTCTTGGGCGTGAACTGTCAAAACGGGCCTTTTATTTTGTGATTACTATAATTCTGCGGGCTATGTCGGTTACACCCGTTCTTCTACGGATTTCAAATAATAATATAGTGTTTGGTTAACTATTTGGTTGGTTAAAAGCATAAAATATATAGTCTTATGATTAGTTAAAAATATACTTTGATTAAATTGGTCTAAAGTAATTTGTCAAAGTATGGGGTTAAGTTATTGATTTTTTTAAATTAATTTCAGAGCCAACCATTTAATTAGGGTTTCGTACCCAAAGGGTAAAAACGGGCACTTATTACTAAGACTTCGCTGGCTGTCAGTCACCAGACTTTATTTCAAGAACCGCGATAGTTAGACAGTTGAATTTTTTACATATTATGTATTTCTGTTGCCGCTATAACAATAAATACTGAAAACAATATTTTTTAATTGGGACTAATCCCACCACACATTCCCACCATTGTAACTCCTGTAAGCCAGAATCCACAATGGTCTCCATAAATGACACCGAGGTTTGACCCTCAGGCAGTCCCGGGATATGATTTTAATTGTCTTGGGACCCGCAACAAATTTAATTAGAAAAGATTAAAGAGGAGGAGTTGGAAAGAGAGATTCCACTTCCCTCCTAGGCAAAGCGGGAGACAGGAAAACAAAATGACTAGTCAGCCAATAAGTAAAAAGGTGTACAGCTACGATAGCGCAGCAGTACGGCACCACGGATACGGAAGAGCTTAACGGGGCCTATATGTGAGCGTTAAGATTGATTGCTACAGTAGGTATAGCAGAAACGCATGAACGCACGGAAATTTTCTCGAGTTGCTACAAGGTCCGTATAGTATACTACCCCACAGGTGACTTGCAAACTGTTTAACATAAGGTTACGCTCGTTTCGCCAGAGATCGCACTCCCAGAGAATGTGATGTGCTGATTGTTCATACTCGTGGTCAGATGTGGAACATTGACATAATGGTGATGGTACGAGTTTAAAAGAAAATAATTTACTTTTAAAGTTGCCATGGCCAGTTAAAAATTGGGCCACGAAGTGGTCAACCTCTAGCCACACCTTCTCCAGGCGCTCCCGGATGCATGGAAAAAATAGATAAAGATGACGACCTTTCGATGATGAATCCCATCTTTCTTGCCATTCAGTTAAAAGTTCCTCATAGACAATGGATTGTGGTGCAAACAATCTAGCAATTTTATTTCGGTCGCGCGGTTGAAGGAAAACTGTATTCATAGTTTCCTTTGTGGTGTAATACATTGACGCTCGTCTCTGAATCTCCAAATCAACCGGAAGTACACCCGCGAGTACTGGTAAGGCCTCGGTACTAACCGTTCTATAGACTTTACATAAGAATATTAGGGCCAATCGTTGGCTCTGTAGTAATTTAAGGCGAGCCGCCCCTATGGTGGCCCTATCGGCTCATACAGGTGCAGCGTAACAAATACACCCCAAATATGTGGCCATGTATATGGTTTTAAGTGTATTAAAACGAAGGCCCCAAGTAGATGTGGATATTCTAGTAAGCGCGTAGAAATTCCGTTTCGCTTTTTCGCCTACAGTTTTAATGTGCTCAATAAATGAAAATTTTTTTTCTAAGACTAGGCCGAGATAGCAAACTGATTCTTTCTTTTTGACAGTCATATTATTGAATTTTATACGCGGCGCCGATTGTAAATTTCCTTTTAATAAAAGATGATATGTTTTTTTGTGGTGCGAAGGCAAGCCAGTTACGTGTACCCCAATCGAATATATCATTGAGGCATGTTTCCGCTAATTTCTCTAAACCATCCCTTGTGTTCGATTGTATAAGTAAAAGTCCGTCGTCTGCATAGCCGATCAGTAGACAATTTTTCGGTAGAGGTAACTCGAGAAAATCGTCAAAACCTAAATTCCATAGATATGGACTTAATACCGAACCTTGAGGGCAGCCCATCGTCAGTGGTTTCGACACAGCATGGTGACCAAGTTTCAATTTAGTCGAGCTATTTAAAAAGTACGACTGTATGATTTGGTAGATATTTCTATAGCAACCACGAGCCTTTAATTTAAGAAGTAGCATTGGCCACCAGGCGTTATCGAAAGCACCTGTGATATCCAGGAAGACACCTAGTACGTATTTGAAAACGGATGCGCTAATGACACGTCTTACCGCAACGGCCGCGTCGATAGTTGATTTGCCGTGAGTGAAGCCGAATTGTTTATGATTGAACGTTGGTCCACCCGGCAATAAACGAGGAACAATGAGACGTTCTAAGAGCTTGCCTAATGAAGGCAGTAAGGTGATTGGTCGATATGACTTCGGGTCGTCTGGTGGCTTATCACCGCCTTTAGGAATTATACGTATATAACCGCGACGCCATATACGAGGAAAAATACCTTCAGTCATGCAACGATTAAAAATTATTAACATTGAGTCGCCCGATGCTCGACCAGCTTCTTTGATCATTTTATTTGATATTTTATCTTCGCCAGCAGCCTTATTGAGGGGAAAAGTTCTAACGGTATTCATAAACTCGGCAAGAGATGGAAGGTCAGATATAGGCAAGAGAGGTGGCTCGGTGGCCCATGCACGTATTTGTTTATGATGTTCGCTGTCGACTGAGATGTCATCGTCTGGGATTAACGTATTTAATAAAACTTCCGTGGTCTCCTCAATACCCGTAGTGTGTTTACCGTTCACTTTAATGTTTTGTATGTACGCTAAGTCGACTGATCGATTCGCTTTAAACTCGTGATATAGTGGAGACCATGGACCTTCACTTTCTAATCTTTCCACAATCTTATTTAACAAAGCGTCTTTCGATTTTTCTACTGCAATCCGGTAGCGAGACCTGGCAGCTTTCAGTATAGATTCATCAAAGGCCCTTCCTATGTTAGGTGACTTTTTAAGTTTATTATGCTTCCTGCGCGCCCTTCGAAAGCGTTTGCGGAGTTCCACTAGGTGATTGTTCCACCAGTCACATCTCTTAGTATTAGGCAGGGATGTTCGGCCTAGGGCTACGTCAGCACAGTATATCAGAGAATGTGACATTAGTTCAGCGCCTTCTTCTGCGGTTAATTGTCTACGAGTGAAATCCCTGGCACACGAAGAAAAGAGAGAGCTGAAAAAGTCCCAGTTTGCGCCTTTAGATTTGTATCTAAAATTATAACTCTGTCTGGGAGAAGCCTGCAACAGTCTCGATCCAAATTCATACATGATCAGGCGATGATCACTACATGACGCGTCCGGAAGAACGCGCCACCTATTCAAACGGACGTCTGCACTTGAAAGCGTGACGTCAATAGAAGATTCGCTCAAAGGGCTGCAAAAAGTTGGTGGTGCATCGGGTGTATTGTGGATGGACAGATTCATCTCAGCGATGAAATCTTCTATAGCACACCGTCGGTCCGTATCGGTGTATCTAAATTTGCCATACCAGAGAGTAGATGACGCATTCACGTCAGCTCCTATAATTGTTTTACGGCCCGTAAGAGACCGCAAGACCGCAAAACCACTGAAAACAATATAAAATAAATATTTAAGCATACCTAATTTTATATTTATTTTTCCCGTATAATAAACGCGATTTTTTTACCCTTTTTTGCTCGATATCGATAATGGCAACAGGTAGGTACTTGTTCACCTACTCAAGGGCACGGAAGCCAGAGTGCGCAAGTCCGACTTGCACTTGTACGATTTGGTTTTTGAAATCATGTCATTTACTTAGTTTATAACAAGCTTAAAATTTTATTTTGGGCCCATCCACACATTTTGCTACAGGACCCGTCTAAAGCAAGTCATGCCAATTACTTAGGTGTTATCTGAAATTAAATGTTATGAAAACAGGCTCTCCGTATGGTAACGGAGTAATAATACAATTCACCGCCCCCTTTCTTACTCGTGGGTGTCGTAAAAGACTACTAAGGGAAAAATATGCATGTAATATCTATGCAAGACACGGAAAACTCAAAATGAAACCCTAAACCAACATGTCTGACCAGCATAGTATAGTAGTTCAATTTCTCTCCTATTGGAGAGGAGGCTCCAGCCCAATAGTGGGACGTATATGAGATGTGATGACGATGAAGGGTCTTTAAGAAAAACACAACTGAAATAGTCTAAATTTTTCTTTTGTTAAGGTAATTGCCAATCGCGCCATTCAAATATTGGGCGGTAAACTCGGCAGCAAATCCCCAGTACATCCTAACGATCACGTGAATAAGTCTCAAAGCTCAAATGACACATATCCAACGGCCATGCATATTGCCGTCGCGATGGAACTGCGCGACAGACTGATGCCCGGTCTCGTGGTTCTCAGGGACACCCTGGCAGCTAAGTCAAAGGAATTTGAAAAGATCATTAAGATTGGAAGGTTTGTAATAGTTATTACATATTTATTATGCTGACAGAGTAAGAATACAATTCATCACCCCCCTATCCTGCTCGTGGCTGTCGTAAAATACGACTAAAGGCGACTATACATATAATATCTATGCAAGAGAAGGAATAATCGTAATAAAACCGTATGCGAAACCGTCTGACCAGCGTGGTATAAGTGGGAGAATTTTCCTCCTATTGTAAAGGAGAATCTTAGACCAATAGTGGGATGTATACGAACTAAGAAGATGATTTTTGATTGGCATAGATTGTGTTTATCATTCATTTTACAAAACGTCACAAAGGCGAGAATGTCACTCTTCTTCGATACCGGAAGGCAAGCAAGATCCTGCTACCGATATAAGTATTTACTTCCACCACTTTCTCTTACACAAAAAGATTGGGGATCAGAATTTCAAGGGCCCTCTCCTACAATGTTCCAATTCATAAACGAGAAAGAAAATACGCTTTAGAGGCCTTAACCGTGATCCCAATCTTACGGAGTCGCTGGAGCGGCGGTGAGACTTTGGGTCACTCTGTGTACTCTATCAGCTCTTTCATGGGGAGTGCTCTGAAGAACTGTTTGCTTGGTACTACCGTCACCGTTTTATCATTTCACCACTCGACACCGTAGCAGGTTCCATCCATTTCACCTGGAAACATCGTCTTCAATTGTACATTTTCAGTGATTACTTCTTCCACGTACGTGCAGGATCTCGAATGAGCTACCTGCTGCTGTGTGGTAGCACTATAACATGACCTTATTTAAACGAGGTTTAAGACCACTTTCTTCATGGTAGGCAACGGACTAGCTGTGCCCCTGGTATTGCAAAGGTCAATGCACGGCAGTATCACTTACCCTCAAGTATGCTGCTTGCTACCATCTATACATCTATAGGTACACAAATAAATAAAAAATCAAAATAATGGCCGTTTTTCATGCAGATATGGTTATTTGCACGACACTTATGCCTAAAAACCGGTTTATAATTTTTCTGTCTATCTATCTGTCTATTTGTTTTGGCTAAACTTCAAAACAGCTGGTCTGATTTTGATAATATTTTACTACCAGGTAGCTGTTTATATAAGGAGTAACTGTATTTTATCCCGGTAGTCCCACTAGAAGGGAAACTACGCGGATAAGGCGACTGAAACTGAAGCGAAGCGAGGGCAGGTTGCTAGTCAACAAAAAGAAAAATAAAATGTGATCAATATTTTCAGAACTCACTTGATGGACGCGACTCCTTTAACCTTGGGTCAAGAGTTCAGTGGTTACGCGGCACAGATGACCTACAGCATCGAGCGTATCTGCAGCACTCTGCCTCGGCTCCATTACTTGGCACTAGGTGGCACTGCTGTTGGTACTGGACTCAACACACGTATAGGATTCGCCGAGAAATGTGCCGCAGAGATTGCATCTCTTACTGGTAAGTTTAGGATACTTATTATAACGTAGTCATGGATTCTGTATTGTTTAGTCCAAATGGTGATAATTTCAGTTCATAGACGTTCCACTTTTGGGCTCGAGCCTTCTCCACAATAGGAGGGAAACTATCCTTACTCTACCAAGCTGGTCAGACAGGTTGGTATAGGGTTTATTTGGAATTTTCTTTCTCCTGCATAAATGCGTATTATATCTCTTAGTCGTCTTTTACGACAACCATGGGCAGGACAGGGATTGGTGAATGTGTTCTTATTTCGTCACCACACGGAAAAATGACGATAGGCAGGTTACAGTACAGCAAGTTATGGAGGCTACAATGCCGTCCCTACCGTCGCCCCGGATAGTTTGGACGGGGACCACTCACCATTGTCATGATATTCTTAAGATGGCACTTACGCCATACTTACGCAAAAGTAAATGCTCTGTAACATTATATTCTTTTTTGACTTATAGATGTTATGTGCATATTATATTCTATAGTCCTCTTTAACGACATCCACGGGCACGATAGGGAGTGGTGAATTGTATTCTTAGTCCGTCAACACGCGGGAAAATAGAATAGAATAAATACATTTGGTCAGTGAACAATATTTGTATTATATGTTTAATTTTGTTTCGTTATTTATATGAATAATAAGAACATGTATTAAACATAGAAATATATTTACAAAGTTACTAGACTCAGTTTTTTTTGCATAACGATAGACAAATTCCAGTGTGGTTTATGACTGTAGTGACTTTTTATACATAGTTGCTATAGTTTCTATATTTATAAATAGTGACCGGTTTTGATCGTTCAAACCGCATGTAATAAAGTATTCACTGCTGGAAATTACTGTAAATCATTTTGTGAAGATTACATAATATATTGTATTGCATTTAATATCTGTGTTGTGACGGAGTAAGAATACAATTCACCACTCCCTTGTGTCACCATCAGTAAACTCACCATCTTGCCCATTAGTAAAAGACGATTAATGAATTTAATATGCATATATGCAAGAGGTGGACACCCCACTAGGTGGACGCGGACGACCTAGCGAAAGTTGCTGGGCGTCGTTGGATGCAGGCGGCACAGGACCGCACATTGTGGCGCAACATGAGGGAGGCCTACGTCCAGCAGTGGACGGCAATAGGCTGAAATGATGATGAATGATGAATATGCAAGAGACAAAATACTCCAAATGAAACCTAACCGTAAGACCAGTGTGGTATAATATTAAGTCAATATCCCTCTTGCTGTAAAGGAGACGCAAGCCCAGCAGTGGAACGCAAATGATCCGAGACAATGTTGATAATAATGTTTTTTTTTTATAAAGACAACGCTTACGGGAGACTTCACAGACATATAATTAACAAACACAAATTACATCCATAAAGAGTTGTTCTGCGTGCGAACGATTCGAACCGACACTGGCACGGTAGTTCGGTATTTTAACCACTACGCCATCTGAGCAGTCCCATGCGTGGCGATTGTGATGTTATCCCCGCATCGCAGTGAAACCTCTATACTATAGGATATGAATAGGCTGATGGGTAGATAAAGGACATGATGTTATTATAAAAAAAATATTCTCTTCTCTTTCAGGCATTCCCTTCGAAACTGCGCCCAACAAATTCGAAGCTTTGGCTGCTCACGATGCCATGGTGGAGGTATCTGGCGCTTTGAACACTATTGCGTGCTCGCTGATGAAGATTGCAAACGACGTCCGTTTACTTGCGTCTGGACCAAGATGTGGCCTCGGAGAAATATCTCTGCCTGAGAATGAGCCCGGATCATCCATTATGCCTGGTGAGTTTTATAAATGCGTACGGCCTGATTTCACTACTTCTAAATTTCAGGTAACATCTAAGCAGTGGTATAACTTGTCTTAGATGGGGCGTGTACCAAAATGTATTTGCAGGGCCAGAGGAAAGGTTAAGTTTTTTTTAGCTATGAACAAGAGAATGAAGGTGAGCTGGTGAATTGTATTCTTACTCAGTTACCACACGGCAGAATGAATATCCTAGAAGATGCCAGACATTTAAAATGCGGAGATAAAGCGGTTGATACCGCGGCGAAGCGAGGGCGGGTCATTAGTTGAGTAATCATTTCAGCTCATATATTTCCCACTGTTGGGCTCTAGCCCAGTCGAATTGTTAATTGGACCCAGGAAAAATTATAAGTAGAATTTCTCCTTCGGAATTCGTTAGGGGGGGTCACTGGGAGTTTACATTTCGGTTTTCGAATTCCCAGTGGTCTTGCGTTTTCCGCCATCTTGATTTTAAGGGTGGTTTTATGTTTTTTAAATAACTCGTTTATTTTCAATTTTACACGAAAAATGGTCAAGGTCACCTTATTTAAGGCTTTTTTTGCCAATCATTTTACAAGTGCAGCCTGTGGACCAGCATGCGCGTCTACAGCGACCTGCGCGTGCAATATAATAACGCGCTCAGGATACTGTTGGCGCTGCTGTGCGTCCACTATGTTCGCGGAGAGACGTAGAGATGGTTTCAAGGCCGTCATACGTAAAAGATGCGCTTCGCTACTCACGCGCGTCCGCGGCAGCAACAACAACACTATCCTGGGAGTGTTCATAAACAGATGGGAGTTCCCAATGTTACGTCATTGGATGAAACTCCACATAGATATATAGATATTATAGGTATAAAATATTGATATAGAGTTATAATATCTATATTTGTCTACTAACACTAGCTTTTAAGATTATTGTTACTAACACTATGGACGTTCGCCTGTAATAAATGATTATTATTATTATTATTATTATTTACTAGCAACCCGCCCTCGCTTCGGTTTTAGTCGTTTTACCCGCGTAGTTCCCGTTCCCGTGGGAATACCGGGATAAAATATAGCCTAGTTTACGACCTGATATTATAGCTTTTCATTGGTGAAAGAATTTTTGAAATTGGTCCAGCCATTGGACACTCCAATTTTATTTATTGGTATACACGACGCTCACAGGCAAGATGATGAGTAGTGAATTGTATTCTTATTCCATCACCGCACGAAAAAGCTGAGTAATATGATGATATTATTTTCAGGCAAGGTAAACCCGACCCAACCTGAAGCACTCACAATGGTGGCTGCTCAGGTGATGGGTAATCATGTCGCGGTGACTGTCGGCGGCAGTAACGGACACTTCGAGCTGAATGTATTCAAACCTCTGATGGTCTCCAACGTACTGCGCTCTATCAGGCTTATCGGTCAGTAACATTTTTATTTATGGCTTGGATTACCACTATCGTCGTATGGCGTAGCGGCTACGAATACTACTAACACTTACATTGCTCGTGGGTGTCGTAAAAGACGACCAAGAGCTTTGGCTCCAACTCCATCTGATGCTGTCTGATCAACAATTACATTCACAAACTGGGTTAATTTCAGGCAGGTTAGTTACTATTGCCAATAACTTTGCAATATGTACGATGGAGGAGTACATGTTGTGTTGACCTCAAATAATTGGGATAAAAGCAGGATAATGATGATGGTTTGGGTGGTGGTAAACCACATATTTCTACAATTGTAGAATAGAATAACATTTATTTGTTAAACATAGATACATAAATGGTCTTATAGTAATAATTAGTTCATTATATTTTGCCTATAGGGCATAAAAATTAAATAACGTAACGTAACTCCTATAAGTCAGGATCCACAATAGTTTTCATAACTGACAAGGGGGTTTAACCCTCTACCAGTCATGGAAAATTCTTGCCTTTTGGGAGCTGCAACTATCATAATTAGAAAAATTAAAAGGGGAGTTGGCGAGTGGTTTCTACCCTGAGCAAGGGATCCGCGTGTCCTTATGATACAAAACCTTCTAAGGAATATAAAATCAAGCAGATTACATCGATGAGAAATATAATTCGAAATAAAATTCTATGCCAAACCAACCAATGGTGTTTAGCCAAATTGCCATCGAATTATCAAAACGGCTTCAACCTATCATGAGCATGGATAATGGTGACATGGACTGAGGAGAAGGAGAATTAATAGCTATTAAGTATTAAGAAAAAACAAAGCAGTAACGAGGACTGCCGACAGGAGTGAAAACATAAAAATATAAACAAACAGTTGTTATTATGGATATACCAATTAATAGTTTAATCTTAAATTGAAATTTGTAAATTAAAACATATAGATTTATTTGGTTTTGACATATATCAGCACAGATACAGTGACATTGACATAGCTACAGAATAGTGAAGTAAGGTTATGACGTCCACCAGGCTGGTATGGACGTCAAGGAACTCTGAACCAATGGTCAGCTCAATGACAAAAAGCCGGGAATTTGGTGGATTATGCGGCCGCGCGTCGCCCTTGTATTTCTCCCTGACGAAATGGATTGCGTATGTGCTGATTATAGACCGCCAAAAAAAAAACCGTTACACGTCACGTGACCATGTCGATGACGACTTACATGAATTTACTCACCATCCAAACCTGCCTAGAGAAGTCTTCACTTCAAAAATTATCTGATTTAACAGGTGATTCGTGCCAGGCGTTTAACAAGAACTGTGCTGTCGGTATTACAGCCAACACTGAAAGAATAGCCAAAATCATGCAGGAATCACTCATGTTGGTTACAGCGCTCAACCCTCACATTGGCTATGATAAGGTAATACTAACATTGTAAATACGTACATAACTTTGTTTACTTGTTATTTTTTTATTTTAGTTGACTAATGCAATGCTACATTATCAGCGGGTAATATTTGCAACGATGTCACCAAGGGATGTTGTCTGACTGTGGGAGTCGTAAAAACTGGCTGAGTCATCATGAGACAAGTTCTTCTCCAAGCAGCACTCCTCTGGGAAATTTATAATACTAATTGTGATCGTCCTATTCGCCTGTCAAGCTTGGCGATTGTGTTCCCCCTTTGCGAGATGGATATAATAAACAAATAGAGTACATATATTTATTTATAAGGATATGTTTTTAACGAAAAACTGCGATATTTAAATAGGACTTAAATACGACAATTTCGGTACAGATCTCTTGTAAACAAAAATAGACGGATCTGTTTCTATATGACGGTGTTACGCCCTAATGTAATGTCCGTATGGTGACGGAGTAAGAATAGAGATAGTATACATCACAGAAGGGATATTATATACAGATAACATATATGCAATGGAAGGAAAACTCGAAATATAACCTTATATCAACCCATCTGATCAGAGTGGTATATTAAGTCATTTTCTCTCCCATTGTGGAGGAGGCTCATGTCGGTGGGACATACATCGGTTCTGGGTATATCAATATACATAAAAAATAAAAATATTTGTATTGAGGACCTCTTACTTTTTGAGGTGTAGATAATGAAATCATACTGGACTTTATCAGTCCAGTTAAAGCTTGTTCATTTTTATAACGAAATTTTAGCTACAGGCATGGGTAAGATTTTTTTTTACATTACTTTTAAACTTACAAAAAGGGAAGTAGTTTAGTTACAAAAAATACTATAGGTATTTTTTTTCACTTGCTGTAAATAAGTTTTTAATTAATTCATCATTTCAGCCTATTGCCGTCCACTGCTGGACGTAGGCCTCCCTCATATTGCGCCACAATGTGCGGTCCTGTGCCGCCTGCATCCAACGACGCCCAGCAACTTTCACTAGGTCGTCGGTCCACCTAGTGGGAGGGCGTCCTACACTGCGTCGTCCGATGCGTGGTCGCCACTCGAGAACCTTTCTTCCCCAGCGGTTGTCGGTTCGTCGAGCGATGTGGCCTGCCCATTGCCACTTCAGCGTGCTAATTCTTCGTGGTATGTCGGTTACACCCGTTCTTCTGCGGATTTCTGTATTCCGGATTCTATCTCGCAGAGAAATCCCGAGCATAGCCCGTTCCATAGCACGCTGAGCGACTTTGAGCCTTGATATGAGGCCTACATTTAGGGACCACGTTTCCGTGCCGTAAGTCATCACTGGTAACACACACTGGTCGTAGACCTGTGTTTTCAGACACTGAGGTATGTTGGACGAGAAGATCCTCTTAAGTTTCCCGAACGCTGCCCAACCGAGTTGGATTCGTCGGCTGATCTCTTTCTCGAAATTGGATCTACCTAACTGGACTGTTTGTCCTAGGTAAACATAGTGATTGACAACTTCGAGAATCGCATTGCCAACTAGGACCGGTACAGGAATGACATGGGTATTTGACATGACTTTCGTCTTGTCCATGTTCATTCGTAGACCCACTAGTTGGGATACCCTGCTGAGATCATTGAGCATAGTGCCAAGGTCCTCCATGGATTCTGCCATAACGACGATATCGTCTGCGAATCGAAGGTGAGTGATGTATTCGCCGTTAATGTTGATGCCGAGTCCAGTCCATTCTAAGAGCTTGAAGACATCTTCCAGTGCAGTGGTGAACAGTTTCGGAGAGATGACATCTCCCTGTCTCACGCCTTTCTGCAACTGGATCGGTTTCGTACTCTTATCCCGGATACGGACTGACATTGTGGCGTTCCTATACAAACACTTCAGCACTTCGATATAGCGATGGTCGATTTGGCACCGCTGAAGGGACTGCAGCACCGCCCAAGTTTCGACTGAATCAAAGGCTTTCTCATAGTCCACAAACGCTAAGCACAGGGGCCGATTATACTCCTCGGTCTTTTGTATAATCTGCCGAAGCGTGAGGATATGGTCTATGGTGCTATAGCCTTTTCGGAAGCCGGCTTGTTCGGGCGCCTGGAAGTCATCGAGCTTGCGCGTGAGTCGATTGGTAATGACCCTCGAAAACAACTTATAAACATGGCTCAGAAGTGAGATGGGTCTGTAGTTCTTTAAAAGAGCTTTGTCACCCTTCTTGAAGAACAGCACCACCACACTCCTGGTCCACGACTCTGGAACGTCGCCCCCGAGGATAACGGAATTAAATAGCTTCTGAAGGGCTATTAATACCGGCTTGCCGCCCGCCTTCAAAAGCTCTGCCGTAATTCCGTCATCTCCCGGTGCCTTACCGTTACGTAGTTGTTTGAGAGCCATTCTGATCTCGTACAAGCTGATGTCCGGGATTTCTTCGGTATAGTGCCGAGTTAGCTTGGATCTGGGATCTTGGACCAAGCCGACAACAGGATTTCGGGATGATTTGTATAACTGTCCATAGAACCTTTCGACCTCTCCCAAGATCTCACTTTGGGATGAAATGACAGTGCCGTCATCGGTCTTCAGCTTAGTCATTTGGCTTTTCCCAATAGACAGATCTTGTGCGAACACTTTCGAGCCACGATTCCGCTCTATCGCTTCTTTAATACGGAACGTATTAAATCGGCGAATATCGCGACGCACAGACCTGGAGATCTGTCTATTTAGCTGCCTATGTTTGGACCAATCGGCTGCAGACTGCACCGTCATCTCTTTTCTCCGCTCCATGAGCTCGAGAGTCTGGTCAGAAAGTTTTTTGGTCTATTAACGCGGTGAGCCTTGAAAAATTTCGACCCAACCGCGTGGACAGTTTCCACGAACCTGTTGTTCATATCGTTCGGAGATTCGCACTCGTCCAGACATTGGAAGCGATTATGTAGTTCGAGTTGAAAGTTTTCGAGGTTCTGGTATTGGACAGATGTAGGTCGGAGTGTAGACTTCATCAAGCGTGACCGCTCGACTTTTGTATGGATATTCAATGTGCCTCGTACCATCCGGTGATCCCTCCCAGTTTTAATTCTGCTGATCACTGAGACATCATTGAATATCTGTCGTTTGTCTGACAAGATGAAGTCTATCTCGTTTTTTGTTGAACCATCGGGGCTAATCCAGGTCCATTTCCTTTGTGGCTGCTTCCTGAAGAAGGAATTCATCATAAAGAGGCTTTCCTTCTCCAGAAAATCAGCCAGTTTCTGGCCCCTCTGGTTTCTCTGTCCATATCCATGTTTCCCCACTCTCAACTCATCATCACTCCCTTTGCCTAGTTTCGCGTTAAAGTCTCCCATAACCACCGTGAAGTGGGTTTTGGACGCGTGTATGGCTTTCGAGATGTCCTCGTAAAATGCCTCCACCTCGTCGTCGGAGTATGTCGAGGTCGGTGCGTATACCTGTATAACCTTCAGCGAATACCTCTTGGTAATTCTGAGTATAAGGTACGCTACCCTTGTCGACACACTCTCGATCCTCTCCACGTTGTCTATGAGAGACTTACGAACGATAAACCCTATACCACCTTGGGACGGGTGATCGCCCTCCCGGTAGAAGAGCAAGTTTCCAGACTGGAGGATTATCGTGCCCTCGCCCTCTCTTCGCACTTCTGATAATCCTACAATGTCCCAGCGAATTTTGCTCAATTCCTCTTCCAGCTCGATGACCCTCTCGTCAGTTCTGAGTGTCCGAATGTTGTGTGTTACCAGGGCCAAGGGTCGTTTTTGTTGGTAGCCGGATCGCTGCCGGAGATTCCTCGCACCCCCCGCTCCACCACTACTGGGCCCGCCACCAAAATGAGCCCGTAGGGTACCGGAGCCGCCGTGACTGGGGGCCATTTTTTTGTTGTACGCCATTTTTAAAAAGGGGATATTGCCGTAATCGCCACGCTTGGCAGGCGGGTTGGCGATCGCAGTATGGATGTTTTACGTTTTCCAGGAGAGAGCTGCTGCCCACTCTCCTGGTGAACCCTCAGCCGATTTTTACGACTCCCACGGGCAAGTAAGGGGTGGCGACACATGTATTCTCAAACCGTCGCCACACGGCCAATTAATTATGATGATTTAATTAATTATGATGATGATAATCATCAGGTTTCATTTCGGGTTTTTCTTCTCTTGCACAACTGTTATAGGCATATCATATGCCTCAGCCACTTTTTACGATATCCACGGGCAGGATGGGGTGGTGATATGTATGCTTACATAAACTTTTTACTTGCGAACATAAAAAAATTACGCCCCTCTAAAATCTTTTCACTATTGCCAATATCGAATATGTCATCAATATCGAAGCTGTTTGAATAGTATGTACAACATATAGAAATCTTCCCCTAATATTAAAATTTGTTCGAATTCCAGGCCGCTCTGATTGCCAAGACAGCCCACAAGGAAGGCGGTACTCTTAAGGAAACTGCTATTAAACTGAAACTACTCACGGCAGAGCAATTCGACGAATGGGTCAAACCCGAGAACATGTTGGGGCCGAAGTAAATTCCATTAGAAACAGGACAAATTTTGTACTACGAAAAACTTTTTAAAATTGGCCGTAAAACACTTAGAAATAAATATTTAAATATTTTTAACAACAAAAAATATAAGATTTTTTTATATACTCATGCCTCTGTACCAAAAAGGTTGACTTAGATGTGCAATTACTATGAAACTTAAAAAGAGATACTTTAAATGTTAAAATATCATGCTCTGTCTATTTTTTGTTGAATTTGTAACAAATTTTTGTCATTCTCCATTTCACTACCTTGTTGCATATTAATATAAAACCAATTTTAACAAAAATGTAAATGTTTTATGATTATTTAATAAAAACATATATTTAAAATAAGATAGATATTGAAAAATAGTGCTTATCTATGTTCACATACAATGAAGTCATCTAAAGATTATGGCTAATTTAAAAAAAATATAGAACTATGTTCACCAATATAGCTATACTGATGAAATACACATACACACCTATATTAATTTATTATTGTTATAGCGTAACAGCCAACTGTAACCAGATTTCCGTTACAAAAGTCTTAACCAGTGCCCCCCTAAAAAGCTACTTTTTGAACAAAATCTCTAATGTTTATACGTTGTATTTATTAAATTCAAATCCGTTTAAAGATACTTGAGAGAAAATGACAGAAATATTGTTTATTAAATAAAATTATGTAAGAATACTAGGACACCATGCATATACCTTGTACCATTTATAGAGAATTTATTACCTATATAACTATACCACCAGCAACAGCATATTAATACTTTGATAAATTGACAGACGAGTGACTGGGATGTATTTTCCTTAATACAGATAATACGCAATGACAAAAGAACATATGAAATTATACCTTACGTGAACTGTTATTTTAAAATTGGTTAAAACTTAAAATGATTGTATATATAAACATTCTGCATTTCTTCAATTTGGTTAATATACAGGTGTATCAGGTTATGGGGCAACTGGTCAAAAGGGAGCTAGGCAATGGTGGTAAGAACCCTTAAAAAAAATTTGAATGAAAAATATTGATTCGTTAAGAAATTAGAGACATGTAAAGTTTTCAATTTTGTCATCGCTTTTTCATGTAAATCTGATTGAAACGTATAAAGTCAATGAACGCAACATATTCATACTTTGTTAAATGTTCATTAGAAATTGAATAAATCAATAATTACATAAACAAAACAAACTTCGCTTTAAAACAGCTAATCGGCCTATGACCGTTGACAGCTCGCTGCTCGTAGGTACAAACGTACACTGTCATTGAAACGTTTGCGCAATTCTAGGTATGAGTGAATGAATTTATACTGTCGAAGCTTTACATGCCTACATGTATTCTGTCTGTACATGCCTACATAATACGTAACATTTAAGGCATAGACTCTTAGACACATTTTTTTGAAATCACTATAATTTTTATGTTATATTGTTTTTTGTGTAATGTACATTCTAATTACGATCTATGACCGTTAAACTACAACATACTCGAACAGTTGTCCCATAACCTGATACACCCTGTATACATGTATTTTGTAGAAATTGTATGTTATTATTCCGTGTTATGCTTTGTGAGTATACCCATCAACTTTTAGAAAACATTTTTTTAAAAACCTTTTGCTCCAACTTGTAAAGCGATACTGGTGATCTCGTACTGCTATACGAGATAGAGGGGCAAGTTCCCAATATACCAGAGATTATATATATATTATACATTTTTATATTTATTATACATTATTATATTTATTATATTATACATTTCTTAAGAATGAATGATTCCAAGTATTATTTCTAAAACTGTTTATAAAGCTAGTACAAAATTGAAATTGTTATAAAAGTTGGTGGTAATTTACCAAGTACTGTAGCCATAACATGGCATTTGTTTGCAACAATGTATAATTGAATTTGTAAATGCCTTACTGGCGCCACTACTGTTTAGTAATTATTGTTTAATTTATTATAGAAATTAAAGTTATTAATTTTAATTAGGGGTTTTTATTGTCAACATTATAATCTGTGTGGCGACAAAGTAAGAATACAATTCACCACCGGGGGGGTGGTGAATTGTATCCTCTCTTGCCCATGGGTGTTGTAAGAGACGACTAAAGGTAAATCCTATATGCATATAACGTCTATACAACAATAGGAGAACTTGAAACCCTGTACCAATCCATCTAACCACCGTGGTATAGTAGGTCAATTCTCCTCCCATTGTGAAGGAGGCTTGGGGCCCAGCAGTGGCATATCTATGAGCTGCAATAATCAAGTATTATTATGGACTGAGGAAGAAATTTTTCGTTTCACAAGTGACAGATAAAAAGGTATTTTTAAGGCAATAAGGTTGTATAGTGTTTGAGATAAGTCACAGTACGTTCAAGCTTAGGTATTTTTTTAACATGAGCGCGATTTACGACAGAGACAACGCTTAGGAAGACTAATTTAGTTCTCTGTCAAAATTCAATATTATGTGCCGGGTACTATGATTTATACGTTTAACACTAAAGGTGGCAGTTATCTGATCATCATTGTTTCTGTGTGCTGAATACGTGGAGAAGGGTTTCCCCTTGAAGGTTACAGCGGACCATTGGGATCTATTTCAAGATCTCTTTTCAATTAAAAGAAAGTATTTACAAAAACAATGTTTCAAGTGATAGATGGACAATTGTATGATTGGATTTTTCAAATAAAACATTATCATGCTTCAACTACATTATAATTACGAATAATATTATGTGCACCAGGCCTTAACACTAACATCTTTGGTATTTATCATACAAGATATATGTTCCAGTTTTAATACAATTATGGAATGTATTAGAGAGCAAATTTTAACTTATACAGACTAGATTCAATTACACAGCATTGCACAAATTTACATATAAATAGGAAATTAATTTTACTAAAGCATAATTTAGTTTATTTATACCTAGCTTTTGATCTGCTAGACTTTTTATATTAATCTGGAGGCATGCAGTGTCCCTGCCAAGTCGTTTTTTTTTTTTTTACAAGTTATGTTTTTGATGGCATATCATTATTTCTGTCTCTGTTACTTTGTATGTAGTAAGTATACCAAGCACTTCTCAACCCATTTACGCCCTACTGTAATTCAAGAGCTTTCTCCTTATAGAGTGAAATAGTACTGTGGTTTTGTTTCGAGTATTCCTTCTGTTACAATGATATTATCTGCATGTCCCTGTCATTTTGTACGACATTCGCGGTATGAAAAGTAAGATGTGGAACAACAACATTCTTAATAAATATTTTATAAACCGTTTAAAATAAACTTTTACTGAATTATAAACTTGACACACACACACAATAATATGGATATATAAGAAGTAAGTGGGCAAGAAAATATTTAGGTGTAACATTCAAGAGATATGGATGATATATCACCAATGTGTAAAAGGTTTCTTTTATATTTATTACTTATATATTTTAGAATAAATTAAGAACGACTAACAATACAATTCAGCATCTTTTATTATGCCTGTGGGAATCATAAAGATAACTAAGGGATATAATATGTATATAACATCAATCCGAAAGAAGAAAAACTAGAAATAAAATTATAACAACCAGTTTGACCAGCATTGATTTTCCTACTGTTATGGTGGAGGGACATATGGGCTGAGATAATGATAAAACAGCATGTGCTTCATTAAATGAGAACAAGTATCCAAAATACATAAAAGATAAATATATAAATTCAACCATCAGCCTTTGACATAGGCCTCCGCAAAGTGTATATAATGTAATAATTGTCACACCGAGCAGGAGAATCAGCAATACCAGTAATAAGATTTACAGAAGAGTGCCGCCCCCCATTCTCTTAGTTCTCACCCTGCCACTTTTTACTATTGCTGGGCAAATATTGGCTGGTATTACATTTTATCCTTAACCTGTCACAATGTGGGAATACAGACAAATAACTTTAGCAATTTTAAGTACAAGATCCGAGAGAAAGGAAAAGTGTACAGACATTTCAATTAACACTATATGAATGTATGTATATACAATATGAATAATAATTAACACAGTAAGTAAATTAGACTACAAACAGACTAGAATTATGCTATATTAAAACGCACACAGCATGATCTGATATTGTGGAAGGCATCATAAGCCTGCTCATAAATATATAATAAGATGCAGTCTGCAATTAGTACAGAAATATTTGTTTTACATTCCGCATTGCACCTTATCACACATTTAAAAACAGTAAAATCCTACCCTATATATATATATAAAATTGTACACTTACAAACTTACATAGTTAATTACATAAATACATCTTTGATATTTTGAAATTGCTTCACAGCCAGGTCCACGGGTAAATCGAAATTGTATGGTGTTAAACGATCCAAGCTTTGCAGTGCATCCTGAAAACCTGTATTTACAATATAACTTGTTGAGGAATAATATGAATCAATCAATGACCTGCTTTTTAATATAATATTTAACCAAATGACAAGTTTATGAGCGTTCAAAGCCGCACATACAAATGCTTTGAAATGGGCATCGTAACTTCTTTTATATGGTGTATGAGAGGCTACAATACTCCCAATAGCACTTAGTAAACTCTGCTTATTTGTAATAGCGCTACCTCCAACGATATCTAAGTTAAAGCTCTGACTTAATTTCCTTGCAGGTGTCGAGTTAAACCGATCACCATCATTGATTTCGTAATACCGCAAGATTAATTCCCAGATATGTATTGATCGTGAAGTTGAAGATCTTCTGACGGGAAAGCACCCAATAATTGGGACTAATGAGCTGAACTCTGGACCTGTTAGCCCGTGCTGTAGTAAATCTCGAAGATTAATGGCTAAATGTCTTCTAACAGCTGTAGTAAGGGGAGCATCGTTTATTATCACACCACCTTCTTCCGACTCACTGTCATAGCTATCTATAGTCATATGAGATAATCGATCTCTTGATACCAGATGAAGCACAGCATCAACGGACATCTCCAATTTTGCTCGTAAATTACCCCAATGAGTTATTAGAGTTGATGATTTGCCTTCGTATTTCCTATTTGCATTAGGTGAACAACCAAACTGGGATACAGTGAATATTTGTATTAATGCTGAAGCCTTTCTCATCAAATTTATAGTTTCTGTTCTTAAATCATCATTAGCCTTATTTTTATGAAAGGTTTTCTCAAACTTCTCCGACTTACCAATATTTTTGGATTCAGCGGCTGATTTATTTTTGAGTTCTTCATTCTTCATTAGTTTTATAAATTTTTGCATATCCTCCACATGTATTTGGAGTTTACTTATGATTTCATCTTTAGACAGTTGTCTGTCTGCATATTGCCGGACAGCACAATTGATTTGGTGTCTTAGTTCTTCAGCAGTCAATGGTTGATGGCAACCTTCTTCGAGACTTTTGTCTATTTCAGTACGCAAATGCTCAATTAGTGCTCTGTGTTTATTATCACTGGTCGGAGGAGGGCTTGCTGCGAACCTTTCTAACTCTTTCAACTGCGTTTTCAGTCTCTCGATAAAGTGCGCTTGTTTCGTGCGTTGACGATGAATTTTACGTTCTAACTCGAGACATTCACCACAAGATTGATCACCAGAACTTCCTTGAGGTGCAGCTCTGGTATCAGGGACTCCGCGCGATGTAAACTCTTCAAGTGCTTTAAGCATTTCATCTTTTTCCTCTGGCGGCGCTTTTAAAATTTGTCGTAAACGAAACTCTACTTGTGCAAGATGTGAAGTTAAAGAGAATACTGACGAAGATAAGATTTCTTGTTCCTCTTCCAAAGCATGTAGTCGGTCTCCTTGTGTCTGTTCCGTGCTGTCTTCTTCACACAAAGATTCTTTGGCCGCCCCCAAAGGCTCGCATCTTGGTTCTTGCCAAATAGGCAGCTCATTTTCGTCATAATCACCGACTGTGTCCATTTTTAAGTATTGTTAAATTCTATTGTTATTGCATACAAATTATACAAAAAACGTGTTTATACATTCTTGATCGATTTTCCATACACTTGAAAAAAAAATGAAAATTAACTGAACAGACGTCACAAGGAAAATGTCATTTCCTTTGACGTCATACGTAAGTACACTATATTTTTATTCGATTGGTTCATTAGGTTGAGCAAAAGGAATAATGACCATACTGCCATTTAATCTTCTGCCCAGAATATATTTACGTTACCTTTTCAGCAATAACTTTTGGTGTAGAGCTTGTAAACTGAGTTTGTCAATTGCAGACTAGTTTCGATGTTGGCATTAATTAAGTCGCAAAAGTGGATTAAAATTTTACGGATGTAAAAGTGAAAGACGAACTATCGAGGGTGTCGTTCTAATTTTACGTCCTGGATCATCCTCCTTTTTGGTTTGGAATTAACCACCAAATTACATATGAAATTGCTTTTTAAGTCTAAAATTTGGTACGCCTACTATTGCTGTCTATACTGTAGTACCTAGTTGCGACATCTATTAAAATTAGACTAACATGCAAGATGTCTACAAATATGGTTTTAATAGGTACCTATTTCAAACATGAACTCTCCATCCGACGTCCTCGTCACGTCCTCGACGAAGAGGACGACATTATCACACTCGCTCAACAAAGAGCCTACACGGCCCGCGAGGCCTTAACAAATAAATATCCGCGGTTCCGCCCTCGCCGTCGAGGTGCGAAACCGCGCCGCGCAAAAGTCACTGCCAAAAACGTGGGCACGCCCACTTTGCCTCCAGCGACGCCCCAAGCCGAGGTCCGTTCCCCACAGGGGGAGCCCTTGGGCGATGTCGCTTAGCATACTTCTCTCCGGGTTGAGAGCCCTCAGCGCTCACCCATAGTCCGCGTCAAGCTGTCAAGGCCATCTGCGGCCAACAGCTGTACACACACAAAAAAAAAAAAAAAAAAAAAAAAACATGAACTATGAAAGCTTATCTTTAATGATTAATAGAGGGCAGTATTACAAAATATTATTTTAGTTACGTTAGTATAAATATTTTAATTTTAAAATGGAAGGAAGGAAGGGAAAAATAATAATAAAAACGGATTTCGGCTATGTATCGCCTAATTCAATCAATTATCTTAGTATAAATATGTAATTAGATTTAGGACAGAACGAAACGTTTTTTTGTAGCTCTAACAGCCTGCTTACTAATTTAGTTCCAGTACTAGTTCATTTGCCTGTCCATTAATTAAACTTGAATAAAGCCCATGATATGTTCTAGTGATGATGTTGATGTTTCTATTTCATCGGTCCGTGTGGTGACGGAGTAAGAATACAATTAACCACCCCCTTTTCTTGCCCGTGGGTGTCGTAAAAGACGACTAAGGGATTATTGCAGATGACATCTATGCAAGAGAAAAAAATTCGAAATAAAACCCTATACCTACTAATCCGTCTGACCGGGGTGGTATAGTAGGTGAAAAAATTTACATGAATTTTAATATTTATAATGAAACATTCATCATTAATGATGATGTTAGTTGAACTTCTTTTTTCTCTCAAACGATTTTAAATGTTGTTTGTAGTATAATATAGTAATGTGTGTAGGGTAGTCACATAACAAATCAGTCGTTAACCAACTATCTTGTTGTTTACTTCATGGTGTCAGCGGTGCGCGAAAATAATATATACGAACAAGTAATCGTGTATAAGTGTATTAATAATTGTGTATAAATACAATATAAACATTAAAATAATAAATAATCATAATGGAACACGCCCGTCCACCAGCGGAATTATGCTTAGAAAGAGGACCGTCATGTCGGGCAGACGCATGGCGTAAATGGTTACGTCAGTTTCGCGTATTTTTGAAAGCATCGGGTGTATACAAAGAAACCAGCGATGTGCAAGCTAGCCTTTTAATTAATTTAATCGGCGCGGAAGGGTATGACATTTTTACCACATTAAAATTTGACGCCGACGAGCAAAAGGAGGATTTAAATAAGGTGATCGAAAAATATAATGGCTATTTCGGCACCAAAACAAATACAACGATGATTCGATATAAATTTTTTACGCGATGTCAAGAGGTTGGCGAAAGTATCGACGGATATGTTACTGCCCTCAGGCTTATCAGTCAACGCTGTGATTTTGAACAACTCGAAGATAGTTTACTGCGCGACCGCATTGTATGCGGTATAACAAATACAGCTGTTCGCGATAGATTATTGCGGACCGATGACTTATCCTTAGAGAAGGCAATAAAAATATGTCAAGCAAATGAAATATCTAGCGACAGTGAAAAACAAATTGAAGGGATTAAAAGTGAATCATTGAACTGCGCGTCGGTGGACGCCCTCTGGTCGGGACGACGCGGGCGGTTCGGTGTAACAACGCGACGCGAGGTATCGACGCGGGCGCAGCGGCAACCGCGCGCTCGCGGCCGTCCCGCGGGTGGCGGACGCGGTGCGAGCGACGGTGGTGAGCGCGCCGGGCCCAGCGGACGCGCGTGTTCGGCGTGCGCGATGGTGGCGTGCAGCGGAGGTGATGCATGCGCAGCGCGTAAGGCAAAGTGCTTCATTTGTGGCGGTAAGGGTCAAAATTATGTGTTCCGCTCGTAAATCATTGGATGTGTGTGAATTGTATGAGGACTATCGTTATGATGACAGTGACAGTGACTTGTACTATATTGGCTCGATTGAGTGTATAGACAATATTGTTAACGCGTCCGATTCGAAATGGTACGAATCATTATATTTGTGTGAGGTCGTGTTCACCATAGTTTTAAATTAGATACCGGTTCCGATCTTAATGTATTATCTAAGCATAACTATATGGAATTAGGCTTATGTCTATCTAACATTGTTCAGGATAATACACGAGCTAAATCTTTTTGTGGTAATTATTTGTTAATAATAGGATCTTGTTTAATTAAGTGTATATACAAAAATGTAATATATTATTTGAGGTTTGTCATATCTGAACAACAATGTCAGAGTATTTTAGGCAAATACGCCTTGGATCAATTAGGTATAATAAAAAGAGTATATTCGCTAAATATAGATAATTATAAAGAATTATTTCAAGGATTAGGTAAATTACCCGGTACATATAGTATTCCTATTGAAAGTAATGCAAGTCCTTGCATTTGTCCCGTCAGAAAGATATCGATAGGTGTGCGTGATCAACTTAAAAAAGAATTAACTCGGATGGAGAAGTTGGGTGTAATTAGAAAAGTTCAACATCCTACCTCGTGGGTGAATGGTATTGTCATGGCGGCAGAAAAGGATGGTAGCTTTCGAATTTGTTTAGACCCACGACCACTTAATTCTGTGATTAGGCGTCAGCATTATCCATTACCCACGATAACTGAAATAGCCACTTAGTTAAAAGGTGCGCGGTATTTCAGTAAATTAGATGCCAAATCGGGATTTTGGATGGTACAATTGGATGATGTGAGCGCTGACCTTTGCACATTTGGCACACCCTTTGGACGATATCAATATCTACGCCTGCCTTATGGTATTAATTCGGCTTCTGAAGTTTTTCATGCCAGGATCAGGCAGTTGCTGGAATATTTGGAAGGTGTGGATTCTTTTGTCGATGACATTATAGTTTGGGCTTCTACGAAGGAAGATCACGACAGCCGTCTCAAACGTTTATTGGAAAGAGCCAAAACGGTAGGTATCAGATTCAATGCTGACAAATGTTTATTTTGTGTGAGAGAAGTAACCTACCTAGGCCATACATTTAGCGCGGAAGGAATGAAAATAGATAACGCCAAAGTAAAGGCTATCATCGATATGCCCAGTCCGTCCGATCGTCCTGCGTTGGAGAGATTTCTGGGCATGATTAATTACGTAAGCAAATTTATCCCCCACCATTCGGACAAAGTAAAGCCATTACGTAATTTATTAAAGAAAAATAACGAATGGTATTGGGGCGAGTGTGAGGATCGTATAGTGTATGAATTGAAGCAGATGCTGTGTGCGGCGCCCGTGCTGGCGCTGTACGAGCCAAGCGCGCGCGCCGTTCTCTCTGTGGACGCGAGTTCGCGCGCACTTGGCGCCGTGCTGCTCCAAGGAGGCAGACCTGTCGAGTTTGCCTCCACTACACTCTCAGATACTCAACAAAGGTATGCTCAAATAGAGAAAGAGATGTTGGCAATTGTTTTCGCTCTTGAGAGATTCCATCAGTACATTTTCGGTAAAAGAGATGTAGTGGTGGAAACTGACCATAAGCCACTTGAGTCGCTTTTTAAAAAGCCATTAGACGCAGTACCCTCCAGGCTACAACGTATGATGCTACGTGTTCAACGGTACGATTTTATAGTCCAGTACACACCAGGTAAATACATGTTTGTCGCAGATACATTATCCAGGGCACCACTGCCGGACCTCCTACAGAATAAGGTGTCGGAGGAGTTGGAGGAGCAAACATGTTTTCTGGTACAAAATTTAAGATTCAGTGAAGATCGTTTGAAAACAATTAAATTGCAAACTCAAAAGGATGACGAATGTCAAACTATTATTAATTATATAATGAACGGTTGGCCTAATAATAAATATAATACAAAGAATAACGTGCGCGTACACTGGACCTACAGAGAATCTATAGAATATGTGGACGGAGTGATATTGGTTAATAACCTGGTGTTTATTCCGAAAGCACTCAGAGCAGAGATGATAAGTAGAGTACATGAGGGTCATCTCGGCATAGATAGGTGCAAAAGACGCGCGCGTGACGTCATGTTCTGGGCGGGCATGTCGCGTGATGTGGAGCGCGCTGTGCGCCGATGTCGCGTGTGCGCCGAGCTGGCGCCACGGCCGCCGCGGGAACCTGCCATACCGCATCATATACCCCAACTGCCGTGGGCAAAGGTTGGCTCTGACATATTCGAAATTAACAAGAAATATTTCCTTATACTAGTGGATTACTTTTCCAATTTTGTCGAAGTGTGTCCTTTAACAAATATTACGTCGAGACAAGTAATCTTGGCCATGAAAGACCAATTTGCAAGGCACGGAATACCTCAAGAATTGTTTACAGATAATGGCCCTGCTTAAGTATCTAAAGAATTTACAATGTTTACAGAGCAGTGGGGAATTATTCATTTAACTTCGTCGCCCAATTACCCCGAATCAAATGGTAGGAGTGAGAGAGCCGTGCGTACAATTAAAACTTTGATATCTAAATCCATTCGATCAGGTGAAGATTTTTACATAAGCTTATTAAATTATAGAGCAGCACCGAGAGATGGCGTAGCCAGCCCTGCGTAACTCATGATGGGTCGAAGGATAAACACAAAACTTCCATGTCACAATAGCAAATTATTACCGGAAAGAAATAATATCTGATTATGAAAAAATTATTCAAAACAAAAATCGTGAGAAACAATGGCACGATGCCCGTGCCCGTTCAATGCCGGAGTTGAAAGTTGGTGATGACGTTGTTGTGGTGACGGGTGCGCGAAGGGAGGGAGCGCGCGTCGTGAACCGCGCACATCAACCTCGTTCTTATTTTGTGATGAACCGAGCAGGCGCAGTGTTACGTAGGAACCGGAGACACCTCATCAAGATTCCTTCTGATACAGCCTCAGTAGTGCCATCTGACGCTATTATGAGTGATGATAATGTTCCCCAAACTAAAAAACGTCAATCTATTGAATCTGAATGCTATGATTCGTGTTCTGATCTCGATGAGGGTGATAACGTACCACCTCCGCAGAACAGTACAGATACACGCTCTGAAAGGGCTACTGCAAGGGCTGCTAAAGAAAAAATAAGAACCATGAAATAAATTATGTACTCTTTAATATTAAACAAATGTAAACTATTTCAATTAGGTTACGAATAATAATTATAATTGTTTACAATGAACTTAATTTATTGTCTAAACATGAGGTATAATATATAATAAATATGTAAAAAAAATACCTATATATATAGAAATAATAAGAAAATGATATGGATAGATGGCAGATAGGATAGATACATAGATATTTAAAGAATACTAGATAATTTAAAGAATTATATAACATATTATAATAATGATATGTTCCTACTGTGCACATAATGTATTATTGTTATGGTATGGATACTGTTTAGTGAAATATGTTGTGAAATTTATAATTAAAATATTAGAAATTTATATTATGTATACCTTACGAAATTATTGTATTACTTAGTTTCTAAGGAGGGAGATGTAGTATAATATAGTAATGTGTGTAGGGTAGTCACATAATAAATCAGTCGTTAACCAACTATCTTGTTGTTTACTTCATTGTTTAGATTACCATTATAATTAGTGCGGTAACGGAAACAGCAACGGACGACGTCAAAAAACCTGCAAATTTTCTAGTTAACGAAGCAGAAATCTTTTAGAGTCACTGATATACAGTGGCAGACTAATCTCTTTGGAGACCCAGGGCGGCAATACTAGATGACAAGTACACGCCACAATAAGAAAGCTCAGGCAAGGAAACTCATAATGCTTATTACTGACTTTTAAAAGTTTTACTTAAGATAAACTTAATAAAAATTGAATAAAATATTTAACTATTGCAGTCAAATCAAATCAAATCTACGAAATAAGTCGTCCACTCTCTCCATAGTGTAGGGGAGTGATGGCTGCCCTAGTACTCGTGATCAGGTGCCAATTGTGCCATCTGGTTTGGCTATAATTATTTGAATTATATTCGTGAATTATATTAGATATTTTGTAGTTTGAAAGGCATCACTGGAGGGTGCTAGACATGTTGTATACAAATGTATACAGGGTGACTGGTAAAAGATTGTACATATTGAAGGAGGCTACTCAGTACTCGATTCTGATACCGAATATATAAAAAAAATAGTACTTAAATTTTGAACTATTTATCTTATAAAAATATTTAGTCCTGAACACAGATGATAATATACCTACCTATAGGTACATTTATCTATGTATAGGTTAATGCACTTGTACTAAAAATTTACGTAACGACATTGAACTAGTTATTGGGTGATATGCCGACAAGGCCGTCGCGGGCCAATGAGACCGCAGGGCGGCTATCCCTACTTATCCCTCGAGTCATACGCGAATCCTTCAAAAAATTCTAAAATTACATTTAGTTGTCCGCGGACCACGATGGCTTAATCGTACTAGTGTGTTTCTAATCCTTACGTAGCTCCGTTAGTCGGATTGTCTTTTATGCACGTTTATTATTTTTTGATATTATGTAAATAACAATTTTCGATGTAGTGGTTGATGACATCTTGTGCTGATAATGCTATAATACTGCAGGCGGTTGCTTAACTATAGCCCATTTCATATTCTGCGTCACCCTCAAGGACGTGGCTGAAACCGCTTTTCCAGTAAGCCTTGAAGGACATATCTAGCAGTACTTCCAAGAGGAACTGCAAGCTAGCAAAAGAGAAGCCACTCAAAGTTTTAACGTACATACCTACGTCACAAAACTATTTGGAACATTTCAAAACGTGGCATGAAACATGCATGTCAATTTCAACGTGTTCTAGACTTTAGTGAATGGACTATGTCCCGCGAGTTTTGCCAGTGATTACTGTTTAACGTAAAAGCATCAAGTGAGAGTCAACGTAAATATGTATGTCGTAAGGATCCCAAGTATAAAAAGAAAGGTATGTTGTATGTATTGTTTTAGACAGGCGCTCTCGCCACGCTGGACGTCGTACAAACAACCAACATAACATACGGTTGTTTGTAGTTTAATAACATTATCCCTATACCTACTTTTAATAATTCTAGCAGTAAAATCGTCATTAAAAAAGAAATTAGGCGAGTGCGTGACCTTGACAAGTGCTAATAAAACTAGTACCCCCTACTCCCGCACGTGTCCCCCTCGCGGTGACAGTTCGTCTGTACTCAGTCAAAGTGCGCGCGCCGATTTGGCCATTTTGCATTTCCGTATTTATTAACTTACAGTTACGAGTCATTTGATTGCCCGCGCTTTTTTAACCGTATTTGTAAAAAGTGTAGAATAGTGATATGAATTTTTAATTTCATATTCACTAAATCGTTGTGAATTAACAATATTAGTAACTAAAGTTGATCATTTACGAGTACGTACGCGAACAGGTAAGCAATTATTTTGTTAATTTTGATTGCTGGGATTAGCGTAATTGTAATTTGTAAATAGATTTATTATTTAATCACTGTACATAGGTATGATTCCACTTTTTAAATACGCCAGAAACACCAAGGTGCCTCCTAATTTATACCAACTGCCTCTAATCTAAGTACATTAGAAATTAAGAATTTATTTTGAAAAATTCAGTTACGAACGTTTATTATTATCTAGGTATTTTTGCCTGTCCTAAGCCAGGATCAAAGTATGAAGGAAAAGTGACTGATACCTTTATCAATGACTATAATAATTTATAATAATAATTTTAAGACAACACCATGCACTAAGGAAATAATCCTTGTATTGCTGGGAACTTTACAAACAATAATAATTAACGGACACAAATTACATCCAGATTCAGAACAACAAGTTGTGGATCACACAAAGTGTTGTCCCGCGTGGGGGATTCGAACCGCCGATACCGACGTTGCAAGTCGCTATCTTAACCATTACGCCATCTGTGCACTAAGCTCGAATACGATCCGATACCTCTAGTCTATAGGGTGAGCATATTTTTGGGAGTCTTGCGACACTAATATTGTTGATATTTACTATGTTGTTAATTAATATTGTTTTCTTTTTACATTTTTATTGGTTACCTGTGACCATTATCTATCGTTTCCTTCAATATGTACAATCTTTTACCAGTCACATTGTATAAAAAAAAGAGCGTCCGTACAAAGTACGCATATCAAAAGTGAAACTTCTTTGGTGTCATATGTTTTTGTCAATATTAAATATGTCCAACATTAGGTCCTTACATAAGAAATTGGCGCTTGGTACGGGAGGAATATAAAGTATTTTTTTTTGTAAAATATTTTTAATTAATCAAAGTAAGTATGCACCGTTGTTATCTATGCACTTCTGCTATCTCATAGAATAGTTCATTGATTCCTTTACTAAAAAAACCATGGGGGCGAGAATCAATAAACTCTTTGAAGGCGGTTTGGGCTGCCGCATCGGAGTTGAATTTTTTTCCTTGTAAGAAGTTGTCCGAATTTCGGAAAAAAATGGTTATCTGTTGGAGCAAGGTCCGGGGAGCACGGTGAATGTCGCAAACATTCCAATTGTAGCTCATCTAACTTAGTGGTTGTTTGCTGTGCGGTGTGTGCGTCTCTTGCGTTGTCGTGAAGCAGCAGTGGGCTAGAGCGATTGACTAATCTCGGTTGTTTAGCAGCTAGTTCTTCCTTCGTGGTTTGTAGTTGCTGACAATAGATATCTGCCGTAATCGTTTGGCCAGATTTTAGAAAGCTGTAGTGAACGACACCAGCGCTAGTCCACCAAACACTCACAACTAACTTTTTCTGAGTAAATTTTCGTTTAGGGCAGGATTTGGCTGGGTCTCCAGAGTTCAGCCATTGCGACGAGCGCTGCTGATTATCGCACAGTATCCACTTTTCATCACAAGTAATGATTCGATTTAAAATTCCTTCATAATTGTGTCGGTTGAGCAAAGTACACAGCAGTTGACGTGTGTTTGCAAGTTTGATTCATTCAATTCATGAGGTACTTACCCATCGTTTAAGTTTTTTTACTTGCCCGATTTGCTTCAAATGGATTAATACAGTTTTGTCACTTACCCCGAAGCCTGCAGCTATCTCTGAAGTGCTTTGTGATGGATCCGCTTCCACAATAGCTTTTAATTTGTCATTTTCCACTTTGGTCTCCGGCCGTCCACGGGGTTGGTTCTAAAGATCAAAATTTCCAGAACGCAAGCGTTTAAACTAAAAAAGTACCGTGCTTTCTTTTGCGACACCAGCGCCGTACACTACATTAATCCTTCGAGCTGTTTCTGCAGCACTGATGCCACGGTAGAACTCGTACTCGTAAATATACCGATAGCTCATGTTTTCCATTGTGCGGTAATAAGCGACGCCAAAGAAAAAAATAATGAGGAAAAACAAATGAATGACTGTTTACGAAACTCAAATGTACTCAAATGTACCAGCTAAATGAATTTAAAAATTGAATTTGGAATTCTTAACCAAAGAGGAGATATTTCAGATCAAAGTGGTCAGTATGACAAAACGCTAATTTCACATGTAAGGACCTATATAACATATAAAAAAATAAATATAATATATATAACAAATAAAAAAATTGTACTCTCTCTCTCTCTCTCTCTCTCTCTCTCTCTCTCTCTCTCGATCTTTCTTACTCTACTAAATTGTGTTTCATCAATGAAAAATTTAACCTCGTGCGCAAAGACGTTTCACTTCAAAAAATTAGATAAAATTCGTAAAAATTATAGACAAGCCAAGCCTTTAGAGCTAAGAGCTAAGAACAACGAGCTTTAAAAACGAGCATAATTTCTCAGTAGCGGTCGTGCTCCGATGCTAGATTATTGGATTAAATTAAAATGCTAATATCGACAATATGCAAATGCCCTTGCGGAATTTATATACAATAAGTAAATTTGAATTTACGAAGCACTCAGTTGCAGTCTTATGGTGGTCCTGCTGTACAGTCAGGGTCCGCCTAGCCTTGGGTACATCTGAGAAAAGATGGGTCGTGAAATGGTTTTAATAGCATCATAAGGACACATCCTCCTCCTCATTTATAATAATCATTATCATATAACTACACTACCATAAACTATATAGTCAAAATCCTCAAAATCACCCATCTCAAATATATCCAATTGCTACAACCTCCAAAAAGATTATATTATCCATATTGCACATTTTTTAGTTATAATTTATCATTTACCGATTTTTATTATTTTACTATTCATTGCAAGCTATATAAGCTATATGTGAAAACTTGTAATTGGCCTTTGTTATCTATATTCTATATCTATCTATATATATATATATATATATATATATATATATATATATATATATATAGGAGAGGCGGGTTTTGCGAACGATATATTGACTCATCACCATATCTCTGGAACCATAAGGCGTACAGACTTGAAATTTGGCAGAAATATTCCTTTTGTCGAGTAGAGGTCAGCTAAGAACGGATTTCACGAAATTCCACCCGCAAGGGGTGTTGCGGGGGCGTTAACAATAATACACATATGAAGCAACAGGGTGAGCCGAAGCTACTGAAGCTAGAAAAATGAAATTTAGACAGTAGTTTTATTTCATGACGTAGGCACTCTATAACAAAGATTTTTTTGAAATTCTACCCCTAAGGGGTGAAACGCAACGACAAAGATTGTATGGAAAGAAAAAAATCTTTAGCTACTATCTTCAAATTAAGTACAAATACTCTTTAATAAAAATAAATAAACACGTGTTTCAGTGTTTGTCCATTTTCATCCTCTAAGGGTGTAAAATAGGAGGCAAGATGTCAGTTTACTGACTTATCACAGAGCCGAAACTACTGAAGCCAGAAACATGAAATTTTGACATTAGTTTCTTTGCATGACGTAAAAATCCACTAAGAATGGGTTTTTTGAAATTCAACCCCTAGGGGGTAAACCGTAGTAACAAAGTTTGTATAAGGAGAAAAATCTACATCGATTTTCTTCAAATTCTTCAAAAATACTCTTTAGTAAAAATAAATAAACACGTGTCCTAGAATTTTTTAATTTTCACCCTCTAATGGTGTAATGTACACTAATATTATAAAAAGAAAACGTTCCTTACGAATAAACTCAGAAACTCCTGGACCGGTTTCGATAATTCTTTCACCATTAGAATGTTACAGTATCCCTGAGTAACATAGGCTATATTTTATCCCACTATACCCACGGGAACGTGAACTATGCGAGTAAGGCGACTGAAACCGAAGCGAAGCAAGGGCGGGTTGCTAGTATATGTATATAGGAGAGGAGGGTTTTGCAAGCGACATATTGACTCGTCACCATATCTCTGGAACCATAAGGCGTACAGACTTGAAATTTGGCAGAAATATTCCTTTCGTCGAGCAGAGGTCAGCTAAGAACGGACTTTACGAAATTCCACCTGTAAGGGGAGTTGCCGGGGCGTTAACAATAATATACATATAAAGGCACAGGGTGAGCCGAAGCTACTGCAACTAGAAAAATGAAATTTGGGCCGTAGTTTCATTTCGTGACGTAGAGCCCACCCACTAAGAGAAGATTTTTTTGAAATTCCACCCCTAAGGGGGTGAAACGGTACGGCAAAATTTGTATGGAAAGAAAAAAATCTTTTGCTACTATTTTCAAATTAAGCACAAATACTCTTTAATACAAATAAATAAACACGTGTTTCAGCGTTTGTCCATTTTCATCCTCTAAGGGTGTAAAATAGGTAGAAAGATTTCAGTTTACTGACTTATCACAGAGCCGAAACTACTGTAGGCAGAAACATGAACTTTTGACATTAGTTTCTTTGCGTGACGTAGAAACGAAGAAAGTATTTTTTGAAATTCAACCCCTAAGGGGGTAAGCCGCAGTAGCAAAGTTTGTATAGCGAGAAAAAAATCTTCATGGATTTTTTATAAAATTCTCCACAAATAAGTACTCTTTAATAACAATAAATAAACACGTGTTCCAGCATTTTTTAATTTTCTCCCTCTAAGGGTGTAAATATGTATGAAGAAGTTGGTCGATTAATTCATCAACTCCGAGCTGAAACTACTAAAGTTAGAAACATGCAATTTTGACAGTAATTTTATTTTGTGACGTAGGGAAATTATGAAAAGATTATTTTGGAATTCTACCTCTGAGGGGTGAACCGCAGTAGCAAAGTTTGTATAAGAAGAAAAAAAAATCTTCATCGATTTTCTTTAAATTTTGAATAAATACTCTTCATTCGTCATTTTTTTCATCATTTCAACCCTTATACATCCCACTGTTGTGCTCGAGCCTCTTCCATTATGAGAGGGAAATTGACCTACTATACCACGCTGGTCAAACGTGTTGGCATAGGTTTTAGTTTCGAGTTTTTCTTCTTGCATAGATGTTGTATGTATATTATAATCCCTTAGTCGTCTTCTACGACAGTCACGGGTAAGAGAGGGGGTGGTGAATTGTATTCATATTCTGTCACCACACGGAAACTACTCTTCAGAAAAAATGAATAAATAGCATTTATCAATTTTTACCTTACCCGCCTAGTTCCCACTAGGCGGGTAAGGTAACTGAAGCCGAAGCGAAGCGAGGGCGGGTTGCCAGTTTAGTATATATTGTTAAGCATGTATTAGCTGTAAGTTTGCCGAATAAATAAAAAAAAAAAACCGGAATTGACATTTGAATAGATTTTGTTGTGAAATAGATTACAGACTGCTTGGTTCTTAGTGGTTTCCAAATCCCGATGTGCCCCTCTAGATCGCAAGGCCTGGGGTGGACTACCGCTGCTCCGATAAATAATCCACAATTTTAGATACAACGAGGAAGATACGACTGTACTATTTCTAAGCCATGGCTCCAAACTAGTTCGACGACTGTAAGGTATTAAAAAATATAATGACATTCTCAATTCAAATAAGCAATTTTTAATATCTAAATTATTTTTAATCAATGATATTCTGTGTTGACAGTAAACGCTGCGAGCGAGTAATTTTGTCTATGCCATTATTGTATTTGGGAATTTTCATTATCATATATTATGCTCTATTTGAACACGAGAAAAAAATCAAAGCCATTTTCATTTATCACAGAATTTTTCTCTATAAACAAAAATCTTGATTTTTTATCATAACATCCTGAACCTTTATGTGTGAAATATAATATAGGTAATTGTTAGTACTACATTATGACATATACACGTATCTTTAATGGTCATTAATTAGAGCATAGAAGAGAACAAAATGCCATCTACTTTATCGAATATACGTTTAGTTAATTGTCCACCAGAAAATAGGTCATTAGGAAAATGTTCTGGCGTAATATCCGAGCGTATTTCTATGACAGTGAGCACAATAGATTGTATTCACATTGTGTGCCGCTTATTGACACCTACTACTTTTATTTAGGGGAAAATGTTATACGTATTTAGATATTTAATTACTTTACCTTTATTAAATGATATTATTGAATATATATGTAAGATAATTATCGAGGTTATGGACTATGAGTGGATACAAATTGTTAAAGTTTCCCCTAAATTTTTAAAGTTAGTGACTTTAGACTAGGGTTATTGTTCTAGATTATAAGGTTTGGCAAAGCTCTATACCGTTGTGACAATTCCAAGAGTCCGAAAAGGAAAGTAGCAAATAAGAATAATAAAGACAATGTCCTGCACTAAGGAAACAATCTTTGTGTTGTAGGGACTTTACAAACATATAAATAACACACACAAATTACACCCAGACTCGGAACAACAATTTGTGGATTGCACAAATTGCTGTCCTGCTTGGGATTCGATCCCACGACACAGGCTACTGGCATGATAGGTTGGTGTCTTAAATACAACGCCATCTGTACAGTTTGTATTGTTCGAAGTCTGTTGTATTGTTCTAAGTCTATTCGTTGACGTTGGTGGTCCGCCCGGCGGATTAATTTTGTGCAGGTGCTTTCGTCAATAGTGTGTAAGCATACCGCGGCAGGGTATGCTTTATCTTCTTTGAACTGAGACAGGAGAGGGGCGGCCCTTTTATCGTTGAGAACTGTGGTAACCGACTCAGTTCCAGACACTATCGACTATCGCTCTAACGACCATATCTGGCGCAGTTTGTCACCAGTAGTTGTAGGGAGTTTAGGCCGCTGCTTTGCTCATGCCACGCAGACTTCGGGCGATTTCTGCACCGGTGCCTCTTTGGAATTATGGATGCTTCCTGTACAGATTGTCTTTATTATTTACTAATAATTGCAACCCTGTCGAGGTAAATCTGTAAACATTGACCAATTAAAAAAATTGAAAGTAGGTACCTATTCAAAATCTTACGAAAAACAGTGCACACTTGGGAAATTATAAACTTTTACGTTGAAACCGTGTTGCTTGCGGTAAAAGATCCCTTTATGGTATCAGATGCTAAAAACACATTTAAAGTTACATTATAAGTGGCTCAAACAAAATGGCGTCTGTCTCCAGTGTGACAACTTTCTCAATTAAAAGTTGGCCACAAATCGAATTGTGTTTGCTTATTTTTGACGAGTATTGCTATGGAGGCGCAGTGTTATAAGGTCACTTCACACTTAGTCAACAACCTCGCAAGATAGTCGCAATATTACGAAAATGTTATATAATTGATTAAATTAATATAATTGATTATATTAATATACTGGACATGAAGCCATGTGGATTAATCCACATGGCTTCATGTCCAGTGCTCCAATTTTTGCTAATGGTTTGGTCCCAGACTTTAGTCTGGAAGGACGACGTGTGGCCTCAAATAGTTTTTCCTTCTCATCGTCATTCCGCTGACCTCAATATTATGGATTTCTTGATTTCGATGAAACACATACGTCCTTTTTCGTTTATGTAAACTGGCTATAGTCCGTTCACATCCAGGAAAAACTTCTCGGGACGGCAGAGAAAACGTATCGTGCATCTTTGTCGTCATTTAGCCGCGCCATTGGTTCATAATCCTTGTCTTCAGAGGCACATCCGTCAACGCCTACGCTCTGCCATGGAGACCTCAGTAGGTGTTAAAGCCCCATCGAGGTTAATGAATCGGTACCAATGGTCAGTCCAATGGCGATAGGAAGGGGATAAGGTAGGTTATGGGGCCGCATGCCGTCCTTCCGTTGCCCCGATCGGGCGAGGAGTGTTTAGATTTTAGCTTGCCACAAATAAGGTAAATGTTAACTGATTAAAAAGCCTATGCCAATTTGTCTGGCTGGAGCTGGAGTAAGACGTTTATGAACTGAGATAATGAAGTGCCTTTATACATAATAAATGATTTGATTTGATCGTACGTATGATGACAGAGGACATTTACGAGGACATCTCGAAAGCCATACACGCGTCCAAAACCCACTTCACGGTGGTTATGGGAGACTTTAACGCGAAACTAGGCAAAGGGAGTGATGATGAGTTGAGAGTGGGGAAACATGGATATGGACAGAGAAACCAGAGGGGCCAGAAACTGGCTGATTTTCTGGAGAAGGAAAGCCTCTTTATGATGAATTCCTTCTTCAGGAAGCAGCCACAAAGGAAATGGACCTGGATTAGCCCCGATGGTTCAACAAAAAACGAGATAGACTTCATCTTGTCAGACAGACGACAGATATTCAATGATGTCTCAGTGATCAGCAGAATTAAAACTGGGAGCGATCACCGGATGGTACGAGGCACATTGAATATCCATACAAAAGTCGAGCGGTCACGCTTGATGAAGTCTACACTCCGACCTACATCTGTCCAATACCAGAACCTCGAAAACTTTCAACTCGAACTACATAATCGCTTCCAATGTCTGGACGAGTGCGAATCTCCGAACGATATGAACAACAGGTTCGTGGAAACTGTCCACGCGGTTGGGTCGAAATTTTTCAAGGCTCACCGCGTTAATAGACCTAAAAAACTTTCTGACCAGACTCTCGAGCTCATGGAGCGGAGAAAAGAGATGACGGTGCAGTCTGCAGCCGATTGGTCCAAACATAGGCAGCTAAATAGACAGATCTCCAGGTCTGTGCGTCGCGATATTCGCCGATTTAATACGTTCCGTATTAAAGAAGCGATAGAGCGGAATCGTGGCTCGAAAGTGTTCGCACAAGATCTGTCTATTGGGAAAAGCCAAATGACTAAGCTGAAGACCGATGACGGCACTGTCATTTCATCCCAAAGTGAGATCTTGGGAGAGGTCGAAAGGTTCTATGGACAGTTATACAAATCATCCCGAAATCCTGTTGTCGGCTTGGTCCAAGATCCCAGATCCAAGCTAACTCGGCACTATACCGAAGAAATCCCGGACATCAGCTTGTACGAGATCAGAATGGCTCTCAAACAACTACGTAACGGTAAGGCACCGGGAGATGACGGAATTACGGCAGAGCTTTTGAAGGCGGGCGGCAAGCCGGTATTAATAGCCCTTCAGAAGCTATTTAATTCCGTTATCCTCGGGGGCGACGTTCCAGAGTCGTGGACCAGGAGTGTGGTGGTGCTGTTCTTCAAGAAGGGTGACAAAGCTCTTTTAAAGAACTACAGACCCATCTCACTCCTGAGCCATGTTTATAAGTTGTTTTCGAGGGTCATTACCAATCGACTCACGCGCAAGCTCGATGACTTCCAGCCGCCCGAACAAGCCGGCTTCCGAAAAGGCTATAGCACCATAGACCATATCCTCACGCTTCGGCAGATTATACAAAAGACCGAGGAGTATAATCGGCCCCTGTGCTTAGCGTTTGTGGACTATGAGAAAGCCTTTGATTCAGTCGAAACTTGGGCGGTGCTGCAGTCCCTTCAGCGGTGCCAAATCGACCATCGCTATATCGAAGTGCTGAAGTGTTTGTATAGGAACGCCACAATGTCAGTCCGTATCCGGGATAAGAGTACGAAACCGATCCAGTTGCAGAAAGGCGTGAGACAGGGAGATGTCATCTCTCCGAAACTGTTCACCACTGCACTGGAAGATGTCTTCAAGCTCTTAGACTGGACTGGACTCGGCATCAACATTAACGGCGAATACATCACTCACCTTCGATTCGCAGACGATATCGTCGTTATGGCAGAATCCATGGAGGACCTTGGCACTATGCTCAATGATCTCAGCAGGGTATCCCAACTAGTGGGTCTACGAATGAACATGGACAAGACGAAAGTCATGTCAAATACCCATGTCATTCCTGTACCGGTCCTAGTTGGCAATGCGATTCTCGAAGTTGTCAATCACTATGTTTACCTAGGACAAACAGTCCAGTTAGGTAGATCCAATTTCGAGAAAGAGATCAGCCGATGAATCCAACTCGGTTGGGCAGCGTTCGGGAAACTTAAGAGGATCTTCTCGTCCAACATACCTCAGTGTCTGAAAACACAGGTCTACGACCAGTGTGTGTTACCAGTGATGACTTACGGCACGGAAACGTGGTCCCTAAATGTAGGCCTCATATCAAGGCTCAAAGTCGCTCAGCGTGCTATGGAACGGGCTATGCTCGGGATTTCTCTGCGAGATAGAATCCGGAATACAGAAATCCGCAGAAGAACGGGTGTAACCGACATAGCACGAAGAATTAGCACGCTGAAGTGGCAATGGGCAGGCCACATCGCTCGACGAACCGACAACCGCTGGGGAAGAAAGGTTCTCGAGTGGCGACCACGCATCGGACGACGCAGTGTAGGACGCCCCCCCACTAGGTGGACCGACGACCTAGTGAAAGTTGCTGGGCGTCGTTGGATGCAGGCGGCACAGGACCGCACATTGTGGCGCAATATGAGGGAGGCCTACGTCCAGCAGTGGACGGCAATAGGCTGAAATGATGATGATGAATGATGATGATGACAGTGTGGTCCTACGACGTGGAACATTACTGTAGCAGTTTTCATTTCTTTAAGAAAAATGAATTTACAGCTGAATAATAATAATGTGGCTCAAAGTTTAATAATTAATTTCTGTAGCGGATAGATATATACATAGTTGTTGGACGTAAGACATTGTCTGCCCGTGACCAATCAAAATCAAATACAAACGCTATAAAATCCGTATAAGCCGAGGTTGGAATTGCACTTTTAAGGTGCAGGCTGCAAATGCAGGTAGCATACGCATAACATGCAGCCGCTGCCTGCATTCGCAGCCGATAGTGATTCCGATGCTGGCTGCACGTGCTGCGGCAAGCAGTAAGTGGCGACCAGAGCGCCGCTTCAATATGAGCGCTAATTGGATTGCAAATTAAGTTTGGTGAAATTGGCTCCGAGTAGCGACTGCTTGGGACTTGTCTCAAGAGGTTGGAGTACCGTAACTACGTGGGCATCGACTTGCAGCCGCAGCACTACTGGTCTGCGATCGGCTGCGGCTGTAAGTCGCAACAACACTTGCAGCCGAGGCTCGGCAGCACGTGCAGCCGCAGCCGCGTTCGAAATGTTTTTCACAGAAATCCATACTACTACATAGAAAACCAGTCGTGTAGCCGCAGCCGGCTTCGTGCAGCCGCTGCGTGTGCTGCCTACAGCCGAGGTTGGAATAGCACCTTTATTTACAATGTGTAATATTCGCGTAAATATCAGGAATAATTATGAATGCGTTAATTTCAGATGACGGATATTGAGTACTTATTTTAGGGCTGGCTTTACCCTTTAAACTCTGAGCAAGTCTTGTATTTAACCCTTTAGATAAAAGACATTCGTGTTGAGCAGTCAGGCGCTGCGTTCTATAAAATCTGACGTCCCGGCCGGCTGTTCCGTTCACCCTCGCTAAAGCCGGCAACGACTTATTTAGATACGAGATTGCTAAATGGATATATAACGCGTACGTGAATTACTGATACGTCCGGTTAAATAAACACATTAGCCGAAATAGGAATATGAAAGCAATATATTTCCCACAGGACCAAATAGAGAATTTATGCGAACTAATTTTGTTTTATTACTGACAATATACGGATCAATGTTGGACATTGCAATTTACGGTGATTGGACATGTAGCTTAGTGGTTAAGGTACCAACTTATCGTGTCAATATTATATGCTCGGTTTCCACGCAGAACAATTCTTTGTGCGGTCTCATTAGGAATTTTGTGTATTGCAGTGTGGAGGCTACGAATACTACCAACCCTTTCAAACCCTTTGCTCGTGGGTATCCGAATAGACGATTAAAAGCTTTACAAAGACTCGAGCCAACCTCGGGAGGATTGAGGACAGGCAGGCGGCTGGTCATCAAACTATTGTCATTTATACGATGGAGGAAAAATATATATTGGGCCGATCCCGAGTAATTGTGATAAGAATAGAATAATGATGATGATGCTTTCTCTTATAAGACAAACTACAATCGTCAAATGAAGCGTGAAATTTATAGCATTTTTGATTTGCGAACTATTATTTATTTTTCATTTTAGTTGGATTTTCTATAAAAGCTTGGTTATGGCGCAAAGACACTACCGGATATCAGATACTAAAAGAATCGCTAACTCTGATAAGGGCGGTACTAACTATTTGCAATATTAAATTATCATCGGTCCTCGATAAGTATGCGAAATTTTGAGTCAATCGGACGTTTGGAAGGGGGTCAAAACCATGTTGAAAGTATCCATTACCTAGGCACATAGCCACATACGTATGAAGCTAATAAACGCATATTAATACACCTACTTATATTACCCGCGAGAGTAAAAGATGACTATGGATATACTGATATGGATGTTAAATACATCTATTCAAAAATGTTAATGCCCCTTCGGACGAGCACGGTATAGTAGATCAATTTTCCCTTCTATCGTGGTTCGCGTCTAGCAGTGGGGCGTATATCAGCGATGATAGAGCTGTATCTGATAGTTCAGCTAGAAGTCTATCATGGAGTCTAAAATGATTAGTAAAATTATCAACAAATAATTTAATTATTAAATAAAACAAATAAGAAGCAAATATCCTTTCAGGTCATTTGTATATCCAATGTTGATCTGTGGACATTAGAAGGCACAGCTGTTACATATATTCCATGATGATAATACAGCAAAAACCTATATACCAAGCCAGCTGCCAGTCCTCCAGCCATCGGCCCAAGCCAGTAAACCCAGTGATGATTCCAAATCCCCATTATAACAGCTGGACCTAAACTTCTAATTGGGTTTAAGGACGCTGTGTAAGGACTGCAGGCGCAGATGCAGGCTGTGATTGATAAGCCAATGGCTAAAGGTGCAGAACCAAGTCCTCGCGCACCTCGAAATGTATCAGTCACACTTAGAACGACAGCTACCAGGATAAATGTCATCAGGAACTCTAAGGCTGCCACTTGAATAGCGCTTAAGCCTGGATAAGGAATTGTTGCACTTAAATTCCCGCGAGTGTCTTCTGAGGAGACTATGTATGCGACTGCTGCACCTGGAAATGGATACAAATGTCAATGTTTATTTGAGGAACTATGCACCTTTCGTGTGGTAACGAAGTCATGCCCGCGGGTAAAGACGACTAAGGGATATGACATGTATATAATATATATGGCTGGGAAAACTCGAAATAAAACCCTATACCAACCCATTTGACCAGCGTGGTATAGTAGGTCAATTTCTCATCTATCCGAGAGGAGGCTTGAGTCTAAAAGTCATATATGAGCTGCAATTATATTGATGACTACCAAACTCTCGCAATTTTATCTAGTGTGCGTTCTCGTGGGAATTACGGCACAAAATATAGTCTATGTTACTCATTTTTTTTTCTCACGGTGTGGTAATGCATTTACGCACTATCCCCCGTCGATTATAGACGGAGGAGTGTGTGTGGGACTCGCCGGCCATAAAAGTGACCGAAATACCCACTAAAACCACAGCAGCCTCTTCCGCGCTTTTACGGGGTGCTGGAGAGATCGTCTGGAGCGCATAGCGGCGTCTCCTCCTCCCTGGTCATTGCAGGCGGAGTGAGTCAGCGGACGCAAGCGCTTCGCGTGCCCGCTCCGCGGCCTCCTTCCTTGTCATGACAGCTTCACAAAAGAAGGCCATCGACAACCAACAGTTGTCGCTGCCGAGCATCTTAGAGATGATAGTCGGCAACGACAGGTCTGTTATTCCCATTTCTGTTGATAGGACGTGGCGCTGAGGCCCCCAAGCGGGGCATACTTCCATTGTGTGGCGCGCATCTCGATTAGCGCGCCACACTCATGACATCCTGGGGCCTCTTCTATTCCAATTTTGTGCAGGTACTTACCGAAGACCCCATGTTCGGTAAGCACCTACAGTCTATGTTACTCCTGGATAATATAGTTTTTTAACGGTGAAATATTTTTAAACTCATTTAAAATTCTGCGGTTTTACCGTCGTCGTAGTTCCAGTGCGAATAAAATATGGCGTATGTTACTTGCTGATAATGTAGCTTGCTATTAGTAAAAGAATTTTTAAAATCAGATAATTGGTTTAAGTGTCCAAGCGCAGTAAACATACAAACAAACTCACAATTGCATTTATAATATTTCTTAGGATTTTTTTTTGGGGTGGGTTTCGGTTGGCGCGCTCCTCGCACCACTCCGTCCAGGGCGACAGAGGGGCGTAAGCACGTCCACCCGCAACCCACCCACGTGCACGTCGCCTTCGTCGTTGGGCCGACCACCGGAGCAGGTTTACTTGTCATTAGTCGTCAATATTTCTTAGGATTGGGATATGATGAAAATCATCAATGTTGTATAAACTCAATAAAAAAAGTATAATAAACGCGCCCAAAGTTCTCTCAAGCTTGAACAGTATATTCATTTCTGACTCTTTCAATCGAGGCAATTAAAAAAACCAGCATATTAAGTGGTTGATTTAAACTATTATGAATATCTTTGCTGATATTTATGAGTAGTGTACTGATTTTTTATTTACATTATCTTTTGATTGCAGCTGTCAGATAGTGTATATTATAGTGTATATGTATATTGAATCCTAGTGTTTATAACTGTATTAAGCATAGGACATTTTGTCGAACACTGATAACACATTACAGATATGAAATAAAACTATTTTCATACAAAAATAGTAGGGGGGACGTCGGTCGATGGGAGGGTACCCCAAGTAGGGGGTATTCTATCGGGCCGACCACTGACGACAAGTTAACTCTGCTCCGGTGGTCGGCCCAACGACGAAGGCGACGTGGTGTTCGGGTGGGTTGCGGGTGTTGCGTGCTTAAGCCCCTCTGTCGCCTTGGACGGAGTGGTGCGGAGGCGCGCCGTCCGCAGCCCACCCACAAAAAAAAAAAATACAAAAATAGTTCTCATTTCATTTTTTTTTTCTGATGCTTATGTACTACACATTACAAATAAAATTATATTTCATCTTGTATTTGTAATAAAATCCGTAAAAAAGCATTATAGTTTATTTCAATTTCATTTCAGTAAGGTATTTTCTGTTAAAAACTGATTGGATTATAAAGTTGCTTTTAACAGAATTAAGAATGATACGAATGCTGATCATTATTAGAAGAGGACCTATTTTTAATAATGACGCAATAAGTAACTATCTATTTATGAAGACTCACCTGCAATTGATCCAGAAATTTGTACAATAATATAACAAATGGCCTTCAATAGTTTAATATTCTTACAAATCAAAGCGCCCAACGTCACAGCGGGGTTTATATGCCCTCCAGAAACATGCCCAAATATTGCTACAACACTAGCTACCAATAAACCATTAGCTAGACCTATAACAACAACATCTTCATTTATATTACCAATACCCGCGGACAGCACTAAAGCGATATATATAAACGTTCCTAAAAACTCCGACAATAATTGTCTTATTACTTTTCTAAAGTTAGTCATTTCAGTTATTCCAATAATATTATTGAATTTATTCGACGACATTTTTTTTCGATCATTGATTTGTATTGATCTAGATGGCTTTAATTGATTGATTAAAATTAAATTAGGTTAGTTAGTACAATCATAAATCAAATACAAACGTGATAAAATCCGTTAGTTTTATTTACAACTAGCAACACGCCCTCGCTTCGCTTCGGTTTCAGTTGCCTTACTCGCGTAATGCCCGTTCGCGTGGGAATAACGAATAATAAATATAGCTTATGTTACTCCCTGATATTATAGCTTGCCATTGCCGAAAGAATTTTTGAAATCGGTTCGGTGGTTTAAACGTGAAAGCGTAACACACAAACTTACTTTCGCAGTTATAATATTAGTAAGGATAGGTTAATTAGGTTGACCGTATTTTTTTTTTGGCAGTTGGGCTACGCTCAACGCACCCGTCCGTCTCCGTCCGGGGCGACAGAGAGGCGGCGCGCGGCCCCATAACCCACTGTAGCTCGTCGCCTTCGTCGTTGGCCTTCCGAGGTACACTCTCCTCTCGACGTCCAGGACGTCGCCGTCGCGCAGTCAGCCTCTCTACGGGTGACAGTCCATCCCAATCTCAGGTCCCGTCAGCCGCGGCCTCAGCTAGGATAGTCTGCTGCTTGGGTTCACTCCGCTGCCGGCCGCTAGCCTGATGACCCCCTTTAAGAATGCAATTGTTGACCTGAGGGCATTAAAGTTGAAATATATATCTTATATATCTTAATTTCTTAGGTACGTGTGTATGTCACTGAACTTTTCCTAAACGGCTGGACCGATGTTGGTGAAATTTTTTTTGTGTGTTTAAGGGGATTCGAGGATGGTTTAGATTCACAATTGGACCCGGTGGGTGGCGCTGCTGTCGATTTCAAGGAGAATTCTTTTTATTTTAACAGAACAACGTCTGTTGGGTCAGCTAGTATATAATATATAGAATAAAAATGTTATATGTTACATTTTCTATTCTCAGACATTCATCAATGTATGAAATAAGAAAACGATTTCATTATTTTTTTCAATCCATTTATTTTTATCAGCGAACATATAGTCACGTTCGATCTACCACAAATATATTTCAGTAAGTTACCGAACTCCATATCTTATTTCTGACACAATAAACACTTGCCGATTTATTTCGCGTCCTCTTTCTGCAAAGAAGTAGAACTGACAGAATTATTCATAAACTCTGGTATATTGGATCACATTGACACGATAAATCTATGAATATTGTATCAGTGATCGGGTATGAGGCGTAAGCAAATATATCCTCTATGCTGTTTCTAATAAAATCCGTTTTCTTCTCCAGAATTTGGCTTAGGTATAACAGTGTATAAAAAACCCGAGCTTAGCGAATGGCTTATTGTGAAAAGTTAATTCTTTAAGGAACCATATTGTACTATATTACCACAAAAATAATTCAAGAGAAATACTCAAGAAGCTTTAAACATTGTTAAATTTAACTAAAAATTTTATATTCTACTAGCTGAGCCAACAGATGTCGTTCTGTTCAAATTGAAAAAAAAAAAACAGTAAAAGTAATGTTCCTTGAAATCGATCGCAGCGCCACCTACCGGTTCCAATTATTAATCTAAACCATTCTTATATCTATCGGAACAGCCAGAAAAAAAATCGGTCCAGCTGTTTAGAAGGAGTTCATTTACAAACTCACGAATAGAAGATTTATATATATATAAAAAAATGTAAAATTTATCTTTATACATCTTTATATATAAATTTCTTGCGTACGCGTGTGTCACTGAACTCCTCCTAAACGGCTGGACCGATATCCACGAAATTTATTGTGTGTGTTCAAGGGGATTCGAGAATTGTTAGATTTACAGTTGGACCCGGTAAATGGCGCTTTATTTGAACAGAGCAACGTCTGTTCTGGGTCACATAGTTGGTATATATAGAGATAAATTTAATATTTTCTTTTAAACATTCAGTTTGTGTATAAAACCGGAATCAAATATATATGTTTTAATAATGTTTTCTTTAAATACATAGCGTAGACAATCCACTTAACAGTCAATATTTTTTACCGACTTCAAAAAAGGAGGAGGTTTCTCAATTCGTCCTTATGCTTTTTTATGTTTGTTTGCGGATAACTTCGTCGTTTATGAACCGATTGATGATTCTTTTTTTTGTTGGAAAGGGTATACTTCCCAAATGGTACCACGAAAATTTTCGCAATCGCCCATGCTATTTTTGAAAAATCAAAAAAAATCTGAAAATTTATCTACATTGTCTACATTATTGAAGGCGGGTTTCTTTTTTGTAAAAAATAATTATATGTTTGCTTGCTTCGTCGCCACTACATGGCGAAATATGAATGTGTATTTCATATGAATTTGAAATTTAATTATTTATCTGCGAAATACACATATTACATAATACCCGTAAGCAAATTTAACCGATACAAACTAAAATGATGAAAAAAGAAGTATTACGTTCTCTTCAACAGGAATTATCAATTAATTGTCATTTAACGATTATACCGACACGTGTGAAGCACTTAATCGAGTAATCATACACTACTACAACATTTTGGAAAAGAGCTGATACTCTTAAACTGCTGAACCGATATTAATCAAACATAGCTGAGAACCAACGCAAGGAAACTGGCTTTTAAATGAAAAGAAAATGCATCGAAATGGGTCCATCCGTTTGAGAGCTACGATGTCACAAACTAACACACTCTCATACACAGAGACAGCAGACAGACATCGGCGTCAAACTTATAACGCCCCTCTTTTTACGTCGGGGGCTTAAAAATAGAATTAGTAATGACTAGCAACCCGCCCTCGCTTCGCTTCGGTTTTTGTCGCCTTATCCCTGTAGTTCCCGTTCCCGGGAGAGTACCGGGAACTCCGAGTTTACTCCCTGATATTATAGATTTCCATTGGTGAAATAATTTTTTAAGTCGGTCCAGCCATTTTGAAGATTACCCGGAACTAACGGACAGACAGACAGACAGACAAAAAAAATATTAAATGATTTTTAGGCATATGTATAGTGCAAAGAACCACGTGAGCATGAAAAAGGCCTATTATTTTGACATTACAAACAGACACTCCAATTTTATTTATTGGTATAGATAGAAGCGATACGAATTTATGTTTCAATTATAAACATTTAATTTGTAACACTTTTCATTTGAGAATTTAAGAGACATTACTTTGACCTCAGTGAATTTGTTGATCAACTGAAAAATAGGTCATCTTATTAAATTGCGACTTGTTAAGTCTTCAGTCAACATTTTTGAACGACCATTCGGGTTCTCGATAATTGCCCCCTTCTCTTAATTATAACAATTATGTTTATTTGTTTAATCTATACTAATAAATAGAATTGAAGCGTTTCTTTGTAATAGCAAAATAGCTCTTTTTCATGCTCACACGGTTATTTACACGATACCTACCCACGATACATATATCTAAAATCAGTTTAAACTTTTTGTCTCTCTCTCTCTCTCTCTCTGTCTGTTTATCCGAGTAATATTCAAAACTACTAGATTTGTTTTGATACTACTACTACCAACTAACTTAGGGTATTTTCCAAAATATTTTTTGTTATATAATATTTTATTTTTGACAAACATTTTGCACTACATTGTACGTTGAAATTATATAGATAACTAGCAACCCGCCCTCGCTTCGCTTCGGTTATAGGTTATAGTAGTTTTACCCGCGTAGTTCCCGTTCCCGTGGGAATACCGGGATAAAATATAGCCTAGTTTACGCCCTGATATTATAGTTTTCCATTGGTGAAAGAATTTTTGAAATTGGTCCAGCCGTTTTGAAGATTACCCGGAACAAACACACAGACAGACAGACAAAAATTTTTTAATTGCTATTTTAGGCATAGGTGTCGTACAAATAACCGTGTGAGCATGAAAAAAGCCTATTATTTTGACATTACAAACAGACACTCCAATTTTATTTATTGGTCTATGTTAGGGAATTTTATAAAAAAGGTAACTGCTGAGCAAATTCTGATACCTCTGAATAACATACAGACTGGCCCAGCCGTTTGGTCGCACTAAGTGGAGAAATAACTGTACGTTATACAGACAGGCAGACAGACGAACGTCATCATCATCATCATTAGAATCATCTACATTTTGCACAAGTTTTTGGCAATAGTTCCGTGTGGTGACGGAGTAAGAATACAATTCACCACTCCTTATCTTGCCGGGGATGTCGTAAAAGACGACAAAGGTGGCGACTAAGAGGTTAAGATACCGACCTACCGTGCCAGTGTCGTAGCTTCGAATCCCAGGACAATACTTTATGCGATCCACAAATTGTTGGTCTGAGTCTGGATGTAATTTGAACTGAGACGTATTGCCTTTAGTTTTATGATCAGCCGCCTGCCTTTTTTTAGGGGTGGGCCATGGTCAACGCACCCGCCGCCCGGATCCGTCCTGGGCGACAGAGGGGCGACGCACGGCCCCATGACCCACCCGTGACACGTCGCCTTCGTTGTTGGGCCCACCACCGGTGCAGGGTAACTTGTCTTTAGTGGTCGGCCGCGTCGGCTCCAACCACTCCATGAGCACCGGCCAGAAGACCTCAACGGTCCATCAGCCGCCTGCCTGCCGTCAAGTCAAAAAAAACACACGACCATAAAATAATTGCATTTTTAAGTGATACAAAAATAATAACGAAAACAAGAACATTGTTTGAAGATGTCTTACACAGGAGTGTTCTCGGAATTCTAGCCTAAGAAATTTTTTTTTTGAACAGACGACATTTGATGTTGGTTTTTGTAATAGCATTTTAGCTAATCCCTCTTCAGCTGAAGCATTTTTGTTATATAAATTAGTGAGTAGCATAATCTAGATGTTAATTGTGTAGTAATAGTTGTGTATTTGTGCAATAAGGCGGTATTATCGCTAAGCGACAAAGCCTTTTTCAATAAATTTAAAAAAAAAAAAAAAAAAAACATTGTAACATCATTGTCTCGCTTTTGTTAAAATATTTACCGAAGACCGTAATGAGTTTATATAAAGGACGGGAAACGAAATAATGAAAATAGATACTTAAAGTGATTTACAGTGTTTGTATTAAACAAGCGACTCTAATTAATTACTGAATACTCTAAGTACGACATTCAGTGTCAGTTGGGATTATGAAATGTTTCTTAATATTCTACCCTTTTTTTTTTTTTTTTTTTTTTTTTTTTTTTTTTCTGGGTGGGTCGCGGTCGGCGCGCCTCCGCACCACTCCGTCCGGGGCGACAGAGGGGCTTAAGCACGCAACTCCCGCAACCCACCCGAAAACCACCTCGCCTTCGTCATTGGGCCGACCTCCGGAGCAGGTTTACTTGTCGTCAGTGGTCGGCCCGACGGAATACCCCCTACGCGGGGTACCCTCCCGTCGACCGACGTCCCCCCCTCGGGGAGGACGTCGGTCTTTCCTCACGCGGTCGGCCTCTCGGCGGGTGACGGACTAATCCCCGGTCACGTCACCCGCGGCCTCGGCTAGGGCGGCATGAGGCGCAGATAGTTGCGCCTGCGCCGCCCCAGTCACCGGCGGCGGATCTCCTCATCGAGGCTGCGCTCCACGCGCAGACGATCCGCCGCCTCCTTCTGCGAGATCACTGTCTCGCAGAAGGCTGCGACCGCGTCCCAGTTCCTGACGCTGTCGACCATCGCCCTAGCGATGGCCGGCAGCGTCAGGTCGGCACCGATGATTGCGACGAGTTCACGGCCCTGCACTGCCCAAGCCGCGCAGGCCTCGAGCGTGTGGCGCGCCGTGTCCTCGTCGCAATCGCAGTGGTGGCAGGACGGTGTACTCTCCCTCCTCACGACCCTGTGCAGGTATTTGGCGAAGCTCCCGTGCCCCGTCAACACCTGCACTAGTCGGAAGGAGAGCACCCCGTGCCGCCTTTCCAACCACTGCATCAGCACCGGCCGGAAGGCCTCCACGGTTCGCACCCCGAACCGAGGCCTCTCCAGCCGGACTGCCCAACGGGCAATGACGTCTCGGCGGGCGTCGACGCGCCAGGCGGTGAGATCCCTTAACGAGATCACACCGCCCTCCCCGCGCACCCCCGACACCCGCCGATACAACTCGGCGAGCATTTCCGCCTCCAGGTCCCACGGGGGAGTCCCGGCCAATAGGCACGCTGCCTCCGTCGCAACCGTGCGGTATCCGCGGATGGCCATGACCCTCTGTGGTCGCCACAGAAGGGCCCTAAGTCGGACGGTCAAGGACCCCGCCCACACCGGTGCGCCGTACAGGGCCATCGACCGGATGACCCCCGTGTACAGCCGTCGGCACGTAGCGCTCGGTCCGCCCACGTTCGGCATTAGCCACGATAGGGCGGACGCCGCGCCGACGAGCCGCGGAGCGAGCCTGCGGAAATGCTCCCGGAACCACCATTGCCCGTCGAGCACCAGGCCCAAGTACCTCATATGGGCCCGGATGCTGATGTCAACCGATCGGACGGTGATCGAGACGCCGATGGGAGGGCTCATAAGGCGCCCATGGAACAAGAGGGCCTCCGTCTTGTCCAGGGCGACCCTCAACCCCAGCGCCTCGATCCGCCTGACGACCTCTTCGGTGCCATAGGTCGCCAGGCTTACCGCCTCTTCTAGCGTCCCACCGCGGGCTGTGACGAGCGTGTCGTCGGCGTAACAAATCACGCCCAGCCCGGGCGGGAGGCTCCCCCGCAACGCCCAGTCGTAGCCGATGTTCCACAGGGTGGGTCCGAGGACCGACCCCTGTGGGACACCGCACGTCATGGGCGTTCGCACAACGTCCCCTGCTCGGTTGGTACAGAGGACGCTGCGCCCCACCAAATAGTCTGCCACTAGCCGCCTCAGGTAAGCTGGCACTCCGTGATACCGGAGCGCCTCCCTGATGCAGCTGAATGGCAGACTATTGAATGCGTTGGCGATGTCTAGGGACACCGCCAACAGCACTCCCCCACCGGTGACGGCCTCAGTCGCCACGGCCCTCAGGCGCAACAGAGCCGCGATCGTCGAACGACCCCTCCTAAACCCAAACTGGGCGTCCGACAAATCGGGCCCCGTGCCGACGAGGTGCCGCTCGATGCGGGCAGCTACCACCCTCTCCAGTAGCTTGCCCGTGTCATCGAGCAGCACGATAGGCCTGTAGGCCGAAGGCGACCCCGGAGACCGTCCCGGCTTCGGCAGGAGCACCAGCCTTCCCTCCTTCCAGCACCCAGGGAACCGTCCGGACGCTAAACACGCGTCGAACAGCTCCCTGAGGCGGGGACCCAGGTGGTCGAGGACCAGGCCCAACACGCGGTTTGGAACACCGTCGGGCCCGGGGGCGGTGGACTTTGCGCACATGCGCGCCACCGCCACTCCCATCTCGGGTTCCGTGATGGGCGGAACACTGTCGTCGTCGGCCTCCCGGTCAGTGTCTGGCGGAGCCATGACCGGGGGCGTGTGTTCCGCCCGCCGCGGGAACAGGTCCTCGACGACCCGGGTGAGAAGGCTGGGCTGGAGAGTCTCGGTGAGGGGAAGGCCCCGCGCACGGAGCTTATTCAGCACCGCGCGATAGGGGCGTCCCCAGGGGTCACGGTCGAGACCGTCCAGCATCTCCTGCCGATTGACGTCCTTGGCGGAGCGGACGGCCAGCCTGAAGGCCGACCGCGCATTGCGGTAGCCCTCATACAGCAAGGCCTCCCGCTCCGCGTCGCGTTGCCGCCGCCGGCTGCGGGTGTAGGCCCTCCGGGCGCGAATGCACGCGGCCCGGAGATCCGCCAGCTCCCGGGACCACCAGTGGACCGCCCTCCTCGGGGGCGGATGCCGTACCCGGGGCATGGCCGCATCGCAGATCTGCGTCAACGCACTGCGGATGCGGCCAGCCTCGGCGTCCACCCCGTCCGACTGGTTGGCAGAGGACAGCCACGAGTAAACGATGGCTGTCTCCGCCAGCTGGTCCCGGTCTAAGCGACCCACAGCCCATCGCGGGAACGCAGGACGTCCATCCGCCCCGTGACCCCTGCTGGGCGTCGGGATTACCGGGGAGACCTCCATCCGGATATACCGGTGGTCCGACAAGGTCTCCACCTCCTCCACGACGCGCCAGCTCCCCACGCGTGCGGCGACCTCGGGGCTAGCGAACGAAAGGTCCACTATCGACCCGCCCCGTTGTCGCACGCACGTATGCACCGAGCCCCTGTTCAGCAAACAGAGGCCCAGTGCCGCCGCCCACTCCTCGATCGCCCGTCCTCGGTCGTTCGTCCGGGGAGACCCCCACGCCACGGACTTGGCGTTGAAGTCCCCCAAGACGAAGACCTGGCGCGATGCCATTCGCCGTAACGAGGCCTCCATGATGGTGAGGGAGGCCTCGAAATCGGTCACACTCCAGTTAGGGGAGAGATAGACTCCGAGGAGCGTAATCTCCCCCCAGTCCGCCGCGACGTATCCGACGCCCCTGTCCCTAAGGGTCAGAGGCGACGAAGGCCACGACGTGGAGGCGACGATTGCCACGGTGCCATCGGTGCTACCCAACCAGTTAGGCCGGTCGGGCACCACGTACGGCTCCGCGGCTACGGCTACTCCTATCAACCACTCCGCCATGGCTTGCAGGAACACGTCCTGCGCACCGGCGGTGTGGTTGAGGTTGGCCTGGAGGAGACGAATGGATACGGGGTCTATTAACGGTCCGTATCCATCGTCACCTCCTCCGCGCTGACGGGCGATCGGGCCGCGCTCGGAGCGGGGACTGGCCCGGTCGATGGGCCGTCCCGCCCCTTCGGGGCCGATGCCGGGGGTCTGCAGTCCCCAGAGCCCATGCGGTGTTTGGCAGGCCTATTGCCTGCCGCACACGCGGGGCAGTGGGGCACCGCAGAGCACGATGCCGCCTGGTGTCCGGTCTGACCGCAACGGAAACATAGCCCGCTGCAGTCAAAGCAGTTTTTGCATGTCGGTCGGGTATGCCCGACCGTCATGCATTTGTAACACCTCGCGGGCCGGGGCTCTAGCACGGTTACCCGCGCCGAGCTCCAGCCCACGAGGAGCCTGCCTGAGTCGGCCAATTGCTTGACCGACTCCACCGGACACTGCACCCAGGCAGCACCGACGCCGCCCGGAGCAGTGCGGATGGTGCCAATCCGGACGGTGTCCGAGGCACATCCGGTACGCGCCATAATGGCCTCCCGGACGTCCTCCACCGTCACGGAATCGTCCAAGCCCGTCAGGCGCATCTCTGCGCACTTGACAGGCCTGGCGACTCGGACACCATCCTCCGGCCCGAACAGCCCCCTCAACATCGTGGCCAAACTATCGGCCGTCTTCGCGCCCTCGGCCCCAGGGAACTCGAGTATTCGAGCCCCTGTCCGGGCCTTGCGGGTCCTCGCCTCGACGCCCCCGATACCGGAGACGTCCAGCTCCCGCCGGGCGCGTTTTAGGACGGCCTCATAGTTGAGGCCCCTCTCAGCCGCCTCAGGCAGCACGGTGATGACCACCGCGGCCGTCTTCGGCGACTTGAGGCCCCTGCGCGACCTTTTCTTCCCCTTTCTGCCGGCTCCCGCCTGGGGAGCGGCGGCCACAGCGGCACTCTTGGCCGCCGCTCTCCGCTTCTGGCCGCGTGCCTTCCTGCTCCGCTCAGCCACCTGCCAGCCCTGTTCGAGCCTGGCAGCAGCGCTGAGCGCAGCAGGAGCGGTCGCGGGTGCGCTGGCCGGCGCCTGCGGTGCAGCCGCTGGCGCCGGCCGCGGCCCGGCCTTGGCGGGAGCCGGCACCTTGCCGGCCTTCTTGGGCCCCTTGGGCCCGGCCGCGGCCGCAGCGTAGCTCACCACGCGGCCACCCTGACAGGGCAGCGGGGTGGGAGCTGACGCTTGCGGCCGCCTCGCCTTGTCCGCGGCGAGTGGCGGTCGGAGGGGCGGCTCAGGCGGGAGCCTGGCCGCTACGGCGGCGATACGCGCATCCACCATCACCCCTACTCGGGCTAGGATCACGCGTACCGCCGACTCCGACACGCCGTGCACCTCGTCGGGCGGCGGCTCCTCCCCCCTCCGAGGTCTGCCGCGGCCACGAGCCGGCGGAGGGACCACGACGAGGGGAGGAAGCGCCGAAGCCGCGACGGGTGCAGCTGGCGCAGCAGCCGCGACGGGCGCAGCCGGCGCCACGGGCGCAGACGACGGGCCCGCCCTCCCCGGCGCAGCCCGTTTCGGTGGCGAGGCTGGCACAGGCGGCGCGGCCGGCGCCAGGCGCGCGAACTGGGCCCGCAGGTCGGCCATCTCCTTGGCCAACCCGCGGTTCTCCCGTCGCACCGCCGATAGCTCCGTCTCCAGCTTGCGGTTGCGTTCCCGCAAGCCGGAGACCTCCTCACTAAGGCGGGCGTTCGCGGCCTGGAGGGCCGCCACCTCGCCACCGTGGCCGGCCGGACCCGGTGTCCCAGGCCACGCCGCCACCACCGATCCTCGGCCTCTGCGCCCCCAGCGCATGGTCGGGACCTTGGGAGGAGGCATGATGATGGAACTCCCCTCCGAGTCGGTGTTGGAGCGGCCTCCCTCTTGCAGGGGGCGCTTCCAGGGTCTCGGGGGGAGGGCCTCCTCCCTCTTCCTTGCACTTGAGGCTGGAGCTGGCGCCTTTGCAGCTCTCTCCGTCCTCTTCTTCGGCGACGACGACGGCGACGACGGCGACGACGACGGCCTAACTGAACCCCCTACCGACGGCGCGCCTAACATCTGCCTATCTGCGGCGCATCCACCGCCCTCGTCCCTACTCCGGCCGACTTGCACCCAAGGGGTGCTGATCTCATCGGCGGACGGCTCTGCGGCACTTCCGCCCACGTCCGTCAGCTCCATCTCCGATGCCTCGGATGGCCCTGCGGCACTGCCGCCCTCATCCTGCGACGGCTCTGCGGCAGTGCCGCCCTCATCGCTCGGCAGCTCAGAGCTTTCGCCTGCTACCCTTATGCACGGCTCTGCGGCAATGCCGCCCTCGTGCTCGGACCCGCTGCTGCTGCCGCTCTCCTCACGCGGCGGCCCTGCAGTGGTCTCCATCCTCTCTTCCGACGGCTGGGCAGCAACGCCATCCCCGTCCCGCGACGGCCCTGCAGCAGCAATGCTGCCGCCCTCGTCGCGTGCGACAATGGCTTCAGCCTTTAACCGCGCCCGCCGCGCCTTAGATGCAGTGGCGCTAATGCGGGCTCGTGCAGCGGCGGAACGCCTCGGCTTCGTCCTCCGGGTCTTCTTCCGCACCTGCACCTCCTCCTCGTTCCCCCTCCCCCCCTGAGCCACTTGGTGTTGAGCCGGGCTCTCGGCTTCTGAGGCAGTAGTTGTCCCCCACCCATACGATTGGGGACTGACTGTGCCGGGACTTGGGCGCGACTCCAAATGGACGTCGCGCGCAAGCACCGGCACAGCAAGGGACTCCCCGGCCTGGCCGGGACCCTCTGGTGAAGTCTTACTATGTCTTACTTCTGCCATTTTTGGGACGTTTTTGAGTCTTGCCTTGACTACCACTCTAACGACTGGACGCTCGCGCGCTTCTTAACCCACCAGTCATACATCTCCTCGCCGAGTGGCCAAACTTAAGATTGGGGTGATTTTTTATAGGGGTTTTCTTCCCCGCGGTCCGAAGACCCCCGGTCCTGACCCCCCTGCTCAGAATTACGGTTTGGGCCTTCCGGGTCTGGCCGCTCGCGAGCGACCGACCCGTCACGCCCCGGGCCGTGACGCAACCGTCCCTGGCGACGGAGTGCCATGAGGCACATCCGCCCCATTGGCCCCGGGTCAGATCCGCCGTGCGCTCTGCCACCAGAGCCGCACGCGGAGACCCCCCCCTGCCGGAATCTTGGCCGTCCAAATGGCCGCATGACGTCCAAATGGACGTTACCAGGGAGCACCACGAGGAGGTGCTCCGGCCGCGCCCCCCAATATTCTACCCTTGAGGGAAAACTCTCCGTGTAATGACAGAGTAAGAATACAATAACTAGTACATTCGGTGTGTAAGAATACTTTAAGTAGTATTGTCAGTTGGGATTATGCAATGTTTCTTAATACTGTACCCATTTTTTTAAGGGTGGGCCATGGTCCGGAGCGACGGCGGGGCGGCGCGCGGCCCCATGACCTACCCGTAGCCACATCGCCTTCGTCGTTGGGCCGATCACCGGAGCAGGGTGATTTGTCGTCAGTGGTCGGCCTGACGGAATACACCGGTCGTGGGGTACTCTCTTCTCTCGACGCTCCGCTCGGGGACGTCGGTCGCCGTCGCGCGGTCAGCCTTTCTGCGGGTGACGGACTAAATCCCCGGTCCTGTCACCCGCGGCCTTGGCTAGGGCGGCATTAGGTGTCGGGGATAGAATGTCACCAGATGATCTCTCCGGCACCCCGTAAAAGCGCGTAAGGGGCCGCTGTGGTTTTAATGGGTACTTCCGTCACTTTTGTGACCGGCGAGTCCCACACACACTCCCCTGTCTGTAACCGGCGGAGGATAGTGCGTAAATGCATTTCCACAGCGTGAAAAAAAAAAGGGCGGCATTAGGCGCAGATACATACTCGCGCCGAACATTGTATCTCGCAGAGAGTACTCTCTGTGTGGTGACGGAGTAAGAATAATATTTACCATTTATCTTGCCCGTGGGTGTCGTAAAAGACGACTAAGGGATGTTATATGCATTTTATAGCTATGCTTTCCGTGTGCTGATGGAGTAAGAATACTATTCATCACTTCTTATCTTGCCCTTGAATAACGTAAAAGAGGATTAAGGGATATAATACGCATATAAAATCTATATAAAAGAAAAGGGAACCCCTCCCCCTCCCGCTAAGTGGATCGACGAACTGGTGAAAGTTGCTGGGCATCGTAGGATGAAACGGTATAGGAATGCACTTTATGACGAAATATGAGGAAAGCCTACGTACAATAGTACACGGCGTCTGACAGAGGAGCTGCTTTAAATCCTATACAGATTGATCTCTATAACTGAAGACTGAGGCAAATTTTCATACTAAGACACTTGTCTTTAGTAAACCGCTCCAATCCTGCCGTTTGAATAGTAGTGCTGTATTGTCGAATAATAACGACTATCCTAGACTTAATCTACAAGTCAGTATCCCCTCACATATTAATTTAAAAACTTCCCAGCTTTATCATAGATAATTTTGAGATAAGATTTTAACTTATTCTATCAGAAAATCAGCACGTTTTATTGGAATATAAAATTAATTCCGTACGAACACGTCAAGGCAATACTTATAGTTTGACAAGGGTTTGGCATATTCCTGGTTAATTTACACATTATAGGAATTGAAGGTGGGGGCTCAGTATATACTGGAATTGCGATTATAGAAATATACTTAATTTATTCCTTGCAGTTATCCGTATGGTGACGGGAGTAAGAATCCAATTAACCACCCCCTATCCTTCCCGGGTCGTAATAATAATAATAATTTATTTTGCTCTGAAATATGGTACAAAAGGATGTTACAAAATTTTTGATTGTTCTACATGTCCTGTCATAATTATATAACATGCAAAATTACAGTCACTACTGATATTATGAAAATATAAGTCAAAAAAACTTTGAGGTCAATAGGGTGAGAACGATAAGTGTGAAATTGCATGTATTTAGTTTTTTTATCATTTAGTTGTAAGTTATTTGATGCCATCCATGTACCTGCTTTGTCAAGAGCTGAATTCCCTGCTGTGGTGAAGAAGCTTCGGTTCCAATAGTGAGACTTATACGAGCCGAGGAGGTGTTGGCAATGAAGATGATTGCGAAGGGCAGGCAATACGGTGAGTTATAGAGTGCGCTGCCTTGCATTGCATCAGATGAAATGGAAGGCGGATGGATGGCGGATGTGTTGACCGTAACGTGCCTAAAAACAGTATTATTGTTTGAGGTGCTATTTTGAACATTGTTTGCCTTTTTGATAATAAAAATATGCTAATGTGTCAAATTTAATTTGTTCACATATAAGAAAAACAGTTTAAAACTTATAAAACACGTCAATAATTACTTTTTAGGGTTCTGTACCCAAAGGGTAAAAATGGGACCCTAATACTAAGACTTCGCTGTCTGTCCATCCGTCTGTCTTTCACCGGGCTGGATCTCAAGAACCGCGATAGCTAGGCAGTAGAAATTTTTACAAATTATTTCTTTGCAATTTTTCTGTTGGCGCTATAATAACAAATATTAAAAACTAACACAATTTTTTTTGCCTTTTTTACAGATAATGGTACAGAACCCTTCGTGCGCGACTCCGACTCGCACTTAGCCGGTTTTTTTTTATTTTTACTGTTGTTGTTTACATTAAGTAAATATAACACTTAGAAAAATAATCGCTATCTGGAGCCAAACCCTAATAAACTTTTGTGATTATTATAAAAACCTACATTCATTATCATTTTCATTTCAGCTCATATAGATCCCACTGTTGGGCTCAAGCCTCCTCCACATTAGGAGGGATTGACCTACTATACTACACAGGTCAGACATATTTCTATAGGATTTAATTTCGAGTTTTCATTCTCTTGCATAGACGTTATATGCATATTAAAAAATCCCTTAGCCATCTTTTACGACACCCACGGTCAAGAAAGGGGGTGTTGAATAGTATTCTTACTCTGTTACCATACGGAACAAAATATAATTTTGAAAATCGGGCCACAATTAACGGTCAAATCAAGTAACAAATATAGAAAATAAAAACGTACACTTGAAATCAGTGCCTCCACCTTTTCGCAGTAGGTTAAAAATCAGTTTTACTTTCATTTATTACAAGCCATTTGTTCCTTTTAACAATCACAAACCATTTATCATTCAGACACCACGTCGCTTCGGGCCCACAGATACGAATATCACCATGATTTATACATACTTTTGACATTCTCCTCTCTGAGTTGGATGTTGACTTCGAAAGTCTCATTAAAAACCATATTTTCATGTAACGCGAATACAAATACTTTGAAAGCGTGTAATCTTTCTGTTTTTTTTTTTTAACATTTAGACCCTTATTTGCTCGATTCTTTTCATTCTGACTTCAAAGTTAATAAATCTGTATAGATATTTTTCATACAATATTATGAACTAGTCTCTATCTATCTTCTTTCATCATTTCAGCTCATATTCGTCCCACTGCTGGGTTCGAGCCCTCTCTTGGATAGGGAGCCTCCTCCTGGATAGGAGTGAAATAGAATTCCTATTAGGGTCGATATACATCGATGGTGAATAACAACATGTTTAGCTGAATAATTTTTAACAAAAAAAAATCCGACTTCAAACAGTAGCTGCTGTCAATTGTTGAGGAGTTCTCTCGACTATCTCTCGGCTCCATCATCGGATAGCAGACTAAACTGTAGTGCTTCAATAAAATACATAATGAAAAACTTACAAACTCACTAGTCGTCCCTACGATTTTTGAAATATCCCTTCGATGTCTCTGGTCTGCAATCATCAAACCCTGATTTCCTTGTCACGGGACCACCTTTAAAATATCTTCTTGCCGACAGAAAAATAATAATCAAAATCGGTTCATAAACGACAAAGTTATCCGCGAACAAACATAAAAAAGACATATATATACGTTCGAATTTAGAAATCGCCTCCTTTTTTTGAAGCCGGTTAAAAACATCGATGTCTTGTCTTCGATAACATCGGAACATCGATGTTACAGGTTTAAAATATCAAAATCTCAATAAATCTTTTGGGCGTCGTTATATTAAGCATTGGATGTACTAGAACCTCTCAAAGTCCTCTCAAAAAACTCTTCTCAAAGTTAATTTTCTTACAGAGTGTGCCCAATAAATACTGGGAATGTTAATTTTTTCTTGTAACTTTTAATTTATAAAACAATAAATCATCATCATCATCATCATCTCAGCCCACATACGTCCCACTGTTGGGCTCGGGCCTCCTTCATAATGGAAGGGTAATTGACCTACTATACCACGCTGGTCAGACGTGTTGGTATAGGGTTTTATTTCGAGTTTTCCTTCTCTCGCATAGATGTCATATGCGTTTTATATCCCTTAGTCGTCTCGTACGATCACCCACGGGTAAGATAGGGGGTGGTGAATTGTATTCTTACTCCGTCACCACACGGACAACCGTCACCACACGGAAACAATAAATATATTTTCTTAATTATAATGGACAGTTTTATTTGTTACCTGAAAAAAACATCGAGGTTTTTTAGACATCGATTTTTTAATAGTTTTCATTGATACAGGGTTTCATTTCTTTCTCTTATATAGATACTACATACGTGTTTCATCCCTTAGTCGTCTTTTACGACATCCACGGGCAAGATAGGGGATGGTGAATTGTATTTTTACTCTGTCATCACACGGCAATTAATCTATATATTCGATTAACACCGTAAAGTATATTTTATATACCGTTATACTTTCCTCCAGATCTCTGTTTAAATATTTGAACAGGAGCTGTGAATTTAATCGTTAACCGGTTAATTTGTATTAAACCGCTATTTATAATTAGATCTATGACCTGAATAAACACAAGGCACTACAGTCGATTTTCCCATTTTGTTTAAATCTGTTCAGGTTATGCTCGTTGATCAGTCAGAATGAGTTGTACAGGCGTAGTCTGGGCTAAGGACTAACGCCGTGTTTGACAGAAGAACCTAAGGTTATAGTTTGAAGTACCTAAAGCCCTTAAGTTCCTAGCCTATATGATGGGATACCTGCACCGTGCTACCTAAGGTGACAGGTGGATGTGAGATGGATGTTGGGTGGAGGATTGGTTATTCTCACTGCCAGTCAAGCAGACTCACTCGACTAATCAGAACTGACGGCTAAGGGTGTCTTGGCCACAGTGAGATGGAGCTTTGGGTGGAGGATAGGTAACTCTCACTGCCAGTCAAGCAGACTCACTCGACTAATCAGAACTGACGGCTAAGGGTGTCTTGGCCGCAGTGAGAGGGATGTAACTGAGAGATGAATAAATTCAAATCTCATTTATTTTACACAATGTACACCTTATATACTACTTATTGCTAATACACACATATACCATTTTGTGTTAGTGTGTCGTACGTGTAAAGTATAACGCAGTGTCTTTAAATCATGTCAGTGCTAATTTTGCACATTTGTATGTTGACATGCTCTACTTTTATGTTGACATGCTCTACTTTTGAGTTTGCTGCGTTGTATGTTCAATGTGCATTGAACATTCTGGGGTCTCTCAGGAACACGACTGCAAGTCGTATAATTCGATAACCTCATATGGTCCAATGTGTCCTTCCGTCGTTTGTGGTGTTTGGACTGTAGTCTGGGGACGAGGTTTCCCATACCGTGGCCGTGGTTGTGGTGGAGCTGCCCGCTGTTTGTCTGTCTCTGTGGCTTGTGTTGTAGTTGTCTCCTTGTTTTGTCTTCTCGTAAGTCTATCTCGACATTGTTTGAGTGGTCTGAAATAAATTAAAAGACAAGCTAATACTATTAAAGAAAGAGATGTCACGGTGCTAACCACATAGGAATGAGACTCTATTCGCCTCCATATTGTGTTATCTAATCTTGTTTTTAGCTTTGCTTCTGAAGCGGCTAAGTGGTCAAATATACTGGTGGAGCTATCTAATACTTCCTCCTTCGGTATGTCTGGTATCTCTGATTGGACTACTTGTGTGTCTAGAGTAAAATTACTCCTTTTAAAATATGATGCTTGCACAGTTGTTGTTGTTATTCGTTTAGCTGCAAGAATGTTGTTCAACGTCTTTACTACACAGCTTTCTGAAATGTGTAGTACTCCTATATCCTCTAGGTTAATCTCTTGTCTTTGTCCATCACATATTATCGAAGCTGATTGTGTTTTTGTAGTGATAAACATCCACGTATTCTGCATGTAAAGTTGTTTCCATAGAATTGTAGATTGAATGTTGTATCTTCTTGATGTGCATTGTGATTTAGTGTTATTATTGTTGCTGAATAGCTGGTCAACAATGCAATTCTTGTTCAATTGCATGTTCTTAACAGCCACGGGATAGCAAACAAACTCCGATTTTTTGTGTAAACAATCTTTGAACTCGTCTTTACTTAATTCAAAGTATCGTTCATTGTTATAGTCGAAGCCTATGAATGCTCTTGGGATTGACAAGCATTCAAAAGAACTCCCGGTCAACTTTTGAGGAATCGCCGTTATGTGTATTAGTGTATATTTTCTTATGTCATGAATAGGATAGTACGCAAATACGTTTATATGTGTTGCATTTATTTCCATGTTAGTCTGTATTAATTGATCCTGAATTATCCTTAAGTTTCCAGGTAACTTTTGATTGGTTGTTTGTATTATATCATTAGCGTATTTAGGACTCAAAATCGTGTATATCGATGCGTTATTTAGGTATATCTCAAGTATCCCGTTGTAATAGTGAATAATCTCTGTTATGTAATTGCTCGCTAATTGATACGTTTGTATTACTTGTATTTTCACATTGTTAGCGTCTACCATCTTATACCATACGTCGTTATCGTACATGAATGCTATAGCTTCATTTAACTTCTTTTCAAAATTCTCTAACTTTTTCTTAATCCGCTCCTCGGTTTGGTTTACAGCGGATACTGTAGATATCATTATGTTTGTTTGATGATTGGCGGCGTTTATAAGTTCTTGTTGATTGCTACTCAATGAGTCAATACTTCTGTATACTTCATCGTTTACTCCGAACACGTATGTTAACATTTGTCCTAATAATCCACGTCTCCTTCTAGAAATCTTTATCCCAGTAAGGTAATCCTTTATCTTCTCAAATCGTGCTTTCTCTTCGTTCAAATGATAATAAAATTCTGCACAATGGGTGTCTTTTGTATACTGTTGCGTGTCAGTGCATAACTTTTGAAACTGATTAGTTATTTTTATCGTATTATTTAAATTCAGTTCCAAATCACTCCTTTCGTAATTAGTTTCTATTCTAAAACTCCCTCTGTTTATTGTTGAAGTACCTATTTGTTCTACATATAGGCCTGGATTTAAATGTTTCATAGTAAACATTGATGTACTTGTTACTTGTCCGATACACAATAATAATGTAGTATAGAGTAACACGCCTGACTTAAGTGTCTTAAACTTTTTATTTATGTTATTTGCTATGTTACTATTCACAGGCGTTTCGGTATTTTTTCTTAATGTATTCGTGTTAGTCATTAATTCTTCCTGATATACGGGTAAAGGAATTAATGTATGTATTGATCGTTTTTGACATAAACCTGTCGATTTTTTGAGTGTCACTACTCTTATCACCCCGTCGCTTCCTGGGTGAACGCTTTCCACTTTTGCCAAGGGCCACTTACTTGGACTTATGTTTTCATCTTTTATTAGTACTATGGTTCCAATTTTGATATTTTCTTGAGTTTCTTTCCACTTGTATCTTTGTTGAAGTTGATGTAAATAATCAGATGACCAGGCTTTCCAGAAATCTTTCTTCATTCTTTGAATTTGTTTCCATCTATTTATTAAATCAGTATTTATGTTTGATAACGGATCTGGGATTCCAACTGCTTCCCGACCAATTAAAAAGTGACTAGGCGTTAGTATTGTATTATCATTGATGTCTTCGCTTTGTGCACATAACGGCCTCGAGTTTAGGCAAGCTTCAATTTGATGTAAAAATGTTATCATTTCTTCGTACGTTAATGTCGATTCTCCAATTACTCGACGTAAATGGTACTTTACTGATTTTACGCTGCTCTCCCAAATCCCACCAAAATGGGGGGTTGCTGGCGGATTAAAATGCCACTGAGTACCTATACTGGTCATCGTATTTTGGAATCCAGGTGACTGTGTTATTTGCAATAATTCTTGTTCCAAAAATTTCGCTGCGCCTACGAAGTTCGTGCCATTGTCACTATACATATGTGACACGTGTCCTCGTCTGGCCATGAACCTCCGCAGTGCCGCAATAAATGTTTCAGTTGTCAAATCTCCCACTAATTCTAGATGAATTGCTTTTGTTGCTAAGCATACAAATACAGCAATATATGATTTGTAGGACTTGTGACCTCTTCCTTTCATTGTTCTTGTTTGTATTGGTCCCGCATAATCCACTCCAGTGTGACTAAATGGATATGATTGCGTGACTCTTGCTTTTGGAAGTATCCCCATTTTCTGTACTTTCGTTTCGGACCTGTATCTCGCGCATTTGACGCACTTTTTTAGTGTACCTTTGACAACTTGTTTTCCACCTATAATCCAGTATTTTTGTCGTAGGACAGCTGTAGTTAGTTTATTTCCTCCATGTAATGTTTTCATGTGTGCGTTTTGTATTATTAATGACGTTATATGATGTCGGCGTGGTAATAGTATAGGATGTTTTTGATTATATGGCAAGTCAGCGTTTTCTATTCGACCTCCAACTCGTAATAATCCATCGTTATCAATAAATGGATCTAGTGTGGATAATTTACTGTTTTTCTGCAGTGATTTTTTCTTTCGAATAATTTCTTTTTCATCGTAAAATTCTTCTTGTTGCAATATGCATAGAATTCGTTTCTCTGTTTCTTCTAGTTCCGTACAGGATAATGGTTCGTGCTTTTTGCGCTTGCTGATAAATCTGTAGCAATACGCTAATGTTCTTATCATTTTATTGTAGTTAGAAAATCGACTCCAGATGTCATACTTTTCATTCGTAGTATTAATTGTTGTTGATAAACAGTACTTGGCTTCTTCATTTGGCTGTGGTGCTGTTGTTGTAATAGGTATATCGCTCGTCTGTAACCATGGTGGGCCGTTCCACCATAAGGAACAGTTTATTAATTTTTCTGGCTCCAATCCTCTTGATATAATGTCCGCTGGGTTTTCAGACGATATGACATGATTCCATTGAGCGTTAGGTATTATGCTGTTAATTTCTGACACTCTGTTGGCCACGAACGTATGCCATCGCCCAGGATCTCCTTTTATCCATCCCAACGTGATCATAGAATCCGTCCAGCATGAAATCATGGTATTGTTATCACCGTTTAGAGCATTTTTTATTTTTTCTATTAAATTAGCCAATAATACTGCGGCGCATAGCTCAAGACGCGGTAATGTTGTTTTTTGTTTTTTCGGTGCAACTTTTGACTTAGCTTGGAGCAATGTTATGTAGTAACTGTTATTCACCATTACTCTGCTATAGACGACAGCCCCGTATGCTTTTTCTGAGGCGTCGCAGAATCCATACAGCTCAAACTTTGTCCTGTCTATCGTGTGACACCATCGTGGTACTTGTATATTTTCTATGTTTTTTAACTGTTTTTGTATTTCTGTCCATTTATTTCGTATTATGTCATTTACTGGTTGGTCCCATTCCATCCCAGACGTCCACAGTTGTTGTACTAGTAATTTTAGTGTTATGATGATGGGGGCCAACCAGCCCAACGGATCAAATATTTTCGCCACCTCTGACATAATGAACCGTTTGGTGGGTTTTGTGTTTTCTGTTATAGTTATTTGAAAACAGAATTTATCTTCGCCTGGAGACCATATAATTCCCAACGACTTTCTTGTTTCGTCTAAGGGAAGTTTCAGCATCCGACTTTCTTCTTTATCGCATGTTAAATTGTTCAACAATTCCGAACTATTTGAAGACCATTTTCGTAGTTGGAAACCACCTTTGTTTAACATTGCTATTAATTGTTCTTGTAATTCCTTGACGGAGCTTTCCTGGGATTCTCCTGACAAAATATCGTCAACATAGAAATCCTGTAACGTTACTCTACTGGCGATAGGGTAATTGTCTTGTTCGTCTAATGCTAGTTGTTGTAATGTTCTCACGGCCAGATAAGGCGCGCTTGTTGTGCCATACGTGACCGTTGTTAGTTCGTATTCACTAATGGCCTTTTTTGGAGAAAATCTCCATAAAATTCTTTGATATTTATAGTCTTCTTGGTTTATTTTTATGAACCGGTACATTTTCATAATGTCGGCCATGAAAGCAATCTTATGCGTTCTCCAGCGTAATAATATGTTTGATAAGTCTTGTTGAAGTCGTGGTCCTTTATGTAAATTTTCATTAAGGCTTATTTTACTACTTGTTTTACTACTAGCGTCAAATACCACTCGTAGTTTTGTTGTAAGAGAGTCTTCTTTTATTACCGCTTGGTGGGGAATATAATACTCTCCTGTGTAATATTCTGGTTTAGGTACTTTTCTCATATGACCCATATTTAGGTACTCGTACATAAATTCCTTGTATTGTTGGCGTAAATTGTCATTTTTTTCGAACTGACGTTCTAGTTGTAATAGTCGAGCCACGGCTTTTTTCCTTGACTCGCCATATTTTATGTTCGCGTCCTTAAACGGCAGTCGTACCGTATAAGTGCCGTCGAAACTTCGTATTGTAGTATTTGTATAGTAATTTTCACACAACTCATCATCTTTGGTGAGTGCATAGTGTCGTGGAATTTCTTCTAATTCCCAAAATTTTGTTAATTGTTGTATGTCGTCGGTGCGAGTCATCATGCTTAATACTTTGATGCCACCGTTTGTGTCTTGCGGATATAACCCGGATAAAATCCAACCCAATTCTGTTTCTTGAGCGATTATACCGCCTTGTAGTCGTTTAAAACCTTGTAATAGTATTTTACTATATTCTTGGGCACCTAAAATTATGTCTATAGGTCCCTTTTTGTTGTACGTTGGGTCTGCCAATAGAACATTGTCCAACTCTTGTAATTGTTGTAAGTTACTTCTTGGTAACGAGTTTGTAAGCTTCGGTAGTACTATAAGTGTTACAGGTAGTCTGTACTCACTAGAGTACCTTGGTTGTAGGTTTATGTTAATTGTATATTTCGATGTCTTAGGTTCGTTGTCTCCAATGCCTTTTATTTCGGCTCGAACCTTTTGTCTTGGATACGACAGCAGTTGTGCTACTTCTTCCGTGCAAAATGACGCTTCTGAACCTTGGTCACACAATACTCTTAATAATTGTGGTGTTCCATCATACGACGTGGTTTGTAATAGCGCTGTGGCTAATAAGACCGTATTTTTTGCCTCTAAATTGGTAGCTGATAAGTTCGATAACGTTGTTTTGTTTTTTATCACTCATAGTTGGTTTAGGAGTGAACTTTTTCGTATACTCAGAAGACTCTGGTTGTCTTTTAATTGAATCGAATGTTCGGTGTAATAGTGTGTTATGACCTTTATGTTGACATATTTCACATTTTGTATAAAACTCGCTCGTGCATTTTATTTGTTTATCATGATTTAAGCAGCGTTTGCACATTTCTTTGTCTGAGACTTCCTTATATCGTTGCGTCACGTTCAAGGTTTTAAAACTAGGGCATTTATTTATATTATGTTCTGTGCTTTTGCAGTACCAGCAATGTTTACTTTTTGATGATTCTGCTATTGGTACGAGTGTTCCCCGGTATTTATTTATTGTATGATTCACCGAGTTATTACTCAGGTGATTATACGTAATTTTTTGCTGATCGTAGGACTTTAAACTTTTAAATCTTTTTTCTAAAAACTGTAACATTTCTTCAAACGATTCCAATTTGTTTGGGTGTTGTAACTGATCCTCGTATTTTGAATCAGTTTGTTGGTCCCATTTCCTGGCCAAAAGTCTAGCCAAAATAGGGTCCCATGTTGAAATGTCAATCCCTTGATGTTTTAAAGATTCCAAACATTCTTTTATGGTGTCGTGCATGTCTCTTAAACCCGCTGCATTCGCAACATTTAGCTTGGGTAAATCTAATAATTTATCGATGAATTTAATTGATATCATTCGTTCGTCTTCATAACGTTGCGTAAGCAATTTCCACGCGGTTTCATAGTTCGATTCACTTATCGTTAGATGACGTATAATTTTTGCTGCGTCACCTTTTACATTTGTCTTTAAATATTGCATCTTTTCTACCAATGAAATATTTTTATCTTCATGAATAATTTTTTTGAATAAATCATGAAAAGTATACCATGAGTCATAACTCCCAGTAAAAGTTGGAATAGAGATACGGGGTAGTTTTCCTGACGACTGTGTTAAGGTTATTTTTTCGCTGGAACTGTCATGGATTTTTTCTTCCAGCATCTCCATTGTAGTATCGAACTCAATTTGGGTGTTTTCAAAATATTTATTTTTGAAGTAAAGGTGTCCCGATGTATCCTCCTCCAATAATAATTCAATGTGTGTTTCTTCAATATCCTGCCATCGTTTTTGTAAATTGTTTATTGTAGTTTGTAAATGCCATATAGGTTTGTTTTCAGTGACTGATTCTTTCGCCTGAATTAGCCTTTTTGACATCTGGGATATCCGGAACATTTGTATAAACGTCTTGGGATTCCCTCTCCCTTCTTCTTCGTTTGTGTTTTGTTCTTCAGGTTCATATATCGCCTGAACAAGTTGAAGTCTTTCTTCATATTTTTGTAGGTGGGCTAAGCCCTCGTTGTATTGTTTCTGGATATTTCCAAAGTAATTTGTAGTGATATATTTGTGAGATGATAACATCTCTTGTTTTTCCAGTTTCGAGTGATTCTCTTGCACCCGTTGGAAAATAGTAGTTAGTGTTTGTCTTTTTTCGTCAATGTATTTTTGTGTTCTTCGGCTCACGGAGTCCTTTTTAATGTTTGTAATTATCCTCCTGATCTCGTTATAATCTTCCTCCTGGCTCCTGATTGCTGTGTTTATTTCTTGTATGTCCATAGTGCTTCTTTTGTCTTCTTCCCTAATAGCCCTACCCTAACTTCCCTACTACTAATGTTTTAAGTCAATACTTATCGTACCTGCGCTCTCGCTATAACACGTCCCTGAAGGTGCGACTTCTCAATCAGCTGGTGAGTCCCGCTTGTGGGAGGCCAGTGACCGAACCGCAACGAGAGGCTTTCTGACAGAGTACGTAAGTAAAAGTCTTTCAGTCAATTCCGAAACTGATGCTTTGTTGAGTACACCAGCCCGTTCTTAACTGATTCGTATGTCTGTTATGTCAAACCTACGGGGGGGTTAGAGGGAGGAAAAATCTTTACTTTTACTCGAAGGACCAAATGTACAGGCGTAGTCTGGGCTATGGACTAACGCCGTGTTTGACAGAAGAACCTAAGGTTATAGTTTGAAGTACCTAAAGCCCTTAAGTTCCTAGCCTATATGATGGGATACCTGCACCGTGCTACCTAAGGTGACAGGTGGATGTGAGATGGATGTTGGGTGGAGGATTGGTTATTCTCACTGCCAGTCAAGCAGACTCACTCGACTAATCAGAACTGACGGCTAAGGGTGTCTTGGCCACAGTGAGATGGAGCTTTGGGTGGAGGATTGGTAACTCTCACTGCCAGTCAAGCAGACTCACTCGACTAATCAGAACTGACGGCTAAGGGTGTCTTGGCCGCAGTGAGAGGGATGTAACTGAGAGATGAATAAATTCAAATCTCATTTATTTTACACAATGTACACCTTATATACTACTTATTGCTAATACACACATATACCATTTTGTGTTAGTGTGTCGTACGTGTAAAGTATAACGCAGTGTCTTTAAATCATGTCAGTGCTAATTTTGCACATTTGTATGTTGACATGCTCTACTTTTATGTTGACATGCTCTACTTTTGAGTTTGCTGCGTTGTATGTTCAATGTGCATTGAACAGAGTTCATATTACGGGTATCGAATTGTGGTCACCAAATCAAGATCCTCATCAAATTAGCAATCGCTATTTTCTGGCGGACTGCCTGGATTTACTGTACATTTATGTTATAATTTTGTTAGTGACCATTTACCAACGTTAGGGTCACACACGTTCACGTCACGTCACGTCATAAACGTCACAGTTAAGTTTTCTTATCTTATATCAGTTACTATATATATACTAGCTGACCCAACAGACGTTGTGCTGTTCAAATAAAGCGCCACCTACCGGGTCCAATTGTGAATCTAAACCATTCTCGAATCCCCTTGAACGCACACAAAAAAATTCATCAACATCGATCCAGCCGTTTAGGTGTATGTCACTGAACTCCTCCTAGTTCAGTGACATACACACGTACGCAAGCAATTTATATAATACTAGCAACCCGCCCTCGCTTCGCTTCGGTTATAGGTTATAGTCGTTTTACCCGCATAGTTCCCGTTCCCATAGGAATACCGGGATAAAATATAGCTTAGTTTACGCCCTGATATTATAGCTTTCCATTGGTGAAAGAATTTTTGAAATCAGTCCAGCCGTTTTGAAGATTACCCGGAACAAATAGACAGACAGACAAAAATTTTTTAATCTGTATTTTAGGCATAGGTGTCGTGCAAATAACCATGTGAGCATGAAAAAATTTTGACATTACAAACAGACACACCAATTTTATTTATTGGTATAGACTAGCTGACCCAACAGACGTTGTTCTGTTCAAATAAAGCGCCACCTACCGGGTCCAATCATGAATCTAAACCAATCTCGAATCCCCTTGAACGCACACAAAAAATTTCATCAACATCGATCCAGCCGTTTAGGAGAAGTTCAGTGACATACACACGTACGCAAGAAATTTATATATAAAGATATATATTTTTTTCAGAATCTCGGAAATGCCTTTAACGATTTTCATGAAATTTAGCATACTAGAGGTTTCTATGCAAAAGAAGGAAAACTTGAAATAAATCCCTATATTAACACGTCTGACCAGCGTGGTATAGTAGGTCAATTTCCCTCCTATTCTGGAAAAGGCTGGGCAACAACGGCACGATATATGAGCTGAAATTATGATAACGACGATTTTACATAACGTTATTTGCGTTTTTAAATTACTACAAGTGTGTTTATATAATATTATTTACATGAATAATTCAAGTTTGCAACATTTTATAAACTTCTTCGTATTTTACGTAAAATATTTAATGAGGTTCTATTAAATGGATCATTAAGCTATTCACTAAATATTTGAATAACCTTAAAATTTGAAATTAACGTTTTTAAACTGGTAATTTACTTCTAAATTTTGTATAAATCGCTCGAGTCACAATAAGCCTATCTGCTCTCACATTGTTTCGAGTTTGCAATCGGATGCCTAAAGCCACATCAAAGTTAAACCACCAACCTTCGGTCACTAAGCCTTTGTACGAACACTATACATATATGTATATCTCAACGGATATTCTCTGAAACTGTACGCGATTGGATGAAATTGACTATATTAGATTCAGACTGCTGTCGAGAGTTACCAAGCTTGAAAATGACAGACGGCCAGGTTGTCCATCTTAAGCTAATGTCTGCCTACTCTCCGAGTCTCTCACATTTTCGCATAACGTAGTAACAAATTGCTACTATACAAACGACGTTTTTTTGTTAGAGTTAGGTACTACCTCAGATGAGCTGTTTATAGCTGAAGAGGGGCAACTGTCAGTAACGAAACTATACTTAAAATCTCAGCGCATATAGGGGAAAGTGGTCACCATTCGTACGCGGGGCACATTCGTACAGTTAGCATAACAGAAAAACTAAACGGCACACAAATACGCTTTTGCTTGTATGCATAGACATACCGACCGCCATGTTGCTAATGGAGTGTCGCGCCAGTCGCATTACAGTTTATGAGTTGACAAGACGTAACGTGTTTTCTCGCACGGTAAGTAAATTTTTTACCTAAGTTTAATTCGTAATTGTAAGTAGAATTATTATGTTTTTGACAATATAGTGATAATTCATGAATGTTAATATTGTTTATTTTGAGTTTAAATTGTTATTGTTTCTTAAACTAAATTGGAATTTGTATAAAATTGTATTTCAATTTTGTACAAGGCATGAGGTGCATTCGGACAGCCAAACAGGGGGCACATTCGTACGCGTACGAATGTGCCCCTTTTGATTATATTACCCACCAGTAGATCAAAATACAATTTTTATGAAATAAGATATAGCTATACCTTTTAAAATTATCGTATCGATAACATCATTTTTCCTTTTATTAAATATTCTAACAAAATTTAAAAAAAAATAAGTGAACCTTATAAATAATATTTTATTGCAGAATCATGGTGCGAAAATATACAAAAAAAGGTACGCGTACTGAAGAAGTGGATGAAGAGTCCATGAATTTAGCAATCGACAATTGAGTACAAGGACGGTTATTATATAGATAAGCTGCGTAAAAACACAATATCAAATCATCAACGTTAGAAAGCAGAGTCAAGAAATTTAAAGATGGACCCGCTGGACCTTCACGAACTTTTCACTCAAAATTCACGAGTCAACAAGTCTTCTCCCTGGAAGAAGAGGCACGCTTAAATGACTATATCATCAATTGTTGCAAAATGTATTATGGGCTGACGATACTACAAATTCGGCAACTTGCCTACGAATATGCGAAAACAATGAATTTAAAATATCCTGCGAAATGGGACGAAAATCAAATGGCTGGCTTAGAGTGGATGCGTAAATACAGAGAACGAAATGCTAATCTCAGTCTGCGAAAGCCAGAAAACACCAGTGCTAGTCGATCATTCGCATTTAATAAGACCGCAGTCCAAGAATTCTATAATAATTTGAAAAGTTCTCAGTCATTATTCGGGTACAGAGCTCAAAATATCTTATCTTCGGAAGAAACCGGGATCATCGTGGTTATTCTTTTTCCCTGACATAGAAGACATACACACTCTGCATATCAGCGATGTCGCCATGATCCTCCCTGATCCTCAACCACGAGCGGGCTGTATAGCAAGAATGGCTAAACTTTTAACTTATGCAGTTATGTAATTTAAACAATTATAATGTCCGGTAAGTTCCAAAGTAACAGCCAAATGTATAATTACCTACTATAAATATAAGTTGTGAAAGAATATAACTATTTTATACATAGTGATTTTAAAGATCTCATTTAGACTGTAAAGTTTAGAATTATCAATAAGTAAACTAAGGGATAAACGATTTTATTTTTTGTTATTTTCTATAGAAAGATTTATCGACTATGAGTCAAGCCAAATATTTTTAAGTTAATTCTTTGATAAATAGATATTTTTTATAATAATTAATAAACATTTAATGACTTTAAAAGGCTTTTTAATTACCTTGTATGAATTTACCCCATGGCGTACGAAAGCACCCCACCGTGGGGTACGAACGTACCCCACGTATGGGGTACGTTCGTACAAATATCTTGTCGTAGAAAAATGGCTATAATCCTTTAACCTTTTGACATAACAGTTTTGGACTTTTTTGTAACCAACTACAATATATTTGTTACACTTAGATACATAAACTAGATAAATCCCACAATTAATCATAAAGTAAAAAAATTAAATCTAAAAAGTGTACGAAGGGTAACCACTTTCCCCTACTTTCCATATGTTATATTCAAGTCTCTTCCATCATAGGAGGGAATTTTTTAAACTATACCACGCTATGTAGATGTGATTTGGTTTTATTTCCACATATCCATTATTGGATAAATATCTTCTCTATATTACGACAACCACGGGTAAGACAGGAATACCACTGGTCCCTGTTAATTATGTGTTTATAAAGCACAAAAATTCATTTTCAAACTGTGAGGATTTATTTATTATTATCTCAGCCCATATACGTCCCACAGTTAAAATCGCGCCTCCTCCATTGTGAGAAGGCATTTGACCTACTATACCTCGCTGAACAGACGTGTTGGCATAGCGTTTCATTTTGAGTTTTCCATCTCTTGTAGATGTTATCTGCGTATTATATCCCTAAGTCGTCTTTCACGACACCCACGGGCAAGAGAGAGGGTGGTGAACTGTTTTGCTTCTCCGTCACAACACGGAGTGAATTTATATTAAAAAATAATAATATAAGTTGCGATGGTCTATATCCAATATAGTTGGTTCAATACTCAGACAAACCAATCCTTCTGAAATCCACAAAAGTTACGTATTGACGTAACTTTTATCAAAATGATTGACTTGTCTGGATATTGACCCAGACAAGTCAATCATTTTGATTTTCACCCCCTTCTAAAGGTCTGATTAAATTAAAACTTTGCACCCTTATCAAAGCACGTTGACAATGCAATAATTTAAACAGTTTATCTCATTAATTTAATAGATTATCTCATTCAGGTTTTAATTTGGAGTTTTGGAGAGTATATAGATGTTAGATGCATATTATAGCCCTTCGTCGTCTTAAGACATCCACCGGCTAAATAGGAGGTGATGAATTGTATTCTTATTTCGTCACCACGCAGGGTCCCATTATCCAATATCTATACACGAATAGCATTTTCTTATGTAAGTGGTTGAGATTTTCGCTGGATATATAGATATCCATTTTTTGTATAGCACTTTTAAGTTCGATTACACACAAAAGAGTGTTTTTTTTAAACAACCTATTATATTAATAAATTATAAAATCAAGCAGCGAATGACTGTGTAAGTTAGAATTTCAATTACGGCTGTTTACATGTCTTAGTGGCTAGTAAAAACCTGCTAGAACAGGTCCTGGATTTAGACTACTAGGTCTTACGCAGATTAATATTTTATGAGATCCACAAGTTCTTGTTTCGAGTCTGGATGTAGCTTATAGCCATTAATTGTATATTAGTAAAGCTCCACGAAATATAGGAAGAGAGATGGAAAGATTTTGAACGTGTAAGATTTTGAATATTGGCATTTTAAAATATAGCTTCATTTTAAGCTCATCTAAATCACCATATTGTAACAGAGGACAATTCCCCACCTTCATCTTGTACGTGGGTGTTATATAAGATGACTAAGGAATATAATATGCATGTAATATATGTGCAAGGCAACGACAACTCGAAATAAAATCCTATATCATCATTTGCCTGCTCTCATCTCACGCGAAGTGGGGTCGGCACAACATGTTCTCACCTTCCATAGCATCCTATCAGCCGTCATATCTTTACTCACTGCTTTCACACGTATATCCTCATTTACACAATCCATCCACCTTTTTTTGGGTCTCCCACGCTTCTTACGTCCATCCACAATCATATTGATAACCCTTCTTGTCACGTGCCTTTCATCCCTTCTCAACACATGTCCATACCAAGAAAATCGCGCACTACTAATCTTCTCTGTCACTGGTGCCACTTTCAGGCTTCCCTTAATATACTCATTTCATAAAATCCTACATAAACACGTTTAAATGACGTTGTATGAGACTTGGTCTTTAAACTATTATATTCTCATTGGTCCTTGAAAGTGCTCCAAAATATCAAATTTATTCGATGCTTAGAGTGGTGACGAAGTAAGAAAACAATTCATAACCGTTCTTGTCCGTGAGTGTTGTACAAGACGACTAAAGAATTATAATATGCAGATAAATCTATGCAAGGGGAAGGAAAGTTGAAATATAAAAAAAAGCTTGTCTGACCTGCGTGGTATAGTTCAATAGTGGGACATATATGAATTATGTTGATGATGATTATGAAAATAACGTTGATGATTATGAAATTCACGTAAAAGACTTTTTACAGATATATCATCTTATTGGTGGTAGGACCACACTGTTGACAGTTGTTTGTACCACACTCTTGCAGAAAATTGACCTCCGATTAGTAACAATTTGTTACTAATGCCCAACTTTCTAAGGGTGTTTGCGTGGAGCGTTTTAGTGATGCCTTTAGTATCACTGAAATTCATTGCACGCATTCACACTTTCACTTTCTACGCAGTAGACAGCGGCCTTTCAAAGGTCTATGAGTGGCTGCAACACTTTATCATCATCGCAGCCCACATACGTCCCACTGTTGGGCTCGGGCCTCCTCCGCAATGGGAGGGATTTTGACCTACTATACCATGCTGGTACAGACATGTTGATATAGGGTTTTATTTCAAGTTTTCCTTCTCTTGCACAGATGTTATGTGCATATTATATCCCATAGTCGTCTTGTAAGACATCCACGGGCAAGATAGGGAATGGTGAATAGTATTCTTACTCCGTCACCACACGGAAAACCAGGTGTACTGTTTTCTCGTTTGCCACCGTCCGCAAAAAAAAAAATACCAATTTAGTAAGTGCGTGTTAAAGATACACCACTGGGTATACTAAAAATAAATAAAAATTATTGAAACTTTACAAAGTTAATTACGTTAGAGAAGTTTATTATACTTCCCATAATATTTAATTGCTTTAAAGTTTTTGTTGACAAATGTGGTCTTCTTTATTTCTGTGTAGTGACATATATTTTTATTAACCATTGTGAAAAGTTCCAATTGGCATTTTTCTTGATTTTGTAAATTATTTTCATAGGTGGTAGCTGCCCATTTGAACGAAAATATAGCCAGACATATTTATGACACGGAAGGGGCGTCGAAGAGGGATGGTACCTGAAGGGGTATCCCGCCGGGTTGGACGTGGACGACAAGACAAGACTACGGTGGGTTATGGAGTCGCACGCTGCTCTTGCGTCGCCCTGGACGGAATGGACGCCCTGTGCGTTGACCATAACTCGCCCTAAAAATGCTATTGTTACATAAAGTACTTTAATTATAAAGAGTTTTTTCGCGTGAAGGCAAAATAAATTTCTCCGTAGTACTTATAGTTGCCTCAGCAGTAATTTTAACTATAAAACTAGTGATCTTGTATTAAATACAGGATCGATATTAAATTAAATGATGACGTATTGATATTCAATTACAAAAAAGCGGTATGTGAATTCTGGAGTATGAAAGTAGGGAATACAAGAACAATGACCATAAAATTTCGGTTGAATTTAGAGATTATATAAAAATCCATGCATTTACGGGTAAGGCAGTAAATAAAACTCGGACGAAAAAAGATGCGCCGACTCGACAAAGAGGGCTAAAGAAATTATAGAGATGTAAAGATTATTATACTTGAGATTTTACTGTTATATAATTTTGCCTTTTGAGTCAAACCTTGGAGCCTTTTTACCGTAGCTTTACAAAGTAACCTCATTACGTATTTAGCTTTGTTCGCAGAATACAAAATCTCAACGAAGGCGAACGCATTGAAAATCCCTTAAGAGCGCTTTAATAGCTAATAATGTGTAGATATATACACTTTTATTATTATTAATCGATATTAAAATTATGTAAATACATATACTTATGTTGTATATGAGTGTATGTGTGTGTGATAGAGAGGGAGAGAGAGATAGATCTTCACTCATGTTTTAATATAATTAACCGTGGATATCGTAAAATGTAGTTAAGCTATATAACATGCAGATAAAAAACTATGCCAGATAAGAAAACTCGAAATTGGATCCTATAATAGATACTATTACCAGCGTTTCCTATTGTGAAGTAATCACGAGCTCAGGAGTAGGAGACATATGAGTCAAGATGATGATGATGAAGAGAACTCGGTGAAGTGAATTTGGGTGAAACTAGAAATAAGACCCTACGCCAATTCGTCTGACGAGTAGGTCAATTTCTCTCGGATCTCATGCTTAAAGACTCGAGACTAGCAGTGGGACGTATTTGAGCAGAGCCGATGAAGCTAATGAGATGAAATTAGCTTTTTTTACTGATATTGGCATACGAGCTAATAGCATACCTGATGGTAAGTGATCTTGCCGCTCATGAACTTTTGGCGTGAAGAAAGTGAAGGGAGTATATTAATACATTAGCATGCAATGAGATTCGGTGATACTAAAGGCATCACCAGAAGCCACTACATGCAAGCATCTTCAAAAGGTTGGGCTGCCCGCTAAAGGTAATTAAAAGTAAAATTAAGAGTAATATTAATGATTTCTGATGTTTACGCGAGTATTACACATTTTAAATAAAACTACTTTACGGCTTTTATCGCGTTTGTATTTGATTTTTGATTAACCGACGTTTCGAACACTTTGCAGCGTTCATGGTCACGGGCGGACTAAGATGTCTCACGTCCAATAAGTCATCGTTACTGCAGAAAATTTATAATTATCTACCTTCTATTATCTTATCTAATTATTACTATAATTGTATTTAAAAAAACCTAACAATCTAGTATACTACCACCGGATCGGAACACGGCCACACTGAGAAAGATCCGGCAAGAAAACTCAGGTGACATGATGCTAAATTAATATTAATTTTGAAGGCGGCTTACTTTATGTTACTAAGAGGTTTTAATTTATAAAATTATCTTTAGTTATTATTATTGTGGGTCAAATCTATACAATATGAGCTCACAGTGTCTTGCAGTCTTGTGGTGGTTTTTTGGATTTGTTTTTAATAATGTTTATAACAGTTGAGTTTTCTAATGTTTATAACAGGATCCCAGCTTGATGGTGACACCCAGCCATCCTCTCTATTGAAATTTTTGTGTTTATTAATCTCAATAGCTTCGCGTACCATTCTAGTCAGGTATCGGTGTTCTTTTGCGAGGATTTGTGGTTTATCAAACCTGATGTTATGGCGGGCGCGGTCCTGACTATGTTTACAGGCTGCAGACTTAGTGTGACGGCGGTGCTTCACATCGGCTATGTGTTCTTGGATCCTAGTTCTTGGATCCTAGTTCTTATGGATCTCTTTGTTTGCCCAATGTAAGAGAGACCACAGTCATAGTCAAGTTTATATACTCCTGCATCTTGTAGAGGGATCTGGCACTTGACAGATGGTAAGAATTGGCTAATCCTCTTCAGTGGCTTAAAATAAGTTTTTATGAAAGACCGTTTCAGGATGTAGCCAATCTTGTCAGTGACTCCTTTGACATAAGGTAGTACTGCAGGGAGGCGCTGAACTGTGGGTGGTTTCACTCGGTCTCTGCGACGGGGGCGAGGAACTTGCAGCATGTTTGCACATAGATCCTGCTTGCATGCTGCAGCTCCCCAGCCAGGTGTTCATCGTCACAGATTCCTCGTGCTCTCTGCAACAAAGATTTACACACGGTAGCTAACTGTGAAGGGGGATGATGAGAATCACCGTTCAAGTATCTGTCTGTATGTGTTGCCTTACGATACACTGTATGACTCAAGGTGTTGTTAGGTTTACGTATAACCAAAATGTCTAAGAAGGCTAAAGAGTTATTTGACTCCAGTTCCATAGTGAGTGTGTAGTGTTCCTACTGTACCATACCGATCAAACGTGTTGTTACAGGATTTCATTTCAAGTTTCTTGTTGCATAGATGTTATGTGTTGCATATTTAATCTCTTAGTCGTCTTTTACAACACCCTAGGCAAGAGAGGGGGTGGTGAATTGTATTTTTACTACGTCACCACACGGATAAGCAGTAGATCATAAGGGGCTGGGCTAATGAAAGGTAAAGCTAGCACCAAAGAAATTATTTATATAACGCAAGTGAAAAGACAAAGCGTATCACTAAAGTTTTAATTGGATAACATTAATATTTCCAATGACCCGTTTGCTTTGTATTTGAGCTTCTTAAGAGATTATAAAAATAGATTAAGTCCTCACAATTAAACCTAAAAGGTTAATTAACTGTAAGTAGATGAATTATATTTTATCTCCGTGGTGACGCAGTAAGAATACTAATTATCAACTTTCTTCCATTCGTGGGCGTGTCGTAAAGGACTAATGCTTATTTCCACCAATTACTTCTAAATTTTAGGTAATATTTGAAGCAATATGAGTAATATGTCATAAATACGTTCTTTAAATCATCATCATCATCATCTCGGCTTATATACGTCCCACTGCTGGGCTCGAGCCTTCCCCCTAATAGGAGGGAAATTAACCTACTATATCACTCTGATCAGACGAGTTAATATAGGTTGTTATTTCAAGTTTTCCTTCCTACAGATGTTATATACCTATGATATCTCTTAGTCATTTTTTAAGATATCAAAATAGTGAGTTGTGAATTGTATTCTTACTCTGTCATCACACGGAATGAATGAAACTGAAAATAAAGCCTTATACCAACCCTTTTGACCAGCGTTGACCAGTCCATTTCTCTCCTATTATAGAGGAGGTCCGAGGCCAGTAGTGGAACATATATGAGTTTAGATGTTGATGATGATGTTATTTATAATGCCTTGGATGTTATCTTTTCGTGTTTTGCCGTATTTTTCGTGTGGTGACGGAGTAAGAATACAATTTACCACCCACTCTCTTGTCCGTGGCTATCGTATAAACCACTAAAGGATATCATCATCATCATCATCATCATCTCAGCCCATATACGTCCCACTGTTGGGCTAGGGCCTCCTCCATAATGGGAGGGAATTTGACCTACTATACCATGCTGGTCAGACATGTTGGTATAGGGTTTCATTTCGAGTTTTCCTTCTCTTGCACAGATGTTATGTGCCTATTATATCCCATAGTCGTCTTGTACGACATCCACAGGCAAGATAGGGAGTGGTGAATTGTATTCTTACTCCGTCACCACACGGAAAAATATACAGGATATAATATATAAAGGATATAATATACAGATAATATTTATGTATCATAAGGAAAACTTGACATAAAATGCTATGCCAACACGTCTGAGTAGCGCTTTAAAGTAGGTCAATTTCCCTCCCAATATGAAGAAGGCTTCAACTCAGTAGTGGGAGCTGTGATGATGATGACGATCATTCGATGCCATATCAGGGTTCATCTATTTCACCTGGAAACGTTTTGATCCTCAACTGTACGTTTGTAGCAATACACTCTTATATACGTGCTTGATCTGGAATAAACTATCTGCTGAGTTATGACATTTTTTTAATGGGTGGACTATGGTAAGCACATTCGCGGTCCCTTCCATTTGGGGCGACGATAGGACGGCGCGCGGGCCCATAACCCACCCGTACCCACGTCGCCTACGTCGTTGGGCCGACCACCGGAGCAGGGTGACTTGTCGTCAGTGGTCGGCCTGACGGAATACCCTTTCGGGTACTTTCACCTCTCGACATCCCTGTCCCGGGACGTCGGCAGCTTTCGCGCGGTCAGCCTCTCTGCGGGTGACGGACTAAAATCCCCGGTCCGGTCACCCACGGCCTCGGCTAGGGCGGCATCAGGCGCAGGTACTCGCGCCTGCGCCACCCGAGTCGCCGGCAGCGGAACGTATGACCGAAGAGGAGTTCCTCTCGCGCACTATCGGACGCCTCCATCCGTGAGATGACAGCCTCACAGAAGGCGACGATCGCGTCCCAGTTCTTGACGCTGCGCTGTCGAGCATCTCCCTGGCGATGGTAAACGAGGTTTAAGAACAGCTTTTTTCTTACGGCAAGCAACGAGTTGGCTGTGCCAATAGTATTGCAGCGGTCTATAGGCGGTAGTTATCACATACCATAACATGGGCCACCAAAAGATTATAAAAGAATATTTAAACTCTTTTATGACGCCTCTATCTTTTTTTTTTTGGGGTCGGCTGCGGTCGGCGCGCTCGACGCACCACTCCGTCCGGGGCGACAAAGGGGCGTATAGCACGCAACACCCGCAACCCACCCGAACACCACGTCGCCTTCGTCGTTGGGCCGACCACCGGAGCAGGGTTACTTGTCATCAGTGGTCGGCCTGACGGAATACCAGCTACTTGGGGTACCCTCCCATCGACCGACGTCCCCCCCCTCGGGGAGGATTTTGGTCTTTCCTCACGCGGTCAGCCTCTCGGCGGGTGACGGACTAGTCCCCGGTCACGTCACCCGCGGCCTCGGCTAGGGCGGCATGGCACGCAGGTAGTCCCACCTGCGCCGCCCCAGTCGCTGGCGGCGGGTCGCTTCGTCGAGGCTGTGCTCCTCGCGTGCGCGACCCGCCGCCTCCTTCTGCGAGATCACTGCCTCACAGAAGGATGCGACCGCGTCCCAATTCCTGATGCTGCTGAGCATCTCCCTAATGACGCCTCTATCTGTCAGTTTTGTCTTTTATTGTTCAGTTAAAGAGGATTTGTCTACCAGCATCGCATTACTAACGATTGTTATCAAATATCCTTTTTAAAGGTTATCGGGACGTTAAAGGAAATTACTTACCCCTGCCTACTTTACGGTGTTAACCTTTTCAGAAATATCGATAATAAACCTGAAAACTACCAATTTTTTCTTATTTAATTATTTAGAATATTAAACGGTCATTTCTTAATACCATCTAGTAAAAAAGTTACGGTAATAGTTCGGCTAGATTGCAGAAATGGCTTAGACGTAAAAATAGAAATACCCAACTACCGTGTTAAGTGGCGCAGTTTCGATCCCCAAGCGGGACAATACTTTGTTGTCTTACAAATTGTTGTTCTCAGTCTTGTATATAATTTGGGTCCGTTAAATTTTATGCAAGTCCCCCGTAATAGAAACCTTATTTATTGTCTTGTTGTATTTTATAAAAAATAATACATTGTGAAACGTTTCTCTATTAGTATGGTGATGAAGTAAGAATACAGTCACCCTGTCTTGCTAGTGGGTGATGTAAAAGACGACTTTGGGATTGTAATATGTATACAATATCTATGCAAGTCTCCGTGTGGTGACGGAGTAGAATACAATTCACCACTCCCTATCTTACCCGTGGGTGATCGTACGAGACGACTAAGTGATATAAAATGCATATAACATCTATGCGAGAGAAGGAAAACTCGAAATAAAACCCTATACCAACACGTCTGACCAGCGTGGTATAGTAGGTCAATTACCCTCCCATTGTGTAGGAGGCACGAGCCCAGCAGTGGGAAGTATATAAGCTGTGATGGTGATGATCAAACGTTTCTCATAAAAAGAGAACGAAAAATTTATTATAATACATATCTGCCACATTAGCCTAATTGTTTTGTAAAGGATTTATAAAACAGATGCGGATTTAAAGACGTAGATGTTTATAAAATGCATATGAAATGTTAAAACAAAAATTAATTAATGATACACGAAATTCAACCGTTTGTAACAACTAATTTAAAATTAATATTTGAATACAAAGTCCGCTGTTTAAATTTTAATTAAAGAAGTTAATGCCAACCACATACTGGCGATATTAAAGTATTACACGTTTTAATATAAATGTTTAATTATTTATTCAAAGCGGAATGTTTGAACGTACATTGTGATATGTTCGGATTATAATTTATTGTTGTATGAAAGACGACTGAGGTATTATAATAAAACAAAACAGATTACATTGTTAGAATAATTATATGGAAGTTAATTTTAGTTGGAAAAAGAAAAATACATCCCAGTAAAATAATAATGTGAAAATGGAAACCAAATTTAATATTATGATAATTATGGTGTGGTTCGACAACCAATCCGACGACTCTTTCTCTGATAAAAAACTTGAGTTATAAATAGATGCCAAGTTCTATAGATAATTCTGGAATTGATATCTTATATCTTTAACTGAGCAATTCTTGTATATATATATATATATACCTATATATATTTTCAGGATCTCGGAAACGGCTCCAACGATTTTGTTGAAACTTGGCATACTAGAGGTTTCGGGTCCAAAAAATCGATCTAGTTAGGTTTTATTTATAAAAAATGTTGTTTTGTCCGTGTTTTTAGTAAAACAATATAATGACATTAAATTTTAAATGAATATGAATTCAAATTTCGTTGTCAACGTCATGAGTTACGATAGCTCAGATGGGAAGTTGACAGATTCTAATTTTGATATCGTTGACATTCAAACAGCGTCGGTTCGAATCTCGGTGTTATTATTATTCTCTTTTTGTAATTTTTTATATATTTTTCATTATTTATTTATTATTTTTTATTAATATATATCTAAATAAATTCGATAAAAATATTCAGCTCGGTCAACCAGATATTATTAGAAAAACGTCACGTTCTTAGTTAATTTCAAAACACAATTTCTTCTACTACAAAAATATTTGCTATTTATAGATAACTTTTAAATTCAAATACTAGTAACGTGCGGTGGCGTTTACCATTGGTATTATGAGTTGCCATCCCCTGTCTTGCCCGTGGGTGTTGTAAAAGAACACTAAGGGATATAATTATGCGTATAGCATGTATGAAAGAGAAGGATATTTTAAAACCAAATCTTATGCTAACAGAGCCGACCAGCATTGTATAGTAAGGGAATTTCCCTCCCATAATGGAGGAGGACCCTATCTTGCCCGTGGATGTCGTAAAAGACGACTAAGGGATATAATACGCATATAACACCTATACAAGAGAAGGAAAACTCGAAATAAAACCCTATACGTTGGTAAGAGATATAGACAGGTTGCTATCTGACCAGCATGGTCATATAGTAAGGCAAGTCATATAGTAAGTAAGCATGGTCATAGTAAGGTCAATTTCCCTTCCATTGTGGAGGAGGCTCGAGCCCAGCAGTGGGAAGTAAATGAGCTGAAATGATGATGATGATGAGTGGAGGAGGCTCGAGCTCACCAGTGGAACCTATATGAGCTGAGTTTATCGTAATTGTAAGTTTCGAAGGAGAGTTCAGCTGCCCATTACCCGGTGAACCTTCAGAAAGAGTTACGACATTGGAATAAGACAACTTAAAAACGATACAAGCCTTAAGTTCAATTGCAAATTCAAATCAAAAATAAAGCACACTTCAAAACGTTGATAAAAATGTACAAATTCAAATCATTTATTATTCATAAGCCCTACGGGGGCATTAACATATTGTCATCTTTTACAATTACAACCGGATTGGAACACACTCAGAAGATCCGGCAAGAAACTCAGAGGGTCTATTTTTTATTTAGTTCCTAATTTATTTTAAAGAAAATTATATACAACAACATTTCTATTAATAGCTCCAGTGTGATATTCTTCTAACAATAATATAATACAATTCTTAAATATAATCAAAAAGATTATAGCTGGACCAGATATCGCAAGCGGCTGATTACAAAAAACACTTCATAAATTTAAATACCATTTAGTAAATTAAAATACTGGAATAAGAGCGTTAGTAAAGACAGAGAATAATGACATTCATTCGTCTGAAGCTGGACACACTGTCCTTGGTATAATGATGTCATTAAACATTTTGATTTATATAATAACCCGCAATGTTGCTACAGGACAAAAGTTTACCTCCTCCTTTTTCCAATATCTTATATCTTTAAACGAGCAATTCTTGTAAATATATATATTTTCAGGATCTCGGAAACGGCTCCAACGATTTTGTTCAAACTTGGCATACTAGAGGATTCGGGCCCAAAAAATCGATCCAGCTAGGTTTTATGTATAGAAAATGTTGTTCTGTCAGTGTTTTTGGCAGACAATATAATGACATTAAATTTTAAAAGAATATGAATTCAAATTTTGCCATCAATGTCATGAGTTACGATAGCTCAGTGGCGAAGTAGTCAGGTTTCGTTTTATTTTTGACATCGGCGACAAACGGCGTCGGATCGAATCTCGGTGTTATTATTATTCTCTTTTTGTAATTTTTTATATAATTTTTATTATTTATTTTTTTATTTTTTATTAATATATATATCTAAATAAATGCTACAAAAATACTCCGAGCGAAGCTCGGTCAATCTGATATTATTTTTTATTTGAGCTAAAAAATTTTTTTTTCCTTTCATTGCTATCGGTGGCAAACGAGTAAACAGTACAGAGTACACCTGATGGTAAGTGACGCTGTGGCTCATGGACCTTTGCTAGGTCGCTACTTACCATGAAGACAGTTAAGGGAGTGTGAATGCGTGCAATGAGATTCGGTGATACTAAAGGCATCACCAAAACTCTCCACACGCAAACACCCTCAGAAAGTTGTGCTGCCGGCTCTCTCGCTCACCGAATGAAGCGCAGTAACAAATTATTACTATTCGGACTTCACTTTCTGCTCACTGTAGTATTGCTCGGACCAGCCCACGGTTGTAGATAGACAACAGTCAACAGCATGGTCCTACCACAAAAGCCTTTGTTAAACATATTGTATACAGAAGCCGAATACAGAAATAATTGCTGAATATATACTCTCATTTTTTAACTTCGCTCAGATTTGTTGAAGACTAGCTGACCCGGCGAACTTCGTACCGCCATAATTTTTTCGTAAATATATATTCTAAATTTCCGAAAATATAGTATCTAATAGAAGAACCATTACAGCTTTGTCGGAAAAGATGACCCGGCGAACTTCGTACCGCTATAATTTTTTTGTAAATATATTTTCTCAATTTCCGGAAATATAGTCTCTAATGGAAGAATTATTAGCTTTGTCGGGAAAGATTCGATCGTCTTGGTCGCGGCATTGTTAATAAGGATTCAAAGAGAATACAAATTACTGATTTTATTGATTTCTGACAAAATTATAATTATCAAATTTTCAACCATACTTAACTATAGACAAAATTACTCTTAGCTGTCATTTGCATTTTTTTATTACTTATACTCATACATTATAGGTATATCATGCGTTTTTCTTGTTTTATACTACGTTTCATAGTGACTTGTATTCTCTTTGACATTTTATGTCACGTCACACGGGAACGCGATCGAACGGGATAAAAGAGTTATTGGCGAAATCTTGTAAACTCCATAATAAAAAAAAACGGGATAAAAAGTATCCTATGTCCGTCTCCTGGTTCTAAGCTACTTCCCCACCAATTTTCAGTCAAATCCGTACAGCCGTTCTTGAGTTATAAATGTAGTAACTAACATGACTTTCTTTTATATACATAGATTTTGTTTAGTAGGCAAATAACACAAAGAAAGTTCCAAGTTTCAGTTGCCGAGATCACTGCGTTCAAGCAAATTCTAGCTTTTCAATAGTAAATATCTTTTTATTACGGCCTCACGCCTTTATTTCAATAGGGGCAGACAAATAACGGATCATTTTGTACGTAACTTTTAGTTCTAATAAGGGATGTTCTATATTTGTTTTACATTTATTTATTAGGCCAACTGCCGACTAGTTTCTAACAATAGGACGTAAAGAATAGGAAAGAGAATATTAACTATAACTAGGAAACTGGGTTGTCTTCTTGAAGTTTTACTTCTTTTGGCGCATGAGGGCAAATATGAGAGTAAAGTTTTACCATGCGCGCGCAAACCGTCACTAAAAATCGACACCCTCAGGTTATCAACTAAAAAACAATATATATCAACTAGATAATTCGTTATATTAAAACTTTCAATGTGTTAATACCTTTTTTTCTATTATTAGTGTCTTTTTTTCTACAAATGTAGAATAACGCTAGGATAAAATTTTTAGAATAATTTTTATCTTGTTACGCCAAGGAAGTCTAACTTCTTACGTATGTACATAAGTATACACACCCTTTTTGTTTTTGAGCAGACTTGGCTTTATTGAGGCAATGAAAGGGCGACACGCGGCCCCATAACGATACATATTGCATAGCTACAGAATAGAATTGTAGATGATATGTAGAGAATCGGGTATCGAATCCTTGACGTCTGTGGTCGGCCCGGCGGGTTACTTGTTCGGGTACCATCCCCGTCGACTACCCGGCAACAGCCTTCAGGTACTATCCTTGTAGACGCCTCGACAACAACAAACTCTGTTATCGTAACCAACCAAATATTTATTTAATGAGACATACGAACAAACTTTATACGAGACGTTCAAAGCGAGATCATTACGTATTTAAATATTAACTTAGTCAATATTATATACATCAAACGAGTACCCGGGGCCATTATCGTAGTTAATCATACTTAGATCAAAAGATCATCTATGTATATTTGTATTGACATTTTAAGTAATGAATTTACTGCTAAAGAATGTTGTGTAGATTTTAATGTCGTCCAAATTCCTTGATTTTCATGGATTTTATTACATACTAGCTGATTCATGATTTCCGTGTGGTGACGGAGTAAGAATACAATTCACCACTCCCTATCTTGCCCGTGGATGTCGTACAAGACGACTATGGGATATAATATGCACATAACATCTGTGCAAGAGAAGGAAAACTCGAAATGAAACCCTATACCAACATGTCTGACCAGCATGGTATAGTAAGTTAAATTCCCTCCCATTATGGAGGAGGCCCAAGCCCAACAGTGGGATGAGTGTGGGCTGCGATGATGATCCAACAGACGTTGTTCTGTTGAGATATAAAATATTAAAAGAAATTCTCCTTGGAAACGATCACCATACTGGTTCTTCAGGTCGAGTCGCACCAACCCAGAAACTTTACTGAAGATTATCACATCATCAAATGCATAGTTTACGATTCTATACAGACAAACATTCATATTTATATATATAGATTCTTTATAATGATTTGGAGTTATTTTGAGGTGCGAAGTTGGAGTGTTGATTATGTTAAGACCTAATTAGTAGATATACATCATATTTGTTGTATAAAAAAGGCGCTCTCGTATAAAGCATATATGATAATTTTGAAAGAATATCAGATGTAGCACTTAAATTTTATATTCATTACTCTGTTGCACTTTCAGTTTATACACGTCCCACTGCTGGGCTCGGGCCTCCTCCATTGCAGGAGGGAACTTGACCGTGCTGGTCAGACGTGTTGGTATAGGTTTTCCTTTCGAGATTTTTCTATCTGCCATCGGTGTTATGTCCATATTTTATACCTTAGTCACCTTTTAAAATGCCCACAAATTGATGATTTAATAATGAAATATAATACATATTTCCTCAAATGACATTTTGTCTTTTCCGTTGAAACTTCAAGCACCTACAGGGTTATAACGAATTAAATCTAATAATTCAATTAGCCTCCGAAAATTCCTTTGTCTCCAAATCTATGAACTTCACTATTAATGTAGGTATATAGTTAGTTTTAACGAGCAAAGTTAAGTAAGAAATAAAATCACATTTTATATAATATCTTTATATATATATTTCTTGTGTACGTGTGTAGACCACTGAACTCCTAAACGACTGGACCGATGTTGATGAGTTTTTTGTGTGTGTTCATGGGGATTCGAAAATGGTTTAGATTCACAATTGGACCCGATATGTGGCGCTGATGTCGATTTCAAGGAGAATTCCTTTTATTTTACTTGAATAGAACAACGTCTGTTGGGTCAGTTAGTATCATCATCATCATCGCAGCCCACATACGTCCCACTGTTGGGCTCGGACCTCCTCCACAATGGGAGGGAATTTGATCTACTATACCATGCCGGTCAGACATGTTGGTATAGGGTTTCATTTCGAGTATTCCTTCTCTTGCACAGATGTTATGTGCACATTATATCCTATAGTCATCTTTTACGACATCCACGGGCAAGATAGGGAGTGGTGAATTATATTCTTACTCCGTCACTACACGGACTGTTAGTATCCTATATAATTCATAATGTTGACCAGAGAATTCGTCGCATTTCAGTTTTACAATTATTTAAAGGTATCAAATATTTACTTGATTATGGTTAACGGGATTTACTTTCCGTTCTACTAATAATTTGGCGTCCTTACAGGACCATGGCGGTTGCAATAGTGACGGTATTTAAATATCGGTATATGGTAGGAGTTTAGGAGCATTCAGACGACAGTTGTCTGTCTATAGTGGTAGGTCGGTCCGTCTGAAGTCCGTCTGAGTAGTAACAATTTGTTACTGCATTTCGTTCAGTGAAAGAGAGAGAAGCATAACTTTTCGAGTGTTTGCTTGTAGTGGGTTTTGGTGTTGCCTTTATTATCAACGAATCTCACTGCACGTATTCACATTCCCTTTAATTTCTTCACGATGCACTCAACGGCCTAGCAAAGGTCCACGAGTGGCAATATCGCTTACCTCCAGATGTGCTGTTTGCTCGTTTACCATAAATAGCAATAAAAATAATAATAACTCGTAAATAATAAAATACAATAATCCCGTTAAACAATCATGTAAATGTTAGTGATAGTTTCAAATTCTTATATCAAATATTTATTATACATTAAAATAAAATAAATACGAATATTATACCTTTATTACAATTTTCTTTCATACTATTTAGTTAAAAATAATAAATTGTGTCTGTTATAATTGAAATGAAAAAGAATACATTTTTAATTAGAAATAAGTTTATATAAAATTGAAAACGAAACTTTATCAAATAATAATTTGTGGACGTAATATTTACAGAGTAATAATTCTGACATAGTTAAGTCTAAAAGTCATAATATCTAGATATCAATTAAAAAGAAAACTATTGAAAAGAACTAAATTAGTATAAGAATATTCCTAAACAATGAATATTATGTCTATAACATACTAGTAACATGGATATATAAATTCGTAAAATCCATGGTAGAACAAGTGTAACCGACATACCCCGAAGAATTATAAGCGCATTGAAATGGCGATGGGCATGGCCACATCGCTCTTTAAACACAACCTTTTTGAAAGAAAAGTTCTCTAGATCGTCATCACGAATCGGACGACGTAGTGTGGAATGACTCCCTACTTGGTGGACTGACAATATCTCGAGAGCCAGATGCAAGTGGCCCAGGACTGTTCTAAGTGATATTCTCGTAGGGAAGGCATATGTCGAACTGTGGAAATCTACAGGCTAATGGATGAATACCAGTAATGAATAGCGCAATTATTTTAATGACGAGGCGAAACTTAATACAGATACATAAAGGTTCTTAAAATAGATTAAGCAAGAAAATAATGCAAATATGGTATTTTCCTTTTGAATTTACTTAGTAAATGCAGTAAACGTAAATTATTTAAAGCAGTTAGAGAGACATAGAGACGACATTTAATATTTACTGAAGCGGAATGTACAGTCCATTGATTATTAAGAAGACAAAAAATACGGCATTATTATAGTTTTGAAGGATTGGAATGGATTGTTCTTTATTTATTCAAATACTAACAAAATTAAATAAACTATTTTGAAACAAACTTAAAACTACTTTACGGATTTTATCACGTTTGTATTTGATTTTTGATTACCCGACGTTTCGAATAATTTGCAGCGTTCATGGTCACGGGTGGACTAAGTTGTCTCACGTCCAACAAGTCATCGTTACTGCAGAAAATTTATAATTATCTACCCGATACAGAAATTTGTTATTAAATATTGACCCACATTTTAATACAAATTTATTGCCAGTGTAAGAAGAAAATGATTCTATATGAAAAATTATATTGTTTATGGTTAGTAATTATTTAACTATGCTGTGTGGTAGTGGCTTCGAATACTACCAACCCTTGCTTTGCTCGTGGGTGTCGTAAAAGACGACTAAGAGCCCTAGATTGACCCGGACCAACTCCATCTGGTACCATTTGGATCAACGATTAAATTCCCAAGGAGGGTTGACGTCAGGCAGGCGGCCGGTCATAAAAGTCACTGCCGAAACTTTTTGCAATATGTCAAAACAGATGACATATTGCGTCGACTCCAAGTAATTGGGATAAGAGCAAGATGATGATGATGATGGTTAGTAATTATTTAACATTAAAATTAATAGTTTCATTTTCTTCTTACACTGGCAATAAATTTGTATTAAAATGCGGGTCAATATTTAATAACTAATTTCTGTATCGGATAGATAATTATAAATTTTCTGCAGTAACGATGACTTGTTGGACGTGAGACATCTTAGTCCACCCGTGACCATGAACGCTGCAAAGTGTTCGAAACGTCGGGTAATCAAAAATCAAATACAAACCCGATACAATCCGTAAAGTAGTTTTATTTAAAATGTTTAATACTCGCGTAAACATCAGAAATCATTATAAACTTAAAAATTGTGCATATCGTTGTAGTTTTATTTCCCATGCAGTACACTTATGCAATCCACAAATAATTGTTCCGAGTCTGGGTGTAAATATTGTATGTTAACAAAAATATGGTTTGTGAAGTTCCTCTTGACACTAGGATCTATTTATGAGTGCCGGGAAAAAAGCAATTAAAAAAAAAACATCGTGGGAATAAACTATGCATATTGGAAAAATGTATGATTTCTATGTACTACGAAACTGCAGGACCACATTTGATGAAAGTTTCAGGATAGTCTTCAACAAAATCTACCTACATTTATACGAGTGAAGCCGCAGGCCGCAATTCGCCGTACGTTAATAATAAAACTGCTACTCGTTCCTGTCAATTTGCAATAGCAATGCTTTGAAATGTGCAAATCCAAACTGTCGATCATTATCTTTTAGTAAAATTTTACTAAAAAAATACTGAAACGAAAAGCCTTTAATAATTTTTAGACATAGAAAGCACTGTAACTTAATCCTAGGATCAAATATAGAAAACAATACACCTGGACCAAGAACAAACACTTGTGAATCGAGCGATGAATTATTTTACATCTTAATTTAACCTACGCTATTTACCGAGGGAAATCGCTAAACAGGCAAACGATCATTGTAATTATATAATTTGATGGTGAGTAGATCTTTTTACTGATTTTATTTTCGACTTCTCGACGTTTCGAATACTTTTCAGCGTTCATGTTCACGGGAGGACTAAGATGCCTCACGTTCAACAAGTCATCTTATTACAATGATTTATATCTACCAACCATCATGTACTAATATTATCCATTTATCAGGGCATAATGAACAACTCCAGAAATTATAGTAACTTAAACTATATTATCACTAGTCTTACAAATAACTTATCTAATTTTAATGTCAGTTTTCTATCAACGAGTCATAAATTTTAGGTAACACTTAAGGTAATATATAAATGACATATACTATTGATAGGCTATGTGGTGGTGGCTAGGAATACTATCAACTTACAGTGGTCGTGGACGTCATAAAAGATGACTAAGAATTTTACATCAACCTGGGTCAACTTCAGCTGACGCCGTCTGGTCAAGAATTATATTCCAAAGAATATTTGACGTCAGGCAGGCAACTGGACATAAAACTATTGCCAATAACTTTTACAATATGTATGGATATATGTATGGATGACATATTCTGTGGCCCCGGACAGAGTGGTGCGGAGGTGCGCCGACCGCAGCCCACCCACAAAAAAAAAATGGATGACATATTGAGTCAACCCCAAGTATTTGGAATAAGAGCAGAATGAAATCTATATTGACGTTGTTACCTAAAATTTCGAAATTCTTTGTGAAAACGGCCGCAACTCATTCAAATTTAAAACCTAAGTAAATTTATAAGCACTTTATTCGTACATAAATACAATATGGATACAATTTTTACTTTAAGAATCTAAAGTGAAAATTAACTTATAAATTATTATCAAATTCAAATTTATAGTAGAAAACACAGATAATTAAGAGCGGGCATCATAACTAATTAATTAACACAAAATAAAAATAACCTAAAATATTTGGTTGCGTAATAAAATAAAAATAGTCTAGAGTAAAACTATTAAGCAATGAATAGTATAAATCTATCTCTAAAGTTACTAAAATATTGTATAATTAGATTTATTAAAATACATTTCACTTAAAAAACATATATTACATGTAAACTCAGAAGAAATATTCGTGAATCGTATAAATATTTCAATTTAATTCTATTTAATACTATCGCGGTAATAGTAATCAATGAATAAATATAATGATTTAACAAGAATAAAATTTAAATGCTTGGTAGGCACCCAATTTATTTAACTTCACCTTTTAAAGTCGTAACTTTTAGAATTAATATTTTACTTAGAGAGCTATTAATTATTCTTAGTAAACCGAAGACCCAAAAGTATAAAATTACTAATCTAGACTAAATCTGAGTTAAAAGGGGAAATATAACAGTATTAACAAAATATTTCATACTTTTTTCAGGGCCTTTTTGAAAATAAATGATTATATTCATAACTAAAAAACTTGTTGGCAAATTGGCATTGTTATAAAATTTCCTTTTTCCTTTATATATTTATTTTTTGACCAGTTTACAATTAGGTATTGCTATGCATGTTTTTTTTTAAATTCGCAAAGTTTAATAAGGTGTGCCAACAGATGGCGACATTTTTTCTGAATGTTATTTTAATTATTCGCTCGGTTGACAATTATGAAAGTTTATTAATGTCAACTGGACATGTCAACAGATAGTCATATACATTTTTCTTAATGTTAATCTTTTTTTTTCATAATTAAAGTGTATAAATATTCACCAGATGTTGGAATATAAGGTTTAAGTTGACATTTTTTAATGAAAAAGTTCTTTCATATTAATACAGTATTATGTCAGAAATTTTATAAACAGAAAAAGCCTTTTAGAATTAATATATACTTATATCTTTAATGTAAATAAATTTATAATATTTATATCGTGTCAAGTTTGCGTGGTCCCGTTCTCAGTCGTTGAATCCTCGTACCCTTTGACGAGATTTTCTAATATAAATCTGATTGTCAATTTATAAATGTTCTCTATGTTTGGAGTATATCTTTCATCGAGGGTTGTCTTTGCAGCCTCTAAAAACGGCGCTTCCACTTTCTGTAATTGATAATAACAACTATGAAGATAATAATTAAACAATACTTTAATAAAGTTGATGATTCCGTGTGGTGACGGAGTCTTGCCCGTGGATGTCGTAAAAGACGACTAAGGGATATAGTATGCACATAACATCTATGTAAGAGAAGCAAAACTCGAAATGAAACCTTATAGCAACATGTCTGATCAGCATGATATAGTAGGTCAAATTTTCTCCCATTGTGGAGGAGGCCCGAGCCCAGCAATGGGAGGTATGTGGGCTGCGATGAAAGTTGATGATGGCTGAGGAATTTAATTTGATATTCATTATATATTTGGCTGCGACAAAAGCCCTGTTTCCTGCGTGGTGGCAGAGTGAAAACAAAAAAAAAAACACTAAATTCTATCTTGCCCTGTGGGTGTCACAAAAGACAATCATGGGATATAATCCTTACTAATATTATAAATGCGAAAGTAAATTTGTTTGTTACGCTTTCACGCTTAAACCACCGAACCGATTGCAAAAATTCTTTCACCAATGGAAAGCTGTAATATCAGGGAGTAACATAGGCATGTATTTTATCTCGGTATTCCCACGGGAACTACGTGAGAAAGAGGCGACTGAAACCGAAGCAATTAAGGGTGGGTTTTTTTTTTATTTTTATTGCCGATGCATGGTGGCAAACGAGCAGGCGGCATACCTGATGATAAGTGATACTGTCGCACATGGATCTTTGCAATACCAGGGGCACAGCCAGGTCATTGCCTACCGTGAAGAAAATACTCTTCCTAAACCTCATTTAAAGAAGGACATGTCATAGCGCTCGGGAAACACAGCAGCAGGTAGTTCATTCCAGAGCCTGCACGTACGTGGGCGAAATGATCGCTGGAAACGTACAGTTGAAGATCATATCGTTTCCAGGTGAAATGGATGAACCCTGCTGCGGTATCGAGTGGTACGTTGGTAAAACGGTGACGGTGGTACCAAGTCAAACAGTTCTAGTATACATATGTTCTAGTATAATTATGCAAGGGAACGAAAACTCAAACCAAAATTCTAGACTACTTTTAATCTACAAAGTATTGTAGGTCTACTTCCATCAAATTAGGGAGGAGTCACAAAATTATTACCAAAGCGATTGCAATATGTACCATGAAAGAAGACAACATATTGCGACTATCTCAAGTAATTGAAATTGGAACAGGATGATGATGAATTATTAAAAAAAATTAAACAAATATATTTACCCAGAAATTTTCAGATTTGAATCCAGGCACCTGATGATGTGTAGCTCCTACGTGCCTGATGTAAGCGTAGAACTCATCAATATTTTCCAATCCCTTTATGCCTTCATCCAGTGTGTGCATGACTTTAGTGGCGTGTTCAGCTAATTCCTCAGAACTGGCGAGCTCCCCATTCGCTTTGAGCTCCGCGAATTTTTCGAATAGATGCAGCAGATCTTCGTTTTCTTCGAATAATCTGTATAATTAAAAATATAATATCAGATAGTAGAAGATTTATATGGTTTAAGAAAGTTTTTTTTTAAAGACAATGCTTTGCATTAAGGCAATAATTACGGGTTGTCAGCCCTCAGCGCTCACCCATCAGTCCGGGTGAATTTGTCACAGCCATCTGCGGTTAACAACTAAGTCACACACAAAAAAAAGGAAATAATCCTTGTATATTGCAGTAGGACTTTACAAACATAATTAACGAACACAAATTACATCCAGACTGGGAACAACCAATTGCGGATCACACAAAGTGTTGTCGCGACACTGATATTCTAAGTCGGTATTTTAACCACTACGCAATCGGTGCAGTTTTCACATCACATCACATCTAGGGACACGGCAGTAACCCCGCCAAGTCGAGTTTCAGATTTTTACATGACAACACTTGTCATCGTTTATCTGTGTGGATTGTATAAATTGGCTTAAAGATCATGTAACAGCAGATTGATATCTTTCTTCTTGGAAATACGTAACTCATTATGGCTATTTCATTCATTCATGTCAATTCACATACGTTCCATTGTTAAAATGTATGTAAATCAATTTTATAATTATTTTCGTTCCCTAACGTCTCAATTTTCATATTGAAGAGTTGATAGATGTGAGAGAGCGAGAAAGGGAGGAGATCGTGAAAAAAAGAAAAATAATTTATAATTCTGCGTAATGTTATGAAAAAAAAAAAACTAATTTTACACAATATTGTAATAATTAAAAAAAAATATATAATTTGCCGGGTCCTCGAACCCGAGACCATAGATTTCGCAGTCGAGCGCATTACCACGAGGCTACCGCTATCTGGTGATTCGTGTGCGAATTTTTCTAGTACATACGAGTACATAACCCATCCAACTTTGACCCTTAAATTTTTTGAACGAGGGCCCAGTTGACTCTAATATCTGGTAGTTGTGATACCCTCGGGCCCCCACCAAAAATCATGGAAATCCCCGACCCACACGTCTGAGGGTTAATAACCTTTGTAGGATAATAGACTATTTGCCTCCCATTCTGGAAGAGGCTTGAGCTTAATGATGAAATACATAAGTATTATCTGTATGACTGAGATTAGATATACATTTTCTTATTTAATCTAACTTCATAGGTATTTTATTTATATTTCTTTCATTGCTTGAAAACATTTATAAAAAGGTCTGTAAAGGTTTAGAGGATATATTATTATTGCCGAATCTTATAATTATTATAATCAATCATATTTTAATCAATTTCATGCAATTCGTCGGCGCTTTTGAATGTACAAAAATTGCCCGTTTAAAGATATCTATTGGATAAAAAACGTAATTGTGTAATTGGAATAGATATTTCTTTTATCGACCAATATGAAAAGAAAACATACTTCTAAGATAATATATAAATTACGTAAGAAAATATATGATAGGATCTTTAATAGCCAAGTTGCGTAGACTTCTAATGTATTTTTGATTGCCTATAGAGCCACGATCACGTAGAGAAATAACCTTAAGCTTCCAGTCAATGGGCACTTCTATCCATTTCAATCTATCTTTAAGTGAACATAGAGCCAGTTAATTAATGGTTATAACGACAGATTATTTGATTGCCAATTGCTTCTGACTTACATTAGTTTAGAATTTGTGGTCAATACTGAATTGTAATACTGTTTAATAACTTTGGTATCAAAGATTCTATTTAAAAAAAAAGTAGCTAATTCCTTGTGGTGATGGAGTAAGAATACAATTCATCACCGACTACGGGATATATTATTCATGTAACAATTTGTGGTGTAACATGAGGGAGGCCTACGTCCAGCAGTGGACGGCGATAGGCTGAAATGATGATGATGATGATGAATTGTACAAGAGAAGGAAAGCGCGAATTAAAACTCTATACTAATCCGCCTGACTAACGTGGAGTAGGTTCTCTCCCATTGTGGAGTAGGATTGAGCCCAGCAGTTGGACGTTTTTTTTTATTGCTAACGAGCAAACAGTACACCTGACGGTAAGTGTTGCTGCCGCTCATAGACCTTTGCAAGGCCGCTGCCTACCGCGAAAAAAGTGAAGGGCGTGTCAATGCGTGCAATGAGGTTCTGTGATACTAAAGGTATCCCTAAAACCCATCACACACAAACACCCTCAGAAAGTTGGGCTTCCGTTTCTCTCGTTCACCAGAACGAAGGGGAAGGGAACGATAGAGATTTATTACTGCCCTTCGTGGCAGTAATAAATTGCTACTACTCAGACGTCAATTCTCTGCTCAGTGTGGTACTACTCTGGACGGACCGGCCCGCGGCTGTAGATAGACAACTGTCAACAGTGTGATCCTGCCATTAAAGAAATGCACTCCAGACGCCATCGGAAGCAGTTGGTCCAGATCTTTTACGCTATCCATGAGCAATATAAGTATATATGGGCGCATATCGCCCTCTATCGGCAATATTTGTAAATTGTTGATGTATGTGTTATCAATTATAGTTATAAACATGTTTCAAATATTTGCAACTAATATTTAAATAATTATTTGTAGTAACAACACTGCTATTTACCATGCTATGATATTTAAGACACTTTTTGAATGTATTTCTAGAAATCTTTGATTTAATTGTTTAAATATTTATATAATTGATCAATTTAAAATCTATTAGAATTAATGTAATTATTTGTAACCATATTTAGTTGTTTTTACACAATAAAGATTGTAATTTATTTCTAGTTAGAGCGCCGTCTGTTGAACAATATATGAGAACAATATTTCCTTTAATTACATTAATGTAAATTGTGTAAAATTGACTATTTGGAATTATGTTAAATGCATTAGAATATTTATCATTATTATTTAGCTATATTCAGATAGTTAACAATATTGTTTTATTGGTTTGTTATAAAAAGTAATTGTAGTTACTAAGACTAGACCGTTTCATTGTAAAGCGGAGGTTATAAAAACATTGTAAGATTAGAATAGAGGACAGTTTTACTTCACTCACTTCTCCGGCAAGAACTTCTAATAAATACAGTGATTACACACTCAGTATTTTACTATCATCGTCCAAATTCCTGGCGCAACGCCGACAGCAGCGGTGGGATCACAGCCCCAAAACTCTTCAAGATCTACGGATGACCTTCACTATGGAGCAAGTGATGAATCTCCTGACCTCCATTACAAAATACTGCTGCAATAACAGCTGCGAGAGCCGCATTTTCTACGGAGGCTACAATGTAACGGCGGCACCAAAATTTTTATCTACCGCCGTTCTACCCCGACGAGAGATCGCATCGATAATCATCGGCATCGGGGACTGGTGCGCAAATGTTAACGAGACGATCATGGCTTTCAACATATAAGCCGCAAGAAGCAAGAATGGATGCTATTCTTGAACTCAACGGTACGGCAGACACATGGGCGCTTCAATCGATTACATGGCAACAGGTGGAAGATGACGTCGTTAGAACCTTCGGCAAGGAGTTCTGGTATGCTGGCTACGTGGAGAGGTGGCGCAGCTGCACCTCTGAACAAGCTGACAGTTACGCCGACTACGCTAAAAGGGGCCGGGCTCTGCTCGAACGTTTGAGACGTGAGGCTACGGACTCTGAGGTGATCGACGCCGTAATAACAGGTATTTATCTTAAATTAATAAGATCTGAGCTATTGCGAAACACGCCTAGATTTTGTCTAGGCTCGTGTTTGTTTTGTTAACTTTTCGTTAGCGAAAACTACCGTCTAACAGTAATTGTAACTGTCTGAAGGCGACGCCGGGGGTTTCACCGGTGTGCAGGCGGTGAAGAGTTATGTAATGACTATTGACGCCAAAAAGTACTGATGTGTTGAATAACTAGCAATCCACCCTCGCTTCGCCTGTTTTAGTCGTTTTACTCGCGTGGTTCCCGTTCCCGTGGGAATACCGGTATAAAATATAGCCTAGTTTACGCCCTGATATTATAGCTTTCCATTGGTGAAAGAATTTTTGAAATCGGTCCAGCCGTTTTGAAGATTACCCGGAACAAACGGACAGACGGACAGGCAGACCGACAAAAAAAAATTTAATCTGTATTTTGGGCATAGGTGTCATGCAGGTGACCGCGTGAGCGTGAAAAAAGCCATTTTGACATTACAGATACTCCATTTTTATTTATTGGTATAGATATTGACTAATAATAATAGTAAACAGCACGGGACATTTAAAAATGATAAGGCCCGTATTTGGCACCTTTCGTGACGTGAGCGCGGCAGCGCGCGAGAATCTCTCCCCGCGCGACCACTTACTCCGCGCGCCAGTTACCCTGCGCGCACCTGCATAGCAACAATAAAATGCCGACTACATATTTACAATTATTAAATAGTTCTTATTTTGAATATTTAGCGTCGCTTACACTGTCTAGTAATTGTGTTAACTGTAATAACCTAGGACCTTTTTGTGATGTAAATAGAAGCGTCTACTTGTCACGCTTGCAGAGTCCTTGATTTATAGCTTTCATATTTAATACGACGAAGTTATAATTTATTTCCGTAAGCAAATCTATAGAATTTATGGTTAACGAACATTACTTCTAGAGATCGCAGTATCGCTAGGTAATAAAAGTTTTCAATTGCTTATTCTATACTGGTGTTGATTATTCTCTGATCCGAAATAAGTTTACTGGTTCGATTCCGGGCAAACGCCATATCGTTGATGTTGCTTGTATTACAACCAAAGTTAGTTTCTATGACGTGTCGAGGTAGAATTGGTTATGACATTATTAGTGCTGTTTGGTATTACCGTAAGTCTTAAAGAGGGTATATATAGAAAACTGTAACTGCTGATAAATGAACCCTCCATGCTATCTATAACTTTGATTTTAACTTCAATCTAAACGACTCAATATTGTTTTAAGTTACATGATGTTCTCGAGCTTTAAATCTAGTTTCATACTCTGCAACTGTGTATCGCAAATAAAGACCAGTGCGTTAACAATAAAACTAAAAGGCTGATTAAATAGTTCAACGCAGACCCTATAGATTATCACCTCTATAACGCTATGAAAATGAGATAAGCTGCCTTCACTTTAAATATCACTAAATGCTCAAAAGTCCTCGCGTAGTTCAGTATGCGAACCATGTGCGTTGAAATAAATACCGCTCGTGAGCTGAAGACGCTAGACTTCGTATAAAGCTATTAAGAATTTCCGTAACTTCTTAGGTGGTCAATTATTTCAAGTGGTAACTGATTATGTTGTAACTGAAATTCACTTAAGGTTTCAAGGCAAGGCAGAAAGAGCACACTCCAGGAGTGCATAACTGGTAGCATTTCTTTAAAATTTTTAGTTTAAAGTAGAATATCGAAAGGGTGACTGCTTAGTTAATACCGATTAAAGTCTTAATCTGTGTTAAGTAAATCATATGCTCTAAAACGAAGTAATTGTTTATCTCGTCGTAAATTCATCCACTCTTGACCATACTTGGCTTCATGTAGGGCAGAAGAGTGATCCTTCAATAAAGGAGATTGACTCTGACAGTAGTCTATACTTTATGTCATTTAACAAGATATTGCTGAGCCATAATGTTCAAATAGTATCGTTTCACGTAATTACCGTTAGAAACTCGTGTTACGATCACACTGCACTGCACAGATGACGTAGTGGTTAAGATATCGTGTCAGTGTCGCGGGTTCGAATCCCGCGCAGGACAGCTCTGTGCGATCCATAAATTTTTGTTCTGAATTTGGATCTAATTTGTTTCCATTAATATGTATTTATTACCTCCACCGCAATATAAGGACTATTGCGAGACTACCACAACTTTTGTTGCGAAAAAGTATTGGCTAAAATCGGCGAACAATATTGGTACCCGAATATGTTCGAAAATTTGTGAAGAATTGTGTTGGTTAACATTCGTAAAGCCGAAATCGGGCATAAAACAATCTACTTCCAATCTATAAAATTGCAATATAATCTTCATACTGTGTTCGCTGACATTACAGGCTACATTCATGGCGGACGTCATCAAGCCAGAATACGCATTTGTCTTTATAGTAGTTTACACTAAAGACGTCACAATCGGCTATGAGGTCTTTTGTGAAGTTGTAACTATATTTGGAACTCGTCTCTTTTTATAATAATGAATAAATACGGTATGGAATATACCTTGTGGCTAAGGGAACTAGTAGAGCAAATGGTTAAGTGGGACTAGTTGTGAAAATTATCAAAGATATTAATGTCTGTCGTTGAGCTTGACGTCAGTGCTATTCGCGATTTCCTGTTGGCTATAAACTGTGCAATATTATTAGGAGTATTGTTCAGCAAAAATATTAACCACTGTTTATCAAGATTTTGCAGGTAGATCACTACGAACGGACAAAAGATTAAGCGTCTGTAAGAAAAGGATGGACGAGCGATGTTTTCGAGTTAATTGATTTGACAAAGATAGAGCCAAAATAAATGTATTTTTTGGCAATTTTGTTCTCGTGCATCGTCACGATCGACGCACTCTCTTCGAGGGTCTTGTTCATTACCGTTCCCTACTGACCTAGGATGCGCAGTGGAAGGGGACACCAGGCCAGTGAGGGATATCAAATGGGTAATAACATTGGCTTGCGATTACGCAAGGCTATTTTAAGTTCTCTTAAATGATAGTACAAGAACAGATTTTAACACTTACGAGTAGATACCGCGGAGGTAGCTATAACGTAACCTAACTCAGCGTTCGGTCTGGCCAGACAAATAGAAACTAACTGAGGGGTTACTTAGCTTTGTATCCAAAAGCGCGGTGATGACAACGGCCTCGTACACTTCAAGGACTCAGGCTTGCTACTCGTACACACAATTTAATGTTCACAAATATATACTTAATTCTAATTAACTCGCGTACATAAGCGGTACACAAAACAAAGGGTGGCGCGCAATATTACAAATACCACGATTTCACGGCTTTAGTCCACAAAAGACATAGCAATTACAAAATATGTGCGTACGCGACCGTTACTTCCAACGCAAGTCGATCCGCCAACAAAGCGAAAGTGAAAGTGAAAGTGAAAGTGGCGGCCGGCTCCGAGCCAACCGCGAACCACAAAAATCAGAACTACCCTACATGGTTTTATTAATTAAACTAATATAAAAATGTTTGGTACCGAACATCTACCCGCCTCGGACAGGTCTACCTGGCCGCTAATCAATTGGTAAACGGGACAATGTTGCTACCGCTCTCTTCAGTACCGAACCGTCCACCTGAACCTCAGCAAAACGAGGCACATTATCTGCGCCATATACTAAATTTAAAATTCGGCCTCGACGCCAGCATAGTGGCGGCAAATTGATATCTTTTATCAAAACGAGGTCACCAACTCGAGGTGGATTAGTCTTGTCAGTCCACTTAACGCGCTGCTGGAGAACATGAAGATATTCTAAGCTCCAACGCTTCCAAAAGCTTTGAGTAAGCTGTTGGACCAACTCAAACCGCGAGAGACGACTTGGTCTCACATCAACAAAGGGGTACTCAGGCAAAGCATTAAGTGGCTGACCAATCAAAAAATGACCCGGTGTGAGAACCTCCAAGTCACTCGGGTCTGAAGAGATCGGACACAACGGTCGCGAGTTCATTACGGCCTCTATCTTACAAAACACAGTTGCGAGTTCTTCAAATGTGAGTACAGACTCACCAATAACTCGTCGCAAATGTGCTTTAGCAACCTTAACTGCGGCTTCGAAAATACCACCCCAATGTGGGCATGCTGCCGGACTAAATTTCCAGGTTATACTACGACTGGTTAGTTTATTACCAATATTTGTGTGATTGCTGGCTAAAAAATCATGTACATCTTTCAAATAATTATTGGTTCCCTTAAAATTTGTGCCACAGTCCGAACGTATCAAAGAAGGCAGTCCTCTCCTTGAAACAAATCTATCAAGTGTCGCAACAAATGCCTCGGTGGAGAGGGATGACACTAATTCAAGGTGCGCCGCTTTAGTTGACAGACATACGAAGACACACAAATAGGCCTTGACTGTTTTACTATTTCGCAGAGTTGAAGTCTTAACCAAGAAAGGACCTGCAAAGTCGGTGCCTACACCGGCGAACGGCCTCGATTCTCTGACACGATCAGAAGGGAGGTCACCCATCAAGGGTTGCATGGTACTAGCCTTCAGCCTGTAACAAGGCATGCAACGAAATACCACACTGCGAATCGTTCTTCGAGCAGACAAAATCCAAAATTCTCGCTGCAATATGGCTAATAAGGCGTTACAGCCAGCGTGAGAATTTCTAATGTGACGGTCCGTCACCAACAATTGCACAAAATGACCTTGCTTGGGTAACAATATAGGATGCCGACTACCGTAGGGTAGACTAGAGTTTCTGAGGCGACCTCCAACACGTAAGATACCCGTGTTGTCCAAAAAGGGGCTCAACATACGCAAGGCTCCTGTTAGTTTAGCCTTACCAGCTTTCAAAATTTCAATCTCCCTTTCAAAATATGTATCCTGTACCACACGTATCCAATGGCAAAAAGCCTCCTGTCGTTCTTGTGGTGATAGAAAAGCCTCTAATTTTTTGTTCCGTAAGTGCTTACAGTTGTAATAGAAGCGCTTAATCCAAGCTGTTACACTTACTAATTTATCGAGGGAGCTATACCGATTCAATAAGACATTTGGATCGAATTCACAAGCACGCCTCTCAACAGCGAGCAGTCGCAATCCAGGCAACGGACCTACGTCCAAAACCGGCGTCAGTGGCCATTCAGACTCTGAGCGTAATAACCATTCCGGTCCCCACCAAAGGGAGTGCGTTACCAAGGCGGGGGATGTACAACCCCGAGATGCACAATCAGCTGGGTTAAGCTCACCAGGCACATGCCTCCAAATCAAGGGAGTCTCAGATTTCTGAATTTGGGAGACTCGGTTCGCTACAAATACCTCTAAGGTGTGAACTGAAGCCTTTAACCAGCACAAAACAATTTGGCTGTCAGTCCACGCGTAAGTGGTGCTAATGTGCACAGTATGACGCAACAAATTCGACACGTGATTAAGAAGACGCACAAGCAGAGTAGCCCCTGCCAATTCAAGTTTAGGGATTGTCAAAGCAGTCCGTAGGGGTGCCACCTTGCTCTTCGCCATGACCAGTGAGATCTTCACTTGGCTGTCAGAACCCACCGTACGCAAATATACACAAGTGGCGTAACCCCGTTCAGAGGCGTCCGAGAAACCATGCAGAGTTGCCTGGTACTTTCCTGGAGGAAGCATAGAACGAGGGATCGATACCTCATTGATCGCAGGAAGTGAGGATACAAATTTGGTCCAGTCTTCCATCAAAGCTCCCCGAAGAGGTTCGTCCCAGCCTAGTCCTGCCATCCAAAGCCTTTGTAAAAAGCATTTAGCCCAAAATATGACGGGACATATCCAACCATTTGGATCAAATGTTCTTGCAACCGTGGAAAGCACCAAACGCTTAGTCCAAATGCGCGGCAACTCTAAGTCAACATTGTAAGTGAATATGTCTGGGGCTGGTTTATACTGAATGCCGAGAACAGTCATCATAGCAGGGTTCTCGATATTCTCGAACAAATGCGGATCTTGCTGATGTTCATCCGGAAGTCCCTTCAAAAGCGCAGGTGAGTTGGATATCCACTTCCGTAACTCATAGCCCGCGGTGGCTAAGATGCCTATCAATTCATCCCGTAGAAGGATGGCCTCTTTCTCAGAGGGTGCACCAGTACAAATGTCATCGACATACAAATCCTCTTTCAAAATCGCGGCTGCGCGAGGAAACTTTAAGCGCTCCAGGTCCGCGAGCTCCCACAGAGACCGTATAGCCAAATAGGGGCTTGACTTTAACCCGTACGTGTTTGTATTGAGCTCATAAACAACCATGGGATCCTGGGGGCTTTCACGCCATAGAATCAACTGATACCGACGGTCATCCGGGTGAATAATCGTCTGTCTGAACATCATCCTTATGTCGGCCACAAATACAACCTGATGTCGACGAAACCGAGTGATGACGTCACAGAGATCCTTGATCAATTTAGGACCAGCATACAAACAATTGTTCAACGATACACGCGTTGAAGTTTGCGCAGAACCATCGAATACTGTACGCAATTTGCCATTTGATGCCTTAATTACAGCATGATGCGGTAGAAAGAAGTGATCCACTGTTTGCCAATCTAATTTCGACACAGACATGTGTCCCAACTCCTCATATTCACGCATAAAATCAATGTATTTCTCCTTTAGGAGAGCATCTCGAGCCATTCGGCGCTCCATAGCCAATAGTCGTTTCTCAGCAGCAGGCCGCGAGATGCCAAGTGGTGGCCGTACGGCGAGAAACGGCAATCGAGTCATAATCTGACCAGTACGTAGGCGACTCGTATTGTTTTGGTAAAACAATTCGCACTCCTCATGCTCCGGATCAGTGCGCGGAGCCTGTGGTGGTTCTTCCACTTCCCAAAACCTCTGAACCGCATCAGAGAGAGCAGAGCCTACCATCAAGCCAATGTCAAGACGGGTATCCGTGAGGACTGGTCCCATCAGTGCAGAGCCAAATATGGTCGGGATGGCTACCATGCCTCCTGGCTGCATGACCTGAATGCTACCCAAGAATATGTTTCCCAGAACATCGGCGCCTAGCAACAAATCGACCGATCCAGGTATACCAAATTTGGGGTCTGCCAAGTTCAAACCCGACGCTAAACCAATAGCATACGGAGACAACTGCTTCTCCGGATGGGTGCCCAAAATATTGTTCATAACAATGGCTGAACACTCAAACAATGGGCTTGACGAGTTTATAGGAGAGAACGCACATAATACTTGGCCTTCAACATTGGCCACAACTGCGTTGCCAACACCTCTAGTGACATGAGGAAAATCACGCATACTTAGGCGTACCTGCCCCACCAACCAAGAAGACGCTATACACCCCTGAGAGCCTGTGTCCAGAATTGCCCGGACCACAACAGAGGCACCTGTCCGTCCCCAGACCCTTACAGAAGCAGTGGGTAGGAGTACGGTTTCAAACGGGGGTGGTGCATAACGGGGGCAGGCGCCGTGTTCCTAATGTCGTCTAGGCAGCGGGTGATTCTCATGTTCACGGGAAGCGTCATCAAAGGTAGGTACCCGCCCGTGACGATACGGGCGCGAATCGTGGTTATCACTCTTACCACGGGCTTCCGATGACGGCGAGCATTGACCTTGTGGGCGCCTCGCTGCGGCAGAATCTACGACGCGCGGGGGTGAGCGACTAGGTCTCGAACTGCGGTTTTCATACCGGTGCCTTCGCTCATAACTACCCGTAGGTGAGACTTGACGTTCATGTTCACGACCAATCCCATTATTATTCGCACAAAGAAGTTTCAAATGCTGGCCTCCGCAGTACGTACATGGGCGAGGATTAGGGCAATCGCGCTGGAAATGGTTTCCCAAGCAAGAAAAGCACCAACCTCGAGCCTTAGCCAAACGCCTACGTGAGGCCACGTGCAGCGCAGTGAAATCTGAGCAACTGGCAACTTTATGACTCGGGGACTTGCAATAGGTGCACTCAGGTCGCGACTGTACAGCAGCAAAACGTGGTGGGTGACGAACCTCTGGCCTTCTAAAGGCGTGATTGCGGGTCGGAGCCGATGACCGCGGCAACTGTTGACCAAATGACCTGTCAACGACCGTCATGTCTACCATCCTACACTCGTCTTCCAAAAACTTCTTAAGGTCATCAAAAGCAGGCAAGTGAGTTGCATCATCACCTCCATATTTTTGCTCGAAACGAGCCCTAAGTTCCGCAGGAAGCTTTTTCAAAACAATATGCACCAGCATATATGACCAAGTGCTCACCGGAAGGTCTAACCTTTCCAGTGCGTTGATCGCAATCATCAATGGGTTCAATAAGTCGGACCTTAAAGCCGAGACCCTAGATACCACTGGCAGACCCAAGAGCTGACCAATGTGTGTATCTGCCAGGCAACGCTTATTTTGGTAACGCTTTATGAGAAGGTTACGTGCCACTAGGTAGTTTCCATCATTGATCTCCAGGTGCTGAACTAAACCTCTCGCCTCACCTTCCAACACGGAGAACAGGTAGGCCAATTTTTGAGCGGAACCTAAGTCAGAACGCGCGTGGACTAAGCTCTCAAACAAATTTATGAAACCTAGCCATTGGTCCAAACGACCATCAAAACGCGGCAGGTCCAAAGTGGGCAGTTTACTCAATAAGCCCGACGTAGAAGGTTTCACATCCCTAGACGCGGGAGACTCACCCCTTTTCGACGCGGAAATTTCCCTAGCACGCTGTGAGATTCGATCTGCATAATCCATGATCTGGTCATAATCCGCGTGTACCAAGTCACGATACGTTTGTGGGTAATCTTCATCAGAAATATCTAAAATTTTTGTGTTGAAGTTACGGTACACATCATCAACAAATTGTAAGCGCGTATCCAATTTGCTGTACCTATCCAGGAGAGACTCCTTTCGATCAGACCTATCAACCAAGGCGGTTGCAGTCGAGAACCATCTCAACTCAGAGCGCAGCTTACCTGCCGAGTCCTTAGCGCTAGCAAAAGCAGCCATAATAATCGAATAAAATAATTAAATTCCAACAAAAAAAAATATATATAATCAACTAAACAAATCAACCAATTGAAACAACAATCAAAAAATACAAATTACAAAATTGAACAATATTTAAATTATTGCGCAAAGGGAAACGTTAATATTTTACTGTATAAGTACCATAAACAAAACGCAAAAATAATATTTAACTAATTGTCTATATAGTTCAATTCATTCGTTCATTCAATCACGAGACTGCACTACTCTGTGGCACAATGTACTACGCAAATTATTTTATTACTCTGTGGCACATTAAGTAAACAATGATATTCAAAATTTCAAATGTTGCAGTGAACTTATTTATAAGATAATTTTAATAACTAATGACAATAAGTACACAAATGATCAATCACACAAATATTTAATGTGTATCTTTATACACCAGACTATTTATTAAACTGGGCCGTAATACGTAAAATTCAAGTAATTATATATTGATTTATTTTTCAACACGGGCACTTGTAGATATCAATACCAAACAAAATTACTAGATTCACTAGAACCGCGCTCTGCTACCAGTAAGTATGTTCATTACCGTTCCCTACTGACCTAGGATGCGCAGTGGAAGGGGACACCAGGCCAGTGAGGGATATCAAATGGGTAATAACATTGGCTTGCGATTACGCAAGGCTATTTTAAGTTCTCTTAAATGATAGTACAAGAACAGATTTTAACACTTACGAGTAGATACCGCGGAGGTAGCTATAACGTAACCTAACTCAGCGTTCGGTCTGGCCAGACAAATAGAAACTAACTGAGGGGTTACTTAGCTTTGTATCCAAAAGCGCGGTGATGACAACGGCCTCGTACACTTCAAGGACTCAGGCTTGCTACTCGTACACACAATTTAATGTTCACAAATATATACTTAATTCTAATTAACTCGCGTACATAAGCGGTACACAAAACAAAGGGTGGCGCGCAATATTACAAATACCACGATTTCACGGCTTTAGTCCACAAAAGACATAGCAATTACAAAATATGTGCGTACGCGACCGTTACTTCCAACGCAAGTCGATCCGCCAACAAAGCGAAAGTGAAAGTGAAAGTGAAAGTGGCGGCCGGCTCCGAGCCAACCGCGAACCACAAAAATCAGAACTACCCTACATGGTTTTATTAATTAAACTAATATAAAAATGTTTGGTACCGAACAGGTCTCATGGCACTTTAGGAGGTATTGCCTAATGACCGATACATGTTGAAGCATAATTATCGCCACGGATGTGGTGTAAGTATCGCTAGCCATGACTTTTTATGACTAGCGCCTGATGCAAAGACTGATTTTTTTTTTATCACAGCAATGCCGTATGGGCGGGTGAATATTAATTTTGAAACAAATGCTTTTTATTTTTCCTATCCAAACCATCCTTCCTAAAGCGCTGGCTGGCCACCATGCGTATCCTTAAACCTGGTCTTGTTGGCTAGATCCCAGGATGGGTGATTGATGCCTTATGGTTGGCTAGATCCCGTATGGGTGATGCCTTATGGTTGGCTAGATCCCGTATGGGTGATGCCTTATGGTTGGCTAGATCCCGTATGGGTGATGCCTTATGGTTGGCTAGATCCCGTGGTGGTGATGCCTTATGGTTGGCTAGATCCCAGGATGGGTGATGCCTTGTGGTTGGCTAGATCCCTTGGTGGGTGACGCCTTAACAGCGCAAGGGACGCGCTGGAGTCAGTATGGCCGTATGGGCGCATATCGCCCTCTATCGGCAATATTTGTAAATTGTTGATGTATGTGTTATCAATTATAGTTATAAACATGTTTCAAATATTTGCAACTAATATTTAAATAATTATTTGTAGTAACAACACTGCTATTTACCATGCTATGATATTTAAGACACTTTTTGAATGTATTTCTAGAAATCTTTGATTTAATTGTTTAAATATTTATATAATTGATCAATTTAAAATCTATTAGAATTAATGTAATTATTTGTAACCATATTTAGTTGTTTTTACACAATAAAGATTGTAATTTATTTCTAGTTAGAGCGCCGTCTGTTGAACAATATATGAGAACAATATTTCCTTTAATTACATTAATGTAAATTGTGTAAAATTGACTATTTGGAATTATGTTAAATGCATTAGAATATTTATCATTATTATTTAGCTATATTCAGATACTTAACAATATTGTTTTATTGGTTTGTTATAAAAAGTAATTGTAGTTACTAAGACTAGACCGTTTCATTGTAAAGCGGAGGTTATAAAAACATTGTAAGATTAGAATAGAGGACAGTTTTACTTCACTCACTTCTCCGGCAAGAACTTCTAATAAATACAGTGATTACACACTCAGTATTTTACTATCATCGTCCAAATTCCTGGCGCAACGCCGACATATACGTAGCAAAAACGACTAAAATTTTCGAAAAAATAGTTTTTTATTTTGAATATTAAATTGATTAAATGATTTTGAATATTATTTTGATTTTAAATTTAAATCTGTAATTATTACTCTTTCCTTATCGCCATTAATTTTTTGGGCAATTTATTTATTCGATATTAAGCACGAAATTTACAGCTTTACCATATGTAGATCAGAAGATTACTAAAATATGTAGTTAATAAACTATTATATACTAGCTGACCCAACAGACATTGTTCTGTTCAAATTAAAGAACAAGAACAGCGCCACCTACCGGGTTCAATTGTTAATCTAAACCATTCTCGAATCCTCTTGAACATACACAAAAAAATTCATCGACATCGATTTAGCCGTTTAGGGAGGAGTTCAGTGACATACACACGTACACAAGAAATTTATATATAAAGATGTATGTAGATATGACCCGCTGCCTTTCCCGTGGATAACGTAAGGATGCAAACAGACGACATCAACGTAAAAGAAAGAAAACTTGAAATAAAAGTCTGACCAGAGTGGTTAAGCTAATTTCCCTCCCATTACGGAGTCCAGCAGTGGGTGGTTAAGTTCATTCAAATTATAAGATGAATGAAATTAATTAGTGATGCCCTACGAAAATAATCAAAGGAGAGTTTGTCTAAAAATATGGCTGATTCATTCAATTCATTCCGTGAAAAGATCATCCCTAAACATCAAATATAAAAAAACGTAATTGAATTACAAAAGTTGAACTTCGAAAATTGGTGAGATCATTAAATAATATTCAGAAACCTTTTGAAGATATGAATAAAATTTCTTGGAATTATTTATCAATTACTTTTTAAACTCCCCCTGTTTGATGATGTGAATATAAATACAGTTTATCGTCACCCCGTGGGAGTTATAATAAGTGAACTGTAAAAGAGTAGGCAGTTACACTGTTTTGGTAAACTTGACACCAATTACAATTGCCAATTTACTTGCTTAGCTTGACAATTATATTATTATTCTTCATTCGTTGAAAGCCTTTCATCCAGAGGTGGATTTACATCGCATTATATCAGGCCATGAGACCTGAGTAGAGCGCCACAATTTTATACCCAATACAATCTTCAGAATCCAAAAAAATTTAGGATCAGTAGAACGATTAAGGATTTGTCTAGGCCGAAAAATATAAATCTGCCATTGGCAGTGATTACACTTAGATCACCACTCCCTATCTTGCCCGTGGATGTCGTAAAAGACGACTAAAGGATATAATATGCACATAACATGAGTGCAAGAGAAGGAAAATTCTAAATGAAATCCTGTACCAACATATCTGATTAGCATGGTATAGTAGGTCAAATTTCCTCCCATTGTGGAGGAAGCCTGAGCCCAACAGTGGGACGTAAGTGGGCTGCAACGATGATGATGATGACACTTAGACCTGTGAGGCCCTGGCCTAAAGCGGCATAATTACAAGCGCGTCAAAATGTTCAAAATCTAAAAATTTTAGAAGTAGTAGAAAGATTAAAGTGGTGACATAAATTCGCCGCTGGCAGTTATGGTTTTACGCTTAGGCTTTTGAAGCCTTTTTTGTTAGGCTATGATGTGGGCACATCCCGCCCAATCTGTCCGAGGCGACTTATGAGCGGTGTACGACCCTATAACCTACCGTATCCCCTCCCTATGGCTGTTGGGCCGACCACTGGTACCGGTTACAATTCGTGGCTAGGCCGGCGGATTACCCTTTCGCGTACCTGCCCCTTCGTCGCCCCGGCAATATCGCAGTGTTGCCGGCTTGTGCGTCGCCCTCCCGTGGTCAGCCTCTCTGTGGGTGGCGGACTCATCCCCGGTCCGTCCACCCGTGACCTCAGCAAGAGTGGCATCAGGCAGGTACGAATACCTGCGCCGGTCGATGCGCCGGATCACGTTGGGTTGCCCACATTCGGCATGAGGCACAAAAGAGCGGACTCCGCGCCGACAAACCCGGAACCACCATTGCCCGTCGAGCACCAGGACGCTTGAGGCTTGGGCCTATAAAGACATAATTACAGAGTCTGCAAATGCTCTGATTTTCAAAATAATAGAAAGAATATCAGTGCGTCCCAGGCAGCGATGAATTACGCTTAGATCCGTGAGGCTTGGGATTATGATAGCATAATTTTAGAGTCCGCAAAAGGTTTAAAAGCCAAAAAATTTAGGAGCAATAAAAGGATTCAAAAAGGGTGGCATATCTAGTAGTCTCTAGGGCAACATTAAATATAAATTTGTCACTGGCTATATCTATACAGGGAACGTTTATATGTTGAGGGAAATAAGATGTGAGAAATCTGTAGTGACCTCTCAAGTTTTTGCTTACAAGCGTTCAAATGTTATATGAACTCGGTAGCAAATGTACACTAATTGAGGCTTTGTTTCTTCAATAAACGAAAAAAGACCCACCTATAAGGCGGCATTTTGTCTTCATACAATAAAAAGAAGATTCCTTATTAATGACATATAAAGGTTAGTGAACGGATGAGTTCTATTATTAATATGATTTATTTAATATGCTCAATGATCAGGCACCATGCTCAATGATCTCAGCAGGGTATCCCAACTAGTGGGTTTACGAATGAACATGGAAAAGACGAAAGTCATGTTAAATGCCCATGTCATTTCTGTACCGGTCCTAGTTGGTAATGCGATTCTCGAAGTTTTCGATCATTATGTTTACCTAGGACAAACAGTCCAGTTAGGTAGATCCAATTTCGAGAAAGAAATCAGCCGACGAATCCAACTCGGTTGGGCAGCGTTTGGTAAACTTAAGAGAATTTTCTCGTCCAACATACCTTAGTGTCTGAAAACACAGGTCTACGACCAATGTGCGTTACCAGTGATGACTTACAGCACAGAAACGTGATCCCTAAATGTAGGCCTCATAACAAGGCTCAAAGTCGCTCAGCGTGCTATAGAACGGGCTATGCTCAACATTTCTCTGCTAGATAGAATCCGAAATACGACAATCCGCAGAAGAGCGGGTGTAACCGACATAGCAGGAATAATTAGCACGCTGAAGTGGCAATGGGCAGGCCACATCGATCGACGAACCGAGAACCGCTGGGGTAGAAAGGTTCTCGAGTGGCGACCACGTATTGGACGACGCAGTGTAGGACGCCCCCCCACTAGGTGGACGGACGACCTGGTGAAAGTTGCTGGGCGTCGTTGGATGCAGGTGGCATAGGACCGCACTTTGTGGCATAACATGAGGGAGGCCTACGTCCAGCAGTGGGCGGCGATAGGCTGAAATGATGATAATTATTTAATATTCTACATTTAAAACAACTCTCATAATGAAAGAATATGTCAAAATTTAATAACTAATTTATGTAGCGGGTAGATAATTTAATTTAATATTATTAAATTTCATCAACATCGGTCCAGCCGTTTAGGAGTAGTTCAGTAACATACACACGTAAACAAGAAATATATTTATAAAGATGTAATAAAGATAACTTGTTTGGACGTCAGACATCTTAGTCCGTCCGTGACCATGAACGCTGTAAGGTGTTCGTAATGTCGGGCAATCAAAAATCAAATACAAACGCGATAAAATTCGCATTTTTATTTACAATGAAAGATATAATAAGAATTAAGAATTAAATTTGTGAAACCAGAATCAGATATGAATTTCATTGCATAATAGGTAATCTGGTTGACCGAGCTTCGCTCGGAATATTTTTGTTGTATTTCTGTCGAATTTATTTAGATATATATTAATAAAAATTAAATAATGAAAAAATATAAAAAAATACAAAAGAGAATAATAATAACACCGAGATTCAATCCGACGCTGTTTGAATGCCAAAACAAAACTAAAAGAAAACTGGACAACTTCCCAACTGAGCTATCGTAATTCATGACATTGAGGGCGAAATTTTTTTAAAATTTAATGTTATTGTATTGTTTTGCTAAAAACATCGCCAAAACAACATTTTCTATAAATAAAACCAAGCTAGATCGATTTTTTGGACCCGAAACCTCAAGTATGCTAAGTTTCATCAAAATGATACACTGATATTTGATGGTGATATTAGTCATGTGGCCCAAAATTAAACTATGATAATCTTATTAATATTCATCATATAGTCATCATCTGAGCTCATATAGGTCTCTCACTGCTGAGCTCAAGCCTCCTCCACAATGGCAAGGAAACTGACATAATACCACGCTGGCTACACGGAGTAATATAGAGTTTTATTTCGATTTCTTTGCCATTTGCATATTAACTGACTGCACAGATGGCGTAGTGGTTAAGAGAGCGACCTACAGCGCCAGTGTCGAGGGTTCGAATCCCACGCGGGACAACACTTTGTGCGACCCACAAATTGTTGTTCTGAGTCTGGATGTAATTTGTGTCCGTTAATTATATGTTTGTAATGCCCCCCGCAATACAAGGATTATTTCCTTAGTGCAGGGTGTTGTCTTAAATAAAAAAAAAAAAAAAAAAATTAGTACTGCCATAATTTATTGAGGTTGTGATATTATGCGATATATAATAATATAAGATAATAATATAAATTGTCACCTGCATATTATATTCTTCAGTCAACTTTTATGACATAATAGCTTTTATCAATCTTTTTCAATTCCGTTTTTTTATTAGCTGTCAACATTATTATCATTTCAGCTCATATACGTCCCACTGTTGGGCTCGAGCCCCCTCCACAATAGGAGGGAAATTCACCTTACTATACCATGCTGGTCAGACAGATTGGTATAGCTTTATTTCGAGATTTCCTTCTCTTTTATTAGCTATTTCATCATTCATATCATTATCATTTCAGCTCATATACGTCCCACTGTTGGGCTCGAGCCTCCTCCACAATAGGAGGGAAATTCACCTTAGTATACCATGCTGGTCAGACAGATTGGTATAGAGTTTTATTTCGAGTTTTCCTCTCTCTGCTTTTATATGCGTGTTATATGCCTTCGACGTCTTTTACGACATCCACGGGCAAAATAGGGAGTAGTGAATTGTATTCTTACTCCGTCACCACACGGTAAAATTTATCAGTATATAAAAAGTAATATTTTAATGTCATACTATGAACCTTATAAAGGAACAGTAATTCAGCCATTTCATTGTATGAAATTGAATTGTCAAACTAAATACTTCTATAAAAAGTCAGTGAAACGCTTCAGTAATCACTTTCAAACTAACAGTAAATAGTAAATACCAAAGTAAACTAACAAAGTAATCATAAGTTTGTTCCTTACGCACTCCAAGTTGATATAGAATGTTTATAAGTAGGTCAAAGTAGGCTTTCAATTATTTGGTCAAGTGTCATTTAGTAGAATTTTGGCGTCTAAAATTGCTCAAGTATGTTGTTTAAGGATGGCTCTGTCCTAATAGAGGTATCCGGCAATAAGTATTACACATCGTTTCGTGGATAGGGGCAATCGGTAGGGTGACTGGATCGGGGAATTAGTCCGTCACCCGCCGACGCGACTGCACGACGAAGACCGACGTCCTCCCCGAGAGGGGGGCGTCAGTCGAGGAGAGGGTACTCTTCAAGGGGTATTCCGTCGGACCAACCACTAACGACAAGTCACCCTGCACCGGTGGTCAGCCCAATGACGAAGGCGATGTGCTACGGGTGGGTTACGGGACCGCGCGCCGCCCCGGACGGAACCGGGCGGCGGGTGTGCTTACCGTAGCCCACCCCTCCACAAAAAAGGAGCAATCGGTTAATATCGGTGACGTAGTGGTGAATTATATTCTTACTCCGTTATCTCAGGGAAGATTTCATAACTCGCCCGTAACATTTGGTGCAAGGGAACGATGATTTGTGGCCTTATAACCTACTGTTGACCTTTACATCGTCATTAGACTGACCACTGGTGTCGATTCTGTGACTCGTTTATTGGATATTTCCCATTATTTTTTGTATTTTTTTAGAAACAAATATATTCTTTAAAAAAAAAAACAATAAAGAACAAAAAAAATTCTTATCTTGCCCGTGGTTGGTGCGACCTTCGCGGTCAACTTTATAAAATTTTATTAACAAATTACACCCGTACTTAGAACAACCATTTATGGCGCGCACAAAAACTTATCTTGTGTGGAAACTGAATCCACGACACCGTTTTTGATGTCATTATTTAAAAAACACCGCTATTTGTGCAGTTAAGAGTAATAATTTTTATAGATTGAAGTATATATACTCCGAAACGGAATTCCTCACTTTACCTAATTGGAACGGAATCTTATTTTATTACTTCAAATAATAACGTATAGAAGGTGAGTTCGCGCACGAAAAGTGAAGCATTTAAATTGGAGCCTAATGGAGCTTACGCCGGAACTGTTCCGTAGTGTACGAGGTCACTGTACTGCACGTATGTACGCAACTCTTAAAAAATAAATAGGTAATTAATTATAGGCCGTGTGGCGACGGTTAGGCCGTGTGGCGACGGTTTGAGAATACATGTGTCGCCACCCCTTACTTGCCCGTGGGAGTCGTAAAAATCGGCTGAGGGTTCACCAGGAGAGTGGGCAGCAGCTCTCTCCTGGGAAACGTAAAACATCCATACTGCGATCGCCAACCCGCCTGCCAAGCGTGGCGATTACGGCAATATCCCCTTTTTAAAAATGGCGTACAACAAAAAAATGGCCCCCAGTCACGGCGGCTCCGGTACCCTACGGGCTCATTACAACATTCGGACACTCAGGACTGACGAGAGGGTCATCGAGCTGGAAGAGGAATTGAGCAAAATCCGCTGGGACATTGTAGGATTATCAGAAGTGCGAAGAGCGGGCGAGGGCACGATAATCCTCCAGTCTGGAAACTTGCTCTTCTACCGGGAGGGCGATCACCCGTCCCAAGGTGGTATAGGGTTTATCGTTCGTAGGTCTCTCATAGACAACGTGGAGAGGATCGAGACTGTGTCGACAAGGGTAGCGTACCTTATACTCAGAATTACCAAGAGGTATTCGCTGAAGGTTATACAGGTATACGCACCGACCTCAACATACTCCGACGACGAGGTGGAGGCATTTTACGAGGACATCTCGAAAGCCATACACGCGTCCAAAACTCACTTCACGGTGGTTATGGGAGACTTTAACGCGAAACTAGGCAAAGGGAGTGATGATGAGTTGAGAGTGGGGAAACATGGATATGGACAGAGAAACCAGAGGGGCCAGAAACTGGCTGATTTTCTGGAGAAGGAAAGCCTCTTTATGATGAATTCCTTCTTCAGGAAGCAGCCACAAAGGAAATGGACCTGGATTAGCCCCGATGGTTCAACAAAAAGCGAGATAGACTTCATCTTGTCAGACAAACGACAGATATTCAATGATGTCTCAGTGATCAGCAGAATTAAAACTGGGAGCGATCACCGGATGGTACGAGGCACATTGAATATCCATACAAAAGTAGAGCGGTCACGCTTGATGAAGTCTACACTCCGACCTACATCTGTCCAATACCAGAACCTCGAAAACTTTCAACTCGAACTACATAATCGCTTCCAATGTCTGGACGAGTGCGAATCTCCGAACGATATGAACAACAGGTTCGTGGAAACTGTCCACGCGGTTGGGTCGAAATTTTTCAAGGCTCACCGCGTTAATAGACCTAAAAAACTTTCTGACCAGACTCTCGAGCTCATGGAGCGGAGAAAAGAGATGACGGTGCAGTCTGCAGCCGATTGGTCCAAACATAGGCAGCTAAATAGACAGATCTCCAGGTCTGTGCGTCGCGATATTCGCCGATTTAATATGTTCCGTATTAAAGAAGCGATAGAGCGGAATCGTGGCTCGAAAGTGTTCGCACAAGATCTGTCTATTGGGAAAAGCCAAATGACTAAGCTGAAGACCGATGACGGCACTGTCATTTCATCCCAAAGTGAGATCTTGGGAGAGGTCGAAAGGTTCTATGGACAGTTATACAAATCATCCCGAAATCCTGTTGTCGGCTTGGTCCAAGATCCCAGATCCAAGCTAACTCGGCACTATACCGAAGAAATCCCGGACATCAGCTTGTACGAGATCAGAATGGCTCTCAAACAACTACGTAACGGTAAGGCACCGGGAGATGACGGAATTACGGCAGAGCTTTTGAAGGCGGGCGGCAAGCCGGTATTAATAGCCCTTCAGAAGCTATTTAATTCCGTTATCCTCGGGGGCGACGTTCCAGAGTCGTGGACCAGGAGTGTGGTGGTGCTGTTCTTCAAGAAGGGTGACAAAGCTCTTTTAAAGAACTACAGACCCATCTCACTCCTGAGCCATGTTTATAAGTTGTTTTCGAGGGTCATTACCAATCGACTCACGCGCAAGCTCGATGACTTCCAGCCGCCCGAACAAGCCGGCTTCCGAAAAGGCTATAGCACCATAGACCATATCCTCACGCTTCGGCAGATTATACAAAAGACCGAGGAGTATAATCGGCCCCTGTGCTTAGCGTTTGTGGACTATGAGAAAGCCTTTGATTCAGTCGAAACTTGGGCGGTGCTGCAGTCCCTTCAGCGTTGCCAAATCGACCATCGCTATATCGAGGTGCTGAAGTGTTTGTATAGGAACGCCTCAATGTCAGTCCGTATCCGGGATAAGAGTACGAAACCGATCCAGTTGCAGAAAGGCGTGAGACAGGGAGATGTCATCTCTCCGAAACTGTTCACCACTGCACTGGAAGATGTCTTCAAGCTCTTAGACTGGACTGGACTCGGCATCAACATTAACGGCGAATACATCACTCACCTTCGATTCGCAGACGATATCGTCGTTATGGCAGAATCCATGGAGGACCTTGGCACTATGCTCAATGATCTCAGCAGGGTATCCCAACTAGTGGGTCTACGAATGAACATGGACAAGACGAAAGTCATGTCAAATACCCATGTCATTCCTGTACCGGTCCTAGTTGGCAATGCGATTCTCGAAGTTGTCAATCACTATGTTTACCTAGGACAAACAGTCCAGTTAGGTAGATCCAATTTCGAGAAAGAGATCAGCCGACGAATCCAACTCGGTTGGGCAGCGTTCGGGAAACTTAAGAGGATCTTCTCGTCCAACATACCTCAGTGTCTGAAAACACAGGTCTACGACCAGTGTGTGTTACCAGTGATGACTTACGGCACGGAAACGTGGTCCCTAAATGTAGGCCTCATATCAAGGCTCAAAGTCGCTCAGCGTGCTATGGAACGGGCTATGCTCGGGATTTCTCTGCGAGATAGAATCCGGAATACAGAAATCCGCAGAAGAACGGGTGTAACCGACATAGCACGAAGAATTAGCACGCTGAAGTGGCAATGGGCAGGCCACATCGCTCGACGAACCGACAACCGCTGAGGAAGAAAGGTTCTCGAGTGGCGACCACGCATCGGACGACGCAGTGTAGGACGCCCCCCCACTAGGTGGACCGACGACCTAGTGAAAGTTGCTGGGCGTCGTTGGATGCAGGCGGCACAGGACCGCACATTGTGGCGCATTATGAGGGAGGCCTACGTCCAGCAGTGGACGGCAATAGGCTGAAATGATGATGATGATGATGATGAATTATGACGGTTTGTGCATTCAAATGGAGTCATAATACATTTGAAAAACTTAAAAAGGTTTTTAATATTACTTTTAAAAGTATTTCGACGATTTATGTTAATAAAAACAAAATTTGATTTCATAATTTGTATAGTGGTGTGTGTGTGTGTGTACGTGTGTAATCGTCGGCGCGCCATTAGTATTTTTAGATTCATATTTTGAACGTTCGAAGTACCGACACTATCGTTCTATACGTTATTATTCTAAGTTTTATTACTTTGAAACCACTACAGCCCCGGATACTCATTCGGTCACCGTATTACTACTGAGAATTTACGAAGACTTTAATTTTTAATTTCTCATGCTGGGTATAGAATTGATTTAGGGGCCACATTGACTAAGATTCTTTTTATTGCTGTAATTGGTAGACAAGCAAGCAGTAAAGCTGATGGTAATGGAGTAAAAATACAATTCACCACTCTCTATCTTGCCCGTGGGTATCGTAAAAGACGATTATGGGATATAATATGTATAATATTAATGCAAGAGAAGGAAAACTCGAAATCAATATACTAACACGTCTGACCAGTAAGGTCAATTTCCCCTATTATGGAGAAGATTCTAGCTTAACAGTAGGATGTATATGAGCTGAAATTATGAGGATGAAATGATGAATGAATAGTCGATACTGTGATACCTTAATGGTAAATCTATGGTCGATACTATAAGCTTAAAATTGTGTACTAAACATACAGCAGGTCCTGTGCCCTGTAATACAGTTTTTCAACTAACATAGGTGACCTTTCCACTAAACAAAATAATTATGTAGGTAATTTTAGTGTATATTTTAATACTAGAAAAAATTACTGTAACCAGTTTTTTTTTTGAGACAAATAAAGTTTATTATTATTTATTACTCGTATTATTTATCCGCCCTCGCTTCGCTTCGGTGATAGGTTATAGTGGTTTTACCCGCGTAGTTCCCGTTCCCGTGGGAATATCGGGATAAAATTATATTTTATCCCGGTATTCCCAGCCTAGTTTACGCCCTGATATTATAGCTTTCCATTGGTGAAAGAATTTTTGAAATCGGTCCAGCCGTTTTGAAGATTACCCGGAACAAACAGACAGACAGACAGACAGACAAAAAGTTTTTTAATTGCTATTTTAGGCATAGGTGTCGTGCAAATAACCGTGTGAGCATGAAAAAAGCCTATTATTTTGACATTACAAACAGACACTCCAATTTTATTTATTGGTATAGATTATTTTAATACACAACGCCGCTGTGGTGAATATAAACGAAGCTGTAGTATAATAATATATCGTGCATTAAAGTTATGTTTTGACGTTGTTGTCATAGCAACGGCTGAGAAAACAAACTAGGAGTTCGTCGATGTATTTTATTAATTTTGATATCATCAAATATCCCACGAGACGACATAGGCGTTCAAAAAAAAAAAATAATAGAAAAGCCTTAGAAACTGCTGGCATAGGTATTATATGAATATAGATAAAGTTTGATAAAACTATAAAGTTTGTTAAGTCAATAAACTTTCAGTATAGTTTTGTAAAAAGTTGAAGAAAACACCAAAAGTGCCGATTTTCAGTATGCCAGATTTATATTCAAGAAAAGTAAGGCTTTGGAACCCTATTTGTGATATAAAGTCGCGACGTTACTGGGAGCCCATAAAAGTTCGTAGCGATTTGACTTCAATATTTAATATTATTTTTATAAATGTAAAACGGTATTCAAAATCAAGTAATTTATTATGTATAAAGCCCGCGGGTCACTTACATATTATAATTTTTTATATTTTACCTTAAATTGCCGGATCGAAAGGCGACCACAGTGAAAAAATCCGGCAAGAAACTCAGCGGGTTTGTCTATTTTTTATTTATTCACTAATTTCTTTTAAATAAAATTAAATACAATAACATGCCTATTAATAGCTTGTTATACATTAATAGTCCAGGCAGACCGCGGATTCAGCATCAGTTAACATGCATTAATTATTGTACTAAATCAGCAATTAAGCAAGCAATGCCTCGCCGCCATCCTGTCGCCGAAATCCGAGAGCTGACGCTGCAATTGACACCGATTGCACCTGCGTAGTCTTAGAATAAAATCGTTCATTCCATATTCATACTTCGAATAGGTTAGATTTAATTAGACTTATGTAATTTTTATAATTAAATAATTTTATAGTAATTTTGGTTTTTTTTCGATCCTTTGGCTGCCGCTAACGTAATTGGCGCAGTCGGTAGGATCCTCGCGGGCCGGTTCGCGTCCTTAGAGTCCTTTCAAAACGATATTCGCGTCGCGAGTCGCCCGGGTGGCTTTCAAGCACCATCATCGAGGTTCTAGAATCTACGGTCCAGCAGCAGTTCCAGAGGAGAGTCAAGACCTCGACTCACGGAAGAGAAACCAGAATGAAGTATATGTAAGTACACTTGAATTGTTCTCGTGTTGCTTGCTTCCTTTGTCCTAGTTATATCCATTCTTCAAAATTTTCCATCGCGAAAATTTGTACCGGGAACCTGCATCTCGGCAGGCTCGTTGGAATACAATAGATTTAATTAGAAATTTAGGTAGTAGCCCTCCGCAGAGTTCAGAAAATATGGCTCAAGGACAGGCTAACGTAGTAGTAATAACCCATGACCCGGACACGATTTTTAAGGCACTTCGCCTAGTCCCGGAGTTCGATGGGAACCCGAATATTTTAACTAGATTTATTAATATATGCGATAGAATAGTTGTACAATATTTAAGTGATCAGCCAGGAAACGAATTAGCGAACTTATGTCTTTTAAACGGAATACTAAATAAAATTACGGGATCAGCCGCTAGCACTATTAATTCCAACGGTATTCCAGACAGCTGGTTAGGTATTAAAACAGCCTTAATAAATAACTTTTCCGATCAGCATGACGAAACTGCTCTCTATAGTGACCTATCTTTAGCCAAACAGGGTACGAAGACACCTCAAGAGTTTTACGACCAGTGCCAGACACTATTCAGTACCATAATGACCTATGTAACTTTGCATGAAAGATTAGTACCACAGTAGAAGCTAAGACAATATTATATAAAAAATTGCTATGCAGTCATTTGTGAGAGGCTTAAACGAACCATTAGGATCGCGGATAAGATGTATGCGACCAGAGACTATAGAAAAAGCACTCGAATATGTTCAAGAGGAGTTGAATGTAATATATTTACAACAACGTAACGATACCCCGAAATCGGTTAACACCCCTAGAGTGTTCAACTATGTTCCACCCCCTATAAATTTCAACCAACCACATGCTCAAAACATCGTTAGTCATCCCCCTAATTGGCCGGCACCAGTACCGGTTTTAAATCACACCAACCTCCGCCGCAACCCTTTAAATTCAACCCCCTACAGAACCAACAGTTCCAGCAACGTATCCCTAACCGTACGCAGCAAATATTTCGCGCTCAACCACCCGGTTATAACCCACATAGTAACGTCTTTCGACTACCACCCAGGAACGTTCCACCACAAAATCAAGGCCCAAAACCCATGAGCGGCATACAGCATTTTACACTCATGCCTATGTTATCAGGTCATGATTGGCGTAAATCAGGCAATCCACCACCAAGTAATTATTTCAAACCGCGTGAAGTGAATGTGAATGAGTGCGCGTCATACGACGACTCATATTACCCAGAGTATTGTTACGAACACGAAGATAGCTATTTTTACAATAATTATTACAACGATTACAACCCATACGCTACAGAAGAGTGCACCTATAATACTACTTATTATGATACGACAAATGATATTCAGATTACCGAGGATATAGAACCACAACCTGGTACAAGTTCATCAGATCCGGATTTTCAGTTGGACCCGGTGTCAAAAAGACCAAAATAGAATTAAATCTCCAAACTCAGAGACAGCTACCATATATTTCTATTTCAGATCCACCTTTAAAATTATTAATTGACAGGTGCAAACCAATCGTTTATTAGCCCGGAAGCAGTCGAGTTATATTTTTCAAATTTTCCACTAAGTTACGATCCATTTGAAGTCACCAATGTGCACGCCGTTAGTAGAAACGATTACTCCATTACCTTACCCAGTTTTATTGAATTTGACGACCCCAACCCGGTTAAATTATTCGTATACCGTTTTCATGACTATTTCGACGGATTGATAGGATTAGATCTATTAACCAGATGGGAGGCCAAAATAGACTTAAAAGACCGCAAATTAATTACACAATTCGCCTCGAACCCAATACGCATGTACAATTCTTGTAATGTCAACCTATACGAGGACATCATACCAGCAAAATCGCCAAAATTAATTAAAATTCCCATTAACACCCCCGACGGCGCAGCATTAGTTAGCGAACAAACTATATGCAATTGCATTATTCACGAATGCCTTACTAACGTAAAAAACAATCGCGGTTACATTGAAATAGAAAACTCTACACCCAACGATATAATATTGTCTCTCGACCGACCTGCACATGCAGAATTATTTAATACCGAGTACACTCGCACCGAACAACCACACTCACGTGTATCAGAAGTTATATCGCGTTTGCGCACCGAACACTTAGGCCCCGAAGAAAAAGCGAACCTTACCACCTTATGTTCTCGCTATGCGGACGTTTTTTATATTGAAGGAGAAACACTTACTTTTACAAATAAAATCAAACATCGTATAAAAACAACCGATGAAGTCCCTGTTTACACAAAAAGCTATCGATACCCGTTTATACACCGACAAGAAGTTAGGGACCAAATTTCGAAAATACTTAACCAAGGTATAATAAGACCATTAGACTCAGCATGGAGCTCACCGATTTGGGTTGTCCCAAAGAGAATGGACGCGTCTGGTAAGCAAAAATGGCGTCTAGTTGTCGACTTTCGGAAACTCTAAAACTATAGATGATAAATATCCCATCCATAATATTAGTGACCACCTTGACAAATTAGGTCGTTGCCAATATTTTACAACCCTTTATTTAGCCAGTGGTTTTTATCAAGTGGAAATTGACCCCCTTGATATTTCGAAAACCGCATTTAACGTCGAACATGGTCATTTCGAATTTCTTCGAATGCCCATGGGACTTAAAAACTCGCCTTCCACTTTTCAGCGAGTTATGGACAATGTTCTCGGAGACCTCCAGAATAACATCTGCTTAGTGTACCTTGATGACATAGTAGTCTTCAGCACTTCTCTCCAAGAGCACATGGTCAACCTCGAGAAGGTATTCCAAAGACTTCGAGAGTCTAATTTCAAAATACAAATGGACAAGTCGGAATTTCTTAAGCTTGAAACTGCTTATCTCGGACATATCATCAGTGGAGATGGAGTAAAACCCAATCTCGACAAAATTTCGGCTATTGAAAATTATCCTATTCCCAAAACTCCTAAAGAAATTAAACAATTTTTAGGTCTTATTGGCTATTATCGAAAATTCATACCAGATTTTGCTAATTTAACTAAACCACTTACACAGTGCTTAAAGAAAGGTAAAAAGATTACGTTAGACCCCCAGTACATTAGTTGCTTCGAGAAATGTAAAACACTCTTAAGTAATGATCCTATTCTGCAATATCCTGACTTCGAAAAAGACTTCAACCTGACGACCGACGCTTCAAACGTCGCTATTGGAGCCGTGCTATGCCAAGGTCCAATTGGATCTGATAAACCCGTATGTTACGCCTCGCAAACATTAAACGATAGTGAACTCAACTATAGCACCATAGAAAAGGAACTTCTAGCCATAGTTTGGGCTACTAAGTATTTTCGCCCATATCTGTTTGGACGAAAATTTAAGATAATAACCGACCACAAACCACTGCAATGGATGGTAAACCTTAAAGAACCTAATTCAAGATTAACCAGATGGCGTTTAAAACTTAGCGAATACTATTTCACCGTGGTATATAAAAAAGGCAGACATAACACCAATGCCTTATCTCGTATAGAAATCCACAACGAAGATCTAAATAGCATAGTCGACGAATTATGTTCTCTCATACCGAACCCCACTGATGAACCGCCCACTATTGTAAACTCTTCAACCGAAACCGCACACACTAGTTTATAACATCCTATATTAGGCAAATTCATTTCACCATCGTAAATGACGTCAAAAGAAAACCGCACGTAACAAAACCTTTCGAAACTCACACGCGCATAGCCATTCAGCTCTCAAAATCAAACTTAGAAAACGACGTCATTAATGCGATTAAAGAGTATGTTAGTCCTAAAGTAAAAACCGCCCTTTTAATAACTCCACCTCTTGCCATGTATTCTATTATCCCTGTAATTCAAAAAACGTTCAGAAGTTCTTCACTAAACCTCGTACTTACAAAACTAGAAATAGAAAACGTCAAGGATTACCTTCGTCAACAGGAAATCATTCGCAACTATCATGATGGAAAGACGAATCACCGTGGAATCACAGAATGTTATCTATCTATATCACGAAAATACTATTGGCCCAAAATGAAAGACCAGATTACAAAATACATCAATGAATGTATTATCTGCGGCCAAGCGAAATACGACAGGAACCCTATCAAACCTCAATTTAATATCGTACCACCTGCAACAAAACCACTCGAGATAGTTCACATAGACTTATTCACCGTACACAACGAAAAATATATCACCTTCGTAGATGTATTCACAAAATATGGACAGGCGTACCATCTCAGTGATGGCACAGCTGTAAGCATATTACAAGCTCTTCTTAAATTTTGTACCCATCACGGAGTACCATTAACTCTAATAACGGATAACGGAACCGAATTTACGAACCAACTCTTTTCAGAATTTACGCGGCTTCACAAAATAAACCATCACCGTATTTTACCTCACTCACCGAACGATAATGGGAACATAGAACGCTTTCATTCCACAATACTTGAACATCTTCGAATTTTAAAATTGCAAAATAAAGATGAACCTATAGTCTATCTAATACCATATGCTATAATAGCTTATAACAGTTCTATCCACAGTTTCACAAAATGTAGGCCGTTTGACTTATTAAATGGACATTTTGACCCTAGAAATATATTAGATATAGATTTTACACATCATTTACTACAACAATATAGTCAAAATCATAAGGCCCAGATGAACGAAGTTTATAAAATTATAAACGAATCATCTTTAACTAATAGAACCGCTCTCATAGAACAAAGAAATATAAATCGTGAGCCCGAAATAGAATACACTCCCCAACAGCAAGTCTTCATTAAAAATTCGTTTGCTAACCGTCAAAAAGTTGCACCGTGATTTACTCAAGACACCGTCTTAGCAGATTTGCCAATACATATTTACACCTCAAAAAAACGTGGTCCTGTAGCCAAGTCTAGGCTGAAAAGAGGTCATATCGTTCCCCAATTGTTACAGAATTCTACTGTTACTGACCATTCGCGAGACAACGCCTCTCGAGATAAAACTTGAGAGTTTAGCAGATGGACCAGGACTTCTCCCATACAAACTCGGAGCAGCTCGAATGACAGCACACCACCACACTTTCTTACAGTTTGTAGATTTAGCAGATATAGAAGATAAAGTTAGTCTAGTACAATCCCAGTTGCAAAGTTACAAAGATCGTTTAACAAACGACACTTACATATTATATGAACTACAAGTAGATTACCTCACTAAGAAAATAGAAGAAATATTAATGCAATTGCATTCCTTAGAACCCAGTCGGACTAAGAGAGGTTTAATGGACGGCCTTGGTTCTATAATTAAAAGCATAACCGGAAACTTAGATTATTCAGATGCTCTAAAATATAACGAAGCGATTAGGACTTTACAATCTAATCAGGATAAAATTGTTGCAGCACATAATGATCAAATAAGTCTCAGTAAAGAATGGATGGACAATCATAATAAAGTATTAAATCAATTAGTCGAAAATCAAAATAAAATTAACACTACTCTAGAATTGATACTTAACGACAATGCTTATCGATCAGAGAGTCTAATAAAATATGCAAGCTTTGGACAACTTTTAGTTATACTTAGTGAAAACATAGAAGATTTAAGATTAGAAATAATTAGAATAGAAAATGCATTAGCTTTTACTCATACTTCGAGTATGCATCATTCGATGATAGATATCGATACGTTAAAATCTATGTTAGGTAAGTTAGAACTCATTTATAACAAAGATGAGATATTATGAGTAGAATTAAGACAGTACTACGAAGCAATCATACCCAGTTCATACTTTTCTGACAAATTTATAGTAATGGTTTTTAAATTTCCGGTATTATCCAAAGGTAATTTTAATATGTTCAGGCTAGCCATAGCACCCAATAAATACCAACAGGCCCTTATACCTTCCTATCCTTTCATTGCAATCAACACAGATACATTCGTGTACATGGAGGCTGAATGCCCGAAGGTTGGGAGTTGGTATCTCTGTGAGAAGGAAACCTCGCATGAGATACGCGTCAGCCCGGACTGCGTTCAACAGCTTATTACAAAGCAAGCTTTGTACCACTCCTGCCAGCTCATAACCATCTCGTTATCTACCGAAGCGATGGAAAAATTAGATGACCAGCATTATATCGTATCTTTTCCACATTCCACCAAAGTAGAGACAGTCTGCGAACGAGAAGATTTCATATCACTGAACGGTAGTTACCTCATCACCATCCCTATTAACTGTTACCTGAAAACCACAGCGTTCACCATTGTTAACGAGAACAACGAGATACATGGCCATCCGTTGAAACTGATGAACATGCCAAGTGACAATGAAGAACGAAAAACCGTTGTATCAAGACACATCAATCTTAACTCAATAGATCTCCGAGGTCTGCACAGCATCCACAATAAACTACATTTACAGACACCGCTGCATATTGAAAAGACAGATTCAGACGCTCTTTACCATACAACCATACCATTATATGTTATAATAGTAGCAGCGTTATTCACTTTAAGCACATTGATCTATCGAAATTTACACCGAAAAAAGAATCAAGTCTCTACAGCATCCTTGCATCAAAAAGTTAACCAGATGACCCAAGTGGAGATAACGAAGAATCAAGAATCCCCGGATAATATTCCAGCGACATTTTCACTCAACGTTCTAAAATAGTCGCAGATCTATGAGGGGAGGTGTTATACATTAATAGTCCAGGCAGACCGCGGATTCAGCATCAGTTAACATGCATTAATTATTGTACTAAATCAGCAATTAAGCAAGCAATGCCTCGCCGCCATCCTGTTGCCGGAATCCGAGAGCTGACGCTGCAATTGACACCGATTGCACCTGCGTAGTCTTAGAATAAAATCGTTCATTCCATATTCATACTTCGAATAGGTTAGATTTAATTAGACTTATGTAATTTTTATAATTAAATAATTTTATAGTAATTTTGGTTTTTTTTCGATCCTTTGGCTGCCGCTAACGTAATTAGCTCCCTAGCCCTTCATGATATAATACAATTCTCAAATATGTGTAATGAAAAAGATTATGACTGGATCAGATACCACAAGCGGTACCCGATAATGAGTAAACCACTACAGCAGCCTTTACCCCCATCAACCACAATGGGGGGAAGGGAGTGGCTTCTCGTATTGTTAATATCTGCCTGGCACTACATATAAAAAAGTTAGGTAGGTCATGTTCAAATTTATGATTCGTTTTCAGATTAATCCCTTTTTTGGAGTGAGTATCATCTTGCGGTGCCAGCCGGATTGATACAAATAAAGGTAGTTTGCTGCAAGTATGAACTTTTTCGTGTGGTGACGGAGTAAGAATACATTTCACCACTCCCTATCTTTCCCGTGGATGTCGTACAATAAGGGATATAATATGCTCATAAGATCTGTATAAGAGAAGGACAACTCGAAATGAAACCCTATACCAACATGTCTGACTAGCATGGTTTAGTAAGTCCTATTCCCTCCCATTGTGGAGAAGGCCCGAGCCCAACAGTGGGATGTATATGGGCAGCGATGATAATGATTATGACGAACTATTTACTACCAAATTTGATCAAAATATTTACAGCAATTTTGCTCTAGTTTGGTTACGGATATCTGTGTGGTTACGGAGAAAGAACTCAATGAACCGCCCCCTCTCGTGTCTCTTCGATTGGAAATATTCTAGGCCAACATATAGAATACTTTTCATCCAGGTACTATGCTCTCTTGGAACCATAGTCCAACTTTGGAAAAGTTAATTTTCACGCAGGTGAAGCCGCGGGTAAAAGCTAGTAAATAATAAAGTTTCAGAGAATGTATATATGTACGAACTTTTTCTTTCCACAATTATTTCTATCTAAAAGTGAATGACAAAATTTGTACATTCTTATTAATCTTATAAATGCGAAACTATGTTTGTTTGTTTGTTACGCTTTCATGCTTAACCAATTTCAAAAATTCTTTCACTAATGGAAAGCTATAATATCAGGGAGTAACATAAGCTATATTTTATCCCGTTATTCCCACGGGAACTAGAACTACGCGGGTAAGGCGACTGAAACCAAAGCGAAGCGAGGGCGGGTTGCTAATTAAGTAAATTACGGCATTAATAGTACGGCTATGTGCTAAATAGTGAGATTACCTACTGCGGTTAGAATTACATTAAGCTCAGTGTGAAGTTGTTACGATATGGTTTTAGTAACGGAAATTTATTGGTGTAGTTTCATCTTGTTTTATAGGAGATCATCTAAGACTTATGAATCATGTAAACATTGCTAGCTAGCTTTTGTCAGCGACGTAATTCGGGTATTTGTATTTATTAATGAAGTATGATTATAAAATAATTTTAAGATAATATGATAGTAAGATAATTTTCATTATTTGTGTTGTAGGATTAAAATATTGAGGCAAAATTTATCTCTTAACCAGCAACCCGCCCTCGCTTCGCTTCGGTTTCAGTCGCTTTACCCGCGGCGTAGTTTCCGTTCCTGTGGGAATACCGGGATAAAATATAGCCTATGTTACTTCCTGATATTATAGCTTTCCATTGGTGAAAGAATTTTTGAAATCGGTTCGCATTTATAATATTAGTATGGATTTATCCCCTTTTTGTTTTGGGGGTGGGCTACGGCCAGTGCACCCACCACCCCACTCTATCCGGGGCGACAAGGGGACGGCGCGCAGCTCTGTAACCCAAACTATGGCACGTCGCTTTCGTCGTTGGGCCCAGCACCGGTGCAGAGTTCCTTGACTTCAGTGGTCGGCCCGACGGAATACCCCTAGGGAGTATCCTCTCCCATCCGCGGGTGCTGGACTAAATCCCCGGTTCAGTCACCCGCTAATTTGTACCCTTAGGAGATTCTTTCATAGTATATTTTCCAAAAGTTTTGGCAATTGTTTTATGATCGCACAGCTGCCTTTTTGTAACCGTCCTTTGGAATGTAATCAGATGGAGTTGGTCCAGTTCGATAGATAATTCTTAGTCACCTTTTACGACATCCACGAGCAATGTGAGGGGTGGTAGTATTTGTAGCCGTCACCATACAGCGCACCCGCCACCCGGCTCCGTCGTCCGGGGCGACAGAGGGGCGGCGCACGGCCCCGTAACCCACCCTATGGCACGTCGCCTTCGTCGTTGGGCCGACCACCAGTGCCGAGCTCCTTTACTTCAGTGATTGGCCCGACAGAATACCCCCCAAGGGAGCACGCTCTCCCATCGACGTCCCCCTCCCGGGATGCCGATCGCCGTCGCGAGACTAGCCTAAGAAGATTAAGATTGAATTATTAATATTGATCATTTAAAATGCTAGGTTATTTGTAATAACTTATTTACGACAGAAAAATGAATGTCACACGCAAGAATCGAGTCCTATTGAAAAGCCGATTCAATCACATTCCAAAACGGCATGCGGTTGATCTTTAGTCAGTCCTAAAAAAAGTGATGGATATGCCATTCATGAAGTGATTTCCATGATAACTATACTCCGTTGAAAAGATGGTTTACAATCCCATGGTGGGAGTTAAAGATCAATCTGCTCTGAAGTTACTCCAAAAGTCTGGGCACTCATCATTATTTTATTTTATTTATCATTTCATTATAAGTATAGTAACATAACTGTCAAACTAATATTAAATAGTACTTTTCTAACAACAGATAAAATTGAAGATTCTGCAGCAAGCATTATTTATCCTAGTAACGTTTTCGTTCTATATATATTATTTTCAAAAGCTTAATAGTGCCTATAGTCCTTAGTATCTCAGATGCTTTATTAAACTTATATTACAGGCTAAAGTAAATCAATTTTTGCTCTTTGCATAGGACAATATACATATAACATAGTCTGTTCACACCACTTCAGAAAAATATCATAGAAGAACAGTGGGTTTTATGAGTGTATATAATATTTTTTATTCTGTGACAACATCTATGGCTATTGTACAAAGGTTCTTTTGTTTCAATGTCAACAATTGTAGGTACAATTAAATATGATAAATTTTGTTTATTGTTTTAAGCAATTGTAGATTAAATTTAGGTCGAAGTTACCACAAAGTGAACATTTCGCTACATGAATTTAATTTAAGATAATTAAGGAGAGATACATTCCGTGTGGTGACGGAGTAAGGCTCGATCCACACTGTGATGCCGTTCGCGGTCCGATCTCGCTCCGGTTTCGGTCCGATCAAATCTCGCTGTGTCTACACTACTAGTTCCACAATCAGTCTGTCTCGATCCATGGTTGATAGGCGTGGGTTCGAATCCCATGTGTGACGATCATTTTCCGCTCGTAATCAAGTTTTTATAAGTCAACTATTCTTTAAAAATAATCTCAAATTTCACCATATACACTTTTTCTCGGCAAAACGCTTACAGAAAAGCTGGCGAAAATAATTATAGTGTGATTATTTATTATTCAAAATCAAATGTTATAAACCACACGCATAAATTACATTACTTATCTTTTTCATAATGCCACGATTTATTACTAGCCATGACTAGAAGTAAAATGAGTTGAAATGAAACAAAAACGTATTTACACTGTCGGTATAAGTCATGACAAGTCCGATCTCGCTCCAGTCAAATATTCTTTTCGACCAACCGGTACTCGGCGCGATATCGAAATAGAACTAGAGCGATGCGATAGTGAGAATAATCTGTTTCATTCTTATTTAAGAATATTTTACCAGACCGGGAACGGACCGAGACCGGAGCGAGATCGAACCGTGAACGGCATTATAGTGTGAATCGACACTAAGAATACAATTCACCACTCCCTATCTTACTCGTGGATGTCGTATAAGACTACCATGGGATATAATATGTACATACTATCTGTGCAAGAGAAGGTGAACTCGAAATGAAATCCTGTACCAACATGCCTGACCAGCATGGTATAGTAGATCAAATTCCCTCCCATTGTGAAGGAGGCCTGAGCCCAACAGTGGGACATATGTGGTCTGCGATGATGATGATGAAGGAGAGATATAATGTTATAATCTTATAATTGATTTGCCCGTATGTTTTTACTTGTATAAACTCCTTATAACCTCGTCAACCAGCTAGTGGATTTTTTTTAATTATTCCATTTGTATCCGTTTAAATCTTTACATTTATTGGCTCACCCTTAATTTTCTTTCGGCAAACATTTCATTGGTTTTGAAATCAAAATTAAAATTGGAAATTTCAAAAATTATGAAACTGAAATTTTGAGTTCAATATTAGGAATCACATAAATTGTTAATCACAATGAACGGCAAATACATCACTCAGCTTCAAATTGCAGATGATATTGTCGTTATGGCAGAATAACTTTGACACCATGATCAAAGATGTAGCAGGGTATCCTCGACTCACGGGTTTATAAATGAATAAACAGGTTGACCTATTGCGAACGTGTTCAATGTTGATATTAATATTAATCTCACGAGACGATAGGGTGTTCAAACAAAATAATATTTTTACTTATTACAATCGGTGGCAAACGAACAAACAGTAAGCCTGATGGTAAGTGTTGCTGCCGCTCATGGATCTTTATTAGGCCGCTGCCTACCGTGAAGTAAGTGAAGTAAGTATGAATGCGTGCAATAAGTTTCAGTGAAACTAAAGGTATCACCAAAATCCACCACACGCAAACCCTCTCAGAATGTTGGGCTTCGGCTCTCGTTCACCGAACGAAGTGCAGTAACAAATTGCTGCTACTAGAACGCCGATTTTTTGCAAGAGTCTAGTACTACCCCGGATGAACCGGCCCGGGACTGTAGACATATAACTATCAACAGTGTGGTCCTACCATATACAAATACAGTAAAACCCGTTTAAGACGATTTCGCAGGGACCCGACCAAAAACGCGTCTTAGGCGGGAAAGCGTATTATGCGGGAAAGGGAAAAACGTGCCATTATTATTTATTATATTATTATTTTGTATAGCTACTACGTATTGAATTTAACATTTAAAAATTACCTAAATAAAATTTTGTTTATTTTCTTTATTTAATATACCTACTTACTACTAGATACATTACAAAATAAAAAAATAAATAATATAAAAAAAATGTTGTTCATTATTATTAAGTTACTTAAAGTAATCACTTATGTTAGTGTGACAAAAAGATTTGGAGCCATTAGCAATTACAAGATTTTCAGCGTAATTTAATTTTCGTAGTGCGTCTTCGCTTTGATTCGAAGAATTTACATAGCGTCTTAAACCATTAACTGCTGATAATACCTGGGCGTGTGTCAAAATCGGAGTTGACTCATCTTCTTCTTGGTCATTATCACTTAGGGTCGCTCGATAGTCGCTGGCCGCTGCTGCAAGGGGTAATATGTGTATTTGAGTGGCACGTGTTGGCGTATTAAACGGGATGACGATCGTATTAAGCGTTAAGAATTGTATGAAAACATGTTTCAAGTTGCTGGGACTGACGCAAAATGGCGTATTATGCGGCTAATCGTATTAAACGGGTTCTACTGTACTATAACATACAATCTTTAAAAACTGTTGGCACTACTAATATATGGCTGTTTATAAAATCTGTATCATAAACTTTAAAAAGGCGAAAGCCGATAAGCGTTTAGTGACGTCATATAAAAAGCCGAAGAAAGCACCAGAAGTCCCGATTGTTCAGTACGTTAGATTTATATTCAAGAAACGTAAGCCTTTGGATCCCTGTTTGTGATACAAAGTCTCGACCTCATTGGGAGACCATAAAAGTTCGCAGCGATTTTACTTCAATATATAATATGATTGTTATAAATGTAAAATGTTTTGTTAATAATATCTAGTTAGTACTATGCACTTACTTTTTCCCTGTGTTGACGGAATAAGAATACAATTCACCACTCCCTATCTTGCCCGTGGATGGCGTAAAAGATGACTGAGGGATATAATATGTATATAGGTAATATCTATGCAGATGGAAAACTCGAAATAAACCCAAAAAAGGGACATTGCTGAAAATTAGCGTTGTGGTGTTACATTGACATCACAACAATTGCTAAGCAGTTATCATTTTTCTGCCGCAGCTGAGACGTTCACTCGATCACAATTATTACATCTCCTTATTTAGTTTATAGATTATATGTGTTTTTCATTTATTGTAAGGTTCTTTTTTTCTTTTTCTGTGTGTTCGTGTAACGTCTCTCCTCTGTGGCACAAAATAAATACTTTTCTTTCTTTCTTCTTTCTATAGCAACCTGTCTGATTAACATCATTCAATTTCCCTCGTTTTGTGGAGGAGGCTGGAGCCCAGCAGTGGGACGTATATGAGCCGAAATGATGAGTTGATGACTATGTACAAAGAGGTAGATAGATGATGTTCACATTTATCCTCCTTCCCCTGCTGAATTGAGGCCTCCTCGAGAAAAAAGGGTGTAGTGACGAATCTCTCATCGCCACGCTTGTTAAGTGGATTGTCTACCGCAATGAGTACTAAACCGATTTTACAAATAGTAAATACCGTAGTTTGACCCGCGTATTTCCCGTCACTATGGGAATATCGGGACAAAATATAGCCTAAGTGACTTTATAGACAGCTGGCAGTACATTATCATCAAAACGGTGCAGTCATTTGGAAGATTATCCGGAACAAACATACAAACAGATAAAAATATTTAAATAGTTTTTTTGGTATAGTTGTCGTGTAGATAACCGTATGAGCATGTAAACAACGTATTATTTTTTCATTACTAACTAGACTGGACACTTCAATTTTTACCCGACTATGGAGGGTTATGATTTTGACAAGCAGGTATGTATGTTCATCTGTTCCTTCATAGCTCCTCAACTACTCATTAGAATCGGATAAATGATATATCGTTAGAAGAGTCTTGACCCGCTGGTTATATGTTATACTAGCAACCCGCCCTCGCTTCGCTTCGGTTTCAGTGACCTTACCCGCGTGGTTCCTAATCCCGTGGAAATGATATGATAGCTTTCCCTTGGTGAAAGAATTTTCGATATCGGTCCAGCCGTCTTGATGATTACCCGGAACAAACAGACAGACAGACAAAAAAATATAAACAGATTTTTAGGCATTTGTATAGTGCAAATAACCGTGTGAGCATGAAAAAAGCCTATTATTTTGACATTACAAACAGACACTCCCAATTTTATCTATTGGTGTAGATGATGTGTCACTGCATCTAATATTTCGCCTTCTACAGGTATTAAGGTATTGTGTTAAAAATAAATTTGAGACAAATATGTCGTGTTTCCTATCATTGGACAGGTCGTTACTTGTATATTTTAATCCTTACTAATATTATAAATGCGAAAGTAACTCTGTCTGTCTGTCTGTCTGTCTGTCTGTCTGCTACGCTTTCACGTCTAAACCACTGAACCGATTTTATTTTGATGAAATTTGGTACAGAGATGGACTAAAGCTTGAGAAAGGACAAAGGCTACTTTTTATCGCGAAAAAATGGGCATAAGGGGTTGAAATAGGGGATGACATTTTGTATGGAAATTCGTCATTTTCGACGATAGAACCATGAATCTTTGTATTAAGGCACTTTATAATAAATAAATAAATATTCGTTCTAGCATTTTGGAAATTTCATTTATATGGGGATGAAATTCAACCCCTAAAAGACAAAAAAGCATACAGCCGAAACCACTGGGCCTAGAAACGTAATTTTTTTACACCGTAGTATTTCTTGGGGTACATGAGCTCTAGCAAAGAAATCGCGAAAAAATGGGTATAAGGGGTTGAAATAGGGGATGACATTTTGTATGGAAATTCGTCATTTTCGATGATAAAACCATGAATCTTTGTATTAAGGCACTTTATCCTTACTAATATTATAAATGCGAAAGTAACTCTGTCTGTCTGTCTGTCTGTCTGCTACGCTTTCACGTCTAAACCACTGAACCGATTTTGATGAAATTTGGTACAGAGATGGACTAAAGCTTGAGAAAGGACATAGGCTACTTTTTATCGCGAAAAAATGGGCATAAGGGGTTGAAATAGGGGATGACATTTTGTATGGAAATTCGTCATTTTCGATGATAAAACCATGAATCTTTGTATTGAGGCAGTTTATAATAAATAAATTAATATTCGTTCTAGCGTTTTAGAAATTTCATTTATATGGGGATGAAATTCAACCCCTAAAAGACAAAAAAGCATATATCTGAAAACACTGAGCCTAGAACCGTAATTTTTTTACACCGTAGTATTTCTTGGAGTTCACGAGCTATAGTAAAGAAATCGCGAAAAAATAGTTATAAGGGGTTGAAATAGGGGCTGACCTTTTGTATGGAAATTCGTCACTTTCGATGATAAAACCATGAATCTTTGTATTGAGGCAGTTTATAATAAATGAATTAAAATTCGTTCTAGCATTTTAGAAATTTCATTTATATGGGGATGAAATTCAACCCCTAAAAGACAAAAAAGCATATATCTGAAACCACTGGGCCTAGAACCGTAATTTTTTTACACCGTAGTATTTCTTGGGGTTCACGAGCTATAGTAAAGAAATCGCGAAAAAATAGTTATAAGGGGTTGAAATAGGGGCTGCCATTTTGTATGGAAATTCGTCATTTTCGATGATAAAACCATGAATCTTTGTATTGAGGCAGTTTATAATAAATAAATTAATATTCGTTCTAGCGTTTTAGAAATTTCATTTAAATGGGGATGAAATTGAACCCCTAAAAGACAAAAAAGCATATATCTGAAACCACTGGGCCTAGAACCGTAATTTTTTTACACCGTGGTATTTCTTGGGGTTCACGAGCTATAGTAAAGAAATCGCGAAAAAATAGTTATAAGGGGTTGAAATAGGGGCTGCCATTTTGTATGGAAATTCGACATTTTCGATGATAAAACCATGAATCTTTGTATTAAGGTATTTGATAATAAATAAATAAGAATTCGTTCTAGCATTTTGAAAATTTTACTTACATGGGGATGAAATTCAACCCCTAAAAAAACAAAAAGTATACAGCGGCAACCACTGGGCCTAGAAACGTATTTTTTTTTACTCCGGCGTATTTTTGGGGTACACGAGCACTAGCAAAGTATTTTTGGCAAATCACCCCCTTAAGGGAATGAAAAGCGTATAGCCGAAACTATTGGGGCTAGGAACGTGAAACTGTGTATTTCTGTATATTGTTCGATTCTCTTTCTTTTGTTGTAAATGAGCTCTAAGAAATTAGTTTTTGAAATTCATTCTCTAAGAGGGTGAAAAATGTATAGCCGAAATCATTAAGCCTAGAAATATGAAATTTTGTACAAAATTGTCTCTCTTGGAGAAAGTGCTCACTAAAAAAGGATTTTTTGCAATTTTACCCCCAAGGAGGTGAAAAGCATATAACCGATATCACTGAGCCTAGGAACGATCATTTTAGTATACGGTCGGCTTTCTTGGGTTACCCCATTATTTTTTCTTAATGCTCGCTTATCAAGATAGCTTTGGATCGACGCAATATGTAGGCACTGCTCTGCCATCATAGATATTGCAAAGGTTCTTCTAGCAACATTTTATGACCAGCTGCCTGCCAAACGACATTGCTGGCTAGATGGCATCACCAATTGGTCCAGGTCGATGTAAATCTTTGTCTTAGTAGTATTTTGCGACACTCACAAACAATGAAAGCGTTATAATATTCCTAGCCGCTACCAGACAGTAAGTTAAAATCAAGATATTAATCCAATTTTCTATGTCTAGAAATAAACAAATTTGAAGCGTCTATTTGTCTGTCAAAATAATAGGATTTATTTATGGTAACACAATTATTTGCACGATACCTATGTCTAAAAAACCGGCCAAGTGCGAGTCAGGGTTGCGCACGAAGCGTTGAAAAAGGGGGAAAATTGCGTTTGTTGTATAGGAGCCACCTTAAATATTTATTTTATTTTGTTTTTTATATTTATTGTTATAACGGCAACAGAAATGCATAATTTGTAAAAACTTCAACTGTCTAGCTATCGCGGTCCTTGAGATATGGCTTGATGACAGACAGACGGACGGACAATTTTTTTTTGACTTATATTCGTTACGGGGTAACCTTCAAAACGGCTGGACTCATACTGATAATACTTTACTAACAGGTCTACCAAGCCTTACATAAGGAATAACTTAGGCTATATTTTATCCAAGGCTATATTTTATCCCGGTGTGGCTGGAACAACTGTGAGAATTTAGTCGATTTTAAAATTATTTCACTAACGCAAAGCTATTTTTGAGCGAGTAACATATTTAGGCTATTTTTTTATCCCGATATTCCTACGGGACCGGGCACAATGCCGGTGAAATTGCGGGAACTAAATGGATATGAAAATTAATTTACGAATGAAAATCTACATTATCAGTGAATAACAAATAAAGCCTATTTTCATCCTGGTGTTTGCCCGGGAACGAGAACTCCGCGAGTAAAACCGGTGGATGTTGACTAATTTTTAAATTCTTTCACCAATAGGAAGCTACGTTATCAGCGAGTAAGATAAGCAATTTTTATGTCGGATATTTGTATGGGATTTGATAATTATTATTTTTATTTTCACCCATATAAACTTATAATATCAGCGAGTAACATAGGCAATTTTTATCTCGGCGTTTGCATGGAAATGGGGTCTACGTGGGTGAAACTGTGGGAGTTTGATCGATATTATTTTTTTCCCCAATGGAAACCTATCATGGATAATGTATTATCAGCGACTAAGGATGGCCATATTTCTCATCGTCTTTCCACTTGAATTTAAACTACAAGGGTGGAAGTAATATTCAAATATAAAAATTTGTGAAGATATTTGGACGTTTTTTACTCAATCACGCGTAAACTGTTGACCGGATTTGGACGAAAATTGACACAGAGTATTTCTTAAATTAAGAATTATGAAAACCAACTTTTACGCGGGCGAAGCCGCGGGCAAAAGCTAGTAATATACATATTATAAGCATTTGTTGGTGATTTTATCTGTATTTATCCGATAACTTGTTTTATCGTATTTGGGTATTAGTTTTTACTTTGATCTTGTATTTATTTGTGTAGATTATTTTTAATTCTATGCAATGAAACATAATTAAACTATGGCGTTAAGGAAACCATTAGCAAATACGCTTGTAATATGCATATGAACTCATCTTTACATTCAAATATTATTCAAATGAAATAATTTTACAATGAATATTCACCTAACAATATCATTTCACAAATCTACCATGAATTGTAATAATGTACACAGTTTGTTCGTATAAATTTACATATATTTCATACTGACAACACGCGGTTAGACAAACAGACAGCCAAATGTGTAAAATTTACTGTCGTAATTATTTCCGTGTTGTGACGGAGTAAGAATATAATTCATCACCCTCGTAGATGTCATAAAAGACGATAAAGGGAGAGAAAAAAACTTTTATTCAACCTCTATATCAACTCGTCTCACCAGCGTGGTATAATTGGTCATCTAATCTCCCAATGTGGAGGAGACTCCAGTCTAATGCTGGGATGTATATTATTGTTGCTTTTATTGCCTTTATACCAACACGTCTAACCAGTGTGGTGTAATTTCGCTACTATTGTGGAGTCACCTCGAACCCAGAAATGGGACATAAGTGAGCTGTGATGATGATGATTGTCCGTGTGGTGATGGAGTAAGAATACAATTCACCATTCCCTGTTTTGTTCAAGGGTGTCGTAAAAGCCGACTAAAGAATATTATATGCATATAATATCTGTGCAATATATGGAACCCTCGAAAAGCATCTACGTGTATATACTACCATGTCTGACCAGCGTGGTATAGTAGGTTAATTGTACTCCTATAGTGGAGTAGACTCAAGTGGGTCATAAATGATCCGTGATAATGATGAATGATAACATATTTGATAAGAGTTAAATTTTCTCTCAAAACACAAGTTGGAATAATACCAATAAATTTTCTTACTAAAACCACGTACGTCGTTACAACTTCATACTGAGCTTATACTAATTTGAACCGCTGTAGATAATCACCCTATTTGGCTCATAACAGAGCCTACTATTGTTTTTGTAATATAGTTAACTAACAAATGCTTGCGATTTCGACCGCGTACTTCCAGTTTTTCATTGATAATGTAAGTTATATCCTTCGCTAATATCCCATTCCATCTGATCAATTCCATTTGATCTATTGTAAATAAAACTACTTTTAAGGATTTTATCGCGTTTGTATTTGATTTAGGATTCGCCGACGTTTCGAACACTTTACAACATTCATAATCACGGGCGGACTGTACAATTACATTGTTGACTAAATCAGGTAACAATTACATTGTTGACTAGTTCAGGTGCATTGGCTAATGTCGATTTAAAGCTTTTAGTCATCTTTTACGATAAGAACAATGTAAGTAAAACTATTTTACAGATTTTATGACAAATTTATATTATTATTTTATAACATTTTCATTTAGAATCATTTTCTTCTTGTACTGACAATAAATTTGTACCGATATGTGGGTCAAAATGTAATAAGTAATATCTGTAGCGGGTAGATATAAATATCTGTAATAACGATGACTTGTTGGACGTGAAACATCTTAGTCTGCCCGTGACCATGAACGCTGTAAAGTGTCAGAAACGTAAGGCAATCCAAAATCAAATATAAACGCGATAAAATCCGTAGTTTTATTTACAATGTGTAATACTCGCGTAAACATCATAAAGCATTAAAATAGTACTTTTATAACAAGAGATAAGAAGAGTGATTGAAGATCCTCTAGCAATTTATGTTACATAACCTAATCACGTTTTCGTTCTACTTAAATTATTTTTAAAAGATTGATGCTCAGGTTCCTACAGTCGGTACCTATAATGATTTATTGAAATTCTATGACAGGTTTACGATAAGGCCGATTTTTTGGACTTTTCAGAGAGCAATATACACCTGATAAATTTACAATAGATAAATATCTTAATTTAGCAGCAGATTTACGAGTCTGTGTAATGTTTTTACTCTGTGACATTATCTCTTTTTGGTTATTGTACAAAGGTCCTTTTGTTTCATTGTCAACAATTGTAGGTATAATTAAATATGATAAATTTTGTTTATTGTTTGAAGCAATTGTTGATTAAAATTGGGTTGAAGCCGGCACAAAGTGAAAATTTCGCTAAATGAAATTGTTTCATTTCAAATTATAAAGTGAAGATATCTTTTTTTTTAAATTCAAGTGTGTGTTTCCCGGTGTATGAATACAATTCACCACCACTTTTCTTACCTGTGGGTGTCGTAAAAGACGACTAGGTGTTTATAATATGCATACAACATCAATGGATGAGAAAGAAAATTCGTAATTAAACTCTGTACTAACCCGGCCAAACAGCATTGTATAGTAACAGTATGGTTATAGTACGTCAATTTCCTCTCAGCTTGAGCCCAGCAGTGGTATGTATATGAGCTGTGATGATGATCAACAAATACTCGTATTGCGTGCAGTGATGGATTAAAAATACAATTCACCGCATCCCATCTTATTCGTGGTTGGCCAGGGGCGGCTTTACCTATAGTGCAAAGTGTGCAGTGCACCCGGGCGCCGGATGTTAGGGGGCGCCGAAAGCCGTTCGCAATGCATAGAGCCTCCAAATCGATTCTATTAATAAATAGTACGGATAAATGTAATACTTAAGATATATTCATTACCAAAAAGTAAGTGCAGACGCATTATCTTAAAATGGCTTCAAAATTTAACTTACGAAGAGACTGAAAACTTAATAATTACAATATCCTAATCTCAAAATTAACTTTAACACTAATTAAATTATACACTTAAACATATTGTCCGAGCACTCTTATTCATTATACATATATACAACACTCATACGCAAACATGAACTCGAATGTGTATATACACATAAACACACACAAACATATACTCACACACGCATTCTCTCTCTCTCTCACACGCACACACACACACACACACACACATATAGGTACAACTTACCTTTTATCTTTTAAGTAGTATCAGATTCGCACTACTTACCGCTTATTTCTTAAACTAAGATGATATAATTATGATGACTGTTGTAAGGGGGGGCCTGGTAATCTGTCAGACAGGATTTTTATCTTAGTGCAGATACCAGTCTCTCACAAAGGCTATAAACTAGTAAGAATTTGTAAAATTACAGAAATTAGCTCGTAAGTACCTTTGTGTCAGAAAAATAAATATTATTATTATTTTTATGTATTTTTTGCTCTCTTTTTAAAGAGGAGCAGAAGAGACGAAGAAGAGCATATCATGCGGGCGTTAACCAAGCATAATATGCTAAATAGTCTAAGTAGATGAAATGCACGATGATGTTAGAAACTTTCGAGTAATACGACATGTGTTTAAAATTGTAGCTTTTTGTAGTAAATGGAATGTGTGTACAGGCATATGTAGAACGTCGAGGCTTTCAGTGAGGGCCTTTGGTATAATACCTGTTGATGAGAGTACTATTGCCACTATATGTACAGTATGTGCTTTCCATTGCTTCTTTAATTCAATTGCAAGGTCTTGGTATTTTGAGAGTTTTTCAGAAATAGTAGATTGAAGGTTGTGGCTATTGGGGATTGCTATATCAATTATATAAACAATGTTACTACTTTTGTCATGGACAGCTATATCTGGTCTGTTGAAATGGATAGTTTTATCTGTAATTATAGTACGATCCCAATATATTTTACACGTTTTATTTTCCAGTACTGTGTCAGGCTTATATTTGTAGAATGGAACTTTTTTATTTATAAATCGGTGTCGATGTGCTAAATGTTGATGAACTATTGCAGCTACTTGGTCATGCCAATGTTTATAATCGGACTGTACCAAAGATTTACAAGCACCAGTTATATGTTGTATTGTTTCTGAAGCAGAATTACAGTGTCTACATACATCGGATATTTGATTGGGGTCTTTAATAATAAATTTCTTATAATTTCTTGTTAATATTATTTGATCCTGTATAGCAAGTATAAAACCTTCAGTCTCTGGAAACAGTTCACCTTTCTTTAGCCATTCGTTCGACTTTTCTTCATCGACGTGACTTTGGCTTAGATCAGTTCGGTGCCTTCCATGAAGAGATTTGTTGGTCCATTTTGTAATTTTTTCGTTAGTTGTAACTAGTTTTTCATTTTTTTGGCTATGTCTGTCTTGTAAATTAAGTGGTGTTAGTTTATTATCTAATTCTGTAACATGTCTGTGAAGGGATGAGTGGTCTGATTTTTCGTAGAAGTAATTTCTTAATGTTGTGATTTGCTTATTGTGTAAATTTTGTATGTCAATAAAGCCTCTTCCTCCTTCTTTGCGTGATAGTGTTAAGCGTTCTATGCATGATTTTGGATGATGATTTCTGTGTTTTGTCATGTGTGTATTTATTGTTCGTTGCAAGTTTTTGAGTTCTGTTTGTGACCAGTTGATTATGCCAAATGAGTATGTTAATACGGGTACAGCAAAAGTGTTTATTGCTTTAACTAAATTCTTAGAATTTAAATAAGTTTTTAATAACATATTAAGACGGGCTTTGAATTTTTGTGTAAGTAATTCTTTAGTAACCTTTTGTAATATTTTTCGGGACTGTTCAAAACCTAAATATTTGTAAGTACTGTATTCATCCATCGGTTCAATATTTACACCTGTGTCTAATAAATATGGATTATGTTGGATTTGCCCCTCTGCGATAGATAGTGTTTTACACTTATCGACTCCGAAATCCATACAAATGTCTCTAGAAAATTGCTGTGTGACGTCTGCCAAGTGAAATAGGTCTTCAATATTATTTGCGAAAAGTTTAATATCGTCCATATAGAGTACCTAAATGAGTAAGAGAAAATTGGCTGTTACGTGTAGTTAATTTATATCCCATTTCAGTAGTATTAAGCAGGCTTGAGAGTGGATTGAGTGCTAAGCAAAACCATAACGGGCTAAGGGAATCGCCTTGATAAATACCACGTTGGATGCGGATCGGTTCAGTAGTTATTACAGGGCAATGTGTAGACGTTTTTAGTTTTAGTACGGTTTGCCAGTTTCGCATTGAGTTTTCTAAGAAATCAATTATAGTGGGGTTTATCTTATATATGTGCAGTATATGTAATAACCAGCTATGTGGGACCGAGTCAAAAGCTTTACGATAATCTATGAACATACTGTGAATATCTTTTTTATTTTTAGAAGCTTCATTGAGAGTTATTGCATCAATTATAAGTTGTTCCTTACAACCTTGTCTATTTTTACGACAACCCTTTTGTTGTTCTGCAAGAATATCGTGTTCTAATATGTGACTATAAATAGTCTGACTTAAACAAGCTGTTAGGATTTTGTATGTTGTTTGTAGACATGTTATGGGCCTATAATTTGATGGATCTTTTGTATTGTTCATATTCTTTGGCAACATATAAGTGACACCGTGAGTAACATAATCAGGCATTAGATGTGGTGATTGTATAAAAGTGTTAAGATGATGAAGTAGATATCGATGTGTGACAATGAATTTTTTTAACCAATAATTGTGAATATTATCAGTACCAGGTGATTTCCAATTGTGTGTGTGTTTGACGATGTTTGAGAATGTTTCTATTGTAATATGTTCTAATTTCATAGAGGGAATGTGATTTGTTGCTTCAGTAATTGTATTCATCCAGTTAGCATTTTTATTATGTTGGACAGGATTCTGCCATATGTTAGCCCAAAATTGTTGTAAATTTTCAGGTGTTGGTAATGTTTGTGTATGTGTGTTTAAATTTGGCGATGTTGGTGATAGACTTCTGTAAAAAGCTTTTTCTGTGTTTATGAATTTTATATTTTGTTTTTTCCGGGTTGTGCAGGTAAGATATCGTTTTAGTCTACTGGCTGCTGCGTTAAGTTTCTGTTTTAGAGTGTCTAAAAAGTGTTCTGGCTCTGTATTATCATGTTCGTATTGTGCGTGTATCTTGTATTTCATTTTATTGTTTCTATAGCTCTTAAAATTCTATTACTCTTATTACCTTTTATGTACTGCGTTAGTCGTGCTATGTCAGACCGTAACTTATTTATTTTATTTTCAAGTCTCCTTTGCCAAGATGGTTTATAGTTTTGTATTGATGCCTGTTCGGTATTTATTTTGGAGCCATTACTTATTACCACTGTATAAGCTGCAGAGTATAAAATTGACTGAAATGAGTTGAAATCTTGTTCCTCGTGTAGGTAATTAGGTAAAACGTTTTTGTTAATGTAATCTACTATTATGGCTAGTTTTTTCGATGTCTTTTGTCTTGGAAGATATGGTCTTGTCGTTGGTTCTGTGTTTTTGTAGTTGTCTAGTGTAGTACAGAACAATTGTTGAATTTCGTCATAGGATATTAAGTGATTATCAACTGTGTTGTCTTCTTGTTCTTTAGAACTTAAGTATATAAGATTCCGTGGGAGTGTGGAGACTGTATCTTCTTTGTGGTTAGTTTGTGTAGTAGCTGTATTATGTTGTTGTAATAGGTTATCCTGGGTTAATGCCGTTTGTGTTTCAACATATTTTTTTATTTGACTGATTCTGGTCTCTGCTAACATTTTATTATTTATAATAGCTCTCCTCTGATCTGAAATTCTCTGTTCGGATAAATGTGATAGATGTGGGTAGATTTCTATAAATTTATTATGAAGTTTCTTCCGGTGTGCTGTCATATTAGTTTCGTTTTCCGTTATTTCATAATATATGCGCAGTATTGTCTCGTTTATGTCGTTCGACCATTTCATTCTTGCTGACGTTTGTGTAAGGATAGGCTGTGTATTTAATTCTGGATTGTGCTCCAAATAAGTAACTACTTCACTTTTTATATTATTAAGTATCTCTGTCGAAAGTAATTTGTTGTTAACGATGGCTCTGCGCTGGTCTCCTACACTTTGTTTAGATGCATTCATTTCAGGATATTTTTCAGTGAAAGCTTTATGTAATGGATCTAGATATCCTCTAGTCTGAGTTTCTAATCTACTTGTGATAAGATATGTGCGCCATATGAACTTATTCATATCGATGGTCCATTTTCTTCTAGCGCGTACTTTGATAGTAGTGGGTCCGTTAATTAAGGCATTTACCTCTTGGACAACATCTACCATCTGTGATGATGATGATGATGATGATTGAAATGAGTTAGGTGACGAAATGGGAGATGGAAAAAGGCTACTTAATGATGATGAACTAGTAGGTGACTGAGGATGGTGCGTGGTGATATCAGCTGTAACATTTTTGTCGATGGGAACCCGCCTGTTCAATTCCTCATCGCCGATGGTTCGTATGCTCGAGCATCCAGCACCGGCTCCAGATGCGCCCCGACGACCTCCGGGAAGCGACCGCAAACTATATACTTTATTATTTATCTCCAAGACCTGCACCAGTCGGAAGGAAAGCACCCCGTGCCGCCGTTTTAGCCACTGCACCAGCACCGGCCGGAAGGCCTCCACGGTCCAGACACCGTATCGAGGCCTCTCCAGCCGGACTGCCCAACGGGCAATGTCGTCGGCGGGCGTCGACGCGCCAGGTGGTGAGCTCCTTCAAAGAGACCACACCGCCCCCCGCTCGCACCCCCGATACCCGCCGATACAAATCGGCGAGCATTTCCAGGTCCCACGGAAAGGAATAGTGCTGGTACACGTCCATTATTACAGGCCTCTGCATGAGAATGCAATTCGGATCGTTCCTGTGCCATTTGCATTCAACGATGCGACTTTCAAGATGTCGTTAGTCCACCTAGTAGGGGGGTGGTTCTACGCAACGTCATACAATGCGTGGTCCCCATTTGAGAACCTTTCTTCCCAACCAGGCCTGCCCATTGCCATTTTAACGTTTAGCACGTTGTATTCTGCTGACTATATTGCTTACACTTGTTCTTCTACGTACTTCTGTATTCTATCATATACAAATACCGAGCTTAGCTCCCTACTTAGCCCACACGCCGTTCGTTCCATCCGGGGTGACGCAAGGGCAGCGCGCAGCCCAAATAACCCAACGTAATCCCTCCCTCTTCGTTATTGGGCCGACCACTGGTCCGGCCGACCTGTAGCACGTTGAGCAACTTTAAGTCAGTTTATGAGACCGCCATTTAGAAACCACGTTTCAGTGCTGTTTGTCATCGCTGGTAACAACACTGGTATTATGTAAATGTATTTACTTTTATATATAAATCAAGTATGTTTTATTTAATCATTAGGTATTCTCAAAGGGAACGCCTTCAAAGAGTAACAAATGTTAGCGAAAAGGGAATAACATTAGGTATAAGTTGATGTTACATTATATGAGGAAAAGATTAAACAAACGTAAAGTCAGAAAGGGGTTAATTCTATAAAAGTATTTTTTTGGGAAATTTTGTTTCCGCCTCATCATCATAATCTTTTAGGGTTTCACCGTCCATTCTTAGATGGAGGTCTCTTTTACAAATTAAAGGATAATACTGTAATCGCTTTCCGAGTGGTGACGAAGTAAGAATACAATTGACCACTCCCTATCTTGCCCGTGGATGTCGTACAAGTCGACTAAGGGATATAATGTGTATATAAGATCTGAGCAAGAGAATGAAAACTCGATATAAAACCTATACCAACATATCTGACCAGTAAGGTATAGTAAGGTCAATTTCCCTCCAATAGTGGAGGAGGCCCAACAGTGAGACGTATATGTCGGCGATGGTGATGATGATGACTGTAATCGCTACGCTTGGTGAGCAGGTTGGCAGTTTAAGTAAGGTGCTTTAAGTTTCCCAGGAGAGAGCTGCTCCTTACACTCCTAGTGTGATCCTCAATCAATTCTAATGGTAAATATGGGTGGCGTCAATTGTGTTTTTATTTTGTCGTCATATGGAATATTTTCTTTTTTCTTTTTAAAGAGAAATGCACTAAGAAAATAATAATTGTATTGCAGGAGACTTTACAAACGTATATTTCAACGTACACAATTTACACATAGACTCGGAACAACAATTTGTGATCGCACAAAATATTGATCTGGTCTTGGATGTTCAAAGACTTTGACTTACCCATTATTAGTATTATCTTCATTAAGTTACAAAATACCTAATTCATTTTTAAATTTAATATAAATAAAATATTTAAAAATGTAAAAATCGTGTTGACGCATCGACAGCAAATACAGGGACCAAGCTGGCGGTGGTTAGGGCTGCAGAGAAAGGAACTCACAATACGCGCTGTGTTCAGTAACACCGCCTTCTGCATCAGACCCGTAATCCAACTACTTAACGCGAGCCTCTTTACCTTTAAGTGTTAATCGATCGGCTATTAAACAATTGGTCGAAATGACTATCGATACAACGATTGCTGATTTAGATCAAAATTTACCTAATATTTTATTTGTCTTTCACGATTATTATTATTGCAAAAAAATAGTGGCAAGGAGAGTTGAGATCAGGCATGCAGTTGGTCATAAAAATATTGAGAAATGTTTTTCCAATGTACATAATAGCACAAAAGTACATAATGTGTCCACCCCAAGTAATTGAGTTTAGAGTAGGGTGATGATAAAGCTTAATTTATATCTATGTAGTAGCGTAATAAGAATACAATGATCACCAATATCACCTTTCATTCCTCTCTTGGTGATCGTATTTGGAATGAGGCATGTTATCAGCTACATGTTACTTCATTCCAAGAAAACAAATCTCAAAACAAAGCCCTATATTAATACATCTGATAAGTGTAGTATGGTAGGTTAATTTCTATCCTATTGTGAAGGATGCTTGAGTCCAATAGTGGGACGTATATAAGCTGAGATGGTGATGATGAAATTTAAGTTGAATATCAGTTATGCGCTCAGCTTTGCCATTTAAGCCCCACTGAATATTCTACTTCAGTTTTTCTACGAGATTAACATATAAATGAATATGTAAAATTCATACTGGACATCCCGCCTAAATAATTCGTACTACTTTATGTGGTCGTATGTACATTAAAACGGGACGCTTGCATAACGCGAGGATTTTTTTATGTCAGAACACTTGCAGAACTGGATAAAACTATGAACTTCAAAGCAAAAAAGAGCAAATAACAAGGCCTTGAAAAGTTCTGCACAAGTAGGTAAAAATGTTAACTAAACACTTAAAAAAATATGTATTTCAAAAATGGGACATTTTGCCACGGCTCTGGGGACAACAGAACAGGAACAGCCTGAAAACGACATTGTCTTTAGGTACTATATATACTAATAGCATAAAGATGAAGTGTTTGTTTGATTGTTCGCGTGTGCAGCCGGCTCCATCGAATTATAAGACGTTGTCACGTCAAAACATGACGTATGCGGCGTTACCTCGCTCTGAGGCGTTCCATTTAAGTCTTGATCCATACAAAATATCTATCAAACAAATAAAATTAAAATTTTATTTTGAAAAATGAAACCATTCCATCAGTATTTTCTTATGACGTTGTCACGTTCAACTATCGTCAGTAAATCGACTTTACAGACAACCGATTTTTTAATATGACTCGCACTACACAATGTTTAAAAGTATCTGAAAAAAAAACGTAATATCGTCTGAAAACTGAAAATTACCAGAACACGCTGGGTTTTTTCAGGTAAATAAATAAAACAGAAATTGCCCTGGGCACTCGTCACGAAGATATAAACGTTGGGGATGAAATATAACCTCAACAACGAGTCCACTTGTGTAGTCTTATTGCGTGCATTATTTATGTACTTTACGACGGATGGTAGCAAGAGCTGGACTGGTTACATTTTATCGTGTACATTGTCAGGCTAACCTGCTACTCATCTCATATATTATTTCTAGTTTTCTAGTCATATATCTAGTTTTCTTTCTCTTGTCGTCTCATCTATATACATCTCTTAAGGCAATAAACTTCGACACAGATTGCGATATAAAATTCGGATATTAATAGCGGTCCTGCTCCAACTTTTACGGAGTTTTTTTGAAGTGAAACTTCTTTGCGCGCATGAGGGTAATTTTTTTACGGATGTAACGCGTTACGAAGATGTGCAGCATTTTTGTCGAGGAAGAGGGAGCGAACGATTGAGACCGATTGAGAGAGAGAGAGTGAGAAAGGGCGAACTTAGTACGAAACACAGCCATGGGGCGAGAGTAGGGAGCAAGTGAGTGAGAAAGATCGAGATTTTTTTTCGTCTTATTTTTTTTATTCTTCTTTTTTTAATACTGATAAAAAGCACATGGAACCAAAGAAGTTTCACTTCTGACATGCGTACTTAGTACTCACGCTATTTTTTTTTTATATTCACGCAGGTGCTCACGCTACTCTAATTTATTTCAGCTCATATTCATCCCGCTGTTAGACTTGACCCTTGTCTCCAATATGAGGACAGTTGACCTATTATATCATGCTGATTGACATGTTATCAACATGTCTAGCCAACATGGTATAATTTCGGTTCATATACGTCCCACTGCTGAGCTGTAGCTTCCTCCGTAATAAGAGGAATATTGATTTACGGTCTACGCTGAACAGATGGTTTGGTATAGGGCTTTTTTTTCCGGTGACCGGACCGGGGATTTAGTTTGGCACCCGCGGAGAGATTAGCCTTGCGACGGCGATTGGTGTCCCGGGAGCACGTCGATGGGAGAGGGTACTACTAGGGCTCCACTAATACCTTCGGGGAATTCCTTCAGGCCGGCCACTGAAGTCAAGAAACTCTGCACCGGTGGTCGGCCCAACGACGAAGGCGACGTGCTAAATGGGTGGGCAACGGGGCCGCGCGCCCCTTTGTTGCGCTGACCGTAACCCACCCAAAAAAAAGGGTTTTTTTCGAACTTTCCTTCTCTGGCATAGACGTTATATGGATATTAAATCCCTTAGTCGTCTTTTATGGCGTTCACGGGTAAGAAAGGGAGTGGTGAATTGTATTCTTACTCCGTCACCACACGGCAAATGCAGCATGGTATAATAGTACTTTATTTCGAGGTTCTCTTCACTTGCATAGCATTTTTATATACATACTAGTAACTTGCCCTCGCTTCGCTTCGATTTCAATCGCTTTACCCGCGTGGTACCCGTTCCTGTGGGAATATCGGGATAAAATATAGCCTACGTTACTCCCTGATATTATAGTTTTCCATTGCTGAAAGAATTTTTGAAATCGGTTCAGTGGTTTAAGCGTGAAAGCGTAACAAACAAACAAACAAATATCCTTGCTTTCGCATTTATAATATTAGTAAGGATTTTAGCCCTTAGTGGTCTTTTACGTGGTGAATTGTATTCTTACCCCATCACTACATCGAAAGAGTGACATAATAATCATTTGATCATGATGATTAATGATCGCCTAAGTGCTACCTAACGTATACTCACGTAACCGATCGATATTTTTATATGAGCGGTTATAAATTTAGTATTTTTTTCATCACACTTCTATTGCGTATAAACCTTGAATCAAAATATTCTACATAATATTATTTTATCTTGGTTCATATTTCTTGCGGCGGTATTTTGCACGGTGCTCTTATTTCCGAGTGAAGTGTAATGAAATGAGAAACGCTACACTATCTCCTTTAAACGTTATAAACGTGAAAAAATTGGAAATAGAGATGCTTGTGAACGATATAAAAAATTGTTTGATGTGAAAGTTTTCGTTTTATGAAAAAATTTTAACTTTCAAACAAAACTTTTTACGTTAAACAAACTTCAGATTATTATTAACTAGCAATACGCTCTCGCTTTGCTTCGGTTTCAGTCGCTTTACCCCTGTATTTAACATCTCTAATATCTTATAAAATACTAGCGGATCCAACGGACATTATTCTGTTCAAATAAAATAAAAGCAATTCCCTTTGAAATCGACAGCAGAGCCACCTACCGCGTCTAATTGTGAATCTAAAGCATTCTCGAATCCCCTTGAATACATACAGAAAATTTCATCAACATCGCTCCGGCCGTTTTACAGTACCGTAACTACAGTTTACGCGGCCTTTTTTTATGGTCTATGGTAAGCGCACAAGCCGTCCCTTCCGTCCAGGGTGACGAAAGGGCGGTGCTCACCCCTTAACCCACCGTATTTAAACCACCCCCCCTCTCCCCCGCCATTGCGCCGACCACCGGTACTGAACTCCTTGTTGTCCGTAGCCCTGCGGGTTATCTTTTCGGGTACCCTCCCTCCCTAAGGCCCCTCCAGAGACGACGCCTTCTCCTTCCGTAAGATGACTGCCTCACTTCTGTGAGTGGTCGCTGTCAGAAGACGTTTTAGTTTCTGATGCTATCAAGCATCTCCCTAGCGATGGTCGGTAGCGTGAGGTCGGCACCGATGCTTGCGACGAGTTCACGGCAGTACAGGGGGCCTGGGGTTCGATTCCTGGACAGGGCAAAATTTTATAAGGGCTTTATTAAAAGAAAAAGTATTAAAAAAGTATTAGAAAAGAAATTTTTAAAGTGATTAAGGCATAGGTAAATAACCGAGTGGGCATGAAAAAAAACTATAATTTTGACATAACAAACGGACACTTGAATTTTATTTATTTATATTTGGCTGCGTTTTCGCTTAGCTTTCCGAATATTGGATTGTAATACTACCTTTTCCTTTTTATATACTCCGAGCACAATACAACATTAATACAATTCATCATTCAGTTGCTACGGGAAAAATTGATTTACGAAATATGTTTAGATTTGAAAGTCGACCTCATATTATGCATAATAAAAGTTGGGGGTAATTATGATGATTCAGCGATTCCTATATTTTGGGTAGAACGAACGAACTCTTTGTTAATAATTTGTATCTGTGATGAATTTTTTGTACGTGCTCCAGTGTATTTGAGAATGGTTTAGATTAATAATTGCTCTCGGTAGGTGGCGATGCTATCGAATCCAAGGAGAATTTCTTTTATTTTATTTGTACAGAACAACGTCTGTTGGGCTGATCCAATTTAGTTCAATATAAAATCTTAAATTAACACGTCTAGTTAGCTTGTTATCATCATTATCTCATTATCTCAGCCCATATACATCTCACTGTTGGGCTTGGGACTGCTTCACTATGGGAGGGCAATACACTTACTATACCATACTGGTCAAACGAGTTAGCATAGGGTTTTGTTTCGAGTTTTCTTTCTCTTGTATAGATGTTATATACATATATCGCTTAGTCATCTTTTACGGTACCCACGGGCAAATGGGAGGGAGTGATGAATTGAATTCTTACTCGGTCACCATACGGATGAGCTAGCTATATTTGTATAACAGTAGTATTCATTTGTTATGAAATAAAAAAAAAACACGTAGCTATCATCATCATCATTATCATCATTATCTCGCTCTAATTGCAATTATTTGAAACTCGATTAACCGGACTAATTGTTGTTGGTAAGCATTCGGATAATCGAAAATCCGGATAATCGAATGTATTTTTTTTGACGTGACAACGTCTAATAAATCGATGAACGCTGGCTGCATGCATGAAAAAGTGTCCCGTTACGCTCATTGTCCCGTTACGCTCATTGTTTTATTATTAAGTAGTATCCGATTCAGCTGTACTAAAGCACGCCATCTATCGATGCGAAAGGATTTCAAATATATTCATTTAGTACAATGCGATTCAGCTAAACTGAACAGCGCTATCTATCGAGACTTACGGTAATTGCCGACCAAAGTATGCAGTCATTTCATCAATGTTTTGTTATGACGTTGTCACGTTAAACTATCGTCCGTAAACCGACTTTACAGACATGCATGTTAAGTTTCTAATTTTCTTTTTGGGGTAGGTTGCGGTCGGCGCACTCCTCGCACAACTCCGTCCGGGGCGATAGAGGGGCGTAAGCACGCACACCCGCAACCCACCCACGATGCACGTCGCCTTCGTCGTTGGGCGGATCACCGGAGCAGGGTGACTTGAGTAATCGAATGTATGAAAAACCTCCTTCGGTTTTGTGCATATGTATGTAGTATATACATAATTTTATGCGTTTATTAAAAGACGAATATATATATATATATATATATATATATATATATATATATATATACCGCGGAGCATGCACCTCAGAGCGGCGGGCGTAGCAATTACTAACTAAAACAATAATCAAACGCGTGAGGCAGCGATCCCGCAGGCGCGACAGACAAGTTCATGCTCCCATAAATTTGATTAATAGGTACAATAAGGTCGCAGTTGGTAGTCCAGATAATCGCGAATCCGTATAGCTGAGGGCCGAATAATCGAGTTTCAACTGCATTTGAGTTCTACTGTATCTTTCATAGTACATATTGTAAAAGTTTAAACAATAGTTTTATAACCGGCCGTTTGACGTCCTTGGAGACATAATTGTTTACTAGAGGACATCAGATGGAATGGCCCAGGTTGAGGTTAAGGCCCTCGTCTCAACATCATAATTGAAAGAGAATATAAGTTGAAGAGGAAAAATAATCAATTTTATAACGACATTCAACAATGTAATAACGTACATATTCTATGTTAATCGTTATTGATTTTTATATACTTAAGCGATATTGAAACAATATCATGATTCCCATTAAATATTTAAGCGACTAATGTGTCTCGTTTTATCTAAAAGTAAAATAACATTAGAACATAAACAGAATATACATGTTTTTTTTTTGTTCTAATTAGTTTGTTTTTTCCATACATCATCTTTCCGTGTGGTGAAGGAGTAAGAATACAATTCACCACTCCCTATCTTGCCCGTGGATGTCGTAAAAGACGACTAAGGTATATAATATGCACGTAACATCTGTGCAAGAGAAGGAAATCTCGAAATGAAACCTTATACCACCTTGTCTCAACAGCATGGTATAGTAGGTTAAATTCCCTCCCATTGTGGAGTAGACCCGAGCTCAACAGTGGGACGTATGCGGACTGCAATAATGATGATGATACATCATCGTTATTTCATTTTAGCTCATAAACGTCCCAATACTGGGCTCAAGCCTTCTCCAAGATAGAAGGGAAATTTACCTACTAATCCATGCCTGGTATAGAGTTTTAGTTTCGAGTTTGATAGTGGTAGGAACACACAGTCGACAGTTGTCTGTCTACAGCCGCGGGCTGATACGTCCGGGGTAGTACCACACTCTCGCATAAAATCGACGTATGAGTAGTAACAATTTATTACTGCGCTTCGTTCGATAATCGAGAGAGCCGGCAACTCAACTTATTAACCCACAACACACAAACATCCTGTTTGTGTGTGGTGGGTTTTAGTGATGACTTTGGTATCACCGAACCTTGGCACGTATTCACACTCTCTTCATGGTAGCAAACGTCCATGAGTGGTAGCGTTACTTACCATCAGATGTACTGATGGCTCGTTTGTCATCGTTTGCAATAAAAAAAATTAAACGCGGGTCGCGCACGAAGGGTTCCGTACCAGTATCTATAAAATAGGCAAAAAAATGGCGTTTATTGTATGGTCCCCCTTAAATATTTATTTTATTTAATTTTATTATTAAATTAAAAATACAATTGAGTATTTTGTGAATATTTCAAGTGTCAACCTGTTGCCATTATTGATATCGAGCAAAAGGGTAAAAAATCGCGTCTGTTGTATGGTAGGCCCCTTTAAATTTTTATTTTGTTTTTAGTATTTGTTGTTAAAAAAATATTGTTATTACAAATTATATATTTTTGTTGCCGCTACAGCAGAAATACATAATTTGTAAAAATTTCAATTATCTAGCTGTCGTGGTTTTGGAGGTACAGCCTGGTGACAGACAGACGGACAAACAGCGAAGTCTTAGTAATAGGGTCCCGTGTTTACTCTTTGGGTACAGAACACTTAAAAAGTTTTATTTGCCCTACAGATGGTATTTGGATATTTAATTCCATACTCGTCTTTTAGGACATCCACGGGCAAGAGAGGAGGTAGTGAATAGTATTTTTACTCCTTCATCACTCGAATACTATGCCATGCTGACCAGACAAGTTAACATAGTTTTTAATACCAACTTTTCCTTCCTTACGCTTATATTATCTGCACACATTTCCTAGTCGTCAATTCGCAGGAAATAAATATGATGCGATAAATTCCTACTTTCATGACAGGCAATTCCAAAACTATAGAGTATACGTCTCACTGCTGGGCTCTAGGCTCCTTCACTAGGAGGGAAATTGACCTTACTATACCATGCTGGTCAGATAGATTGGTATAGGATTTTGTTTCGAGTTTTCTCTTCCTTGCATAGATGTTATATGCGTATCGTATCCCTTAGTGGTGTTTTACGACATCCACGGGCAAGATAGGGAGTGGTGAATTGTATTCTTACTCCATCAACACACACATATTTCAGAGAAAACTTTTAATCGCTGTAATATTTCAGTTGATAGCTCAATATTCAATTAACGTTCAATTTCCTCGTCGAACTTGTACGTTAATTCATCAATGCGGTGATATCAAACAGTCTGACAGATCCAGGTCAAATGGATATGGCTGGAACGATTTATCCACTATTGTGACTCATAATAGTATTTAAGGTATTATAATAATTGATTCAAACATCGCGCGATATAGTCAATTTCAATCTCATTGTGAAGAAAACCCGTGCCTAATAGGGGGACTCATGTAGATTGAGATGACGAGTCTCTTCTGTTAAGCAGGAAGTTTGAAACTACCGTTTCAGTATCGCTGGTTCGAATCCCACGCAGGACAACACTTTGTGCGATCCACAAATTGTTGTTCTGAGTCTGAATGTAATTTGTGTCCATTAAACTATATGTTTGTAAAGGCCCTCGTAATATAAGGACTATGTCTTGTAAAAAAAAAAGAAATAATGGAACAAATATGAGCTGAAGAAATTAACCAAATATGCATGGTATAGTAGGTTAATTTCCTTCCTACTGCGCAGGAGGCTCAAACCCAACCGTGGGACGTCTTTGAGCTGCGAGAGATAAAACAATCAGAATAAAATTGAATCCTCAGCTATCAGCCTGCGTTGATTCATTAGTTACAGTGCAATTTGAAGCAATTACCATATATATTATCAAAACACAAAATATCTATAGTATATTGGATGATATTTACGCATAAGGAATTCTCAAGGTCAAACATAGTTACTATAATAGATATGTTCATTTTAAATTGGGATAGTTTAGAATTTACTAGGCTTAGCTTAAAGATAGTTGAAGACCTACAGAGTTCGTATAGTATTATTAACCAAGTCAATATTAACTATTAATAGCATTGGATTGTTATGGCGTGTATTAACGACCATTTATACGCAAATAATATTTTATAAGCAGTCACAAATACCAGATGTGCTTCGGGATATAAATTTAGACGTTATAATAGAGACTTTTAAAAGGGTTAAGGATGTAATGTAGTTAAAATACCAACAATAATTGCTAACCGATCTGCTGCTAGAGCATAATAGCTACGCTGGGTAGATCCACTAGGTTAGGCCTACGTTTGAAAATGGATGTCGATAGGCTAACGGATGGATAATAAAATTTGCCTTCGTTTCGTCTCAGCTCATACATGTCCCTCGGCTGAGCTTAAGCTTCCTCCCCAATAGGAGGGACATTGGCCTACTATACCATGCTAGTTAGACATGTTAGTATACAGTTTTATTTCGAGTTGTCATTCTCTTGCAGATATTTATATTTGTATATTCGTCTTTTACAACATCCACGGACAAGACAGGGAGTGTGTATTTTTAAAAGCTTTTATTTAACTTATCCTGTTAGTATGGGACAAATCTCGCGAGTTAAATTAGAGCCACTTCCTGGCGTTAGATTAGGTTGTAATTTGGTTTACTTACGTAACATCGGTGATAATGCAAAAATATGGTACCACGAAGCTGGTCTCAAGATGGCATTGGAAGGTGGCTATAGGCACTCCTCAACTAAACAAGTCTAAAGAACACCGTTCAAGAAACTAAACCGTCGAGTTTGGACTCGTTTGAATAGTCTTGACAAGCACTATTTCTTTGTTTTAGAGTATTTAAATAAAAGCTTGTTATTAATTTTTTTAATTAATATTTTTATTATATCATGTAATCATCACGTAAAATTCCTCTAATTGTTTGGTATGTTTCGTTACTTCAATGCTATTGAGTATTCAAGCAACAGCTTATTTTAGCCCGACTGCTTTTATAATAGCAGAATTGCATAGAGCACCACAGATTGCCATTCAACTTCTCTCTACCTTTTAAAAAAAAATCACTCAGAACAGCAGTATTTGGTATCAGTAGTACGCATGATCAGTAGAGAATATATCCCATGTTCCCTCTGAGCAACGTATTAGCTCACAGCTATTGTGCCTATGAAGTAGGCCTTACTATATGTGGTACACTATCCTCGTTCCGTATGGTGACGGAGTAAGAATACAATTCACCACCCCCTATCTTACCCGTGGGTGATCGTACGAGATGACTAATGGATATAAAACGCATATGACATCTATGCGAGAGAAGGAAAACACGAAATAAAACCCTATACCAATACGTCTGACCAGCGTGGTATGGTAGGTCGGTTGCCCTTCCATTGTGGAGGAGGCCCGAGCCCAACAGTGGGGCGTGTATGGGCTGAGATGATGATGATGATGATGATCCTCGTTCCGATATTCGCGGTCTCATCACGGCTCATATATATCCGACTGCTGGGCTTGAGTATCCTCTACAATAAGAGGGAAATAGGCCTACTATGCAGCGGGCGGTTTCCTTCCCTTGCATAGATGTGCCTGCATATTGTAATTTCTTAGTCGTCTTTTAAGACATCCACGGGCAAGATAGGGTGTGGTGAGTTCTATTCTTACTTCTTTACCACAAGGAAGACGTATATACACACATCTAATACAAACCATGTAGAGAGAATGAATGAAAGGAGACTAACAAGGAGAATTTTTAGCGGAAGTGTTGGAAGGGGAAGACCAAAGCGGACGTTCCACGATAAAATCGGAAACGTTCTTAAGAAAGGCCAGGTTAGAATGTAGTTAGCATGCATGAGGAGATTAATGAATGTGGAGGAGGCGAAAGTGGTGTGTCAAGATCGTAGCGGTGTGGAAGGAAATAGTCTCTGCCTACTCTTATCTATACCAATAAATAAAATTGGAGTGTCTGTTTGTAATGTCAAAATAATAGGCTTTTTTCATGCTCACACGGTTATTTGCACTATACATATGCCTAAAAACCATTTTATATTTTTTTTGTCTGTCTGTCTGTTTGTTCCGGGTAATCTTCAAAACGGCTGGACCGATTTCAAAAATTCTTTCACCAATGGAAAACTATAATATCAGGGAGTAAACTAGGCTATATTTTATCCTGGTATTCCCATGGGAACGGGAACAACGGGGATAAGGCGACAGAAACCGAAGCGAAGGCGGGTTGCTAGTGCGAAAGCGTGAGTAAATGTATCTATGTGTAATACAGACCAAATTAGCGTTAATCTTCGTTTTTTTTCAACTCCAGAAACAGTTCTCAATCTTAAGTCTTTTATTGCTGAAGTTTATTATATGCGAATAGATTCTGTTTGAAAGGAACACAATTCAACTCATAGTGAACTTCTGCGTCACAGGTTAATGATATACGGAATGAGTTCGTGGGCGATTTTATAAATATTTTGTTAAAAGAATATATTTGATGTAGTGAAGTATGGAGGCGTGATATTGAACTCTTATTGTATTAAGTATCTAGTTGTTTTAAGATAATGACCTACACTTGGTAAGAATTTTTTATTCTATTTTCTATTTGTTTATATAGTTTTTTTCCGAATATGTGAAAAAAAGGTATGGTTTTAACCAGTCTGTATTCAATGACCTGTCTATCAACATCCATTACTTTATTTAATACTAGCAACCCGCCCTCGCTTCGCTTCGGTTATAGGTTATAGTCGTTTTACCCGCGTAGTTACCGTTCCCGTGGGAATATCGGGATAAAATATAGCCTAGTTTACGCCCTGATATTATAGCTTTCCATTGGTGAAAGAATTTTTGAAATCGGTCCAGCCGTTTTGAAGATTACCCGGAACAAACAGACAGATAGACAAAATTTATTTAATTGCTATTTTAGGCATAGGTGTCGTGCAAATAACCGTGTGAGCATAAAAAAAGCCTATTATTTCGACATTACAAACAGACACTCTAATTTTATTTATTGGTATAGACTAGCAACCCGTCCTAGCTTTGCTGCGGTTACAGTTACCTTATCCGCATAGTTCCCGTGGGAATAGCGGGCTAAAATATAAATAGCCTAATTTACTCCTTATATAGCCTGGTAATAAAATGTTATTAAAAATGTAAATATCCCAAATTATATGTATTCCAACATCATCTTGTTTTCAACAATACTTCTTTCGTTATTACTATCATTTTGCATTATGTATTATCTAAGTAGATATTTTTTTTTTTTATTGCAAACGGTGGCAAACGAGCAAACAGTACACCTGATGGTAAGTGTTGCTGCCGCTCAGGGACCTTTACAGGGCCGTTGCCTACCGCGAAGAAAGCGAAGGGAGTGTGAATGCGTGCATTGAGGCTCGGTGATACCAAGGGCACCACCTCCCCTCCACACGCAATCACCCTCAGAAAGTTGGGCTTCCGGCTCTCTCGCTCACCGAACGAAGCGCAGTAACAAATTGCTACTACTCAGACGTCGATTTTCTGCGAGAGCATGGTACTGCCCCGGACGGACCGGCCCGCGGCTGTAGACAGATAACTGTCGACATTGTGGTCCTACCACTCCTAAATTAGATAAGTATCCCTATACACTATGTATGTATATGGGTATAATAACTCACCCTATTGTTGCTTTCAATTTTCTTATATGTTTTCTATAACCCAATTACGTACAGTAAGGAAGTACGCACGATTCTATAAACGCGATAAAAGCCGTAAAAATAGTTTTATTTATATAACTTCCAACACAGTTCATATACCTATGTTCCACTGCTGGGGTCGAGCCTCCTCCACAATAGGAGGGAAAACTAACCTATGACTGATCAGACAGGTTGGTATAGGGTTTTGTTTCGAATTTTCCATCTCTTGGATAGATGTTATATGCTTAATAAATCCCTTAGTGGTCTTTTATATATTATAGCTTTCCATTGGTGAAAGAATTTTTGAAATCGGTCCAGCCGTTTTGAAGATTACCCGGAACAAACAGACAGACAGACAGACAAAAAAATTTTAATTGCTATTTTAGGCATAGGTGTCGTGCAAATAACCGTGTGAGCATGAAAAAAGCCTATTATTTTGACATTACAAACAGACACTCCAATTTTATTCATTGGTATAGATATAGATAATGAGATACATAAAACTGTCCACAACAAAGCTTCCGATAGTTTCGTTGAACGACAAAGTATCAATCACGTAATCTTACATCATGGCTCCAGAATCAATTTACATAAAATTTGCGAAGACATGCTTTAGTAAAATCAGAAACAGGTTTTGTAAAAGATGCTCATGCCTCGAGTTAGGTTCTTGCTTTAAAAGAAGTCTTATGTATTGTGATGTAAAACGGAAGCAAAGCGGATTGTACTTTACGAGTAGAGGAACCATCAATCTCCGTGTATAATATAAATAATAGTTCAATAAAACTAAACAAATACGCTTTTAAAGAAAATCCAACTAAAAAATAGAAAATAAATTTTTAATAATTTGAATTAAGAATAGTGTATATAAGAAAAAAAAATTGTAAAAAAAGCGTGGGGTGCATGTTGTCAATAGTTATAAATATTTTATTGACAGATATGAGTAGAAGGATTATCATTTTGATAATATCTTAAAAAGCACCCCATGCTTTTTTTACAATAAAAATATTTATTTCTTATATACACTATTCTTAATTAAAATTTTTTAAAATTTATTTTCTATTTTTTAGTTGGATTTTCTTTAAAAGCGTATTTTTTAGTTTTTTTGAACTATTATTCATTTCTCATTTTTTAGTTGATTTTTCGCTAATCCTGATTATCTTAGTAAGGACAACGGGTCAACTTGTCATCGGTCCTTAATAAGTACGCCAAATTTCGAGTAAAGCCGACGTTTTGAAGGGGGTCAAAATCATGTTCAAAGATTCCGTTACATACTAACATACATGCGTCTGAAGCTAATAAAAGCGTATTAATAAAAATCTAACAAAAACCATAGTGGCATATGCTATGCTGGCAAGGTGCTGTGCGGCTGCGTTTATCGTAACTGCACGGCACCTTGCCAGCTGCACGCTTCTTATTTATTGACTAATTAGTCAATTTTTCTTCATGTCTCTCGCGTTGTATAGGAGGGAAGTGGAATCAATCTCTTCCAACTTCTTCTGTTTGACTTTTCTAATTACATTAGCTGCGGGTCTCAAGACGATTAAAATCATTTCCCGGGACTGCCTGAGGGTCAAACCTCGGTGTGATTTATGGAGAGCATTGTGAATCCTGGCTTAGAGGAGTTAGGGAGCATGTGTAGTGGGATTAGTCCAAAAAAATATGCTGGAAGGCGTTTGATTCAAAGGAGACGAGTGCAAACGTTATGTTCTTGCATAGATATATTAGATATTATATCCTTATTCTAACCTGACAGACGTTGTTCTGTTCAAATAAAATAAAAGGAATTCTCCTTGGAATTGACAGCAGCATCACTTACCGGGTCCAATTGTGAATCTAAACTATTCTTGAATCCCCTTGAACACACAAAAAATTTCATCAACATCGGTCCAGCCGTTTACTACTACTCCAGTTCAGTGACATACAAATATACACAAGAAATATATATATAAAGATAAATAGGGAAATGTACAATAAATACTTGTATAAATGTAACACAAATGAATTTAAATGGGTATTAAACTTATTTAATGAAAGTTAAAGTTCTTTTTAACAAGTTTCTATTTCAATGCACAAATCGGCTGAAGTTGAGTGTTCGGGTGGTTTCAGTAATAAATATACGAACCAGTTTGAATGAACGATTTCCTACTTCAAAACAAAGTGTGAAACGGAACTTATAATAGCTACAGAAATGATTGATTTGTATTTCAATGTATTCAGGATATTATTCAATATGCTTGAGCGCAATTCAAAGTATGTTTTATAAAAGTAAATTGAGAAATAATAAAATAAATTTTTAACGTGTTGGCGAGAGGCCAGTTTAAGACTAACAGAAGCATGCTTAAGGACTGTGATAAATATGAATGAAGCGGGAGTGTTATTTTAGGAGCCTGATTAGTGGTTATCGTTAGTTTCTGCATACCCCTTTGGAAATCGCTTTATATCTATATTCGTCCATCCATCTATCAGTCTTTTTTTGTTGTTGATAGTCTACCACTATCGTTAGGATCCAGTCCGCCCAATTAAAATTAAAATCATTTATTATGTCGCTGCTTTGCGAAAAAAAACTAAAATTAAAACCGGTCAATGCAACCTGAGCTACCGTAACTCTTGGCGTAAAAACACCGACAAAAGAACATTTTCTATACATAAAACCTAGCTAGATCGATTTTTTGGACCCGAATTCTCTAGTATGCCAAGTTTCATCAAAATCGTTAGTGCCGTTTCCGAGATCCTGAAAATATATATATATTTACAAGAATTGCTCGTTTAAAGATATAAGATTACATACAACAACATGCTTATTAATAGCCTTTCGAAATATGATATGATAGAAACAAATATAATGAATTATGGTTGGACCAGAACCCGCAAGCGCCACCCGATCACGCCTTAACCACTAGAGCAGTGATCACTCCCCTCAGTCATAATCATAATGGAGGGAAGGGAGTGACCCGCTCCTCGTAGCTACCGCAAGCAGACCTTTCAGTGCCCAAAACCCATACCAATTGCCACAAACATAAACTACAAGGTAAAGTAAGAAATTCGCTTGACAAAACACGCTACGTTTTACAATAATAATATCAACAATAAAATAAACGTGTGCGTAATACCTTTCATTGATGAATGAGGAGCTGCTCATAACCAGTCTGTGTTATCATCAAGATGATCTATCCAAGGCGACGGATGGGCGGCGTGCAGCCCCATAACATACCGTATTCTCTTCTCATCACCATCGAGCTGACCATTGGTACCGATTCCTTGCCATCCATGGCCGGCCCGGTGGATTATCCTTTCGGGTACTGTCTCCTTCGATGTCAGCGGGGAGTTGCCTTCAGTCCATCTACTAACCTATCTAAATCCACTATTTAGGATACGATTCTCCACAAAAGAGGATAATGTCATGGTACCATCAGCACATAGGTAGATGTTCGCAGTTGTTATGATAACAAGCTGTAGTCTAGTTTTAACTGGGATTTGCGACTCGCATGTGTAGAGGTAGCTAAAGAATTGGTTTTTAACGTAAGTAAACCTTTTATATGCTTGTAAAGTAATAAAATGAAAAGGTGGGCAGTTATTGTCATGAGTTGGTTATAATTTTTTTATTAGTGGGTTATGATCGAATCAATCTCGGCTGGATCATTCGATGTAACAACAGAGTAGCATTAGACAAAATTTTGAATTCGAGCCGGGTAAGTTTATTGCCGCTAAATGCTAAGTATTTTCAACTTTTGGACTTTTTATTTTCTGTGTGGCGACTAAATAAGAATATAATTCACCGTCTTTTACGACACTCCTTATCTTGCCCATGGGTGTCGTAAAAGTCGACTAAGGGATAAGATTATTCAATAAATATTTATTTTTATTAGTATACACTATAGGTATGTGTTTAGGTTACCTAATAATTTATTTTGAGCTCACTACATGGCTTTATATAAAAATTAAAAACAGGTTATGGTTTCGTTACACAAATGTACATATCGAAGCGTGGCGTTAACGCCACGCCAACGATGAGGTTCACCTCGCCTATGTGTGATGATGAAGTTTCATATCAAAAAGATTGTATTTTTATTCTTTTATCACATGGAGTCATAATTGCTAGACAATAACAATTCAGGTCAAATTATAACCACAGACAATCGGAAATAGATAAATAAGTTTTAAATAACTAAATAATTTATCAATCCATCGGATAACATGTTGGCGTCCATTTAATGCGTAATTTATGGCATACATCATTTATTTCTCATTAAATAAAGCTACGCTGCGTTTGATGTTATTTAGGTAACTATTCTCTTGATTAATTTAATAGTTAGATATTCAATATTGATATGTTTGTAAAAGTTTCCGTTGTTTATAGAAGTTTTTATTAGGGCTTGGTATTGCGTGTCTGTCTGATTTTCTATGTTGATGTTTAGCAATCGATCAGAGTTTACGTGTGTGTGCTAATTTTGGATTTTCTTCAATACTTTCATGGGTAATGTCGGTTGAAAGAACTTTTGACTTGCATTGCTTTATTTCTCTTTGTATTATTCTGTTTTATTTATTTTCTGTGTGGTGAGGGAGTAAGAATACAATTCCTCATTTTGTTCGTGGGTATTCAAAACACAACATGCTCATAATATCTATGCAAGAGATGGCAAACTCTTAATAAAATCAACCCGTCGGGCCAGCATTATATAATATATCAATTTCCCTCCTATTGTAGAGGAGGGCTTGTGCCCAACAGTGGGACATAAATGAGCTGACTGAAGACTAAATAGTTTGTTTTTATGGTTTTTTTTGTAGACATTCGAATTTTTTATATGACCATAGTTGCTAGCTGTAGATGGCTGTGACAACTTTATCTGGACTGTTGAGTAAGCGCTAAGGGCTCTCAACCGAAAAAGTAGAATCAAACTAAATAATAGACCAAGATAGACGATCGATTTTGATCACGTGATTGCTATGCAGAAAATAGAGATAGCGTTATCTCTCGAGTTACTCAAAACTATTTAAATTTGTGCATTGGCACATTATTACTACCTACATTTTTAAATTTGTAGTCACGTAACATCCATTGCTTTTGTAGACTACCAAACAGGGCATAATGGTCAGCAATTCATATCTAAAATATTATTTATCCTTTTCCCTTCAGTCCTTAATATTTAGTCATGTAAATAGAAAATAGTAATTGATAAACTTTATTTGTCATATCATCCGTGGTTATGACGACGGTGATCGAGTAGAATTCTTATCATATTGTTATTAATTTTTGCCTGATTTTTAAGATTCAGATTCTACTAATTTTTATAGCAACATTGTACTTTTTTGACCAAACCATGGAAGTAATAAGTACTACGTACAAGTATTACTTCCATGGACCAAACAGACTATCTGACATAATAATGACGGTTTTATTTGACGTATATACACTAAAATATCTGATTGACCGAGCTTCGCTCGGAATATTTTTGTTGTATTTTTGTCGAATTTATTTAGATGTATATTAATAAAGAATAAACATTAAATAATGAAAAAAATATTTTACAACAATTACAAAAAGAGAATAATAATAACACTGAGATTCGATCCGATGCTGTTTGAATGCCAAAACAATACAAAAAGAGAACTGAACAACTTCCCAACTGAGCTATCGTAACACATGACGTTGACAACGAAATTTCTTCTTCTTCTTAGTTAATGGCAATGAGTTACAATAATATGAGCTATTGGTGCCAGTGTCGAGTATATTGATTATTATTCACGTCTTTAGTCTTAGTCTTTCAGTCAGTCGTTAGCATGACTTGGTGCTGATACAAGTCATGCGTCTCAGGAAATTTGGGCAGAATGTCAAAATGCACGTAATTTACTATTATATAATTTTCACTACATTTCAGAATTTTATCTGCATTATATTACATAAAATATCAGCAAAATTATTGAATATAACACTTTAAAACACTAAAATAATGAAAAGAATATAAAAGCGTTACATGACATTTTGACATTCACGTCAAAAGTCGACAACGAAATTTGAATTCATATTCTTTTAAAATTTAATGTCATTGTATTGATTTGCTAAAAACACCGACAAAATAACATTTTCTATAAATAAAACCTAGCTAGATCGATTTTTTGGACCCGAACCCACTTTTTTTTTTCCTCAAGGGGTATTCCGTCGGGCCGACCACTGACGACAAGCCACCCTGCTGCTGCATCGTTGGGCCGTGATTTAAATCACCACGATTACATAACAATTGGAGGACAGGGGCGGCGTAGGTGCGACTACCTGCGCCTCACTTCACTCTAGCCGAGGCCGTGGGTGACGTGACCGGGAATTAATCCGTCACCCGCCGAGAGGCCGACCGCGTGAGAAAAGACCGACGTCCTCCCCGAGGGGGGAACGGCGGCCGTGGAGAGGGAACTTCCCAGAGGGTATTCCGTCGGACCGACCACTGACGTCAAGTCACCCTACGTCGGTGGTTGGTCCAATGACGAAGGCGACGTGTCGCGCGGGTGGGTTACGGGCGTGCATGCTTACGCCCCTCTGTCGCTCCGGACGGAGTGGTGCAAGGAGCGCGCTGCCCGTAACCCACCTCCAAAAAAAAAAACTGGAGTAAGAATACAATTCACCAGAATAGTATTCTTACTTCGTCCCCAGACCAGTCGGCAATATCTATCAAAAAATCATTATTTCTAAATTTAGTAGAAATTTGGCAGTTATGAACTTACGATATGGGCTAGAATTTTCTATAGAATATAGACGAGTAATATCATAAACGTTTCCAAGAAGCAAGCAATATTGGCCTCACATTAAAAGAGTGTTACCTACTTTTCTTCAGTTATTTTTCTTTAATACCACGAGAATATTGCGCTAAGAATATATAATTTTCAGTCGAATAAATCTTTTATGATGATATTGCTTCTAATATTACGTATCTGTAAACTCTTTATTGTTCATTCTAACAGTTCGAGGTTATTAAAATCTATTACATATACCTTCCTTGTGATGACGGAGTAAGAATATAATTCACCACGCCATATCTTGCCCGTAGATGTCGTAAGAGACGACTAAGGGATATAGTACGCATATTACATCTATGCAAGAGAAGGAAAACTCGAAATGAAATCCTGTACCAACCCGTCTGACCAGCATGGTAAAGTCAATTGCGCAACAATACATACGTTACAGCGATATACGTTGTGATGATGATTATAAATTTTACTAGGCCAATTACCTTAGTTTCACTCGCGTAGTTCTCGTTCCCGTAAGAATACGGCAATAAAGTATTTTGTATTATCAGCGAATAACATACGTTTGTCGCTGATAATGTAGCTTTCCATTGGTGAAAGAATATTTAAAATTAATTTAGTAATTTAGGCTTGGAAGCGTATCCAAAAGGGTAACCTGTCTGGTGGACCACAAGTGTTAAGGATTCGATGCCAGTGGTCAGCCCAATGGCTATGGGTAGGGCATACGGCGGGTTATGGGGTCGCGCGCTGCCTTTCCTTCGCCCCAGATGGTCCTTATAAAGACATCTACACGGTAGTAAAATATTATCAAAATCGATGTAGCCGTTTTGAAGATTACCCAGAATAAACCGAAAAAAATAAACTGGTTTTTAGGCGTGAGTATCATTCAAATAACCACGTGAGCATGAAAAAATCTATTATTTTGACATAATTACACTTCAATTTTATTTATTTGTATAGATTAACGATATTTGGTTCAGTAGTTTAAGCGTGAAAGCGAAACAAACAAACAAACTTACTTTCGCATTTATAATATTAATAAGGATACTACTGCCGTTTGGTGACGGAATAAAAATACAATTCACCACTCCCTATCTTGCCCGTGGATGTCGTAAAAGACTACTAAGGGATATAATAGGCATATAACATATAGATGTGGGCATGTATGAGGGCAATAGACCTTAGTTTACCATGCTGGTCAGACAGGTTGATATAGGGTTTTATTTCGAGTTTTCCTTCTCTTGCATAGATGTTATATGCTTATTATATCTCTAGTCTTTAATTCATTCATTCAATAATTTATCATTACCAATCAACCAATAATTCATTATCAGCATCACAGCCCATATATGTACGTCCCACTACTGGGCTCGAGCCTCCTTTATAATAGAGGGATATTGATCTACTCTACCGCACTGGTCAGACCGGTTATCAACAATTATTGGGCAATGTATATTAAGAAGTAGCTACTGCAAAACGGTGTCTCACCAGGTGGACTGATAACAAAATAAAAATAGGGAAGTAGACTGTATTTTTTAGAATTATCTTAGAGAACTCTAGGTATAACGAATTAAAAAACCTACTAAATAAAAAAAATATATATTCTATCTCTAAATGCATCACACCGGAGCTAATACTATATTATGTTGTATGCGTGCAATTTTATTTCAAAAACTAGCAACCCGCCCTTTTTTCGCTTCGGTTTTAGTCATTTTACCCGCGTAGTTCCCGTGGGGATACCGGGATAAAATATAGCCTAGGTTACTCCCTGATATTATAGGTTTCCATTGGTGAAAGAATTTTTGAAATCGGTCTAGCCGTTTTGAAGATTACCCGGAACAAACAGACAGACAGACAAACATTTTTTAATCTGTATTTTAGGCATAGGTGTCGTGCAAATAGCCGTGTGAGCATGAAAAAAGCCTATTATTTTGACATTACAAACAGACACTCCAATTTTATTTATTGATATAGATATAGATGAAAAAAATAAATGGCAGCCCGCAGAGTTTCTTGTCGGATTTTCTCAACTTATGGCCGCGTTCCGATCCAATGGTAGATTATTGTATTGTGTTCAAACGATGTATAAATTTGACAATATGTAAGTGCCCTTAAGGGGCCTATTTTGGGGGGCGAGGCCGGAGCACCTCCTCGTGGTGCTCCCTGGTAATGTCCATTTGGACGTCATGCGGCCATTTGGACGGCCAAGATTCCGGCAGGGGGGGGGTCTCCGCGTGCGGCTCTGGTGGCAGAGCGCACGGCGGATCTGACCCGGGGCCAATGGGGCGGATGTGCCTCATGGCACTCCGTCGCCAGGGACGGTTGCGTCACGGCCCGGGGGCGTGACGGGTCGGTCACTCGCGAGCGGCCAGACCCGGAAGGCCCAAACCGTAATCCTGAGCAGGGGGGTCAGGACCGGGGGTCTTCGGACCGCGGGGAAGAAAACCCCTATAAAAAATTACCCCAATCTTAAGTTTGGCCACTCGGCGAGGAGATGTATGACTGGTGGGTTAAGAAGCGCGTGAGCGTCCAGTCGTTAGAGTGGTAGTCAAGGCAAGACTCAAAAACGTCCAAAAAAATGGCAGAAGTTAATACAAGTAACACTTCACCAGAGGGTCCCGGCCAGGCCGGGGAATCCCTTGCTGTGCCGGTGCTTGCGCGCGACGTCCATTTGGAGTCGCGCCCAAGTCCCGGCACAGTCAGTCCCCAATCGTATGGGTGGGGGACAACTACTGCCTCAGAAGCCGAGAGCCCGGCTCAACACCAAGTGGCTCAGGGGGGGAGGGGGAACGAGGAGGAGGTGCAGGTGCGGAAGAAGACCCGAAGGACAAAGCCGAGGCGTTCCGCCGCTGCACGAGCCCGCATTAGCGCCAATGCATCGAAGGCGTGGCGGGCGCGGATGAAGGCTGAAGCCATTGCCGCACGCGACGAAGGCGGCAGCATTGCTGCTGCAGGGCCGTCGCGGGACGGGGGTGGCGTTGCTGCCCAGCCGTCGGAAGAGAGGATGGAGACCACTGCAGGGCCGCCGCGTGAGGAGAGCGGCAGCAGCAGCGGGTCCGAGCACGAGGGCGGCATTGCCGCAGAGCCGTGCATGAGGTTAGCAGGCGAAAGCTCCGAGCTGTCGAGCGATGAGGGCGGCATTGCCGCAGAGCCGTCGCAGGATGAGGGCGGCAGTGCCGCAGGGCCATCAGAGCGTCAGGAGACGGATGCGGCATCGGAGATGGTGCTGACGGACGTGGGCGGAAGTGCCGCAGAGCCGTCCGCCGAGGAGAGCAGCACCCCTTGGGTGCTAGTCGGCCGGAGTAGGGACGAGGACCGGAGTAGGCAGATGCTAGGCGCGCCGTCGGTTGAGGGTGCAGTTAGGTCGTCGTCGTTGCCGTCGTCGCCGTCGTCGTCGTCGTCGCCGAGGAGGGGGACGGAGGGGGCTGCGGGGGCGCCGGCTCCAGCCCCAAAAGCGAGGAAGAGGGAGGAGGCCCTCCCCCCGAGACCCTGGAAGCGCCCCCTGCAAGAGGGTGGCCGCTCCAACACCGACTCGGAGGGGAGTTCCATAATCATGCCTCCTCCCAAGGTCCCGACCATGCGCCGGGGGCGTAGAGGCCGAGGATCGGTGGTGGTGGCGTGGCCGGGGACACCGGGTCCGGCCGGCCACGGTGGCGAGGTGGCGGCCCTCCAGGCCGCGAACGCCCGCCTTAGTGAGGAGGTCTCCGGCTTGCGGGAACGCAACCGCAAGCTGGAGACGGAGCTATCGGCGGTGCGACGGGAGAACCGCGGGTTGGCCAAGGAGATGGCCGACCTGCGGGCCCAGTTCGCGCGCCTGGCGCCGGCCGCGCCGCCTGTGCCAGCCTCGCCACCGAAACGGGCTGCGCCGGGGAGGGCGGGCCCGTCGTCTGCGCCCGTGGCGCTGGCTGCGCCCGTCGCGGCTGCTGCGCCAGCTGCACCCGTCGCGGCTTCGGCGCTTCCTCCCCTCGTCGTGGTCCCTCCGCCGGCTCGTGGCCGCGGGAGACCTCGGAGGGGGGAGGAGCCGCCGCCCGACGAGGTGCACGGCGTGTCGGAGTCGGCGGTACGCGTGATCCTAGCCCGAGTAGGGGTGATGGTGGATGCGCGTATCGCCGCCGTAGCGGCCAGAAGCGGAGAGCGGCGGCCAAGAGTGCCGCCGTGGCCGCCGCTCCCCAGGCGGGAGCCGGCAGAAAGGGGAAGAAAAGGTCGCGCAGGGGCCTCAAGTCGCCGAAGACGGCCGCGGTGGTCATCACCGTGCTGCCTGAGGCGGCTGAGAGGGGCCTCAACTATGAGGCCGTCCTAAAACGCGCCCGGCGGGAGCTGGATGTCTCCGGTATCGGGGGCGTCGAGGCGAGGACCCGCAAGGCCCGGACAGGGGCTCGAATACTCGAGTTCCCTGGGGCCGAGGGCGCGAAGACGGCCGATAGTTTGGCCACGATGTTGAGGGGGCTGTTCGGGCCGGAGGATGGTGTCCGAATCGCCAGGCCTGTCAAGTGCGCAGAGATGCGCCTGACGGGCTTGGACGATTCCGTGACGGTGGAGGACGTCCGGGAGGCCATTATGGCGCGTACCGGATGTGCCTCGGACACCGTCCGGATTGGCACCATCCGCACTGGTCCGGGCGGCGTCGGTGCTGCCTGGGTGCAGTGTCCGGTGGAGTCGGTCAAGCAATTGGCCGACTCAGGCAGGCTCCTCGTGGGCTGGAGCTCGGCGCGGGTAACCGTGCTAGAGCCCCGGCCCGCGAGGTGTTACAAATGCATGGCGGTCGGGCATACCCGACCGACATGCAAAAACTGCTTTGACTGCAGCGGGCTATGTTTCCGTTGCGGTCAGACCGGACACCAGGCGGCATCGTGCTCTGCGGTGCCCCACTGCCCCGCGTGTGCGGCAGGCAATAGGTCTGCCAAACACCGCATGGGCTCTGGGGACTGCAGACCCCCGGCATCGGCCCCGAAGGGGCGGGACGGCCCATCGACCGGGCCAGTCCCCGCTCCGAGCGCGGCCCGATCGCCCGTCAGCGCGGAGGAGGTGACGATGGATACGGACCGTTAATGGACCCCGTATCCATTCGTCTCCTCCAGGCCAACCTCAACCACACCGCCGGTGCGCAGGACGTGTTCCTGCAAGCCATGGCGGAGTGGTTGATAGGAGTAGCCGTAGCCGCGGAGCCGTACGTGGTGCCCGACCGGCCTAACTGGTTGGGTAGCACCGATGGCACCGTGGCAATCGTCGCCTCCACGTCGTGGCCTTCGTCGCCTCTGACCCTTAGGGACAGGGGCGTCGGATACGTCGCGGCGGACTGGGGGGAGATTACGCTCCTCGGAGTCTATCTCTCCCCTAACTGGAGTGTGACCGATTTCGAGGCCTCCCTCACCATCATGGAGGCCTCGTTACGGCGAATGGCATCGCGCCAGGTCTTCGTCTTGGGGGACTTCAACGCCAAGTCCGTGGCGTGGGGGTCTCCCCGGACGAACGACCGAGGACGGGCGATCGAGGAGTGGGCGGCGGCACTGGGCCTCTGTTTGCTGAACAGGGGCTCGGTGCATACGTGCGTGTGACAACGGGGCGGGTCGATAGTGGACCTTTCGTTCGCTAGCCCCGAGGTCGCCGCACGCGTGGGGAGCTGGCGCGTCGTGGAGGAGGTGGAGACCTTGTCGGACCACCGGTATATCCGGATGGAGGTCTCCTCGGTAATCCCGACGCCCAGCAGGGGTCACGGGGCGGATGGACGTCCTGCGTTCCCGCGATGGGCTGTGGGTCGCTTAGACCGGGACCAGCTGGCGGAGACAGCCATCGTTTACTCGTGGCTGTCCTCTGCCAACCAGTCGGACGAGGTGGACGCCGAGGCTGGCCGCATCCGCAGTGCGTTGACGCAGATCTGCGATGCGGCCATGCCCCGGGTACGGCGTCCGCCCCCGAGGAGGGCGGTCCACTGGTGGTCCCGGGAGCTGGCGGATCTCCGGGCCGCGTGCATTCGCGCCCGGAGGGCCTACACCCGCAGCCGGCGGCGGCAACGCGACGCGGAGCGGGAGGCCTTGCTGTATGAGGGCTACCGCAATGCGCGGTCGGCCTTCAGGCTGGCCGTCCGCTCCGCCAAGGACGTCAGTCGGCAGGAGATGGTGGACGGTCTCGATCGTGACCCCTGGGGACGCCCCTATCGCGCGGTGCTGAATAAGCTCCGCGCGCGGGGCCTTCCCCTCACCGAGACTCTCCAGCCCAGCCTTCTCACCCGGGTCGTCGAGGACCTGTTCCCGCGGCGGGCGGAACACACGCCCCCGGTCATGGCTCCGCCAGACACTGACCGGGAGGCCGACGACGACAGTGTTCCGCCCATCACGGAACCCGAGATGGGAGTGGCGGTGGGGCGCATGTGCGCAAAGTCCACCGCCCCCGGGCCCGACGGTGTTCCGAACCGCGTGTTGGGCCGCTGCCGGCCATCGCTAGGGCGATGGTCGACAGCGTCAGGAACTGGGACGCGGTCGCAGCCTTCTGCGAGACAGTGATCTCGCAGAAGGAGGCGGCGGATCGTCTGCGCGTGGAGCGCAGCCTCGATGAGGAGATCCGCCGCCGGCGACTGGGGCGGCGCAGGCGCAACTATCTGCGCCTCATGCCGCCCTAGCCGAGGCCGCGGGTGACGTGACCGGGGATTAGTCCGTCACCCGCCGAGAGGCCGACCGCGTGAGGAAAGACCGACGTCCTCCCCGAGGGGGGGACGTCGGTCGATGGGAGGGTACCCCGCGTAGGGGGTATTCCGTCGGGCCGACCACTGACGACAAGTAAACCTGCTCCGGTGGTCGGCCCAATGACGAAGGCGAGGTGGTTTTCGGGTGGGTTGCGGGAGTTGCGTTCTTAAGCCCCTCTGTCGCCCCGGACAGAGTGGTGCGGAGACGCGCCGACCGCGACCCACCCAAAAAAAAAAAAAAAAAAAAAAAAAAAAAAGGCGCCTATTTTCCCTATTTCGATTTAATTGCCGCTTAGTGACGGAGTAAGAATACAATTTACCACTCACTATCTTGCAAAAGACGACTAAGGGATATAATATGGACATAAGATCTGTGCAAGAGAAGAAAACCTCGAAATGAAACCCTATACCAACATGTCTAACCAGCATGGTATAGTAAGTCAAATTTCCTCCCATTGTGGAGGAGGCCTGAACCCAACAGTGGAACGTGTATGGGCTGCGATGATGATGATGAATTTGATCTAATAAAAGACGTTACGCTGATGGATATTATTAAAATTATCCTAAAACAAAGGGAATGTATCTCAACTGTACTGAATACTATCAAGCCAAATATTTTTTGAGGGTGTCGTAAAAACAGATTAAGAGCTGATACACACTGACTAAAACTGACCTATGCCAATTTCGCTAAGTGAAGTGTGGTCAATGACTACATTCCAAGGACAGTTGATGCCAGGCTATAATAGCCGATTGTAAATATTGCTTTATATTTTGCTCTTCTCCCTGTATACGAAAGACAAGATGATATTATCATCCTTATAAGGATGCAAATATCGAAACCAAAAACATCGATATACAAAAAACATCGCCCTGAAAACATCGATGTATCGAAACATCGATGTTTTTCGGAAATCTATGCGATGAGCTTTTTTTAGGTAAATCAAACATTTCTCTTACATGAAACACCAACATTTTCGTGATGTGAGGACCTTTTTTTTGCAGGCTCTGCTAAAAGTACCATACACTATTTTACATCATGCAGGCAAAACATCGATGTCAAAACATCGTATAAAATAACATCGATACATCGATGTTTTACAATAGTGAACATCAATGGCAAACGTCAATGTTTTTTATTGAAACATCGATATTTCAAAAACATCGTTGTATCGTTTGCATCCCTACACCCTAAACAGATGGAGAGAGAGATTAGGAAGATTCTAAAACACTCAAACTGAATAAATTAGTTATTGTGTAGTATTGAACTTAAGAGTATGGAACAATTTATGTCCTATTATGAAAAAGAAAATATAGTAAAAAGCAGTAAAAAATAGAAAATATAACTTACTTGATGAATAATATAATACCGGTCTTCTCAATCTGCCTGCGGACTCCCTTCCATGACGCTCCCATGCTGTGCTGCTGTTTCTTGGTGAGCGGACACCTAGGGTCAGCAGGCGGAGGAGGTTGGTTGAAAGGATCGTGTCTCGTTTCCGAAGTTGCTAGCTTCGTTAACTCACAACCCATTTTCACTAAATATATTTTGGAGTTCACAGATTAAAAGGCTAGTTTCCAAATATTAAATAAATATTTCTTAATTGAACACTAAAATTAAATTATCCCCGTCATATTTTTAAATTGAGAATATTTTACTTTTAATTATATATTTCTGTATCTTTTAATTGTATTTGGTGTTAAAAATGTTAGTTTTTTTTTAATACAACTGCTTTTATCGAATAGTCGATAACGTATAATAATAAATTCAATATTAACGAGCGGTCAGTCAACACAAGTAGCGGATACCGACACTAGTGCGAGTATTCAAAAGCGCTGCTTTGAAATCAAATGTAATAAATTGTTTGCTGAACTAAAATTAGAAAAAAATATTTGCTTCGTTCCGACGGCATCGATATCGTAATTTATGCTTTTGAATTGACTAATACAATAGTTTATATAAATGTTTAAAAAGCAAGCTCATTTCAATATTTTAAAAAGAGTATCTGTCTAATTTTATACCTAAATGAAATATTTAAAATATGAAATGATTTATGTGATAAAGTGATTGTAATAATTATTTACTATTCATGATATAAGCTCAAATTAATAATTAAAAATATATTAGATTCTTTGTTCTATACTAAGCCAAACAAAAAATAAGCGTACACTATGAAAAAGCTATATAAATTAAAACGTTATTAATATGATGTTATTAATTACGAATAAATAGCAGTTCGTTTGATTAGTTCACTATATTTTTCACAACTGAAATATACTATGAACAGTTAGTGATGTGAACGTAGAAGTTATTTTTTGCTATAGATTTTATAATGATGCTATATTTTGTTTATATTTTCACGTTTATGACGGGTGTAGTAAAAACTTTGACGGATAGTCTATAAAAAGGGTCTTAAAGTAATGTATGGCGCAATTGAACTTTATCGAAAGTGTCTATAGGTAAACAATTTTTCCACACAGCTGCATTCGATATTAGATAACTTTTTAAGTATTAAGGTAGGAAATGCGATGTGGATGGAGTTATCTTTTTGAGTATCTCATTTAATTATTAATGTGAAGTCTATAGGCAAGGGTGAATGTAATTGTTAGCGAGGCGCAAACAGGCCATGGAGTAAAGCGACGCATGCCGTGGCGAGGCGTCGCCACGCTATATGATAGTAACTTTAGTTCCCACTAATAGTCACAGTAATATTTTTGGATCAAAAGTAAAAAATTGCTCTGCATGGTAATGCAACATTTATTTTCTTTAAAAATCCATCAGCCCCGTTTGGTATAATAAGCTAAATTTTACTTGTTTTGAGAAGACCCAAGCCTAACAGATAAATCGTGTAGGAGCTGAGAAAAAGTTATTACTGGCTTCAAATAGAGGCTCCGACAAAATATCTTAAGTTAATTTTAAAAGTGTTTATCAAGGGAAAAAGAAAATAATATATTTTCATAATAAATGTTTTAATTAACTAAATTTAGAGATTAAAAGAAATAAATTGGGCGATTAGAGATTTGAAGATGGTCGAAGCTCTTATTATCCTAGAGGATTTAGCCATAATAAAAAATGGGCAACCCACTACGCCCACGTACAAACTTGTAGTTTTTGTTATTCGCATGTCGTGGACAATTTTCGGCGACCTCACAAATACAATTTGAAGATGAAAGTATTGCGAGCTTCTATGGTAGGCTCCGCGGCGATACGATATATTGCCTCGTGTAATATTACATAAGTACGCTTCATATGACATTATTTGGTTTCATTCGAAACTTTAGGGTTCTATGAACGCTTAGTTTGAATCTATAGTTTGTTTGTTCAGGATAATATCGCTATTGTCGTTATTAAATTATTAATTTCGAAGTATGATAACGTAACTTTCCATTATATAAGTGGCTTATGTTATTCTAAAATAAAGTGATCATCTATATAATGATTTCTGATGTTTACGCGAGTATTACATTATAAATAAGACTATTTTACGGATTTTATCGCGTTTTGTATTTGATTTTTGATTGCCCGACGTTTTGAACACTTTACAGCGTTCATGGTCACAGATGGACTACCACTAACTATATTATTTTCTTTGCTTAAGTTCTTATCTGTGTGTTAATGGAGTAAGAATACAATTCAACAGCCCCTTTCTTGCTAGGAATTATGTAAAAGAGATGCAAGAAAAGAAAAACTCGATATAAAATCATATATTAATGCGTCCAGCATGATAGTTTTTTTAACGTTTATTTTAGTATTAATACGTAAGTTTTCCGAGAGGTGACGCAGGGAAAATTATTTACCCATTATTTTGCTAGTAAATATCGCAAAAGCCGATTAAAGGATACAACGGACATATAATATTGCTGCAAATGAAGGAAAATTCAAAATAAAACCCTACATCAACGCGTTTGACCAGTGTGGTGTAGATTAGTTACTATGAATTGAGACGAGATACGTAAGATATTAACAAAAATATTAATAAAAGCTATTTCTATTTTTTTATTTTTATTTATTCGGAAAACTTATAGCTAATACATGCTCAACAATATATTCTAAATAACAAAGGCCAGTTACAAGTTTTCATATATAGCTTACAATGAACAATAAATTGAAAAAATTGGTAAATGATAAAATGTAAAAATATTATAACTGAAAAAATGTGCAATATGCTTAAAAGTTATCTAAACAACAATATTATTTCTCGTTTGATTGTATTTTTTGTATAAAATCAATCTGATATGGAATTGAAAATATATTGTTTCCATTGTACGTAAGCAGGTCCTAATACAATTAGAAATGGGAATAAAAGTATTCATCATCTTCATCATCTCAGCCCATATATGTCCCACTGTTGGGCTCGGGCCTCCTCCATAATGGAAGGGTACTTGACCTACTATACCACGCTGGTCAGACGTGTTGGTATAGGGTCTTATTTCGAGTTTTCCTTCTCTCGCATAGATGATATATGTTTTATATCCCTTAGTCGTCTCGTACGATCACCCACGGGTAAGATAGGGGGTGGTGAATTGTATTCTTACTCCGTCACCACACGGAATAAAAGTATTACATACGACTTAAACTAAAATATTAATATTTCATATTTGAACTACGGAACCTCGCATTGCGAATGATTTAAGACGTAGGAGCTGGCATTTTCCATGTAACTAAGTAACAAATTTATTTGAAACGAACTGTGAAATTTAGAAAGCTAATAAAAAATATTACATAAGAGATAAATTCTTCAGCGAACATATTTTGGCAGATAAGTATATTTAATACGTTTATGCATTATAGTAATAATCATTATTTTTACCATCAGCTCACATACGTCTCATTACTAGGATGGCAGCGTCTTCTAAAGGAAATAAACCTACCCTACTATGCTGGTCGGATGGATTGGTATAGGGTTTTATTCTAAATACTCTTTCTCTTGCACAGATATTATCAGCATATATTATTTTTTAATCGTCTTTTATGAAACCTACTGGTAAGAAAAGGGGTGAAGAATTATATTATTACTTACTTCTACACGAGAATTATGGTACTTTATGTGGTAGGAGTACACCATCAACAGTCGTCGGGCCGGTCCATCCGTGATAGTACGCAATTTGTTAGTGCACTTCGTTCGATGAGCGAGAGAGCCGGAAGCCTAACTTCCTGAGGCTGTTTGCGTGTGTTGGGTATTGGTGATGCCTTTAGTGTCCCGACCAAACCTCATCGCATGCTTTCACACTCCCTTATCTTTCATCACGCTAGGCAGCGGCCTAGCAAAGGTCCGTAAGCAACAGTATCACTTACCATTAGGTGTGATGTTTGCTTATTTAACAGCAATAAAAATACTAAAGGCTGTGCATTGGTGGCATTGAATAATACCAACGGATTTTATCGCGTTTGTATTTGATTTTGGATTGCCCGATGTTTCGAATACTTTACAGCGCTTATGCATAAGCATAAGCTTATGCATAAGCATAAGCGCTGTAAAGCGATAACGCTTATCACGGGCAAACCAAGTGGTTTCACGTCCAACAAGTCATTGTTATTACAGAGATTTATATCTATATATTAAAATTTTGATACAAATTAATTGCCAGTACAAATTTTTTTTCATCGAGCATTCAAAAATCAAATAAAAACGCGATATAATACGTAAAAATAGTTTTATTTATAATGTGTAATACTTGCGTAAACATCAGAAATAATTATGGAATATCCTAATATATTTGATTTGATTTGTATTCGATTATAAATAACAGCTATTTGCTAATTTAACAACGTCACATCACTATTTAGTCCTGTCGCCAATATTATTATGTCTGGGCAATTGTATGATAATGTCACATCCATAATTACAATTATGGACACTGAACGTCATGGAAACATCAAGTCATCGTTGAGGAAAATAAGTCTTTATGTACAAGTAATAAAGTTTATTGAGTAAAAATATTATCGATTCCATCGTTATGAATGATTACTTTTAAGGTATGGTGACGAAATATTTTATGTTGTATAGGTTAGGAAGCCATATTTGTTGTATGATGAATGCATCCGATAAGTATTGTGTGCACTATATCTTTATGTATGGAGTTGCTATGGTGTAAGACAATGGGTGGTAGTTGCTTTGCGGTACTGTCATGGCAAGTATGACTTGAATTGTTGGCAGTATATACAATATCAATATTTTCAATTTTTAATATACAATGGCAATGTTACTTTGTTGCCAATGATTGAATATCATTTGAAAATATTAAATTACTGTGTTAGGCCAGTGTTTTGGGATCAATTTCCACACACGAAAATGCTTTGTTTGACCCCCAAATTGTTGTTCTGAATCTGGGTGTATTTTGCGTCCGTTACTTATATGTTTGTCAGCGTAGTGACGGAGTAAGAATACAATTCACAACTCCGTCTCTTGCCCCTGGGTGTCGTAAAAGATAACTAAGGGATGTATTGTGCCTGAAGCCTTTTCCGCAGTGAGAGGGAAAGTGATTTACTTCACTATCCTGGTCAGACGTATTGGTATAGATCAGTTCTTTGAGTTAATTTTAATTTTCACATTAAAAAGAGATTAATACCCGTTTTCAGCAATGACACTTAGATTTTAGGTAGCACCTAAGACATTATGGTAATATTTGAATAATATTATTGTTTAGTTCTGCTATATATTCAGTTGAAAATCCTTCAATACCTAGACAATTCCTTTGGGATTGTATCTCGCGTCCATTTTCGATTCAATATACGAGAACTTTGAATAAAATCAAATATCTTGATTTGTTCACAAAGTTCTTTCATTTCGAATTCTCTCAGCAAATCATTTCAAAAGTATTTTTTGACACTCTGTCACTTTATTGGTTTATAAAACAAATTTAACAGCATACAGGATTTTTTTTAGTGTAAGAATTCCACTACGCTAATAAATAAGTCCTCGTGTTGCAGGGGACAGAATGCAGTTAACAGATAAATTACATCCAGACTCAGAACAATCATTTGTGTATCTTCTCGGGAAATGATGTCAATCATTTGGTTATAAAGAATCTTCTTACGCGGGGATTAAAACAACGACATTCGAGTATGAACGTGCAATACTTATACCAGTCCATCTATGCAGAATCTAATGCAGAAAATATGTACACTGGATGGTCTCCGAGATCACTTCATAGCGTCTTCAGCTGAGATGCTGATAGAATTAATATTTTTTTTTTATTGCAAACGGTAGCAAATGAGCAAACAGTACACCTGATGGTAAGTGTTGCTGCCGCTCATGGACTTTTACAAGGCCGCTGCTTACCGCGAAGGAAGTGAAGGGAGTGTGAATGCGTGCATTGAGGCTTGGTGATACCAAGGGCACCACCAAAACCCTCCACACTCAAACACCCTCAGAAAGTTGGGCTTCCGGATCTCTCGCTCACCGAACGAAGTGCAGTAACGAAGCGCAGTAACAATTTTTGGGTGTTATTCACACTGGAAGAATAAAATCTTGGTACACCCAACTGGTAGCCTTTTTTAGCAGTATATGGTCTGGAGGTATGCGGCGCTTTAACCGTATTCCCTCCTTATCGCGATTAGAATAGGATAGGATTCCTTGAAGGTGATATGGACTATAGGTTTTAGATTCATTAACATGCTATTGTAGCCTAAATCTGATTTAATTTTTGCACCTCACATTCTCTGGATATCGAATGTGGAATATTAAGAGAAAATCTGCGTAAAGAGGAATGATTCCATAATCTGGCGATTTGTAAGAGAGTTGATAATTACACTTGGTTTTGTATATTTTCCAAAAAAGTACCGTTGCCTATTCACTTGAAAATTACTCATATGATTTTTACGGCCGCCGCGGGAAAGTATAGTGTGGGGTTTTATTGTATTTAAAGCTTTCTTTATTCTTCCCTTACTATGAGGGACTTAGGGCCTAGTCGCCTCTTCTTAATCGTCTTTAAGCCTTGATAAAGCCTCGATAAAGTAGTAGGTGCTGATAAATATCCTTCTTCACTATGCCATCAGAAAGTCTATGCTACAAACTTTTTCTTCTTAGCACATGTAGGTACAAATATAGGCTTACTCCAGGTTAGGAAAACTAATCAATTAATACTACACGGTTTGACATTGTTGTGTTCTATCCTATATAGTGTATTTCTGTACCCTTTAAGTGATTTTTTTTTTACGATTCTCATCAGAAAGTTAGGGGCATTTATTTTGAGGCGGTGGATCGCCTGCGCGAGAAGCGCAGCCTCGATGAGGAGATCCGCCGCCGGCGACTGGGGCGGCGTAGGCGCAACTACCTGCGCCTCATGCCGCCCTAGCCGAGGCCGCGGGTGACGTGACCGGGGATTAGTCCGTCACCCGCCGAGAGGCCGACCGCGTGAGGAAAGACCGACGAAAGTCCTCCCTGAGGCGGGGACGTCGGTCGATGGGAGGGTACCCCAAGTAGGGGGTATTCCGTTGGGTCGACCACTGATGACAAGTTAACCCTGCTCCGATGGTCGGCCCAACGACGAAGGCGACGTGGTTTTCGGGTGGGTTGCGGGAGTTGCGTGCTTAAGCCCCTCTGTCGCCCCGGACGGAGTGGTGCGGAGGTGCACCGACCGCAGCCCACCCACAAAAAAAAAGGGGCACATATTTTATTCTTATTATATCACTAGGGTATGAAGAAATTTATCAAAATGTCATAGTGAAAATACGATATCGATCCACGCTACATCACAACGTACCCTCGTTTAATAATTGTGCGAGCATAAAGGAAATCCAGTTTGTATTCGTTAAATATCAAAAAGAAATTTTCTTTGATGTTTAAGAAATCTTTTTTCTTTATTTAACAAATCTTTTTTAGGAAGCATATTATTTTTTTCCCATTTCAAAAAAGGAGGTTTTCAATTTTGTATGTGGTGATCCCGTCAATATTCCATTTATTAAATGATTGTTATTATTATTTTTTTGTTTTCATACATGTTTTTTTTAAACGAGATTTAAGACGAGTACTTTCGTCGCGGTGGGCAACAAATTATCTATGCTCTAGATATTATTAATTCCACGAGCGGGCCCTATCATTTACCATCAGGTGTTATGCTTGCTCGTTTGCCACCATACGGTAAAATAAAAACAGTGGCACTTCGGGGGTGCTAGCAGGAGTGAAAACTTGAATGTGTTAATTTTTTTTGATCCACTGATTATATTTTTTAAATCTTTAGGAAACAAAAAAATGTGTAAACGGGGAAAATATATATACATACTTATATATACAGAGGCGTCGATAACAGTGCTGAAGTATAATTGGTTTTGCTCATCTCAGAAATGTCCAATGTTTTAAAAAGTTCTCACACTTCAAAAGAAATTTAGGTTAGTTTTGGCTGAGCAACCCTGCCATTTTGTATTCGTAGTCAATCATTAAAGGCCTTATATTCTTGACCCATCAATGGTAAGTTAATTAAGTACTAGTGCCATATACAACTTGGCCACACAACGACAATTCTATAACAGTATTTCGGTAACTACAAACTTGTTACATTTGGAATACTAATGAATTTCGCAGGCGTTTCACGTTCAATCACGTTTTCCGTGTGGTGACGTAGTAAGAACACAATATGCTACTCTCTATCTTGTTCATAGGTTTTGAAAAAAGACAGCTAAGGGATATTATATCCATGTAACATCTATGGAAGAGATGGAAAACTCAAAATTATATCCTATAGGCCTATACCAACACATTTGACCGGCGTGGTATAGTAGGTCAATTTCTCTACCATAGTGGAGGAGGCCTGAGCCCTTTTTGTCACCACACTTTTCTGTGTGGTGACGTAATAAGGATACAATTTACCACTCTCTCTTTTTCATGGTTGTACTAAAATACAACTGAGGGATATAACATGCATATAATATCTATGGATGTGATGGAAAACTCGAAATGAATCCCTAAACTTGCCCGATGTGCGTGATAAAGTAGATCAATCTCCCTCCTATTGCGGAGGAGGTTCGAAACCAGCAGTGAACCCAGACGTATATGCCCTAAGACGGTAAATGAAATCAATTGACTTGACAATGTTTGATCACTATTTATTTTCTCGTGTGTATTGTTAAAGGGTTCCGTATAGTGACGGAGTAAGAATACAATTCATCATCTCTTCCCTAAGGGTGACGTAAACGACGGCTAAGGGATTAAATATGTTTATAACATCTATGCAAGAGAAGAAAAACTCGAAAGCAATAGCAGCACTTCTGACCAGCGTCATATATTAGGTTAATTTCTCTCCTATTGGGCAAGAGGCTCAAGCCCAGCAATGGGACATATATGAGCTGATCATGAATTACAACCAATCGTAAGGTCATTTCCCTTCTTTTTTTTTTCGGGCTGGGCTGCGGTCGGCGCGCCTCCGCACCACTGTCCGGGGCGACAGAGGGGCTTAAGCACGCAACACCCGCAACCCACCCGAACACCACGTCGCCTTCGTCGTTGGACCGACCACCGGAGCAGGGTTACTTGTCATCAGTGGTCGGCCCGACGGAATACCCCCTACGTGGGGTAACCTCGCGCGAGATGACTGCCTTGCAGAAGGCTGCGACCGCGTCCCAATTCTAGCGATGGTCGGCAGCATCAGGTCGGCACCGATGATTGCGACGAGTTCACGACGCGGCTCTGCCCAAGCGGCACATACCTCGAGCGTATGCTGCACCGTGTCCTCGTCGCAATCGCAAGGTCATTTTCCTTATGGGGTCTCATTAAAAAACTATCAACATTCGTCATCATCATTTCAGCTCATACACGTCCCACTGTTGGGCTCGAGCCGCCTCCACAATAGGAGGAAAATTGACCTACTGCACCATGCTGGTCTGACATGTTGGTATAGGGTTTTATTTCGAATTTTCCGTCTCTTGCATGGATCGTATATGCATATTATATCCCTTAGTCGTTTTTTACGACATCCACGGGTAAGATAGAGTGTGGTGAATTGTATTCTTACTTTGTCACCACACGGAAACCATATCGGCTAAACTACAGCGGGCCAAAAAAGGACGCCAATGACATAAATGCATGAGAAGCAAAATTCATTTATTTATTTAATCGATTTTTATATCCATGCCCATTATAACTAAACAGTGTATACCCAATAAGATAATATTTGTAGGTAATATAAATAAACATTATTAAAGAAGTGTAGTGTATGGTTGTCCGTGTAATGACGGAATAAGAGTACTATTTACTACCATATTGTGGAGGAAGCTCAAACCCAGCAGTTGGTCGTATATGATGACGATGAAAGAAATTTGGAGTTACACAAAAAATAAAATAAAATTAATATGTATAAAAAACAACATTTATGGAAAAAATTAGGCGATGAATCCACAATTCGCCGAACCTCTGGCTTGCTTGCTGTCCTCTCCTAGTTGCGAACGTCGAACCGAATCTTGGTCAGATAATAGCTTGCGAACAAAGAAAGTATACTCTCTTCATATTACAAAGTATTGATGAATTCAATAACCATTGGTTATCTAGTGTGAAATTCATCTCCATTCTGATCGCAGCTTATATGCCTCCATAATAGGAGGGAAATTGACCTTACTATACCATGCTGGTCATACAGGTAGGTATAGTGTTTTGTTTAAAGTCTTGCTTTTAGGTGGTTCCTATAGGTGTTAAATGCAATTATTTCCCTTAGTCGTCTTTTACGACATTTACGGACAAGATGGAGAAGGAGGACGGCGTGGTGAATTGTGTGCTTATTCAGTCACCACAAGCCAATTGAGTCACGAACTTTTTTGCGTATTATTTTTTATTTCCGCCCACATATGTTCCGCTACTACTCGTGAGTCATGTCCGCGATGGGAGGAATATTCATCTAGTATTCCATCTTGGCACTGGGTAGGCAATGTCGCTCGACGATAATCGCTGGGGAAGAAAGATGACGCAGGGTAGGACAACCCTTAACTAGGTGGACCGACGACCTGGTGAAAGATGCTGGGTGTCGTTGGATCCAGACGGCACAAGACCGCACTTTGTGGAGAAACATGAGGGAAGTCTAAGTCCAGCAGTAGATGGAGATAGGCTGAATAATGATGATACCATCTTTTATTAAGGGTTTCCCTGCCTCATGTAATAAAAAAAATATATAAATCATCAAATAATATTTATTTATAATGAAATTAACACTTTATTACACCGACCTTATTTTTTATAACATGCAACACATTCTTATATCAATTCAGCTATAAATATAACTTAATAATTTAATAAGCACTTATTATTACATTAACGATCATACATACATGATTTGAAAATAATTTAAAATAATATAAATAAACTCGCCCTTTTATCTTTTTAACTATTTCAAAAGAGTAGACGATGCTAATATGGCAATTACTTCATTGTATATGAATTTTGATGTTTATTTTTTTATAAAAAAAACTATTTTTTACGTTTTTTTTTAAATAGTGACGTTTTCTATATTGTCATAGATAAGTATACATCAATATTTTTTCTTTTAAGACAACACCCTGAACTAAGGAAAATTCTTATATTTGAGGAGGATTTTATCGTGCTTGTATTGGATTGTTGATTGCCCGAAGTTCTGAACATTTTTCAGCGTCCATGGTGAAGGGCGGACTAAGATGTCTCACGTCCAGCAAGTCATTGTTATTACAGGGGATGTTCATGGATGTTTGTTTTTGTTTGAAAGATAATATCTACTGTGTAGCAATATTTTAATATATTCTTAAATATTTGAAGATGTTTCAACTGTGATTATAGTACAAATTTAATTTTAAGTTCTAATTCCAAGGCTATTATTTAAGAGACGAATTTACTTATGTAAATATTAGTCCAGTCAAGTCCACTGATATATGTAAGCAATCATCTATCATATGTATATCCCAGTACATATCTCGGATCAGATAAGAAATGTTTTTTATATCTTTATATATATATATTTCTGGTGTACTGCTGCTGCGACCGAAGTTGGATCGATGTAGACGTAATTTTTCTGTGTTCAAGGGGATCGAGAATGGTTTAGATTCACGATCGAATTCAAGAATTCTTTTTATTATTTTTTAAAATACAGAACAACGTCTTTTGGGTCAGCTGGTGTACTATAACATCATATATTATAGTATGTATTGTAAACGTTATTGGCAATAGTTCTATCACTAGCTGGCTCCTTGACGTTAACCTTTCTTGGGAATGAAATTGTTGGTCAAACGGCATCAGATGGAGAGTGGGCCCTGGGCTATATATGGGTTTGTAGTATTTACAGCCATTACCGCACATCATAATAACGGACTTATCTGTAGAAAATTTAAAAATAAATATCCTTGAAATTGATTGCAGTTCTCTTTTTCTAAGGTAAGTTTGTTATACTGGGAGGGCGGTGTTTTTTATATTTTATATGGTTTAAAGTACGTATTTTTATTTATTCCTCCAAGTCTGCATGTTATTTTTTTAAATTTAATTTGATTTTTTTACCTATTCCTGCATGCGTACCGTTCTGATTATAGAAATACTGGGATAGTTATTCAAGCGGTCCGCTTTGACTTAAAAATATGATCACATTACATTCACCAGATCCTAATGCATTGTTTTAGTGGACAAAAATTTTCACATTAATAAAACCAGTTTGAGGCACATCGATTAAATGGTTTCAAAGTCTATTAACACACATAATAACACTTTTTGTGTAAGATCAATCTATATACAGGATGTATCAGGTTATGGGGCAACTGGTCAAAAGGGAGCTAGGCAATGGTGGTAGAAACCCATAAAAAAAAATTGAACGAAAAATATCGATTCGTTAAGAAATTAGAGACATGTAAAGTTTTCAATTTTGTCATCGCTTTTTCGTGTAAATCTGATTGAAATGTATAAAGTCAATGATACTTAATACGCAACATTTTGTTAAACGTTCATTAGAAATTGAATTAATCAATGATTACGTTCACATAAGCAAGACAAACTTCGCTTTAAAACAGCTGATCGGCCTATGGCCATTGACCGCTTGCCGTTGTACCTACATGTCATTGAAGCGTTTGCGCAATTCTAGGTATAAATGAATGAAATTACACTGTCGAAGCTTTACATGCCTACATGTATTCTGTCTGTACATGCCTACATAATACGTAACATTTAAGGCATAGACTCTTAGACACATTTTTTTGAAATCACTATTATTTTTGTTATATTGTTTTTTGTGTAATGTACATTCTAATTACGATCTATGACCGTTAAACTACAACATACTCGAACAGTTGTCCCATAACCTGATACACTCTGTATATGAATGATTGTTATTACGTTATACAAATTTTCATAAAAAAATGGTTTCTTAAACCATAAAAGGTAATACAAGACAGAATAATTATAAATTATTTACAGTAGTAGTACTTATAATTTATCACAAAACAAAAAACAATCTTTATTATTTTGTCAGACAGTCTGAATACACTCCGCCCAACGGCTTGTCGGCAAAGCAGGTTAACGCATACGATAGCTATGACTTAAAAAAAGCCATTTATATAATAGAGAAGATATATATTAAGTAATTCGTTAAGATAGTCTCAAGGCAACGAGTCTGCCTCGTCTAATTATCTCACGATGTTATTCCTCGGCCATATTTCTATCAATATCTGTAAATATTTTGATAAAGCGAACAGGTACGCTTGGCGTGGTTTCAGATCCGCGTTTTGTGACGTCATAATAGAAAATATTTGCACTTCAATCGACGTCTCCGAGATTATTTTAAACCAGTATTGTATAGATTTTTTCGGTGATGATTTAAGAATTTAAATCGTGTAAACTGTACATTCTGAAAGCCGTTTGTAGATCTAGTCTAGCCATAATCTTTAACATTATATTTAAAAAATAAAGAAGTTTTAAAAGTATAATACTTTGACTTATACTTATTAAACATGTTGTATGCAATTCTCTATGGGGTCACGGTATTCCCACGGGAACAGGAACAAGCAGGTGAAACCGCATTTCCTGGTACATAGTAAATTATTTTAATTTCCTTTTACTCAGACTCTTAGATTCAGAAATAGAATTTGTGGATCGTACAAGGTATTGTTCAAGGTTGAGGGTATTGTTGCGTGGAACTGACGACACCAGAGTATGCCGGTATCTTAACCATTATGCCAATTGTGCAGTCATATATGGATCTCCAAGCCGCTAGCCGAGAGTGGCAATTACGACATTATCCTCAAATTCAAGAAGCCTATTGCCAATAAGGAAAGGCTTATTTTTGTTGATACAGATCGATCATCTGTGTAATAAGATCGTCCTTGAATGATATTAGCGTAAACATTTATGGTAATAACTCATGGAGTATTCCCAAAAGGATATTCTATAACACATTTATCATACGTCATCATATTCGTAATTATGATCTCAAACTTAACTCCCGAGATTACAGATACTCTTGATATTAAATTTAAAAAATTGTATAAAATAATTTTCGTTATTTGTTATATAAATATCGAGAATTTGGCATTATATGTTATCGATTATTGAAAGGTGGCAACTCACAGTATGCTCTGGTAACATTCGTAGCTGCGAATCGACATGCTTGAGTGGTTTCATAGCGAAAAACGGGTTAAATAGACTGTCTTGAATGAGTAGAGGGCTTTTGGTGGTCATATATCGGTAGTCGTAGTAATCTGACCTTAACGTTAACTCCCTGCAAAAGCGTGCTGTTCGAATCGTCGGGATCCCAATTTCCGTAAGATTGGGATCCCCGACGATTCGATTGGAGATTGGAGTCACTGGAACAGCGGAGAGACTTTGGGTCACTCTGTGTACTTTAACGACTCTTTCATGGGAGTGCTTTGAGGAACTGTTTGACTTAGTACCACCGTCACCATTTTATCAACGTACCACTCGACACCGTAGCAGAGTTCATCCATTCCACCTGATAACGTTATGGTCTTCAACAGTACGTTTTCAGCGATCATTTCGCCCACGTACGTACACGTACGAGTTCTGGAATGAACTACCTGCTGTTGTGTTTACCGAGCCCTATGACGTGTCCTTCTTTAAACAAGGTTTAAGAAGAGTATTTTCTTCAAGGTAGACAAGGGCCTAGCTATGCCCCTGGAATTACAAAGGTTGATGTGTCCTGTATCAATTACTAAGTGTGTATTTATAAAGATGTAAATTATATATGCATTTCATAGGATTGATGTTACGTATTTATGTATTAGTTGTTGATTAGAATTTAATGCGAAATCAAAACTTTTTATTGGACTGTTTTTATTTTTAAGTATGTATAGGTATCTTTCTTGGCTATGATATCAGGGCTGACATAGATATCCTTATATATACCTTCAAATAAAAGAGCGAGTTTCAATAAGATTGAATAGGAATAAATGCTTTGATCTTTTGCTTTTTTTTGCGAATTTTTATACTATCTTCAGTTCTTCAGTTTTATATTTTTCGAAAGTAAAAGAAAATTACTTCTCGGTCATAAAAATATAACTTATTATTGTTATGCATTATATAAGTAGTTTGTTTTCTTAAAAATTATAAAATATCAATAAAATTATAATATTAAAATCATTTTTTTGATGAAGACATTATATAGATTATAAAATTAGTAAAAATACATATATCTAGTAATTTTAAGTGACTTATTTATTAAACAAATTAACTGTAGCTTGAAATAGAATACTTAATAGTCAAATGATTTAATACTTAATCATATCCAATTATGTATTACTAAATATGAATTTATTATATGTACGAAACAATTAATTTGGATTTTTTTATTATATACTAAACTACAACACACATTTACGGAAGACGCAATTTAATCATAATTATGCCGAATAGTTAAAATAATTAATAATATAACATATTAGTTGGACCAGCCAACTCGTAGTATATTGAGAAGAATTAATAATAAATAATTGTTAAATTAGTACTAACAAGCGCTTTGTGACATTTAAAAGTTATTTGGTTTAAAATTTCTTATTTTAACACACATCTTTCTATTGTTATATTTCTATAACTATCAAAAACCTTTTCTAATATTCAGTTAATGTTTTCTTATGAACAGTTAGTCCCATATATTGATACCAGTCTAGATACAGACGAGCGAAAATGAACAACGACAACTATACACAATAATATGGAATTATTCACATTATACACATAATTCACGATGCATTTATAAATGTCTGTACACTTCACGTTAAAAATCTCTTTAAATTGACATAAATTTAGTAGCAACTTTCCAGACGAATTTGGAATACTTCGAAAACGGATTCCATTTCCAAAGTCGTAGCCGATGCGTTGTTTCTAAATTGTATAATACTCCAACATCAATCCGTTTTCTCCTCAGTTCTATTTTTCAGCGATATATTCAGCACATACCTAGTTGAGCTCATGTGGAATTGGGTTTATTGCCGGCTTTTTCGTAGCCTTCTATGAGAGTTTCTAGTATAAACTTTATGGTGATTTTGTAGATATTTTCGACATTTGGTGTATAACGATCACCCAACGTTGATTCAACGGCGGCTAGGAACGGTGCTTCAATTTTCTGTGAAAGAAAATAATTGTATTAAAAATGTATACAGATTAATATGTTCTTTATTTCATAGCGTGGGTTTTAGTTAATTTGAATTAATCAAATTTTATCACTATACATTTTTCATGTGGTGACTGAGTAAAAATACAATTCACCACCACCTCTCTAGTCCGTGGGTGTCGTAAAAGAAGACTAAGGGATAATAAAACATCTTTTGCGGCACCTACAGGGAACAGAGAGCGTAGTGGTATGTATTCTAGTGTCATCATACGGTAACACAAAGTAAGTATAGCATTTTAAAATAATCATGGATAAATAATAAATAGACGTAAATATACGAAAAAATTAAAATTTGTTTATTATCCAATATCTTAAAACAGGCACTTCTTGTATATTTCTATATATTCTGAATATCTCAAAAACGACTTAAACGATTTTTTTTATTACAAACGGTGGCAAACGAGCAAACAGTACACCTGATGGTAAGTGTTGCTGCCGCTCATGGACCTTTATAAGGCCGCTGCCTACCGCGAAGAAAGTGAAGGGAGTGTAAATGCGTGCATTGAGGCTCGGTGATACCAAGGGCACCACCAAAACCACACGCAAACACCCTCAGAAAGTTGGGCTTCCGGCTCTCTCACTCACCGAACGAAGCGCAGTAAAAAATCGCTACTACTCAGACGTCGATTTTCTGCGAGAGCGTGGTACTACCCCGGACGGACCGGCCCGCGGCTGTAGACAGATAACTATCGACAGTGTGGTCCTACCACTCTGATAATTCTAATTTGCATGAAATTTAGTATGCAGGAGACTTTAGAGGCGATAAATCAGTCTAACTAGGTTTTTTTCATAGCAAATCGTTTTTTTATTTTTTTATTTACTCTTGGTGCCAAACGAACAAACAGCACTTCCGATGGTAAGAGATACTGCCGTTCATGGACCTTTGAAAGGCCGCTACCTACCATAATGAAAATAAAAGGAGTGTGAATGCATGCAATGAGCTTTGCTGATACTAATGCCATCACTATAACCAACCATACGTAGGCACCCTCAAAAACATCGGCTCCCGACTGTTTCGTTCACAGAACTAAGTGCAGTTACAAAGCCACTACTCAGACGTCGAGAGTGTGGTACTGCTCCGGACGGACCGAACCACAGCTGTAAATTAAACTGTCGACACAGTTTAATCTCACCACAAACGGTAATTTCGTTTAGTTCATGTTTTCAGATAATAAAAAAATGTAATTAAAACCTAAAGTTAATTTAATCATTGCCGTTAAGAATCCAAACAGCTTGGTTAGAAAATCCAGCAGTCCCTGAATCCAGACAGCTCCGATTAGATGATTGGTTTTCCTTTTTTTATTATTTTTCTGTCATCATTCATCATTTCGGCTTATATATGCCCCTCTGCTCCAGAGAACGAAAACTTGAAATAAAACCCTATACCAACCCGTCTGTACAGCGTGGTAGGCTCATTTCCCTCTCATCATGGATGAGGCACGAGCTCCACCATGGGCCTTATGTGGGCTGGGATGATCATAATGAGATTAGAGCTGCTACCCGTCTCTGGTGTTTCCTTAGCCAGTTTTCCTATGGGAAAAGGAGGGCATGATCACATGATGATATGTTCTTAACACTTTAGCATAAGTGATAGGATATTGGGAGATGGTATCCGAAAGGGTAACCCGCTTAGCTGGCCACTGAAGTGAAGAATTTGGTACTAGTGGTCGGCCCAACGGCGACGAGGAGGAGATATGGGGGGTTATGGAGCCGCGCACTGCCTTTTCGTCACCCCGGAGGGACGAAGAGCATGTGTTCCATAGCTTATCATAAAAAGTGGGTAGGATATCTGCAAGGTAAGGTAAGGATAAACACACTTTATTTGTGCTGATGGATTTGTAATGTCGTTAGAAGAAAAGGAAATTGTATATAAAAAAACAATACTCGTATTTTGTAAAGCTCATTTCGAATTGTAGTCATCATCATCATTGTCATCATCGCAGTCCACATACGTCCCACTGTTGGGCTCGGGCCTCCTCCACAATGGGAGGGAATTTAACCGACTATACCGTGCTGGTAAGACATGTTGGCATAGGGTTTTATTTCGAGTTTTCCTTCTCTTGCACAGATCTTATGTGCATATTATATCCCTTAGTCGTCTTTTACGACATCCACAGGCTTGCTTGCTATCTTGATAGGGAGCGGTGAATTGTGTTCTTACTCCGTCACCACATGGAATTGTAGTATTTTTTTATAAATTTCATATTCCTCTATTTGGATCCGTAATAAAATATACAAGGAAAAAGGTTCGACTAATATTGTGTATTTTTAGTTCACCGGAAGTGCCCTTCATCCTCGTTTCCGGTTGGTAAAGGCACTTCTATAATAACTTAATCACGCTAACTGTAAATTGTTTATTTCTACTCGTATTCAAGTGGGTAAATATTTTCGTTTTAATCTATTATAGTTAACTTTACCGTAGTTTATTTAACCAAATTTAAGATAGTATTTTCTATGTCTTTCTGTAAGAATACAATTCCCCACTCCCCATCTTGCCAGTGGATATCGTAAAAGACAACTATGGGATATAAAATGCACATAACATCTGCGCAAGAGATGGAAAACTCGAAATGAAACCCTATACCAACATGTCTGACCAGCATGGTATAGTAGGTCGAATTCCCTCCCATTGTGGAGGAGTCTCGAGCCCAATAGTGGGACGTATGTTGGCTGAAATGATGATGGCGATGATTTTCTAAGTCTACGCGTTTTACGGAAGTTTTCTGATTATAATGTTCTCAATATCATCATCATCATTCAGCCTATCGCTGTCCACTGTTGGACATAGACCACAATATGTGGCCCTGTGCGGCCTGCGTCCAATGACGCTCAGCAATTTTCACCAGATCCTCAGTCTACGCTGTTTAGGGGAGCTCGATCTATACTACGTCGTCCGATACATGGTCGCTATTCGAGAACCTTTTTTCCCCAGCGGTTGTCGGTTCGTCAAGCGATGTTGCCTGCCAATTGGCATTTTAGCGTACTAATTCTTCGTGCAATTGTATTCTTACTCCGTCACCACACGGATGCCCAGTATTGGACGGTAAAAGACCAAATGAAATGAACGCCAAGCTCAGTGAACGCAATTTGTGTCTGTTATTTATATGTTTACTAGTAACCCGCCCTCGCTTCACTTCGGTTTCAGTCGCCTTATCCGCGTAGTTTTCATTCCAGTGGGAATACCGGGATAAAATATAGCCTATGTTACTCCCTGACATTATAGCTTTTCATTGGTGAAAGAATTTTTGAAATCGCTTTGATGGTTTAAGCGTGAAAGCGTAACAAACAAACAAATAAACTTACTTTCGCATTTATAATATTAGTAAGGATAAAATCCCCGCACAAGGATTATATCCTTAGTGTGGAATGTTGTCTTTTAAGAAAAAAGAGTGTGTGTACAAAGTACGCATATCAGAAGTCAAACTCTTTTGTCCTTTATCCATTATCCTTTATTTCATTCTCTCGCCGGCTGAATCCTATACATTTGCGTCTTTGTATCTCTATGAACTCGCTTTTTCATTTTATCGAGTTTGAAATCATAACGATTCTAAAGAAGTTTCACTTCAAAAACTCGAACCCAATATTTTCTCTTTTATTACTACAATGGAGTATCTTTAAAAAACTTAAGACAACAAACTTGGATGATGCCTTTTAATTTGTGTCTGTTTAATTAAGGTGAGTATTTAACTACCCTAGTATTTTACTGCTAAAGTAGAATGAACAATGTCGGAATTAATGTTCTTAATGGTCGATTTGTGTAATGGCCTGCTGATAAAATGGTTCTTTTATAGATGTTCAACCACTTAAATCTAATGCAGTGAATATCAAATATAGTTAGAAGTAACAGTATTGTTCAATGACGAACACTGACATAGTTAAATTATCATAGAGTGACCTATTTCCGTGTGGTGACAGAGTAATACAATTCACCACTCCCTATCTTGCCCGTAGATGCCGTAAAAGCCTACTAAGGCATAGTCTCTAATATGCAGATAACATCTGTGCAAGAGAAAGAAAACTCGAAATGAAACCCTATACATATGTACCAACATGTCTGACCAGCATGGTATAGTATTCATCATCATCATAATTTTAGCCTATCGACGTCAACTGCTGGACGTAGGCCTCCCTCATGTTACGCCAAAAGGACGCTGCTGTGCCGCGTGCATCCGACACCCAGTAACTTTCACCAGGTCGTCGGTCCACCTGGTGGGGAGGCGTCCTACACTGCGTCGTCCGATACGTGGTCACCACACGAGAACCTTTTTTCCCCAGCGGTATAGCATAGTAGGTCAAATTTCCTCCCACTGTGGAGGCTCGAGCCAACAGTGGGCCGTATGTGAGTTGCGATGATTATGATTCATAAAAATTAACGTATTCCTGTGGTGAGGGTGTAAGAATACCATTTCCCATCTGCTTGAAAAGAAAACTCTATGCCAACTTGTCTGACCAGTTTAGTATAGTAGGTCTAATTCCTTCATGACCTAAGATGATGATGATATATATACTAACTAAAATATTCTGTTTCGTTCAGTTGATATGACTTTGTGTAGTAGTTGGAACAAAAGTATAACACTAAAAGATGGTGCTCTTTATAAAATTATTGCTGATTTTACGCGAATATTACACATTTTAAATAAAACTGCTTTACGGATTTTATCGCATTTGTACTTGATGTAGGATTTATTTTTTTTTATTTTTTTATTTATTTAAGACAACACCCTGCACTAAGGAAATAATCCTTGTATTGCGGGGGACTTTACAAACATATAATTAACGGACACAAATTACATCCAGACTCAGAACAACAATTTGTGGATCGCACAAAGTGTGGTCCCGCGTGGGATTCGAACCCCCGACACTGGCGCTGTAGGTTCGCTACCTTAACCACTACGCCATCTGTGCAGTCGTTGCCCGACGTTTCGAATACTTTCCAGCATGGTCACGGGCGGACTAAGATGTCACATGTCCAATCCGGTCACCCGTGCCTGGCAATCATAAATCAAATACAAGCGCGATATAATCCGTAGTTTTATTTACAATGTTGCTCTTTTTTAAAATCTACAATTTTATAGAACATTCCACACATTCTGGAATGTTTCATACTGATAAGCTTTTGCTGATTATTCTAGTCTATTTTTGACTATTCACAACATTCTAGAGTATTCCAGGATGTTCTGGAATGTTGTAGAATGCTCTAATAATGCCAATTACCTTATAGCTATGACAGCTATGTTAAACAATACAATATTATTTATACAATTAAAACGCGCTGTGGAGTGAACGAAGAAGCAGTGACAAAGATTAAAAAAGGTTTGTTGAGTTGGTTTGGACGCGTAGAAAGAATGAGTGAAAAGAGAGTGATGAAAAAGTTTAAAAGCAAGTGTAGGCAGGACGGCTGCAAGAAGAAGACTACGCCATATGTTACTGGATCATATTGGAGACGTACTGGTGAAAGGTCATGTTAGGAGTACGCGTAACCGTAGAGAATGCATGAAGAATTTGATAAGTGTGAGTAAAGTGATGGAAGTATGTCAGGATCGTGGCTTATGGCAATCTGTAGTCTCTGCCTACCCCTCTGAGAAGCAGGCGTGAGGTTATGTATGTTTGTACAATTAAATCGTAGTGCTTTTAATGTATATTAAAATTCTATTTTGTAGTATATCACAGACATACACATTTCACCTCATATACGTCCCACTGTTGGGCTCGAGTCTCCTCCACAATAGAAAGGAAATTGACCTTCTATACCACGCTGGTCAGACGTGTTGATATAGGGTTTTATTTCGAGTATTCCATCTCTAAATGTTATATGCATATTTAATACCTTTCGTCTTTTACGACAGTTACGTGTAATATAAGTTTTGAATTGACTTTTCCTTCTCTTGCAACGATGTTACCTGCATATATCCCTTAGTCGTCTTTTACTACACGGGCAAGAGAAGGGGTCTTTAATTGTATTCTAACTCCGTAACCACATAAACGTATAAAGTTATACCACGTATAAAGGCGCCTAATAAAATATCAAAAGCAAATTCACTAGCTGTCTATATCAGCTCGGAAATATCAGCAATTTTCATACCAAAATTATAACACAAAAATTTCATTTATACATTATTAGATATTTTACGAGACACATGCTAATTACTTTCCATGTGGTGACGGATTAAGAATACCTACAATTCACCACCCCCACTCCTGCCTGTGGGTATTGTAAAAGACGACCAAGGGGATATTTTTTGAATATAACAACTATGCAAGAGAAGGAAAACGGAAGGTAGGTCAATTTCTCTTCCAATATGGAGTAAGCTCGAGCCCAGTAATGGGACATATATGAGCTGTGATGATGATGTTAATTATATTCTTAATCCGTCATCAAACTAAACCCAAGCAACAGACCCTTTACCGTAAAGACATCGCTTTGGTTTTATGAGAATTTTATTTATTGCTAGCGATCCGCCTTCGTTTTACTTCAATATCGGCTACTTTGTCCCCACATATAAATTCTCTAATATCTCCAAAAATATTAATTAGTTATGTTGCATTATGATTTATGATGTTTACGCGAGCACTACACATTGTAAATAAAACTAATTTTACGGATTTTATTGCGTTACGTTCAAAACAAAAAAAGAACAAAAGCAAAGCTATGAAAAGTTCTGTAGAAGTAGGTAAAAATGTGAACAAAAAACTTAAAAAAAAATATGTAGCGCTAAAATGGGACATTTTGCCACGGTTCTGAGGACAACGAGACAGGGACAGCCTGAAAACAACATTGTCCTTATTATACATACCAATATCATAAAGTTGAAATGTTTGTAAATAAAACTACTTTAACGAATTATATCGCGTTTGTATTTGATTTATGATTGCCCGAAATTTACAGAAAAAAGTTTCTGTAGCGAGTAGATAATTATAAAAATCTGTAATAACGTTGACTTGAATGTCAGACGTCTTAGCCCGCCTGTTATCATGAATGTTGTAAAGTGTTCGAAACGTTGGGTAATAAATCAAATACAAACGCGATAAAATCTGTTAAAGTAGTTTTATTTACAATTATGTTGCATTACTGTGTGGTGACAGAGTAAGAATAAAATTCACCACTGCCTTACCCGTTATCGTAAGAGACAACTAAGGGATTGAATATGTATATAATAAGAAGGAAAATCTATACTCTAAATATTTATATCTATACAAGTAAATAAAATTGAAGTGTCTGTTTGTAATGTCAAAATAATGGACTTTTTCATGCTGATATTTTTTTTTATTGCAAACGTTGGCAAACGAGCAAACAGTACACCTGACGGTAAGTGTTGCTGCCGCTCATGGACCTTTACTAGGCCGCTGCCTACCGCTAAGAATATGACGGGAGTGTGAATGCGTGCAATGAGGTTCGTTGATACTAAAGGCATCACTAAAACCCTCAGAAATTTGGGCTTCCGGTTGATATGATACGGTTCTGTCTGTTTGTTTTGGGATTATCCAAAATAGCTGGACGGCTTTCAATTATATCTTACTACCGGGTAGCTGTTATATATAAGGAGTAACTGCTTATTATATAAGGCGTAACTCAGGCTATATTTTATCTGGGTATTCCCACGGGAACGGGCACTACGCGGGTAAGACGACTGAAACCGAAGCGAAGAGAGGGCGGGTTGCTAGTCTAAAATATCGTTGCTAAAACTGAGCACAAGCATATTATTTTACACAAACGTAGTAAGAATTAGAGCTTGTATTATTTTAAAGCAACGAAATACGTTGGGTCTTTAACTTCGTTGCTTTGTAAAGTTTCAGCGATAGGGCTAATTCAATTTCTTTGTTAGGAGTTCACAGTAGCAGTTACTGAGTACTCAAATTAGGGTCCCATAATAATAATAGATTAGTTGAAGAAGTGAATAGTTCAAGAATAGTTTAAGAACTGAATTTAGTCAAAGAGGAAACTTAATTAATAGGTAAAGTAGACATTCGATTAACCGGACTAATTGTTGTCGGTAGACATTCGGATAGTCGAAAATCCGGATAATCGAATGTATGAAAAATCTCCATTGGTTTGGTGCTTATGGTTGTTAGTATGTACATAAGTTTATGCGTTTATTAAAGGACGAATACATATCCCACGCCGCATGCCACTAACAAAAGCAATAATGAAACCCGTGGGGCGGAGATCCCGCGGGGCGTGGGCGAGACATTCCATTTCAGACACGTTCATGCTTGCATAAATTCAATTTGTAGGTATAATACATAGGTCGCGTTTGGCAATCCGGATAATCGCGAATCCGTATAACCGAGGGCCGGACAATTGAGTCTCTACTGTATTCATCATCACCTTGCTCTTATTCTAATTATTGAGGTTGACAAATTAGGTACATATTCTTTTTTTTTAATATTGCAAAAGTTATTGGCAATAGTCTTACGACCGGCTGCCTGACGTTAACCGTCTTTGAGAATGTAATTGTTGACTTAACGGCGTCAGATGGAGTTGGTCCATGAAAAACTTTTAAGTCGATTTTGCGACACCTACGAGCAACGTAAAGGTTAGTAAGTAGTATTCGTAGCCGCCACCAAAAAGCTTTGAATTGATAGCTGTTATAATAATTATACATGTATTACTAAGAAATTCTTGCGGTCTCACTTGCATAGTTCTCATTTCCGTCGGAAAACAGGGATAAAATGTAGCCTATATTACTCGCTGATAACGTAGCTTTCCGTGTGGTGACGGAACAAGAATACAATTCATCACCCCCTTCTCTTGCTTGTGGGTGTCGTAAAAGACGACTAAGGGGTATAATATGCATATAATATAAATGCAAGAGAAGGAAAACTCCAAACAAAATCCTTTACCAACACGTCTGACAAGCATAGTATAGTAGATAGGTCAATTTCCCTCTCATAGTGGAGGAGGTCCGAGCCGAACAGTGGCACGTGTATGGCCTGAGATGATGATGCATTTGTCATTTCTTGAATTCACCTTTCAATTGGTGAATGAATTTTTAAGATCGGATTAGTGTTTTAGGCGAGAAAGCGTAACAAACAAACATAGTTTCGTATTTATGATGTGACATTCGTACCCGACGATATTATTACTCTCGCCCAGACGGAGGCATACACAGCCCGCGAGGCCTTAACAAATAAATATCCACGATACCGCCCCCGCCGCCGGGGACGGAAATCGTGCCGCGGTAAAATCATAAACGTGGGAGTGCCCACTTTGCCAGCGACCCCCCGAGCCGAGGTCCGTACCCCACAGGGGGTGCCCTCGGGATCGGTCGCTTAACTTTAAACGGGTTGAGAGCCCTCAGCGCTCACCCACCAGTCCGGGTAAAGTTGTCACAGCCATCTGAGGCTAACAACTAAGTCACAAACAAAAAAAAAAGCGGTGAACAACACCTATCTTGCTTTTGGGTATCGTAAAAGATGACGATGCTATATAATATACAAATAACATGGATGAAAAAGAAGGAAAAGTCGATATAAATCTTTATTCCAATACGCCTAATAAGCGTTGTATGGCTTACACTGTAGTAGAATACATTGTCGACAGTTATCTGACTGCAGTCACGGGCTCACCCGTCAGGGGTAGTACCACTCCTTTTTTTTTTTTGTGGTGGGCTGCGGTCGGCGCACTCCTCGCACCACTCCGTCCGGGGCGACAGAGCACGCACACCCGCAACCCACCCGAACACCACGTCGCCTTCGTCGTTGGGCCGACTACCGGAGCAGGGTTACTTGTCATCAGTGGTCGGCCCGACGGAATACTCCCTATTTAGGGTACCCTCTCATCGACCGACGTCCCCCCCCCCGGATAACACGTCGGTTTTTCCTCACACGGTCGGCCTCTCGGCGGGTGACGGGATAACTCCCTGGTCACGTCACCCGCGGCCTCGGCTAGGGTAGTACCACACTCTCGCGGCAAATCGACATTTGAGTAGTAGCAATTTGTTACTGTATTTCGTTCAGTGAGCGAGAGAGACGGAGGCTCAAATTTTTGTGGGTGTTTGTGGGTGGTGGGTTTTGATGATGCCTTTAGTACCCCGAACCTCATTTCACGCATTCACGCTCCCTTCACTTTTCCATGGTAGGCAGCGACCTAGCAACGGTGCATGAGCCGCAGTATCGCCTAACATCAGGTGTGCTGTTTGCTCGTATGCCAACAACGGCAGTAAAATAGACCAACTTCCTTCCTACAGCTGAGGAATGAGACCTATAGCTGACGGTCCATAAGCGGCAGTATCACTAAACATCTGGTGTGTTGTTTGCTGGTATGCCAGCAACAGCAATAAAAAAAAAAATAAAAAAATACGGCTAATTTCCCTCCCACAGCTGAGCAGTCGCAAAAACCGATAAAAAGAGTACCAAGGGAGTTTCACAGTAGTTATATGGGCAACTCATAACATATACCAAATACCAGATAGGTAGCTATCTGGTAACTTTTAATTAGATAATGAAATAACATTTGCTTTTACCTGCGTGGTGATGGATTAATAAGTAAAATTGAAATTTTGAATAAGCCTCGATACAAACTAAAATAACAAAAAAATATTACGTTCTGTGCAACAGGAATTATGTATCAATTAATTATCATTTAACGATTAACTGGCAAGCGTGAGCACTTAATCGGGTAATACCTAATTACATCATTTTAGAAAAGAGCTGATACTCTTACACTGCTGGACCAATACTTACTAAACATAGCTAAGAACCACCGCAAGGAAAATGGCTTTCAAATGAAAAAAAAAATCGCATCGAAAGCCGTTCATCCGTCTGAGAACTGCGATGTCACAGACTAATGTCTTTATTGTCTGCTAATGGGGAGGAGGCTCGAGCTCAGCAACAAGACGTGTATCAGCTGAGACTAACTTTAGGGTGTCGGTTTTTTGTGTGTCTCATCTTTTTCCCTAACGCAACAAAATAAGTATAACTTCAAAAAATATAATAGATAAATAATAAACATATACATAGATATTATGGTGTGTCAAGGTGTAACCTGTCAATTTTACTGACATAATTTTATGGCAATCATGAATGTACCTATCAATTAGGGTTGACAATTTTCTGCCGAAAAATAACTTAGATTTGTAATGAATTAGTGAAAAATGAGTCTGCAAAAATAGGGCGTCTATTTGCTTCAAGATTTATATGGTAGATTAATTATAGGTAATCCATTTCACTTGATATATCTAGGTGATTGAATATTGAATGTTATTTAAGTCGTATAAATATGTATAAACATCACGGCTCATACATGTCACACTACTGGGCTCTAACCTCTTCCATCCCATTCAATGGGAGGGAGAACTGAGCTGTTATATGAAAATTGACCTGTTTTATGAAAATTGACCTGTTATGTGAAAATTGACCTGTTATTTGAAAATTGACCTGTTTTATGAAAATTAACCTGTTATATGAAAATTGACCTGTTATATGAAAATGGACCTGTTATACCACGCTGATTAGACGTGTTGGCATAGCGTTCTATTTTGAGTTTTCCATCTTTCGTAGGTGTTATCTGCAATAATAACTTCGTTTACGACCACCGTGAACAAGAAAGGGGGGGGGGGTGGTGAATTGTATTCTTACTCCGTCACCTCACGGCAAACTCGCAACTTAAATTTAAACTAATTCTGATCTAATGCCTGAAAATAATATCAAGGACCCCAAAATTTTAATTTAGCATAACAGGTTAGACATACTTAACTGCATATTGCTATTCACCATATGGTTTATTTCAACTGATATACGTCCCACTGCTAGGCTTAAGCCTCCGCCACAATAGAAGGCGAATATAAAATGCTGGTATAAGTATAAAACTCTCTATCAATCTGATAGACGGTTTTATATCGAGATCGCCTTCTATTACATAGATGTTATATCCATATTAAATCCCTTATGCGTCTTTTATAACACCCACGGGTAAGAGAGATGTTCAATAAAATTCTTATTTAGTCACCACACGGAAAGACAAACTCGTCATTAGTCACGAAGATGTATATTGTTAGGAAAAATCGTTGCAAAATTTGAACCATTTTTTCGTATGGAAAAAATCACTAAAAACATAATCGAATAGCTGAATTTAGGCGGAAAGAGTTGCGCTGGGGTCGTAATTTCATTAAAAGTGATTATTATTAATTTGTCTAAAGCATTGATTTAAGCAAAAGAATTATATACAAAAATTATTGTGGAAATAATAAAATTGTTTTTAATATTTTTTTTGGAAAAGAAATCGAATAAGCTTGAAACATTACCATAGAACTTTTTTGTTACAAACGGCAGCTTTTATATTTCAAAATTTTTAATATTTACACTTTTCGTGTAAAAATGTATCCTTCTTGAAGCGTGGTAGGTAAGCTCAAAGTAATTTCTCTCATATTATAAATGTGTATTAATTTTAAAGAAAAATGAAAGGACAGATGTTATGTGTTTAATAAACAAAATATAACTGAATAATATTTTATAATAAATAATGTTTGGTAGCCCTGCCATCAATAAAGTTAATTAGCGAAAGCTTGTTTACGACTCTGTTTATAGAAGAGATCATTAAATTTATGTTGTAAACTTGGGATTACTTTTTATTACGTTACTTGATTAGGTAAATAATTACATTACTCTAATGTATTATATAGTGAATTAAACTTAATTGCCGTTTACTTTTAAATAAACCCGTCTATCGCATAGGTCTTTTTTTGACGGAGTAAAAATTCAATTCATGCCTCCCTCTCAAGCTCGTGAATATCGTAAAAGACGAATTAAGGATATAATTCGATTAAAACATCCATGCATAAGAAGGAAAACTTGATATAAAATTCTGTGTCTATCTCTAATTCCATTCTAGGTAAGTCACTCGTATTGTAGAAAAGGCCGGAGCATAGCAGCGCGATGTATATGAGACGGGACGATGATGGCAAGTTTTCTATCACGGCGTCTTTCTTCGTTGCCTATGGTCTGGTGGTACATCTTTTTTTGGGACTAATCCCACCACACATTCCCACCACTGTAACTCCTGTAAGCTAGGATCCACAATGGTCTCCGTATAAGACACTGAGCTTTGACCCTCAGGAAGTCCCGGGAATCGCTTTTAATTGTCTTGGGACCCGCAACAAATTTAATTAGAAAAGAAAACAGGAGGAGTTGGAAAGATTCCACTTCCCTCCTATGCAAAGCGGGAGACATGAAGCAAAGTTGGCTGATAAGCCAGTAAATAAGAGTTTGTACAACTACGTGAAACGCAGCGGTACAGCACCACGGATTGGACAAAGCTTAATGGACCTATTTGTGAGCTTTAGGTTTGATTACAGTAATAGGTATGGCAAAAGCGCCTAAACGCACGGAAATTTTCTCGAGTTGCTACAAGATCCGAATAGTATACTACCCCAGACGTGACATGCATATTATCTAACATGACGTTCCGCTCGTTGCGCCAGAGAATGCACTCCCAAAGGATGTGATGAGCTGTTTGTTCAAAATTGGAGTTTGAGGTCGAACATTGACAAAATGGTGAATCTACTAGTGTAAAATAGAATAATTTACTTCTAAAATTCCCATGGCCTGTGAGGAATTGGGCTACATAGTGGTCAATTTCTAGCCAAGTTCTCTCCAAACGTTCACGAACAGATGGAAAGAATAGATATAGATGACGACCTTTTGTTGACGAATCCCATCTTGCCTGCCATTCGGTCAGGAGCTTATCGTTAACGACAGATTGCGGTGCAAAAAGTCTAGTAATTTTATTACGATCGCGTGGTAAAAGAAAATTGTTAGTCATGTTTTCCCTAGTGGAATAATACATGGACGCACGATTTTGTATCTCTAAGTCGACCGGAAGTACACCTGCAAGTACTGGTAAGGCTTCGGTGCTAACTGTTCGGTATGCCTTACACAGAAATATTAGCGCTAATCGTTGACTCTGTAGTAACTTACGCCGAGCCGCGCCTATGGTAGTACGATCAGCCCAGGCCGGTGCACCATAACAGATACAGCCCAGATATGTGGCTGTATATATAATTTTAAGTGTGTTAAAACGAAGGCCCCAGGTGGAAGTTGAAATTCTGGTAAGCGCATAGAAATTTCGTTTGGCTTTTTCACCTACAGTTTTAATATGTTCAATGAACGAAAAATTTTTCTCTAGGACCAGGCCGAGGTAACATACTGACTCCTTCTTTTTAACTACAGTGTTGTTAAATTTTATACGGGGGCTCGACTGTAAATTACCTTTCAGTAAAAGATGATACGTTTTGTGGGGGGCGAAAGTAAGTCGATTTTGTATGCCCCATTTTTGTATTGAGTTGAGACATATATCCGCCAATTTCTCCAGTCCGTCTCTAGTGTTTGACTGTATAAGTAGGAGACCGTCGTCAGCATAGCCAATCAATGAGCAATTTTGCGGTAGAGGTAGCTCAAGAAGGTCATCAAACCCTAGATTCCACAAGTATGGGCTTAACACTGATCCTTGAGGACAGCCCAACGTCAGTGATTTAGACACGGCATGGTGACCGAGTTTCAGTGTGGTTGAACCTTGTAGAAAGTATGACTGTACGAGTTGGTAGATGTTCCTAAAGCATCCACGAGCCTTCAGTTTAAGAAGTAGCATCGGCCACCATGCGTTATCAAAAGCACCTGAGATATCTAGAAAAATACCTAGTATATATTTAAAATCTGATAGGGAGACAATTTTTCTAACAGCAATGACCGCATCGACAGTCGATTTCCCCGGGGTAAATCCAAACTGACTGCGATTGAATGTGGGGCCACCCGGTAACAAACGGGGAACAATCAGACGTTCTAAGAGTTTTCCTAGTGACGGCAGTAGAGTAATTGGTCGATATGACTTCGGGTCGTCTGGTGGCTTATCACCGTGTTTCGGTATTATACGTATAAACCCGCGACGCCATAGCCGAGGAAAGATGCCTTTCGCTATACAACGATTGAAAACTAGTAACATTGAGTCGGCTGACGTTCGACAAGCTTCTTTAATCATTTTATTAGAGATTTTATCTTCACCGGCTGCTTTGTTTAGAGGAAGGGCTTTTACGGTATTTAAAAGTTCAGTTAGAGAGGGAAGGTCAGACATAGGAGATAGAGGTGGCAAAGTGGCCCACGCTCTTATTTGCGTATGATGTTCGCTATCAGCTGTTACGTTATCGTCCGGTATTAAAGTATTTATTAGAGCTTCTGTGGTCTCCTCTACACCCGTGGTGTGTTTATTATCTATTTTGATATTTTGTATATAAGCTAGGTCAACTGATCGATTGGCTTTAAATTCGTGATATAATCGAGACCACGGGCCTTCATTTTCCAGTTTTTCTACTACCCTATTTAATAACGCATCTTTAGACCTTTCCACCGCAATCCGGTAGTAAGACCTTGCAGTTCTGAGTGCAAGTGAGGACTCATCAAACGTTACTCCCATTACACATGACTTTTTAAGTTTGTTAAATTTTCTACGTGCTCTTCGAAAGCGTCTGCGAAGTTCGGCCAGTTTATTGTTCTACCAGTCGCACCTTCTGGTGTTAGGGATAGATATGCGACCTAGGGCTATGTCAGCACAGTATATCATAGAGTGTGACATTATCTCAGCGCTTTCTTCCGCGTTTAATTCTTCGCGGGTGAAATGCCCGGCACACGAGGAAAATAACGAACTAAAGAATTCCCAGTTTGCTCCCTTACTTTTATATCTATAATTGTAACTCTGACTGGGAGGATCTTGTATCAGTCTCGGTTTAAATTCGTACACGATCAGGCGGTGATCACTACACGACGCGTCTGGGAGGACGCGCCACCTATCCAAGCGGACGTCCGCGCTTGATAGCGTAACGTCAATAGAAGATTCGCCCAAAGGGCTGCAAAAAGTTGGTGGTGCATCAGGTGTATTATGGATGGACAGGTTCATCTCGGCGATGAAATCTTCTATCGCACACCGACGATCAGTATCGGTGTATCTAATCTTGCCATACCACAGAGTAGATGACGCGTTTACGTCAGCACCTACTATCGTTTTACGGCCCGTAAGAGACCGCAAGACATGACGGAGATGGTTTAAGTGTGAGGTGACAGGGTCTGAGTATTGAAAATAGCAGCTCACAACGTAAACCCTACAGGATGGGGATGTAACCTCCGCGACAGCACAGTGTGATGTCATTAGATTTTGTAACGATGTGACTGTAAATTTAGAATTTGATACATATATTCCGGCGCGTGCTTTGTTATCTAATTGCACAACCCTACTGCGCAAGCGAGCATTCTGGTATTGCTCTTGAATAAGTACTATGTCCAAATTATTTTCCATAACAAGACGGTCTAATTCTGATGTAGCCACCCTATCATTGTGAAGATTTAGCTGTCCTATGTTTAAGCTATCCATTTTTAATAGTTAGTGTTTAAGACTAGTTGTTCCAGCTTAAATTTGCAGGTGGGACAGTCCGACGCGCCGCAGGGGTGATCGTAAGGTTTCTTAAAACGCTTACAAGAGGCACATTTTGGTTTAAAATCAGGTGTTTCCTTATTTGTGCAGGACTTTGTTATATGTCCTTCCGTACAGTGACCGCATGTGGGTGTTTTTTCATTGCAGTATTTAGCGACGTGACCATACTGTTGACAGTTCGCGCAACGTACAATTTCAAGGTCGTCATAAAAACGGCAGCTAGCCCAATCTATAAAAACTTTTTCTTTGGTGCTTAACAAATGGGTACGTACTTCTGGGTCGAGTTCTATGCCTATCCACTTGCGACCGTTCTGCAATTTTCGACTGCGAATAATTTTAGTGGCTTTAATAAAGTCGTCCTCTTTAATAGATATTTCGTCTTTAATATTTTGTCGATAGAGAGCGACTAGGAACGCATTGTCTTCCATAGAGATGGGGACGTCCTTAATTAGTAAGCGCGGTCGTTGACCTTTCGGTTTTTCTAGACGTAAACCCGCAGCCTTAATGGCGTCTACAGATTCCAACTTTTTAATCTGCTTTTCGTTAGTGACTCGCAGAACTACACCTGCTTTCGCGGCCTTTTTAACGCCTACTATTTGAAAGCCATCGTCAACTGGCTTAATCGCGCTCAATAACGCTTTCTTTGTGGCAGACGACGACGCGTAATCGGCTGAACGTTCAGCGGTCGGATAAGCGATAACGCAGGGAGCGCGTGACGTTCGCACCTCAACACTTGGCACAACCTTTGGTAGCTTAAGTTTTTCAGCGTAAGATAGTTTATGAATATTTGACGGCGGTTGGGTTTTAGTATGGCTTAATTCTAGCTCAATATTCGCTAATTTAGTCTCATTAGACGATGATTTCAAGGCTAAAAGAGATACAATGGTAGTAACACGTTGAGTGTAATCCATTATCGTTGTTTTGTTCGCGATGTTCATGCGAGAACCTTGATCGTTGACGATATCGTTAATTTTCGATAAAAATAACGATGCCTCCGTGACGAGATCGCAATAGTCGGCCTGTCTAGCATCGCTAATATTAAGTGATGGAGAATTTTTTGCACTATTCTCCTGTTGAAGCCTAGTTTCGGGTGTAACGTAGGCAGGCGATGGCTGGGTATAGAGCGCACGCCTACTGTTGGCAGCGGGCGGTGACCGCGGTGTCAGCTGACCGAGGCGAAAAACTTCTTCCCCGCGATCAGGGGGTTCAGTGTCCGTATAATATTTCGACATTTTATAATGAAATAAAAGTACTCAACGAATGTAAACAAAGTAACAATCAACGAATAAAAATTATTTTGTTCGTAAAGTGACTTGTCACTACCCACTACTTAATAAAAGTTAAAGACTTACCGATTTAAGCTGGATTTTAGAATAAATAAGCACAAATACTTATCGTAATGAGCGTAAACACGCACTAAACACAATAAAACACAATTAGAAACAACGCACGAGCCGATAGTTAATCCTTAAAAGGACAAAAACTATTTTTATTATACGCGCTAACTGAATTCGCACTGCATCGAGCGGAGGGGAGGAGGGAAGTGTGGTGGTACATCTACCAAAACCTCCAAGGTAAAGGAAATGCGACATGCGGTTCACCATAACCGACGTTACTATTCCTCACCGGCAATTGAGCTGGCCACCGGGATCGATTCCAATCAGTCCACTGGCCCACCCTGTGGGTTACCCGGTTAATTACTTCTCATTGATACACCGACAATATAACGCCAGGCCCGTCTTTATGCGAGTGAATAGTCAATTTACTATCCCTTTCTTCTCTACGAAAGTCACGAAGAAGATTGAAGAATACAAGAGATAGCAAGAGAAGAAAAGTCCACACACGAGAATCAATATCATTCTGTCTGATTAACGTGTTATAAAAGGTTTAATTAACTCTTATTTTGAAGGAGGCTTTAAGCGGTTGGAGCACACTGTTGACAGCCGTCGGTCTATAGTCACGGGCCGGTCCATTCGGAGTAGTACCACACTCTCGCACATAATCGAGCAGTAGCAGTTAGTTAATGCATTTCGTTCGGTAAGCGAGAGAGCCGGGAGCACAACTTTCTGAAGATTTTTGCGTTTGCCACGGGTGACCGGACTGGGGATTTTAGTCTGTCATCCGCAGAGAGGCTGACTGCGCGAGGGTGACTGACATCTTGGGGTAGGGACGTCGAGAGGTGAGGGTACCCGAAAGGGTATTCCGTCGGGCCGACCACTGAGGACAAGGAACTCGCCACTGGTGGTCCACTTCCCATTTCACTCGTCGCCTTCTTCCCATCCACTTCCCCGTAGATGTCGTAAAAGACGATTAAGGCATCCAACATGCGCAAAAAATCCATGGAAGAAATGGAAAACTCGACATGAAACCCTATTCCAACACATCTAACCGGCGTGGAATTAGTAGGTAAATGTCCGTCCCATTGTGGAGCAGGTCCGAACTTAACAGTGGGACTTGATGAACAGTGGTTTATTTCTAGTTTTCCTTCTACCATTCTTCTGTTTGGAACCTATTTATTATATTATAAGTACATAACCCGACCGATGATGTTCTGCACAAATAAAAAAAAAATAAGAATAGTAACCCTTGAAATCGATCACAGTGCCACGATGAAAGTATGCATTATTTTAGTGGTCAATAACTATGTTTATTGCCTTTATAATAAACTCGGTTTGCAGTAAATAGGTTGGATGGTTTCAAACACTAGGATGCACGTATTAATTTCTTGTGTTTCTATAGATTGTGAGTTCCAACTCGATAATGGTCGGCCCAATGACGAAGGCGACGTGGCTACGGGGGGGTTGTGGGGCTGCGTGCCATCCTTTCGTCGCCGCGGACGGAATGGACGGCATGTGACGCCCACCCATAAAAAAGAGTGTTTGCGTTTGGTGAGATTTGGTGATATCTTTAGTATTATCAAACCTCATTGCACGTATTCACACTCCATTCACTTTCTTCACGATAAACAAAGATCCATGAGTGGCAGTATCTCTTAACAACAGGTGTGATGTTCGCGCGTTTGTCACGAGCACAAGCAACACGACATGAGATTTTTCTTTTTGCAACAATAGTAAAAGGAAAAATGAATAGGCTCGTGTCGACGTGGAGCAGATGGATGAAGGTAAAAGAGCTGAGAAAATGTCTATTGTAATGAAGATCATAATCATCATCATCATGTATCTGCTCAGTCATATGACGTCTACTTCTAAACCTAGAGACCTAGAGTCTAGAGACCTACCTCTACTGTAAAAGGTTACATGTTAGGGTTATTTATTGGAGGGGTTATACAATCGGGTTAGGTTAGGTGTTATACATTACCAGGTGCTTACCAGAAATGGGATTTTCGGTAAGTACCTGCACGAAATTGGCTCTAGGATACCGAGTGGCGCAGGAACAGAGTGAGTGTGGCGAGCCAATTGACGATGCGTGCTACACAATGGAAGTATGCTCCGCCTAGGGGCCCCAATACCACGTCATGGAATCGGAATGGACCTGTCGTTACTGACAATCATCTTCACGATACTCAACAGCAGCAGGTGCAGGTCGTCAATGGCCTCCTTTTGGGAGGACCTGACAAGGAAGCAGGCCGCGGAACGGGCACGCAAGGCGTTTGCGTTTGCCGACTCGCTCCGCCGGTGGTGACTAGGGAGGAGGAGACGGTGCTATGGGCTTCTCCTCCTACCATCTTGAATGCCGACAGTATATGGTCAGTTGGACATGCGTTACCGAGGATTGAATGTCATCAGACTATCTCTCCGGCACCGTAAAAGCGGAAAGGACCGCTATAGTTTTAGTGGGTATTTCGGTCACGCGGGTAGCTGGCGCCTCGCCGTCTGTCACCGGCGTGGGATACGTAAATACATTTTTACAGCGTTAACAAAAAAAAAGTGTTATACATTGTCCAAAGGAGAGTTGCTGCCCGATAATTCCTCATCTGATTTTTACATCTCTCACGAGCAAGTAAACACCTTACTTTTGATGTCATGCTGTCATGACAATTGTATTTTTTTCCTTGCGCCACCTAGGGAATAATATATCAACGAGCTTAAAAAATAATGTGAATATCTTCTAAAGAAGTCTTTAACAAATAATACGAAGCGCTCTGTACACTCTACTAATGGAGCCGTAAATGCCATCTGCGACCAGCCTCGTTAAGCCTCGCAAAAATCTCATATAAGTTCTGCACGGCAGCTTATTGTAATTCTGATGTATTACAATGTCCTTGGTTTTAGTTTGTTAATATTTTACGTACATTTATCTTCTATTATCATCATCATAACTCATAAACGTATCACTGCTGGGCTCCCTCTCTTGCCAGTGGATTTTGTAAAAGACCAAGCGATATGATATGCAGATACCATATATGCAAGAGAAGGAATATTCGACATTCAATCCTACACCAACACTTCTGATCAACTCGGTATAGTAGGTCAACCATCAGCTCAATAGTGGGACTTGCGCGGGCTGAGATCATGGTAAGATGTTGATACCATATTAGTCGGACGGGTTGGTATATATTTTTATTTCGAGTATGCAGTTTCCTTATCTATACCAATAAATAAAATTGGAGTGTCTGTTTGTAATGTCAAAATAATAGGTTTTTTTCATGCTCACACGATTATTTACACGACACTTATGCCCAAAATACAGATTAAAAATTTTTGTCTGTCTGTCTGTTTGTTCCGGGTAATCTTCAAAACGGCTGGACCGATTTCAAAAATTCTTTCACCAATGGAAAGCTTTTTATTTATTTATTTATTTTATTTATTCATCATTCAGTTATTTTTTATTGCTAACAGCGTACCATGCGCAATAAAAAGTAATAATACAAAACAAGAAGGAGTTAAAAAAAGAATAAAAGTTATCACAAAAATATTAATAAGTTATAACATAAAGAAAATTATTTTACTATACATATATGTGTAATGATTAATAATATAATAACTTTGGATTAGCATACACTGTTGGCAATGGACAGCGACTCCACATAACTTTCTGCTATACACATGAAACATCTCTCTGTACACGAAAATAAGTCGAGTGTAGGTTCAGAGACTATGATCTCATTGATATAGTGCAATGCGCGCGGATGCGGTGCGAATTGGCCTATGCTAGTGCGCGCCGTGTGTGACGCCAATAGAGGTCTCTGTCGTTCGCGCAACTTACCTACGACCTGGCGAGGCACATTGAAATTGATTTCGGCTAGTAGTAAAGGATTGTATTCGGAACCACGTATCAGTCTGAAGAAATATTTAACTAGTGCTATATTGCGACGCGTCGCCAGCATTTGATGATCTACCATACCTATTATATATAACGTGGGATAGAGATACGGATAATAAAAGTAAGTCCTTTTGTACAGATACCGAATAAACATTTTTTGTATTCTCTCAACTTTTTGAGTTAGTTGTAATGTGTTAGGATTCCAAATAATGGCATTAGTCTCTATAGTAGTACGAACATATGCATTGTATAAAATATTAAGCGTTAGCTTGTTATTAAATTTTTTTGACTGTTGCAGTACAAAACCTAAGTTCCTCCTAGCTTGGTCACATATTTTAGAAATGTGGTTTTTAAATGTAAACTTGCTATCAAACCATGTGCCTAAATCCCTTACGGTGTCAGCACGTTTCAATTGTTTGGTAGCAATGTGATAGTTTTGACATATTGGAGAACGGATACGACCATATGTTACCACAACACATTTATTAATGTTTAGTTTCAAGCTGTTGAGTTTGCCCCATTCGTGAACACTATTAATATCCGCTTGCAATAGCGCGCAGTCAGGAGGTGAGTTGATGGTCAATGCAAGTTTGACATCGTCCGCAAACATCAAACAGAGGCTATGTTCAATTTTGTATGGTAGATCATTAATCAGGATTAAAAAGAGTAATGGGCCCAAACAGCTGCCCTGACCTATACCAGAATTTACACTATATGTGGAAGATGAGCATCGTTTGTACGCAACATATTGTTTGCGGTCCTCCAAGTAGTTACAGAAAAAGAAGATGAGTTGTTCCGAGAATCCTATTGATGCCATTTTGAATAGTAGGTGGTCATTATCCACTATATCAAACGCCTTCTGAAAATCAAGGTAAGCCACATCTACTTGCTTTTTAGCATCTATTACATTTGATATCATAGATGATATAGTTAGTAGGTTGGTTGTAGTAGATCTATTAGGTAGAAAACCGTGCTGTTGATCACTGAACCATCCGCGCAATTGCTTGTATATTAATGTATACAATATAGATTCCATAATTTTGGCAAATACAGACAGTACCGCAACAGCGCGATAATTTTGTATGTCAGATTTAGACCCGCTTTTATGTATGGGGATGACTTTGCTTGTCTTCCATAGATGTGGATAAGTTTTCTCTGTGATGGACAGATTAAAAATGTGTAGTAAAGGCTCTAAAAATATCTGATAGCAGTCTCTAACAATGAACTGTGGAATACCGTCGGGCCCTTGAGTGCATTTCGGTTTGAGTTTTTTAAGGCCAATAAAACATCAGATTTCGCGATATTACGTACGCAGACGAACATGTCGGGGGCGAGGTGAAGGGGCAGCGCCGGTGAGGCCGCGACCGCTGCCAGTTAGTGATGCCAATTTAGCATATTTTATGCTAAATTTAGCATATTTTCATGTTGTTTAGCAAATTTATTTGTTTTTTAAAAAATATGCTATATGCTATAGCATATTTTTTAGCATATAGAAAAAATATAAAATAGAAGATTAACCATGAAAATTACATTAATGCGTACGTAATTATTTCCATTTAGAATAAATCCCTTTGTTTTATTCTTGGCGCTCCTGGTGCCAACATAATGGAAAGGGTCTTGACGTTTTATATTCTCTACCATATTGCGGGGATTCCCCACCAAATTTCATTCAATATACCATAGATTAGCAACACTTTTTCACTTTCTCCTTCTTGTATGAAAGAAATGAGATAGAAATAGGATATACTTTACCGCGTACTTGTTGTCATTCTAACGTAAACGAATTAAAGTTCTTACAGTGTATACGTTTTTATTAGTTGTTAGACAGTTATTAATATGCCACCTAAATACAGTCAACATTACCGGTCAAGAGTGGGAGCGAATGCCGAATTTCAAGGATTGGTTACAGTCTGAGCAATAAGGCCTCCTCATCTTCAAGCACATTAGATGTCGATGAAGACCAAGATATTAATATTTTATTTGATAACATAGTCAAATAAAACATATATTTTATTATTTAATAAATATTTTAAAATTATATTACGTTTTATTTGACATTGAAAAATGTTAGCAAAATTTTTAGCATTTTTATAAAGCACTTGGCATAATTTTGGCATAATTTTAACACCATTTTAGCATATTCTTTATTGATCTTGTTGGCAACACTACTGCCAGTGTCGCTTGAGCATCAAGCGCAGGCGCATGTGACTGAAATACACTCTGAAAGTGCAACGCAAATGCGTTGGCTACCTGTAGTGGTTCAGTCATTCCAAAATACACTCATTTGCAAAAAAAACGGGCACCTAAGCAATGAACCATTTCAAATGTTAATATTTCTTTGTTTGATAATTATAGGTAGTTTTATCCACACAATTTGCTAAATTAATAAGAAAATAATCGTTTTCATCAGTATTTCATAAAATTTAGATACAATTTATGGGAAATAATGCTAAACCTCGCTAGTAGTGTATATTCGCTAGTAGTGCATATGCTCATGAAGTAAAAATAAAAAAGTTTTTTTGTTTGTTTTTCTTTAATAAAGTAAAAGCAGATAAATGTTTAGTATCGAGTGTGACCCCCTCTAGCTAAAATCACAGCTTGAATTCGTCTGGGCATGCTAGCGAGTATATCCCGGATACTTGCTTGCGGAATACGTTCCCACTCCGCAGTAATCACATTCTTCAGCTCTCTGATGGTCTGCGGAGCCGGGTGTACTGATCTCACACGCCGTTTCAGAACGTCCCAGACATGCTCTATGGGATTGAGGTCGGGACTTCGAGCTGGCCAATCCAAACGACGAATGCCGACCTCTTGCACATACGCATTAACATCGCGGGATCGGTGGGCGCGAGCATTGTCGTCCATAAAAATCGAGTCTTCACCTAGAGCGGCCAATGCGGGTTGTGCATGAGAAATTAGAACTTCCGTTATGTATCGATGCCCAGTCAGTGAGCCGTTTTCAATGAAGACTAACTCTGTACGATCCATTGAATTTATTCTTGCCCAAAACATAACAGAGCCCCCACCATAAGGTGTGATTTCTTCGAAACATGCCTCTGCAAAGCGTTCTCCTTGTCTTCTTAGCACTCGCCGACGTCGATCTTCACCGAACAGAGATATCCTGGCTTCATCAGAGAACAAAACCCTATTCCAATCGTCTTGAGTCCATGATTCACAATTTCTAGCGAACCTAAGCCTGTGAACTCTGTGCTCACGGAGTAATTTGGGGCCGCGGGCCGGGCGGTGACTGCGTATATTGGCAGCGAGAAGCCTCCTCCTGACCGTCCATAGACTAATATGCACATTTCTTACTTCTTGGAGGTTGTTCTTAAGATCCACATACGAAGATTTGCGATTTCTCAATGCGCGACTCACAAGAAAACGATCATCCCGTGGTTGGGTACATGGTTTTCTTCCAGAACCTGGCCTTCTCTCGACGGAACCAGTCTCCTGATATCGCTGCCAGGTCCTTTGGACTGTCGAGCGACTAACATTTAGCCTCCTAGCCACGAAACATTGGCTGCAACCCTCTTCAAGCAGCGCGATAATTTTGGTAGCTTTTACCACTTTATCTACCATTTTTGATACAGCCAAACAGCATTAAATAAAGCTTTGACAGTCAAGAATATGAAATTAATCGATAAAAATTGAATAAAAGTTATGAAAGTCGATGTTAACTTCTGGAACTTCGCGCCAAAAATGTAGGATAAAAAGGGGTTTTCTGTAAAAATGAACATCAAATGAAAAATTGAATTTAGAACGTACTTTTTTAAATACCACAGCATTTTTAAAACCGGCCAGTAACGTGTACAAACGATTGAAACCTTTTTGGTATTGTATCTTTTTAAATATGAATGAAAATCAAAACCGCCCGTTTTTTTTGCAAATGAGTTTATGATGGTTCGTTAGAGTGTTTATGCTCCTTAATGTGTGTCCAGAATAAGCTAGGGTTACGTATTATATCGTTTTCCATTTTACCAAAGTGTATTCTCGTGCTGGTGTCCAATAAACGTTTGAATTGTTTACGATAATACGTAAACAATGCATAGTATAATTGGTTGTTGGCACTTTTGTATAACTTGTGATAATAATTCTTTAGTTTCAAATAGTTTAACACTTCGCGATTGTACCATGTTGGATATTTATTATATTTTACATATGTAGGTATGCTAGTAGGTACCGTGTCATCAATATGTTTGTTTATTAATATATAGAACTGATTGACCGCATCGTTAGTGTTAGGACAATTATATATTGTTGACCAATCCGTGTTATATAAACGTGAGTATAACTCAGTGTAATTTGCCTTCCTAAAATTACGAGTGGGTAAATTATAAATATTAGCAGATGATTTATTGTAATGATTATTATAAAACGAATAAAATCTGTTAGCAAAGGCATTGATTATGAGAGGTAGGTGGTGTTTCTCTGACCTTACAAGCCCGAGCTCAGATTCTGTAACAGAGAGAGTTATTTGATCCTTAGGACTAATTACTAGGTCAAGAATGCGATCCAGGCTATTATTAACATTGTTATTTTGAATTAAATTACAAGATGATAATAAAAGTTTATAATGTTCACGCACTGACTTAGATGCTGAGTATAAATTGAAATCACCGATCACTATAACTGGTGACTTTTGTGACGTAACAAGATGTTCAATGCATTCAAATACAGAATAGTACCGTGTGTTAGGTACTCGTGGCGGTAGATATACGACACAGCAAATAAAACTGTAACTCTCGACACTAATTACACCAGCTACGATTTCATCGTCGGGATGGCATCGGCAGTCACAGTTAATGGCACGAAGCTTATAAGGTTGGCGGACTGCTAGTAGAACGCCACCACCCCCATTTATGATCCTGTCGTGTCTTAGAACAGCATAGTCAGGTGGAAATAATTCTGAGTCGTAGACGCTGCTGTCAAGTCTTGTTTCTGTTAGTGCGAGTACCTTTGAGCTGAACTGATATGCTAGCTATAATATCAGGGCGTAAACTAGGCTATATTTTATCCCGGTATTCCCACGGGAACGGGAACTACGCAGGTAAAACGACTAAAACCGAAGCGAAGCGAGGGTGGGTTGCTAGTATGTTATAAGTATGTGTATTACCAGCGATGACTTACGGCACAGAAACGTGGTCCCTAAATGTAGGCCTCATAACAAGGCTCAAAGTCGCTCAGCGTGCTATGAAGCGGGCTATGCTCGGGATCTCTCTGCGAGATAGAATCAGACATACGGAAATCCGCAGAAGAACGGGCGTAACCGACATAGCACGAAGAATTAGCACGCTGAAATGGCAATGGGCAGGCCATATAGCTCGACGAACCGACAACCGCTGGCGAAGAAAGGTTCTCGAGTGGCGACCACGTATTGGACGACGCAGTGTAAGACGACCCCCCACTAGGTGGACTGACGACATTCTCAAAGTCGCAAGGAACCGTTGGATACAAGTGGCGCAGGACTGTTCCGAGTAGCATTCTCGTGGGGTGGCCTATGTCCAGCAGTGGACGTCTGCAGGCTGATGGATGAATATGTTATACGTATAATACCCAAACCCACCAGCAAGATAGCAAGAAGTAAATTGTATTCTTAAGTCCTCGCCACACAGATTCTATTATAAAATATGGTTACATTCAGTTACCTCCTTTGTAGTGACAGCTTAAGAATGCAACGTGATACCTTGATTTAAGAGTCCAAAAATTCACGTGAGTAATCTTTAAAAGCATGGACAGCAACACTTGCCTCAAAAACTTACAATACGCTAATTAGCTTGTCAAGGTGAGCAGGAGAGAGGACAATCTCATTTGCTCTCTTAGATTTCTCAGGAGAGAATGGAAAAAGAGTGGGAGAAATTACTCCCCACTCTTTTGGCGGCGATTTATACGATTCTCACAGGAAGGTAATGAGGAAAGGTAAAATACGGATATGGAAATAAACATCTTAAAATTATATTCAAATAACGATAAATCTTCAGTCACTGAATAGAAGAAATTGCCACCCCTTTCTTACCCCGAATGATTCTTAATATCTTTATAACTGAGAATAATATCATTTGCCGTTGCTCGCGTTGAAATAAAATTTATTTGTATGAAATTGTTACGCTTTTGATGTTGAAATGTTATTGATTTACTATTCACCGTTGCTGTTGATTGCTTTTTGATAATAATATAGACAGGAAGTGTTATTAGTAGCTGATGGTACTAGTAGCTTTTATTATCCGATGCAAAAAGAGGGATCTTATAAGTTTGATGTCGATGTCTGTCTGTATGTGTGTGTTGTTGTGGTATTGTAGCTCCCAAACGGAGGGACCGATTTCAATGCGTTTTTTTTTATTTGAAAGCCAGTTTCCTTGCGGTGGTTCTTAAGCTATGTTTGCTTAATATCAGTATAGCAGTGCAAGAGTATCAGCTCCAAAATTATGTAATGGCGTATGATTACTCGATTAAGTGCTTCACCCGAGCCAGTATAATTGTTAAATGATACGATTAATTGATAATTTCTGTTGAAGAGAACGTAATAAATTTTTTCATTATTTTAGTTTGTATCGAGGAGTTATTCAAAATTTCCTTTTTTTAGCAAAATATAATATGTAGTCGTTCTATTAATGTTAGAGTTTCAGTCGTAGCTTTTCAGGTGAAAAAAGGAGAAAGAAAACTGGACAGGTTAATCTGCCGGGCTGGCCATGTAGAGTAAGTAATTGGTATCGGTGGTCAGCCTTATGATAATGGGGAGGCGATATGATAAGTTATGTGGCTCCATACAGATTGAACAGAGTGAGGCTAGACTATAGTCTGCCACAAAAACAGGTATTAAAGAGAGAAATATTGTCTAAAGGTTTGAAACTTATCCTTAAAATCTTTTTCAGTAATATTTTTTTTTAAATAACGACAACCTGCAATAAGGGAATAATCTTTGTATTGCAGGAGACTTTACAAACATATAATTAACGGACACAAATTACATCCAGACCCAGAACAACGATCCGCGGAGCGCACAAAGTGTTGTCTCGCATGGGATTCGAACCCTCTACACTGGCACCGTAGGTCAGTATCTTAACCACTACGCCATATGTGCAGTCAGATTCAATAACCTCCTTCACAATGCGTAGATTAATTACTGAAATCCATTATTTATTAACGAAAACTAGTGACAGCAAAAATATTCATATTATTACAAAAAAAAATAATGCATCTGAAAAGAAAAATTCCTACTAAGGAAAATTTCTACAGCAGTAATGATATCTGTCTTCAATCCTTAATCGTCTATTCGACACAAACCCATGGGAAATGAAGGCGTGTTTCAATGTTTTTTTCCCGCCACTACACGCCGTAACATTTAAGCTTAAATGAAAAATGAATTAAAAACGATACCAATAAAGTAATTAATCGGAAAGTAAGTAAAAGAAAATTGTGATATCGGTAAGGTATGTGATATTCCTTAGAGGATTTTCCCTGCCGGACTGGTTGTGGACAAGGAACTCGGCACCAGTGGCCAGTCCAATGTGAAGGGGAGGATTTTTCTAGTCATTATCATCATTGCAGCTCATATAAGTTCCACTCTTGGGCTCGAGCCTCCTTCGCAATGTGAGGGAAATTGACCTTCTATACCACACTGGTCAGACATGTTGGTATAGTGTTTTATTTCGAGTTTTCCTTCTCCTGCATAAATGTTATATGCGTATTATATCCCTTAGTCGTCTTTTACGACACCCACGAATAAGAGGGGAGGTGGTGACTTATATTCTTAATCCGTCACCACACGGAGGATTTTTCTAGTAAAATCCATTAACTTGTTAGGTCCTAATTATAAAATAATTAAAACTACTAACCCAAAAATATTCCACTTTGAAACCCGGTATTCTTCTATGGCTGGCACCTACTTGATGAATATATTGAAAGAAGTTGTCCAAATCATTCAGGCCCCTGATGCCCTCGTCCAGGGTATTCATAACGTTATTGGCATGCTCTGCTAACTCCATCGAGTTGATTTGTTCTTCCTTTGTCCGACACTGGCGGAATTTTTCGAACATATTCAGTAAATCTTGATTTTCTTCAAATAACCTGCGGAAGAAAAGTGCTCATTAGATTGGTTTTTTTATTGCATATGGTGGCAAACGAGCAAACAGTACACTTGATGGTAAGTGTTACTGCCACTCATAAACCTTTGCTAGGCCGCTGCCTATCGCGAAGAAAGTGAAGGGTGTGTGAATGCCTGCAATGAGTTTCGTGGATACTAAAGGCATCACTAAAACCCACCACACGCAAACACCCTAAGAAAGTTGGGCTCCCAGCTCTCTCGCTCAACGAACGAAGCGATTAACAAATTGCTACTAATCGGACGTCCATTTTCTACGAAAATGTGGTACTTCTCCGGACGGACCGGCCGGGCCCGCGGCTGTAGACAGACAACTGCCAGAAGTGTAGCACTATAAACTACCACTATTAAGCTTAGATCGTATAGTGGTACGTTGCATACGCTATTTTTTTTATTTCTGCTTGGTAAAATTAGAATCACAAAAACTCATAATACCAATAATTGGTATTATGAGTTTTTGTGATTGATATTATGAGTTTTCCAGGAATGATCTGTTCACCATTCCATTGCTAATGGATTTGACAGTTTTTAAGACTCCTACGCCATTATAAATGGTAGGGTTCTTTTATTCTAACCTATTATCATACGGGTAGTAACACAATCATACAAAGTCCCATTCATGGTATGCTCCTACCACATGAGCATACTGTCGACGGTTTTCTATATACAGACGCGGGCCAGTCCATCCGGGTTAGTACCACATACTCAAAGAAAATCGACGTCTGACTAAAACAATTTGCTTCTGTACGGTGAGTGAAAGAGCCGGAAGCCCAGCTTTCTGAATGTATTTTATTTTATACTAGCAACCCGCCCTCGCTTCGCTTCGGTTTCAGTCGCTTAAACCCGCGCAGTTCCCGTTCCTGTGGGAATACCAGGATAAAATATAGCCTATGTTACTCCCTGATATTATAGCTCTCCATTGGTGAAAGAATTTTTGAAATCGGTTCGGTGGTTTAAGCGTGAAAGCGTTACAAACAAAACAAACAAACAATCAAACATCCTTACTTTCGCATTTATAATATTAGTATGGATTATTATATCGTGGGTTTTGGTGATGCCTATAATATCACTAAACCACATAGTACGCATTCACCCTCCTTTCACTGTTTTCACAGTAGGCAGTTACCTAGTGAGAGTCCATGAACGGAAATATCAAGTGATTTTTTTTTTGGGTGGGTTGCGGTCGGCGCGCTCCTTGCACCACTCCGTCCGGGGCGACAGAGGGGCGTAAGCACGCACACCCGCAACCCACTCACGATGCACGTCGCCTTCGTCGTTGGGCCGACCACCGGAGCAGGGTTACTTGTCATCAGTGGTCGGCTCGACGGAATACCCCCTACTTGGGGTACCCTCCCATCGACCGACGTCCCCCCTCGGACGTCGGTCTTTCCTCACGCAGTTGGCCTCTCGGGGGGTGATGGACTAATTCCCCGGTTACGTCACCCGCGGCCTCGGCTAGGGCGGCATGAGGTGCAGGTATTCGCGCCTACGCCGCCCCAGTCGCCGGCGGCGGATCGCCTCATCGAGGCTGCGCTCCTCGCGCAGGCGATCCGCCGCCTCCTTCTGTGAGATCACTGCCTCGCAGAAGGCTGCGACCGCGTCCCAATTCCTGACGCTATCGCCCTAGCGATAGTCGGCAGCGTCAGGTCGGCACCGATGATTGCCACGAGCTCACGGCGTTGCGCTGACCAATCGGCGCAGGCCTCGAGCGTATGCTGCGACGTGTCCTTGTCGCAATCGCAGTGGTGGCAGGACGGTGTACTCTTCCTCCTAACGACCCTGTGCAGGTATTTGGCGAAGCACCCATGCTCTGTCAACACCTGCACTAGTCGGAAGGAGAGCACCCCATGCCGCCTTTCCAACCACTGCAGCAGCACCGGCCGGAAAGCCTCCACAGTTCGCACCCTGAACCGAGGCCTCTCCAGCCGGACTGCCCAACGGGCAATGACATCTCGGCAGGCGTCGACGCGCCAGGCGGTGAGCTCCCTCAACGAGACCACACCGCCCTCCGCTCGCACCCCCATCACCCGCCGATACAATCCGGTGAGCATTTCCTGCCTCTAGGTCCCACGGGGGAGTCCCGGCCAAAATATCAAGTGATACTGTGATACTTTGCGTAAGGTGATGGAGTAAGAATACAAGTCACCATTCTCTATCTTACCCGTGGATGTCGTAAAAAACGACTAAAGGATATAATACATATAACATCTATGCAGAGGAGGAAAACTCGAAATAAAACGCAGTACTAACCTGTCTGACCAGCATGGTATAGTAAGATCAATTTCCCTCCTATTGTGGAGGAGACCCGAGCCCAACAGTGGGACATATATGAGCTGAAATGATGAGATGATGACTGTCGCTCATAGACTAGACAGCACTAGATGGTAAGTACCATCAGGTGTGCCGTTTGCTCGTTTGCCACCAACAAGCATTTTATAATAATAGTACCATATAGAAAATCATTTTCAATTTATGCTTTTAACCACATTTAAAACCATAAAAAGTCTGCTACGAATAAAAAACAAGTCTAACATTCGAAGGTTTCATTATTAAATTAAAATAGATGCTTTCATAAATTTTATATATAAAAGTATTTGTAATATTTAAACAGAAATTGAAGGACGTTATTTTTAAAGCTCTGTAATTTTAATATATTTCTATAATCGATATTAAATTAATGAAGCTTAATAACATATTCAATATTAAATTTATGAATTCATTAAGAATTTCAAACTTAATGCTTGGTAATTGATTGAATTAACATTGCAGAAATCCATTTTTATTTTAAAATGGAAAGATAGAAGGAAGACTCACCACTTTCCCACGGAAAAAAGGCGTATTTGAAGTTAGCTTCCAGAGAGCGCCTCATTCAGAGGCCAAACACGTGTCGTATAAATATTCGAAGTTCTGCGGAAAATTGCAAGCTGACGTTCTGGAAGGTGTTCATCACGCGAGAGTAAGATATCCTTATCTCCTAGTCTACCTTGATCCTATCAAATATTCCTATCCTTGTGGTGTGCGGTACATTGATTAACCTTGGGCAAGTGGTGGGTCTCCCTTCCCTCCATTTTAAAATATTAATGTTTGGTATTAATTCTCATCCTCTTATCAAAGAGTACTCTTGGATATAGACCTTCCAAGTAGGAAATAATGCTATATTCGCAATATTTGGAGTTTCCGTGTGCTTTCCTTACCTGTGCTGTGGTTTTCGTAAAAGACAATTAAGGTATATGATATACACATAACCTCTAGGTAAGTGAAGGAAAACTCGATATAAAACCCTGTACTAACCCGTCTGACTAGCGTAATATCGTCATCAATTATAATAATAATATATCTACTTTAGGATCTTTATAAATATCTGTAGGTAAACATAAGAATTTCCGTGTGCTGACGGAGTAAGAATACAATTCACCAACCCCGTTCTTGCCCGTGGGTGGTGTAAAAGACGTTTTAAAGATCTAATATGCAGACAACATCAATGCAAGATAAGGTAAACTCTAAATAAAACCTATGAACACGTCTTCTGACCAGCGTGAATAGGTTAAATTCCCTCTCAAGGAGCAGGGCCGAGCCCAACACTGGGACATACATATATTGGGTGGGACGATTCCCTTCTTAGAGGAGACTCTAGTCCAACAGTGGGACTTTTATAAGCTCAAATAATTATGATACATAGATAAAAATACATCGTAACTGTCGTTTTCACTTTATAAGGGATTTATTGTGACATGATTTAAAAGCTCAATCAATTAGTTCTAAAGTTAGATCCCATCTAATTAAGCTTAAAATTGCTTTACACGTTACGGGAATAAAATATATTTAATATTTTATTAAAATAATAATAAAGCTCCTTTGAAATTATTACAGGGATTTATTACAGAAACATATTTGCTAATTTATTTTGATAAGGCGTTTCAAATTGGAGACTATTTTTCGTACATAAAATTAATTATATATATTTTAGGTAACACCTAGATTAATGTTAGGTGTCCTTTATATTGCTTTCATCATTTCCATTTGCATCACTTATTGCATGCATCTACACTTGTTCACCTTCTTCACGGTGGTTTTTGGGCGGCTCTGAAAAGGTGCAAGAGTGAGTGTCATTTTTTTTTTTGGGTTGGGTCGCGGTTGGCGCACTCCTCGCATCACCACTCCATCCGGGGTGACAGAGGGGCGTAAGCACGCACACCCGCAACCCACCCGAATACCACGTCGCCTTCATCGTTGGACCGACCACCAGAGCAGGGTTACTTGTCATCAGTGGTCGGTCCGACGGAATACTCCCTAGTGGGGTACCCTCCCATCGACCGTCTTTCCTCACGCAGTCGGTCTCTCGGCGGGTGACGGACTAATTCCCCGGACACGTCAACTTTATATAGCAGTGAGGTTTTGATTTTGGTTAAAATATTAGTTTTCCGTGTGGTGACGGAGTAAGAATACTATTCACCACTCTCTATCTTGCACGTGGATGTCGTAAAAGACGACTGTGGCACAGTATAGTCATCTATCAGTAATGTATCTCGGCCGTAACCTTGAATTAAATGCCTACATCCATGCGGTATGTAAACATGTGATAGGGCTGCCCGTCTCCAGCATTTTAATTACATTTGCCTACTTTGTATTTCCATTTAGTTTTGTATATACTTTTCTTATATAAACAAATAAAATACTTTGTGAATTGAATAGGAAGTGTTCAATAAGATTGCGTGTTGATTTTTGATTGGTAGTTTTAATTAAAAAAAAACATGTTTATGTTTAACTAACAAATCGGTCTATAAGTTTAAATTATCTAGTGACAGACAGACGGTCAAATTATTTTTTTCTAGTACTATTCATACACACAGTACAATAAACATCTATTATTATTAATAATAAAATACCACGTCTTTACTTTGAATTATATAAACTAACAAAACACACATGAGTTTTAACACAAGCGTACCTACCGTAACATGATTCATGAACCGCCTAAACTATCTATTTCACTCGTGTCAATCACTTTATTTATTAATCCAGACAACTTTTTTTCGGGAGATAAAAGGAAATACTTATACATTAAAACGACACACATTATGTACCTACCTACTAGTAAGTAAAATTATTTACCTGACGCTGCCGGCCATCGCTAGGGCGATGGTCGACAGCGTCGGGAACTGGGACGCGGTCGCAGCCTTCTGCGAGACAGTGATCTCGCAGAAGGAGGCGGCGGATCGTCTGCGCGTGCAGCGCAGCCTCGATGAGGAGATCCGCCGCCGGCGACTGGGGCGGCGCAGGCGCAACTATCTGCGCCTCATGCCGCCCTAGCCGAGGCCGCGGGTGACGTGACCGGGGATTAGTCCGTCACCCGCCGAGAGGCCGACCGCGTGAGGAAAGACCGACGTCCTCCCCGAGGGGGGGACGTCGGTCGATGGGAGGGTACCCCGCGTAGGGGGTATTCCGTCGGGCCGACCACTGACGACAAGTAAACCTGCTCCGGTGGTCGGCCCAATGACGAAGGCGAGGTGGTTTTCGGGTGGGTTGCGGGAGTTGCGTGCTTAAGCCCCTCTGTCGCCCCGGACGGAGTGGTGCGGAGGCGCGCCGACCGCGACCTACCCAAAAAAAAAAAAAAGTAAAATTATTTTACAATAGGTAAGATTTCAGAGTTTGCAGGTAATCTAAAAAAAGTTATATCTGGATTCGTTATTGACGAATTCATGCAACCAACAACAAACAAACAACACAATATACCCTACTTGTCATATTAAATATATGTATAATTATGTATTTTAGTGAAAAATTCGCGCAGTTATTGTTAAAAAAATAACACACCGTTCGTTCGTCACTGCAGCACAGTCGCGACTGTCTGCATGCCGAGCGCATGCCGAGATCGAGGCGCGTAGGTATAGCTCGCGTTTCGTCCGTTTGTATGAAGTTGGATTACTGATTGATAATATTACCGTGACTGTGGGATATAATAACATAACATAGCGACCCTGTAAAGGTCCATGAGCGGCAGCAACATTTACCATCAGGTGTACTGTTTGCTCGTTTGTCACCGTTTGCAATAAAAAAAATCTGTTGATATAGGGTTTTATTCTTTCTTTCTTTCATGTCTGACCAGCATGGTATAGTAGGTCAAATTCCCTCCCACTGTGGAGGAGGCTCGAGCCCAACAGTGGGACGTATGTGGGCTGCGATGATGATGATTAGTTTTATTTTTTATTTATCATCATCATCATAGACATTCTACTGCTGGACTCTGGCCTACTAGCCTATGTGAAATTGAATTAATATACCACGCTAGTCAGACGTGTAGGCATAGGGTCTTATTCGAGTTTTCTTGCTCTTACATAGGTATTATATTATATCCCTTAGTAGTCTTTCTTATTTCGTCACTACACGCGCGGGAACTCTATTAATGATGTTTATATAAACCACACCCGGTTTAAAGATACCCATATGTTGACGAATATCTTATAGTAAGGCACACTTTAGGGTCTAAGGTTAGATTACATTACCAAACAGTCAAGAAGTTTACCATACGTTAAACTTGTTTAATAATTCCACAATCTACGCATCTTACGTCGTTATAAAGTGTAACAGAACTTTAATAACACTGTTAAAATAGTGCTTGAAACCCTTTTAAACTGAGTGCCTTTTACTAAGATTATAAAATGAACCTTGTTTTTTTAAGATAAGGTAAAAATTCGTATAAAAAAGTACGCTGGAAAATACTTTAGTGGTCTATAAAATGTTTTATGCGGGTCTGAACAGAATGTAGGAAAACTATGAAGTATAATAAACTTTATTCTTACATAAGATTTATATTGATAACTATACTAGAAGCGTGTTATGTCTCGCAATAAAATATTTTTTTTTTTATTACATTTGACACCATTTGCAATAAAAAGCTTATATATCTAAACAGTAAAGAGAGAAAACTCGAAATAAATTATTTTTTACGGTGAACGGGAGACACGAAGACCCACAACGCTGATACTCATTGTATTCCTATCGATTCTTTTACCTGTACCGTGGCAGACCTTGTGATGACGGAGTAAGAATACAATTCACCACTCCCTATCTAGCCCGTGGATGTCGTATAAGACGACTATGGGATATCATATGCACATAACATCTATGCAATACTCGAGGTGAAACCCTATACCAACATGTCTGACCAGCATGGTATAGTAGGTCAAATTCCCTCCCATTGTGGAGGAGGCCCAAGCCCAACAGTGGGACGTATGTGGGCTAGGATGATGATGAAGGCAGACCGCGATTTGGGTGTGCTTCTAGCATTGCTAAAATCCATGAGCGACAGTAATCAATTACCATTCAATGGGCTTGATTGTCTGCCACCAAAACCATTAAAATATAGACTCGTGGGTGTCGTATAAGGTGACTGAGAGTTTTACATAGACCTGAATTAATTCCATCTAATGTTGTCGGTTCAAGAATTACATTCTCAAAGACGGAGTAAGAATACAATTCACCATCCCCTCTCTTGCCTGTGGGTGTCGTAAAAGACGACTAAGGGATATAATATGCAGATAACATCAATTTAAGAGATCGAAAACTGGAAATAAAATCGTAACACGTCTGACCAACGTGATATAGTAGGTCGAATTTCCTTCCAGAACAGGAGCAGGCGCACGGAAAAGGTATCGATACTTTTAGCTATCGGGTACTTTTTTTCGATACCGATACTTTTGTAATCGATACTTTGGATTCGATACTTTTACTCAATGAGTACTTTATGGCAGGTATCGTATCGAATACTTTTTAGAAATTATTCATGTTGAACTTGAACTCATGTTTAATTTCAATTTATTTCAATTTGTACGCCTACAATGGCAAAACATGTTGCATCATGTTAATTACAACTAATATTAAGACCTTATCTACACATGTTTTCACAAATAAAAAGTATCTTATCTTATCTTATCTTATCTTATCTTATCTTATCTTGACCTTACCACTCATGTTTATGGTAACGCCTCTAGTTCAAACGTACTGAACCTTTTAAAACGTGACTCAATATAGTCACAGACGGTCAAATTTAAAAAAAAAGCCTCACCACGACATAAATTCTAGGAAAAGTACTCAGTACTTGATACTTTTGTTTCGATACTTTATTGAGTACGATACTTTTTCTTCGATACTACTCATGAGTATAGTATCGCTACTTTCTGTTCGATATCGTGTCCCTAAACAGGAGGCCCGAGCCCAACAGTGGGACGTATATGGGCTGAGATGGTGATGTGAAATAAAACTTTTTATTAACTTCCAGATTGACCGAGCGTCAATGAGAGACGAAGGGATTACCTATTGTTCGTATTATGTAGGTATTTATATATGTACATATTGGATTTGCTTCAGTTGTAGATATTGGATTCCGATAACCTTTTTCTTTCAAGTGTTTTCCGATACCGCGTTTTGGCTTACCATATTTCTATCTTATCTTACTTGACCCCTGTTTTTTTTCTTCTTAATATATGGACTTAATATATTGCAGGCTAGTGGCTCTTAGAGAAGTCAGTCTCATCATACCCTAAAGTATGTGTATCGTCTCCTACACCTTAAAATTAGGGTAAAGAGTGAAATAAAGCTGCAGAAACCAATTGAAATACCTGTAGTGCCGATTTTGATTTAGGTTCAGTTAAAATGCTATTAAATACTCCCACGTTAACTCTATTAATATCCAGAGTATTTATCAGATCTCTACCACATTTATAGAACTTCAATTCTATCGTTACTCATCCAAGAGTTGTCTACGAGTTTTCTTCATAAAGGCAGCCTGGCTACAGGGTTTATTTGTTTTCACTTGAAGTGACGTCTTTTGTTTACGTTTGAATTTGAATTGAGAATTTCTTGACTTACGTTGAACAACATTTCAGTTATTATAACTAAAAGACCTTCCGTGTAATGACGGAGTAAGAGTACCTTCAAATCAACAACTAACCAACGATGAAATGCTATTTTTGTGTCCGTATTTCAACGGGATCGGGAACTAGGCGGTTGAAGACGCGGCAATTTGCTATCTTTATATAAAATGCACAATGATGATATGGAACAATTTGACAAATTTGGTCTTCCCTTATGGTTGCAATTTATGCGCCTCATAACACAAATATAAACCTACTATTTTAAATATAATATAATTTTTTGGTGTTGGCTGCGGTCGGCGCACTCCTCGCACCACTCCATCCGGGGCGACAGAGGGGTGTAAGCACGCACACCCGCAACACACCCGAACACCACGTCGCCTTCGTCGTTGGGCCGACCACCGGAGTAAGGTTACTTGTCATCAGTGGTCGGCCCGACGATTCCGTCCCCCCAAATAGGGGTACCCCAAATAGGGGGTATTCACCCCCTATTTGGGGTACCCTCTCATCGACCGACGTCCCTCCCTCGGGGAGGGGGGACCACAATAGTGGGTTAGTGGTAGTTAGTGGTTAGTTTAATCACTAACTACCACTAACCCACTATTGGGCTCGAGCCTCCTCCATAATATGAGGGAAATTGACCTACTATTCCACGCTGGTTAAACGTGTTATTATAGGGTTTTATTTCGAGTTTTCTTTTACGATACCCACGGGCAAGAGAGGGGTGGTGAATTGTATTCTTATCTTGTCACGACACGGACATTATTCACATGGCGAAAAACAAATTTTTATAAAACGTCTAGCATTGCGCCAACAAGTACGCAAGATATACTGGTTAATTAATAAAAACAGTCAACTAACAACAGAGAGAAAACTCTTGTTGTATAAAGCTATATTAAAATCATAATGGACATACGGCATCCAATTGTGGTGCACATATGCCAACTCAAACATAGAGATTTTGCAAAGATTTCAATCAATAATCTTGAGGATAATAGTAGATGCACCATGGTATCGAGAACTTGGCATCAAAACAGTGAAAGAAGAAATAAAGGAAGGAGTCACATCATATAAAAACAGATTGCAACTAGGTGCATCCCAATATAAGACACTATTAACTGGTTGGCATTGAATAATTTAAAAATAAATCTTCAAAAAAAAATCTATAATGACATTTAGAAATAGATTAAATAAATTAGTTGACTTAAATATCCAATTTAATGACACAAAAATCTTAGATGTAGAAACAACAAAATTTTTGAGTATTCATATTGATAATACTATTAATTGGAAAACACACCTTGAATTTGTTTGTTCTAAAATTAGTAAATTTTGTTATGCTCTAAAGAAATTTGCAACTACAAATAATACACCAACAGTTTGACAGCATACCATGGACATGTAGCTCCCATACTAAAATACGGTATTATTTTTTGTATAAATTCTGCTAATAGAGATCATGTCTTCAAGGAACAAAAGAAATGCATACGGGCCATGTGTAAGTTAAAAGTAATGGATAGTTGTAAACCTTTATTAAACTTAAAATTTTGATATTACCATGCATCTACATCCTTGAAGTTGTTATGTTTGTTAGAAAAAAAATACATTTATCTAATAAAATTCATAGTATAAGACATAATCTGAAAATAAATTGTCCATGTAATGTCACAAAATTTCATAATATGAGCATACTGTGCATGGCTTCAAAATTGTATAACAAATTACCGAAATTGATCCTGGAGTTAGAAATGACTAGAAGTACTAAATCTAAAATAAAGAATCTTCTATTAGAAAAAACATACTATTCTATAAATGAATATCTTTTTGACCAATTATAACTTCAATACATATTTATGAAACTCGTATAAAAATATTTGTGATAATTTGACGTCTGTATGTAAACTTGACATCATAAATTTTAAAAATCTCAATTACAAGTATAAATTATTTAAATGTAATTTAATATTTCATGATGTATTATAATTTTTTTTATTATGTAATACATTGCATGCCGAAAGGTTAAATACAGTGATACTAAAACAATGAAGTATGTAACATGTAATGTAATTACATGTATTTGCAATAAAATAATAATAAATAAATACAGTGTGTATCAGGTTATGGGACAACTGTTCGAGTATGTTGTAGTTTAACGGTCATAGATCGTAATTAGAATGTACATTACACAAAAAACAATAGAACATAAAAGTTATAGTGATTTAAAAAAAATGTGTCTAAGAGTCTATGCCTTAAATGTTACGTATTATGTAGGCATGTACAGACAGAATACATGTAGGCATGTAAAGCTTCGACAGTATAATTTCATTTATACATACCTAGAATTGCGCAAACGCTTCAATGAGCGTAGGTAACAACGGCGAGCCGTCAACGGTCATCGGCCGATCAGCTGTTTTAAAGCGAAGTTTGTCTTGCTTATGCGAACGTAATCATTGATTTATTCAATTTCTAATGAACATTTAACAAAGTATGAATATGTTCCGTATTAAGTATCATTGACTTTATACGTTTCAGTTGGATTTACACGAAAAAGCGATGACAAAATTGAAAACTTTACATGTCTCTAATTCCTTAACGAATCGATATTTTTTGTTCAAATTTTTTTCATGGGTTCCTACCACTATTGCCTAGCTACCTTTTGATCAGTTGCCCCATAACCTGATACACCCTGTTCACCACCTTATTGATGATATCATTCCAATTACGAGAAGACTAAAAAGAAGAGTACCCCAAGACTTACTCTAATATATTATTTATGAGGACATATCATTGGACATGTACCTCACAAATCATTCTGCCCCCATATAAATATTGCTCAAGGTCACTTGAAGACAAACTGCAATAATAATGAAAAAAAAAAAAACTTCCATGTGGTGAGGGAGAATACAATTCACCAACCCTTATCTTGCCCGTGGATGTCGCAAGAGAAGGAAAGCTTGGCGTAGAACATTTTCTTGCCCATTGTGGAGGAGGCTCGAGCCCAGCAGTGGGACATATATAAGCTGAGATAATGATTTGTGTATTCAAATAATAATATTAACTATGTAAGTAATCTATACAAGCGTGTTTATTGGTACAGTTAGCAGATAAAAAAGTGCTAAGCAGCTTTATTAAGCGCTTCAAGCATTATGAACTATTTATGAAAACAATAGCTTGCTGTGTTCTATCACTCGTGACTAACTCTTTTGTTCTGCTGCTTCAATAGAACAACTAGTAGCAACTCGGACAATAATATCAGTTCTATGCACATACATTTCGCTTGTTAACTAAAGGGGTAAACAGTCACTGCTGATTTCTATTTGCCATGATATTGAACCATTTTTTTAATGCTATTTGGTAGCGGCTGAAAATACTATCAACGTTTATATTGTTCGTGGGTGTCGTAAAAGACGACTAAAAGTTTTACATTGCCCTAGGCCAACTCCATCTGGTCAACAATTATATTTCCATGGAGGTTTGACGTCAGGCGACTGGTCATAAAACTATTGCCAGTAATAAATATTAATAAGAACCCTCTGGGCCAGACGTTATCTCACCATGAAACTAACGCAAAACTCGGAGGAACATTATCTGGCATTCTAAGTTCTTTTGGTGTAAAAGAAAAATGTATCAAGATTTATAGGAAAGCCAATAAACCGCAGGGCAGCTTGTGGCGTGCTGAATGTGAGTAGCGACCCTGCGGTCCTGAGTGCTCCAGAGAGTCGGCCAAGGCCTCGTATCCAGCTCGCCTTTATTGGCTGGCTGGAATGGAAACAGAAGAGTGCCCGCAAGATTGTCAAATCCGGCTTGCCTTAAACGGCTGGTGAGAGCGGGGTCGCCAGAGCTATATGCTCGGGGTTGGAAATGTCATTTTTAAGGGCATAACTACGGGGAAACCACTGTGGGTTTCTGTTTATCGGGAACTTGCAATGGTGAAACCAGCGCCGCTCCGCTCGACATCCCAAACCACTTGCACCAATGATGCTCCCCTGTTGCCCATATGGACTGCGTGTCTGTGGCGACCGTTTAGAGAGGCCCATTCAGTGAGTTGGCGAGTCACCCAAAATCGAGTCTGCCAAAGTTCAAGACGATAAAGGTATTGAAGGAAGACGACAGTTTTAACTTAATAGTGTGCCAGTTAATCCAGTCCATCGAACATCTAACCCCATAATCATGTATTAGGTACCATCATCACACAATAGTTTTATACCTACCGTTGGCAGTCCACGAGTGTCAAGTGCAGATGTGGAGTGTCACAGGTAGATGTCCCATCTCATTTTTACATAAAATTTTTCCAAAGGGTTCTGTGTGTTGGATCTTTATCCCCATGTGAGCCTTTCAAAAGACCGGGTATCCTCGCTTGGAAAATATCCGTTCGGATCCGGTGATTTTATTTATTTTATTTAATTTTATTTATTTAGTAAACCAACAGCGATACATATAATAAATTACATAATTTGTGTTCTACAGTATTCTATGACTAATAATAGGCTTCCCTGATTAACTAGGGTAAGTTTAATATATGCGAACGGACTACAAATTAAATTTAAAAAAGAAGAAAAGAAAAATACAGCATTACATTTGATTACAAAAAATAAAGAAACTTATTTAACACAACAATATAATTTATTGAACCAAGTGGTAAGAACATATTTGCTTGTGATTTGCCTTTCTTTATAGATTCGTGATAGATTTTTGAATCAATTTAAGGTACAATGTAAAAATTGACAATATGTAAGTGTTTCCGCGGGGTTTATGCATAATAAATGAGAAGTTCCGTGTGGTGACGGATTAAGAATACAATTCACCACTTGCTTTATCTTACCCGTGGATATCGTAAAAGACGACTAAGGGATATAATATGCACATAAGATCTATGCAAGAAAAGGAAAACTCGAAATAAAACCCTATGCCAACATGTCTTACCAGCACGGTATAGTAGGTTAAATGCCCTCCCACTGTGGAGGAGGCCCGAGTCCAACAGTGGGACGTATGTGAGCTGCGATTATGATGAAATGAGTAGAATTTGAATCTGAATTCCTTCATCGCAGCTCATGAGTCACTCCTAGTCTTCAGCCTCCTCCGTAACACGAGGGAAATTACTACAGCATCAACCACACGCATAGTAATAAGATTTATGTAAATATTACTAGCAGACCCGGTCACGCGTTGCTGTGGCTAATGTTTTTGTTATATTACATTTTATTAAACTATTTAAGTGGAACTGTAGGAGAACATCTGTCATGGAAGTCGTCATATTTTTTTACAAATGGCATCTATGTAAAAAAGCAAGTTAAAATCGTATATGACACGTTTGTAGGTTTGACATAGCAGCGCTATATATAATAATTAATTACTCAATTAAATTATATTTTGAAATGTATTGTGCATGCAATTTTAAAATTAAAATAATTTGCATGCCAGCTTCTGGCGAATCATGTAATTGCTTCAGTAAACAATTGTAACACCTAATTTGTACCATGATTCTAGCAAATAAATTTCTTACTTACTTACTCAATCCAGTCAACAGATATCGCCATCTGTTAAAATCGTTTGGAGTTAACAGATAATGGTGAATGTAAAATGATAGACAAATAATTTGCAATAAAATAATATTGCGACTATAAATTAAGATGTAAGCTATCCTATCTTTCAAGTTGAATCAAACTGCACACGGTGTGCAAATTTGATTAAAATCGGTTAAGTAGTTTAGGAGTCCATCGCGGACAAACAACGTGACACGTAATTTATATTAAGATAAGATTACTGCATATCGAGCATACCTTAAAATATATTAAAAAGTAATGCTTTTTCTTTGTTGTTTCTTATCTTCGTAGTCAATTTGCTTAGTTCTTCAAGGAAAAGGAGAAATTTATTGACGTGGGTATTCCGCAAACAGCATTAAGTAATTTGTTAGTATAATTACGCTTCTTAGTAGTGTAGGGGCAACTTAAGAATTAATTAAGGCGAAAGGTTCTGCCCAAACTTGTATTTAAACTAATTAAAACTTTAGTACCGATCTTTTTACAAGGAAGTCTAATTGTTACCGTTGTTAATAGACCCAGTAGGAGGGGGAGTGGAGTCTATGAAACTTGGTTCCTTTTTTGAACACGCTTTTATTAGTTTCATCTGTATTTATGTATGTATCTATGTATGTATCTATGTATGTAACTGAATCTTTGAACGTCATTTTGACTCACTTTTGAACAAACAGATTTTATTTAATCATTGCACACTCGCCAAAGGTCTATGATAATGAAATAATTTGATTTGGCGAATATCCTGACTAGATTCGCTAGAATTTAGAAATTTCTTATCGTATCCTTTGCATAAGAGTAAGAGAGATAAACCTAGTGTGCGAAATACGCATGCGCGTAATTCGAAACCTCTATGATTTGGGCTTTCAGCTTATCTATACCAATAAATAAAATTGGAGTGTCTGTTTGTAATGTCAAAATAATAGGCTTTTTTCATGCTCACACGGTTATTTGCACGACACCTATGCCTAAAATACAGATTAAAAATTTTGTCTGTCTGTCTGTTTGTTCCGGGTAATCTTCAAAACGGCTGGACCGATTTCAAAAATTCTTTCATCAATGGGAACTACGCGGGTAAAACGACTAAAACCGAAGCGAAGCGAGGGCGGGTTGCTAGTATTCTTAATATATTTCGTTTCGAGTTTTTGAAGCACTGTATTGGGCACTCGTTGGTAGGGAAAATCTTATGGGTTCGCGTCATCGACATGCTTATAGCTGTCATACTCATAGTGTGTGCCTTGGACCGATTGATTGATTGATCATCAACACACAATATCGTACAAATCAAAACCTTATCATTCAAAAACCAGATACTTTTAATTGAAGATTCAAAAATAACTATTGTATGTTTATAGTCAGGGTTGGGCAGTATTTAAATTACTTGTATTTAGAATACGTAATTGAAATACAAATACGTGTATAGTACTAGCAACCCGCCCTCGCTTCGCTTCGGTTATAGGTTATAGTCGTTTTACCCGCGTAGTTCCCGTTCCCGTGGGAATACCGGGATAAAATATAGCCTAGTTTACGCCCTGACATTATAGCTTTCCATTGGTGAAAGAATTTTTGAAATCGGTCCAGCCGTTTTGAAGATTACCCGGAACAAACAGACAGACAGACAGACAAACATTTTTTAATTGCTATTTTAGGCATAGGTATCGTGCAAATAACCGTGTGAGCATGAAAAAAGCCTATTATTTTGACATTACAAACAGACACTCCAATTTTATTTATTGGTATAGATATGCTATATGGATGTCGTAAAATACGACTAAGGCATATTATGCATATGGCATCTATGCAATAGAAGGAAAACTCGAAACAAAACCCTATACCAACCTATTTGACCAGCATAGTATAGTAGGTCAATTTCTCTCCTATTATGGAGGAGGCTTGAGCCCAGCAGTGGGACGTCTATGAGCCGATATAATGTTATTTGTGGCTAATTTATCCTTTTTTTGACAGACTACCATCTGGACACACCCTGCCCAATTCGTTCAGTTCGTTCACCACATAACCTACTTTATTCTCTCCCAATTGCCATTGTACGAACCTTTGGTAGGTACTGTTTCCTCAGGGGGTCAGACCGGTATTAAAAGATTCTTTGCGAAAACTCACTCTTTCTATATAATAACTAACATCTTAGATGAGCTAGACGTACTTTCATCATCAACACAGCCCACATACGTCCCACTGTTGGGCTAGGGCCTCCTCCACAATGGGAGGGAATTTGACCTACTATACCATGCTCGTCAGACATGTTGGTATAGGGTTTCATTTCGAGTTTTCCTTCTCTTGCATAGATGTTATATACATATTATATCCCTTAGTCGTCTTACACGACATCCACGGGCAAGATAGGGGGTGATGAAATGTATTCTTACTCCGTCACCACACGGACAATAATATATTGTAATAATATATGTACATTAAACGCCTGTAAGGTTGGTTTTGGTTGAATTCTATGTGGTGACTGAGTAAGAATACCATTCAATACCTCTCTTACCCGTGGGTAAGGAAAACCCGTTTGACCAGCGTGTGGTATAGTAGATCGATTTCCCTTACCATAATAGGGGAAGTTCGACTCGGTCCACCAGTGGGACGTATATGGGCTGAAGCGATGTTGATGATGATAAAGGTTGGTTGGATGCCCTGATTTACAGGCATTGAGTGAGAAAAGTAGCAGTAATAACATTATAGTTATAACTATAAAAATAAGCTTGGAGTCAGGAAAACAAAAAATCGCTAATCCTTATTATCCTAGTAAGGATAACGGGTCAAACTGTTTAAAATATTGAATTGTCATCGGTCATTAATAAGTATGCCAAATTTCGAGTTAATCCGACGTTTTGAAGGTGGTCAAAATCATGTTCAAAGATTCCGTTACATACTAACATACATACGTCTGAAGCTAATAAAAGCGTATTAAAAATAGGATAAATTTATGTCGTTTTTTGGGTGTGGTGATGGAGTAAGAATACAATTCACCACCTCTTTTCTGTGGCCATGGGTGTTGTAAAAGACGAATAAAGGATTAAATATATCTCTAATATCTATGCATGAAAAGGAAAACTCTAAATAAAACTTATACCAACACGTCTGCGATGGCGACCGACGTCCCAGTACGTCGAGAGGTGAGAGGTTACCCGAAAGGGTATTCCGTCGGGCCGACCACTGGCGACAAGTCACATCTGCTCCGGTGGTCGGCCCAACAACGAGGTGACGTGGGTACGGGTGGGTTATGGGCCCGCGCGCCGTCCTTTCATCGCCCCGGACGTACAGGACCGCGCGTGCGTTTACCATAGCCCACCCATAAAAAAAAAAAATACGAACACTAGTAGCTGACCAGCTAGGTATAGTAGGTTTATTTCTGTCCTATTGTAGAGGAGGCTCGAGCTTAATAAATTAAGAAACTCATATTAGTATTATTCGTGTAATGATTTATAAGAATACCATGGTCTTCTTTCAAGTCCAATTCACGAAGAACTGGTGGTAATGCTATTTAGTGAAATACACGGCCAACTTACGACTCTATACTAAAACGCATCTGAAATTAACCATTCCGTTGGGCCGACCACTGACGACAAGGAACTTGCACCGGTGGTCGGCCCAACGACGAAAGCGAGGTGCCACGGGTGGGCCATGGGGCCGCGCGCTGCCCCTCTGTCGCCCCGGACGGAGCCGAGTAGAGATGTGAAAAAATAATCGATATTTATAATATCGATTATTAATCGATTATTTGTAATAATCGATTTTTATATTCCATAATCGATAATAATCGATTTTTATTTCCAAAAAAACGAGGAACTACTCATACATGACACCAGTGCTTTTTAGTTGTTTTTAGAATTTTTTTCTATTGTTTTTTTTAGTTTTCATGATTTTTAATTTTTAGGCACCCTTAAATTTTTATTGGTCTGTTATAAATTTATAAGTATGTTATTTTTAAAATTATAATTATATTTTGTAATATAGGATAAGGTGTATTTATGAGTTACCAATGTACTGCAGCATTTCGTGGCCTATTAAGTTTGTATAGTTGAGCAGATCAGTATTCTGTATTTATAAATAGATTTATATAACTATGTACATTTTACTGATTAATGTTGCCATTAGATTTTTAAATTGAGCGCATGTGCGTGATGTCTCCTCCCGGTAACAACGGAAGATCAGCGCTGGCCATTTTGCGGCCAACATTATGCTGAGTTGAGACCGGTTTGTGACAAACACTACTTTTAAATTATGTGTATACTTTTGTTTTTCATATGTTGTGTCTGTCATAAATAAATAAATCATTAAATCATTATCAAAATAATAAAAAATCGATTATTTTTATATTAAAATTAATCGATTATTTCACTGCCAGTATTTCTAAAAAAAAAAGAAAAAAGGTCATTACGATACTGCGTGCAGTGTTTCATACTATATTAGAAGATAAAGCTCACATTTCCTAAAAAAAAGTCATCATAATCCTGTTAGTAGAAAAATCGATTATTATATAATCGATTTTATTAAAGAATAAAAAATCGATTATTTAATTAATCGATTATTTTCACTCCAAGTCACATCGCTAGAGCCGAGCGGCGGGTACGCTGACTATGGAAAAAAATAGAGGATAGCACTTTGTGTGATCCAGAGATTGTTGTTCTGAGTTTGGATGTAATTTGTGTCCTCTATACCAATAAATAAAATTGGAGTGTCTGTTTGTAATGTCAAAATAATAGGCTTTTTTCATGCTCACATGGTTATTTGCACGACACCTATGCATAAAATAGCAATTAGAAAATTTTTGTTTGTCTGTCTGTCTGTTTGTTCCGGGTAATCTTCAAAACGGCTGGACCGATTTAAAAAAAATCTTTCACCAATGGAAAGCTATAATATCAGGGCTTAAACTAGGCTATATTTTATCCCGGTATTCCCACGGGAACGGGAACTACTCGGGTAAAACGACTATAACCTATAACCGAAGCGAAGCGAGGGCGGGTTGCTAGTAAATTATATTTGTAAAGTCTTCTGCAATATAAGGATTATTTCCCTAGTGCTGAGTGTTGTTTTTCTTTAAAAAGGCCTGACTTGTCCGGGTACCACACTCTCGCAGAAAATTAACATTTGGGTAGTAGCAATTTGTTATTGTGCTTTGATCGAGTGGGGTCTTTATACCGGCTGTGCCCTTATAGCAGAGGTCATGTAGTCAGAGGTCACGAACCTCTGCTTTACTAAGCAACAAGCAGTAATTACTATTTTATACGAGATAGATTAGACGCCTGCTCGTTTTTAACTAAAGACAATAGAAAGATTAGTTATCTTAGATCATATCTATAATCAGGAATATATAAATATACGTTTTACTGTTGCCCCATCTACTAGGCCTTACTTTCTTATTAATATTATAAATGCGAAAGTAAATTTGTTTGTTTATTTATTTGTTACGCTTTCACGCTTAAACCACCAAACCGATTTCAAAAATTCTTTCACCAATGGCTATATTTTACGCGGGGGTGATCCGGTCGATGGCCCTGTACGGCGCACTTGTGTGGCGAGACGTCATTGTCCGTTGGGCAGTTCAGCTGGAGAGGCCTCGGTGCTGACCTGATGCTGCCGACCATCGCCAGGGAGATGCTTGATAGCGTCAAGAACAGGGACGCGGTCGCCGCCCTCTGTGAGGCCGTCATCTCACGGAAGGAGGTGGTGGATCGTGCGCGAGAGGAGCTCCTCTTCGGTGACACGTTCCGCTGCCGGCGGCCGGGCGGCATCAGGCGCGAGTACCTGCGCCTGATGCCGCCCTAGCCGAGGCCGCGGGTGACTGGAGCGGGGAATTTAGTCCGTCACACGCAGAGAGGTTGACCGTGCGACGGTGACCGACGTTCCAGGACAGGGACGTCGAGAGGGCTTTCGGGTACCCTACCCGAAAGGGTATTCCGTCGGGTCGACCACTGACGACAAGTCACCCTGCTCCGGTGGGCGGCCCAACGATGAAAGCGATGTGGGTACGGGTGGACTATGGGCCTGCGTGCCGTCCTTCCGTCGCCCCGGACGGAATGGACCGCGTGAGCGCTTATCATAAAAAAAGCGCAGGCTATATTTTATCTCGGAATTCCCACGGAAACGGGCACTACGAGGGTAAGGCGACTGAAACCGAAGCGAAGCGAGGACGGGTTGCTAGTAACAATATAAATAATACCGACCCGTCCATATACTTTGGCACATGTTTACGTGTCGAGTTTTCAAAATCTATATCAATAAATAAAATTGGAGTGTCTGTTTGTAATGTCAAAATAATAGGCTTTTTTCATGCTCACATGGTTATTTGCACGACACCTATGCCTAAAATAGCGATTAAAAAATTTTTGTCTGTCTGTCTGTTTGTTCCGGATAATCTTCAAAACGGCTGGACCGATTTTAAAAATTCTTTCACCAATGGAAAGCTATAATATCAGGGCGTAAACTAGGCTATATTTTATCCAGGTATTCCCACGGGAACACGCATTACGCGGGTAAAACGACTATAACCGAAGCGAAGCGAGGGCGGGTTGCTAGTATTCTTAATATATTTCGTTTCGAGTTTTTGAAGCACTGTATTGGGCACTCGTTGGTAGGGAAAATCTTATGGGTTCGCGTCATCGACATGCTTATAGCTGTCATACTCATAGTGTGTGCCTTGGACCGATTGATTGATTGATCATCAACACACAATATCGTACAAATCAAAACCTTATCATTCAAAAACCAGATACTTTTAATTGAAGATTCAAAAATAACTATTGTATGTTTATAGTCAGGGTTGGGCAGTATTTAAATTACTTGTATTTAGAATACGTAATTGAAATACAAATACGTGTATAGTACTAGCAACCCGCCCTCGCTTCGCTTCGGTTATAGGTTATAGTCGTTTTACCCGCGTAGTTCCCGTTCCTGTGGGAATACCGGGATAAAATATAGCCTAGTTTACGCCCTGATATTATAGCTTTCCATTGGTGAAAGAATTTTTGAAATCGGTCCAGCCGTTTTGAAGATTACCCGGAACAAACAGACAGACAGACAGACAAAAAATTTTTAATTGCTATTTTAGGCATAGGTGTCGTGCAAATAACCGTGTGAGCATGAAAAAAGCCTATTATTTTGACATTACAAACAGACACTCCAATTTTATTTATTGGTATAGATTTGTATTTCAACTACTTCAATTGTGCTGTGTGGTAGCGGCTTCGAATACTACCAACCCTTGCTTTGCTCGTGGGTGTCGTAAAAGACGACTAAAAGCCCTAGATTGACCCGGACCAACTGCATTTGGTACCATTTGGGTCAACGATTACATTCCCAAGGAGGGTTGACGTCAGGGAGGCGGCCGGTCATAAAAGTCATTGCCGAAACGTTTTGCAACATGTCAAAACAGATGACATATTGCGTCGACCCCAAGTAATTGGGATAAGAGCAAGATGATGATTTCAACTACTTCAATTCTTTGCATCACACCATTTTTTTTTGGTCGACTCACCCGCTGCGCGGCTCCGTCTGGGGCGACAGAAGAGCGGCGCGCGGCCCCATAACCCACTGTAGCACGTCGCCTTCGTCGTTGGGCCGACCACCGGTACCAAATACCTTATCCTCCGTGGTCGGCCCGACGGAATACGCCGCGGGGTACTTTCTCCTCTCGGCGTATCCTTTCCGGGACATCGAGCGCCTTCGCCCGGTCAGCGGGTGACGGACTACCCAGCCCCCTCACCCGTGCATTATACCACTGGACTAATCTATGGAAGCAGATAACATTGTTATAAGAGAATCTACGCCAACCGATCATTATCATCATCATTTTGCTCTTATCCCGATATGTAATCTTCTTCCATACGATCCTATCAGACGAAATGCGATAAAATCTGTATAAGTAAAATTGAAAATTTTGAATAACCCCCGACATAAAAATGAAATAAAAAAAAAAAATATTACGTTCTCTTCAACAGAAAGAAAGAAAGAAGAAAGAAAGAAAAGTATTTATTTTGTGCCACAGAGTAAAGACGTTAGTAACACATAAAAAAAAAAAAAACCTTACAAAATGAAACACACAAAAAATCAATAAACTAAATAAAGAGACATAATAATTGTGATAGAATGAACGTCTAAGCTGCGGCATAAAAAAGGATAACTGCTCAGCAATTGTTGTGATGTTAATGTAACACCACAACGCTGATTTTCAGCAGTGTCCCTTTTATTCTTCCGACGTCAGACACCAAAGCCACCAAGCAGTGGTGTATTTAAAAGAGAATAACAAAAAAGGAAAAAAGAAAAAAAAATTGGCATAACATAAAAATTAAAAATATACATATGTAAAAAAAGAAAAGTCTCACTTAAACATACACAATTAACGACAGTACAGTCACACTACAAAAGACGACCAAGTCTTACAAATACAATTATACTCTTTTATCGCTATTTTATAGGGCAACACTACAGGCACACAACAGGAATTATTAATTCATCAATCAATTGTCATTTAACGATTATATTGGTACGCGTCAAGCAATTCGCGTAATCATACGTCATTATATCATTTTGGGCAAAAGCTGATTACTCTTACACTTCTGGACCGATATTAACTAAACATAGCTAAGAACAATTGCAAGGAAACTGGCTTTTAAATGAGAAAAACCGCATCGAAATTGGTCCATTCGTTTGAGAGCTACGATGAAACAGACAGACAATCCAACAATGCAACACACACAGATAGGCAAACATCTACGTCAATATTTTAACATCTCTCTTCTTTCGTCGGGGTCTAAAAACAGTTTTATTTACAACTAGCAATCCGCCCTCGCTTCGCTTCGGTTATAGGTTATAGTCGTTTTACCCGCGTAGTTCCCGTTCCCGTGGGAATACCGGGATAAAATATAGCCTAGTTTACGCCCTGATATTATAGCTTTCCATTGGTGAAAGAATTTTTGAAATCGGTCCAGCTGTTTTGAAGATTACCCGGAACAAACAGACAGACAGACAGACAGACAGACAGACAGACAAAAATTTTTTAATTGCTATTTTAGGCATAGGTGTCGTGCAAATAACCGTGTGAGCATGAAAAAAACCTATTATTTTGACGTTACAAACAGACACTCCAATTTTATTTATTGGTATAGACTAACAACCCGTCCTCGCTTGGCTTCGGTATCAGTTCAGTGGTTTAAGCGTGAAAGTGTATAACAAACAAACACAATCTCGCATTTATAATATTAATAAGGATGTGTAATACTCGCGTAAACATCAGATATCATTACTCTATACAAGTTTATTATAGCATAACCCTCGAGTTGAACGACATATTCAAGTTGTCCCGGTCAATTTCCGACTACTTACATGTCCGATCACAAATGTCTCGCTCGCCGGTGAGCGCTCTGAATAGTTGAATTGATTTCCGCTCTCGTGATATTCATGTACGTAATTTGACTTGAATAACGACCTATATCTAATTATCTTTATAACTTTTTTATAATGCCTATGGTGCCTAACTACGTATGGTTATTGAAAAAGACGGACAAGAGTTTTATAGAGATACGAATTGTAAGGTGGATCTGTGAGCTCATAAGTATAGAAAAGATAATGAATGAGTACATTAGGAGAATTTTGGAAGTCGTACCAGTGATAAAGAAAATTAGGAGTGCTCGATTGTCTTGGTATGTATATGTGATCAGGAGAGATGAAACGCATGCGTGAAGGTGGGTTATCAATATATATGTGAAAAGAGATGAATGGATTATGTGATTAAGAATCATCATCATGTTGCTCTTATCCCAATTACTTGGGATCGACGCAATATGTCATCTGTTTTGACATATTGCAAAAAGTTTCGGCAATGACTTTTATGACCGGCCGCCTGCTTGACGTCAACCCTCCTTGGGAATGTAATCATTGACCCAAATGGTACCAGATGGAGTTGGTCCGGGTAAATCTAGGGCTCTTAGTCGTCTTTTACGACACCCACGAGCAAAGCAAGGGTTGGTAGTATTCGAAGCCGCTACCACACAGCAAATGTGATTAAGAATATGGCCATAAAAATGGTAAGCGCCCATGTGACTGACAGGAGTCTTACAGGTAAATATTTGTTGTGCGGACCAGTGTGGAAGAAGACAAAGCTAATGATGATGGTAACGAAAGTATTAGAATGTAAAGTAACGCCAAATGTTACGTTTTCGCAGGTGTTATTAGGGATGACTTAAGGATTTGAATAGACAATAGCGTTGAAATAGAAGAAAATATTTAAAAAAGAAACTTTATACAAATATATTTGATGTTAAAATAACGCACTCCATAAGAAAGAAATACGCAATAGGCTCTAGGTAGAATAGGAGATAAGGAAGTCAACTGATGAGCTTGACTTTGATTTGCAATTTTCTGTAGGCGTCGAACATAGATTGGACACGTGTAGCGCTCAAAACAAGGCATCCTCAGGAGGGGTCTGCTTTGGCCCGGAGGAAAGTTATTCGGCGATGAAGGGAAGACCCGTAGCAGGGTGGGGACTGTGGAAGCGTTTGCACAACACCTCCACCGCTGGCACACAAGGAAGCACGGCAACCTAAAATTTAGGATGGTGCAAGTTCTTACAGGACACGGGGTCTTCGGTAAATACTTGCACATGATTAGAAGAAAAGAGGCCCCGGATGCCATGAGTATGGTGCGCCAACTAAAGACGCGCGTCACATATTGTGAGATATACCCTGCTTGGGGGCCTCAGCGCCGCAACCTGTCGGCAGTACTTGGAACGGACTTGTCGCAACCGACCGTTATCGCAAAGATGCTTGGCAGCAACAGGTGCTGGTAATCGATGGCTCCATTTTGCGAGGGCGTCATGTCAAGGAAGGAAGTGGAGGAGCGAGAACACGGGGTGCTTGCGTCTGCTGACTCGCTTCGTCACCGGCAACCCGCAAGGAGGAGGCGACAGTATGCGCACCTACTCCCACCGCCCTGTGTCGAGGATTGAATGTCATCAGACCATCTCCCTGGCCTCCGTAAAAGCGCGAAAGGGGCTGCCGTGGTTTTAGTGGGTATTCCAGCCGGGAACGTGGCCGGAGAGTCCCACACGCTCTTCTCCCGTCCCCGTCTGTCACTGGTGAGGGATAGCGAGTAAATGGATTTCCACAGTATGAACAAAAGAAAAGGAGGGATCGGCTTCGAATTGCCATCTATGGGCTTTGTATAATAAAAGCTGTTCATCTAATAACAAGATATACGTATTTCGCTTGAGAGGGATAAGATACACAGATTCTGATTTAGTTATTTTTTCTATTATCGAATCAGAAGACTCTTTAGAAGATTAAGATATCTTTTAGACAAGAAAAGTATCTTTCCTGTCTAGAAGATTTCGATAACATACCTTTTGTAGCTTGGACTAAAATTTATTGACACGGATAGAATGATAGCCATTCTGTTTAATAAGTTGAATTCCAACCATTTGTTTTGCCATATGATATTTTTCTTTATATAAATTGTTATATATTGAAATATTAAATTTTAATCCACATCAATAAATAATAATTGAAATTATATCCTTTTTTAGTTTAATAAATTTTACATAGGTATTTGCACTGGTACTGCATGTATGCAATATTTTATTTTAATCTATACTAATATTATAAAGAGGAAAGGTTTGTATGTATATTTGTAACGAATTGTATGTATTTTTGAACGAGTTGTAACGCTCAAAAAGTAATGGACTGATTTTCAAAATTCTTTCACCATTAGAAAGCTGTTATATCATGGAGTAACATAGGCTATATTTTATACTGGTATTCCTGCGGGAACGGGAACTACGCGGGTAAGGAAATTGAAACCGAAGCGAAGCGAGAGCGGATTACTAGTAATATATATTAGTAATCCTTTAGTCGTCTGTTACCCCAGCCACAGGCCACATACGAAGTAATGATTTGTAATCTCAGACCGTCATCGTACTGAATTTTCGTGAATGTTCAAACTTAAATATTCAAAAGAGATAAAGAAACAAATTTCTTACCGCTGTCATAATCAGAAACCGCAATAAGATATATCTAAGTGAAGCTAAATTAATTCACGAATAAAAATCGGCCATCTTCAACGCCGGAGCTATTAAGACCCCAATTATCATTTCGTTGGTAGACTTCGCTAAGAGTATCCGCCTGTATAATTGTAGTTGTGTTGTGACTTCACTAAGAGGGTAGCAAAGGAAGCTAAGATATCTTATTAGCCTTTTTCAGCCGGAAGAATGGCGACCTAATTAGTTTTTCGTCAGTACTTGTATTATATATGGTTTATTTCGAACTTTGACTTTGTGATTATTTTATTTTGCTTACTGTCTTTGATACCATATATAATGAGCAAGTTGCCCGCCTGATGATAAGTCATTGACACTACTCTCTTAACGAACAATGAACATTGAAAATTGCTTCTATTGAATTATCCTTTTACAGTGAGCCTATGTCCAATTGTCCGTGTGGTGACGGATTAAGAATATAATTCACCACTCCCTATCTTGCCCGTGGATGTCGTAAAAGACGACTAAGGGATATAATATGCACATAAGATCTGTGCAAGAGAAGGAAAACTCGAAATAAAACCCTATACTAACATGTCTGACCAGTAAGTTAAACTCCCTGCCATTGTGGAAGAGGCCCGAGCCCAACAATGATGTCCAACAGTGGACGTAAATGTGGATAGATTTAAAAATACAGGTACATTCAATATGTTTTTGACGTGTGGTGATGTAGTAAAATACAATTCCCCACCCATTCTCTTACCCTGGTAAGAAATGGGTGGGGAATTGTATTCTTACTCAGGCATCGCATAGGTGTTATATAAAAGTTAGAAGTCGTTGGTGAAAATAAGCATAATTTTCTCAATCTTCATGCTGTAATAAAAACAAAACTTAATATTCTGCAGGTAAGTATTTAAATGGAGTACTTCCAAACACTCTTAGGATATAAACGTTTCGGGTTAATGTAGCTTGGTGAAACTTGAAGATTACGCTTATATCTAAGACAAGTTACACAATAATAATTGTATTTAATTATTAGCAATTTGTTTTTATTGCTGGCAAACGAGCAAACAGCACACCTGATGGTAAGTGATACTGCAGTTTATGGACCTTTGCTATGGCGGTGCCTAACGTGAAGGAAGTGAAGGGAATGTGAATGTGTGCCATGAGGCCCGGCCTAAAGGCATTACCAAAACTCACCACACACAAACACACTCAGAAATTTGGGTTTACGCCTTTCTAGCGCACTGAACGAAGTGCAGTAATATATTGGTACTACTCTGGTGTCAATTTTCTGCGAGAGTGTGGTACTACTACATATAATTTTTTTTAGTGTGGTATCAGAGCCATCGATAACAAGGATAAGATATAGGTGGTCCATCTACATGGTGTAAAAGATGTACGGCAGATTATGGGATGGCGGGGCGTCCCTTCTGGCCACACGGATTGATCGATCAGGGTGTACCATAGCTTGTCCCATGAATACAACATGCAAAAAATATAATATGTATATGCAAGTGAAAAAGTAGAAACAAAAGCCTATACCAACCTGTCTGACTAGCATGATATTGTAAGTCAATTTCCCTCCTATTATGGAGGAGGCTCGAGCCCAGCAGCAGGACGTATATAAGCTAAGAGGATAATGCTCTTTGCGGAAGGAGACATCAAAACATAACTCTTTATAAGCACACTATTAAAAGAGGAAATGTTTATCTTATATATAAATTTCTAGCGTACGTGTGTATGTCACTGAACTCCTCCTAAACGGCTGGATCGATATTGACGAAATTTTTTGTGTGTGTTCAAGGGGACTCGAGGATGGTTTAGATTTACAATTGGACCCGGTAGGTGGCGCTGTTCGGGCAGGACAATAACATAACTTGAGAACGACTTCACCGATTTCGTTCATCCTTCTTTTTAATTTTCCTTATACTTTGAAAAAGGCTTTTACGGAAAAAAAATTAAGAAAGTTGTACAGAAAATCGGAGAATTTAAGAAAACTTAACGACTAAGTTATTTATCCATACTGCAACTAAACGGCTAGATGGATTTGAATGAATTTTTGTGAATGTTTTCAAGTGGGGGCCTGGATAATTTAGATTCACAAATCAGCCCGGCAGATAGCTGCCTTCGGTGTCTAGGTTATTTATTTATACTGCAACTAAACGACTGGATGGATTTTGATGACGTTTTTTGTGTGTGCTTCAGTGGATCGAATCCACTCCACTCCAATGATTTAGATTAATAATTGGACCCGGTAGGTGGCGCTGCTATCGATTTCACGGCGAATTCCTTTTATTTTATTTGAACAGAACAACGTCTGTTGGGTTAGCTAGTAATTTTATAAATTTCAATATATTTTCGAGGAATATTTGAAAAGTGTGCGAGGTTATAAAGATATACAATATTCAACAATAACATTATTTATATTAGATTATAGCGCAAAAAAGCTCCATTTTATATCTCAGTTACAATTTGACAAAAGAAAATGGGCACTCGTGAATTTCAACCGCGGGAATTAGGTCGACGCTCGGCACAGCTTTATTTCAAACCTTTTTAAAGCATATCTACATATGTTTAACATATGTCGTTTTAACATAGTCTAAATATATATATCATCTTATCTAAGCTCATGTACGTCCCAGTAATGGGTTTGTGCTTCATACTTGTTTGCCAGTTTCATACTTGTTCCACTGTTGGGCTCGAGCCTCTTCCACAATTGGAGAGAAATTGACCACGCTGGTCAGACGTGTTGGTATAAGGTTCCATTTCAAGTTTTCATTTTCTTAGATAGCATATGCATTTTTTATCCCTTAGTCGTCTTTTACGACACCCACGGGCAAGAGAGAGGGTGGTGAGTTGTACTTTTACCCTGTCACTACACGGGTAAGTAGTCTGTGGCGGCAAGTCCGTAGGAGATATTTGCAGATTTAAAATTCGTAGCTGAAGTGGCTGAAACCGCAGCGCCACGAGGGCGAGTCCCTAGTATTTTATACAAATGTTCAGTTACTTACACGTCCCTAGGGGCACCTAACTCATCCTACATAATAATGCGACTGGCATGAAACTAACGTGGTAATAAAATTACACTGCGGATCACATTAACTACAGTGTCCCCTGTGAATGAATTTAGGTAAAATATTTACAGTTTTCTGTCTCGTGATGGAGAGAGAATACAAAGTACCTCTTCCTTTCCTGTAGATAATTGTTTTAAGTGGAAAGATTTGTCTACTCAGTTGGTGTAGTAGTTAAAATACCGACCCACAATGCCAGTGACGTGGGTTCGAATCCCACGCAGGTCAACACTTTTGAGTCTAGATGCATTTGTGTCTGTTAATTATATGTTTGTAAAGTCCCCCACAATACAAGGATTATTTGCTTACGGCAGGTCGTTGTCTTTAAAAAAAATATATGCCTTTATTAGTCAGTTTACGTGAATGGCTAGATATAAGCCTTCTTTAACACTTATAGTTAAATGGCGTAGTGATTAAAATACTGATCTACTATGCCAGGAGGACAATATTTGGTGCAATCAACAAATTGTTCTGAGTCTAAGTATAATTTGCGTCCATTAATTGTAGTTCGACAAACTTAAGAGGATCTTCTTATCCGACATACCTCAGTGTCTGAAAACACAGGTTTACGACCAGTGTGTATTACCAGTGATGACTTATAGCACGGAAATGTGGTTCCTAAATGTAGGCTTCATAACCCAAACTCAAAGCTGCTCAGCGTGCTATGGAGCGTGCTATGCTCAGAATTTCTCTGAAAGATAGAATCCGAAATTTGGAAATCTGCAGAAGGACGAGTGTAACCGACATAATATGAAAGATTTGCACGCTGAAATAACAATGGGCAGACCACCTCGTTCGATGAACCGACAACCGTTGGGGAATTAGTGGTTCCGGGAGTATTTCCGCAGGCTCGCTCCATGGCTCGTTGGCGCGGCGTCCGCCCTATCCTGGCTTATGCCGAATGTGGGCGGACCAAGCGCTACGTGTCGACGGCTGTACGCGGGGGTCATCCGGTCGATGGCCCTGTACGGCGCACCGGTGTGGGCGGGGTCCCTTTTTTTTTTTTTTTTTTTTTTTTTGGGTGGGCTTTGGACGCGCACGCGCGGTCCAATCCGTCCGGGGCGATGAAAGGACGGCGCGCGGGCCCATAACCCACCCGTACCCACGTCACCTCGTTGTTGGGCCGACCACCGGAGCAGATGTGACTTGTCGTCAGTGGTCGGCCCGACGGAATACCCTTTCGGGTATCCTCACCTCTCGACGTACTGGGACGTCGGTCGCCGTCGCGCGGTCAGCCTCTCCGCGGGTGATGGACAATTCCCCGGTCCGATCACCCGCGGCCTCGGCTAGGGCGGCATTAGGCGCAGATACTCGCGCCTGCGCCACCCGAGTTGCCGGCGGCGGAACGTGTCGCCGAATAGGAGCTCTACTCGCACACGATCCGCCGCCTCCTTCCGTGAGATTACAGCCTCAAAGAAGGCGGCGACAGCGTCCCAGTTCCTGACGCTGACGAGCATCTCCCTGGCGATGGTCGGCAGCGCCAGGTCGGCACCGATAATTGCGACGAGTTCACGGCGATCCCCCTCCCATGCAGCACACTCCTCGAGCGTGTGCTGCGCCGTGTCCTCGTCGCAACTGCAGTGGTGGCAGGACGGTGTGCTCTCCCTCCTGACAATCTTGTGCAGGTACTTCCCGAAGCAACCGTGCCCCGTCAGCACCTGCACCAGTCGGAAGGAAAGCACCCCGTGCGTCCGCTCCAACCACTCCATCAGCACCGGCCGGAGGGCCTCGACGGTCCTGACACCGTACCGAGGACTCTCCACAGGCAATGACTCCACGGCTGCCCAACAGGCAATGACTCCACGGCGGGCGTCGACCCGCCAGGCGGTGATCTCGTGCAGGGAGACCATACCGCCGCGGGCGCGCGTCTCAGACACCCGCCGATATATGTCGGCGAGCATCTCCGCCTCCAGGTCCCACGGGGGGGTTCCGGCCAGAAGGCACGCTGCCTCCGTCGCCACCGTGCGGTAACCCCGTATGGCCCTGATCGCCATGACCCTCTGTGGTCGCCACAGGAGGGCCCTAAGACGGACGGTCAGGGACCCCGCCCACACCGGTGCGCCGTACAGGGCCATCGACCGGATCACCCCCACGTACAGCTGTCGGCACGTAGCACTGGGTCCGCCCACATTCGGCATCAGCCGCGAAAGGGCGGACGCCGCGCCGACAAGCCGGGGAACAAGTCGATGGAGATGCTCCCGGAACCAAAAATGCCCGTCGAGCACCAGGCCCAAGTACTTCATGTGGGCCTGGATGCTGATGGTGACCGACTTCACGGTAATCGAAGCGCCGGCGGGAGGCCCGGTGGTACGGAGGCCATGGAACAAAAGGGCCTCCGTCTTTTCCAGGGCTACCCTCAACCCCAGCGCCTGACAATCTCCTCGGTGCCGAGAGTTGCCAGGCGTGCCGCCTCCTCTAGCGTCCCACCCCGGGCTGTGACGAGTGTATCGTCGGCGTAGCAAATTACACCCAGCCCGGGTGGGAGGCTTCCTCTCAACGCCCAGTCGTAGCCGATGTTCCACAGGGTCGGACCCAGAACTGACCCCTGCGGGACACCGCACGTCATGGGCGTTCGCACAACGTCCCCTACTCGGTCAACGTAGAGGACGCTGCGCCCCTCCAAGTAGTCTGCCACCAGCCGCCTGAGGTACACGGGCACCCCGTGATACCTCAGCCCCTCCCTGATGCAGCTGAATGGCAGACTGTTGAAGGCGTTGGCGATGTCCAGGGACACCGCCAACAGGACTCCTCCGCCGGTGACGGCCTCCGCTACCACGGCCTTCAGGCGCAGTAGGGCTGCGATCGTCGAACGCCCTCTCCGAAAACCAAACTGGGCATCCGACAGATCGGGCCCGACCCTCACGAGGTGCCGCTCGATGCGGGCAGCCAACACCCTCTCCAGCAGCTTGCCCGCATCATCGAGCAGCACGATGGGCCTGTAGGCCGAGGCTGACTCGGGAGACCGTCCCGGCTTCGGCAGGAGAACCAGCCTCCCCTCTTTCCAGCACCCAGGGAACTGCGCGGACGTCAAACAGGCGTCGAACAGTCCCCTGAGGCGTGGTCCCAAGTGCTCGAGGACCAGGGCCAGCACACGGTTCGGAATACCGTCGGGCCCGGGGATTTCACTCGCATACGCGCCACCGCCGCCTCCATTTCCGGCTCCGTGATGCCTCCCGGTCGCTGTCCGGCGAAGCCATGACCGGGGGCGTGTGCTCCGCCCGCCGTGGAAAGAGGTCCTCGACAACTCTGGTGACGAGGCTGGGCTGGAGAGTCTCGGTGAGGGGGGGGGGCCCGCCCGCGGAGCTTGTTCAGCGCCGCGAGGTAGGGGCGACCCCAGGGGTCACGCTCGAGACTGTCCAGCATCTCCCGCCGACTATCGTCCTTGGCGGTACGGACGGCCAGCCTGAAGGCAGACCACGCACTGCGGTAAGCCTCGTACAGCTGGCCCTCCCGCTCAGCGTCGCGGTGACGCGCTCGGCTGCGGGTGTAGGCCCTCCGGGCACGTATGCACGCGGCCCGAAGGTCCGCCAATTCTCGGGACCACCAGGGGACCGCACTCTTCGGGGGCAGACGCCCCACACGGGGCATGGCCGCATCGCAGATCTGCGTTAACGCACAGCGAATGCGGCCAGCCTCGGCATCCACCCCGTCCGCCTGGGGCGGTGAGGACAGCCACGACTGAACGATGGCTGCCTCCGCCAACAGGTCCCGATCCAATCGACCCACAGCCCACCGCGGAAACGCGGGAGCTCCGTCCGCCGTGTGACCCCTGCTGGGCTGCAGGAGGGTCCGGGAGACCTCTATCCGGATGTATCGGTGGTCGGATAGGGTCTCAACCTCCTCCTGGACGCACCAGCTCCTCACACGTGCTGCGACATTAGGGCTAGCGAACGACAAGTCCACTATCGACCCGCCCTGCTGCCGCACGCACGTTTGCACCGAGCCCCTGTTCAGCAAACAGAGGCCCAGTGCCGCCGCCCACTCTTCGACCGCCCGCCCGCGGTCATTCGTCCTGGGGGATCCCCACGCCGTGGACTTGGCATTGTAGTCCCCCAGAACGAAGACTTGGCGCGGTGCCAGTCGCCGTATCGAGGCCCCCAGGATGGTGAGGAAGGCCCCGAAATCCGTCGCGCTCCTGTTCGGGGAGAAGTAAACACCAAATAGCGTAACCTCTCCCCATTTCGCCGCGACATACCCGTCGCCCCTGTCCTTGAGCAACAAAAGCGGGGAATGCCACGACGTGGAGGCGACGATTGCCACAGAGCCGTCACTGCTGCCCAGCCAATTGGGCCGGTCAGGCACCACGTACGGCTCCGCGGCTACGGCTGCACCGATCAACCACTCCGCCATGGCTTGGAGGAAAACGTCCTGTGCCTCGGCGGCGTGGTTGAGGTTGGCCTGCAGGAGGTGGTAAGATTCGGCCGCCATTAGTGGGCCGTATCCATTACCTCCTCCACGTTGGCGGGCGATCGGGTCGCGCTAGGGGCGGCAGCGGGCGGGGTCGTCGGGCCGCTCCGCCCCTTTGGGGCCGAAGCTGAGGGTTTGCACTCCTTGCCCCCCATGCGGTGCTTGGCGGGCCTATTGCCTGCCGCACACGCGGGGCAGTGGGGAGTGGCGGCGCACGATGCCGCCTTATGCCCGGGTTGACCGCAGCGGAAACAAAGGTCGCTGCAGTCAAAGCAGTTAGTGCATGTCGGCCGAGTGTGTCCGACCGCCATGCACTTGTAGTACCTCGCAGGCCGGGACTCCAGCACGGTCACCCGCGCCGAGCTCCAGCCCACGAGGAGCCTGCCTGAGCCGACCAATTGCTTGGCCGACTCCACCGGGCACTGCACCCAGGCAGCACCAACGCCGCCCGGACCAGGGCGGATAGCGCCAATTCGGACGGTGTCCACGGGACATCCGGTTTTCGAGACGATGGCCTCCCGGATGTCATCCACCGTCACGGAGTCGTCCAGACCCGTGATCCGCAGTTCCGCACACTTGACGGGTCTGGCGATCTTGACGCCATCCTCCGCAGCAAACAAACCCCTCAGCTTCGCGGCCATGCTATCGGCCGTCTTGGCGCCCTCGGCCCCAGGGAACTCTAAAATCCGAGCCCCTGTCCGGGCCTTGCGGGTTCTGGCTTCGACGCCTCCTAAATCGGAGACGTCAAGCTCCCGCCGGGCGCGACGTAAGACGGCCTCATAGCTGAGGCCGTTTTCGGCCGCCTCAGGTAGCACGGTGATTACCACCGCGGCTGACTTTGGCGGCCGGAGCCTCCTGCGCGACCTCTTGTTACCGGCTCCTGCCTTGGGAGCGGAGGCTTTGGCGGCGCTTTTGGCCTCCGCTCTCCTCTTCTGACCGCGACTCTTCCGGCTGCGCTCAGCCGTCTGCCAGCCCTCTTCGGGCGTAGCGGGATCGCTAGGCGCAGCAGTCGCGGTCGCGGCTGCATTGCCCGCGGCCGACGGTGCAGCTGCCGGCGACGGCTTAGGTCCGCTCTTGGCAGGAGCCGGTGGCGCCTTCTTCTTGGCGGCGGGCCCCTTCGGCTTCGGTCCAGCAACGGCCCCAGCGTAGCTCCCTACGCGCCCGCCCTGGCAGGGTAGCGCGGCAGGGGCTGACGCCACGGCCTTCGGCCTGTCCGCAGCAAGGGGCGGCCGGAGACGGGGCTCCGGAGGCAGAGACAGTCTCTCCTCCATAGCCGTCATGCGCGCGTCGAGCATTTTGCCGACAACCTCCACTACGGCACGCATGGTCTGGTCCGGCACGCCATCCACTGCGGGCAGCGGGACCGCTTCAGCCGGCTGGGCCCTCTGGCGACTCACCGCAGCGTGACTTGATGCAACGGGAACGGCGGGTACGGCGGCAGGGCCGGCGCTTGTCAGCGGCGCGGTCTTCGCCAGCTGCGCGATCTGGCTCCGCAAGTCGGCCATTTGTTTGGCCAACTCGCGGTTCGCCTTCTGCACCGCCGACAGCTCTTTTCGAAGCGCATAGTTTTTCTCCTGCAGGCCTGAGACCTCACCACTAAGGCGGGTGTTTTCGGCCTGCAGGGTGGCCATATTGGCAGCTCGGGGGTCGCCACCTATAGCGGGCTCGGCAGCCGCCGTGTCGGTGGGAGGGATGTCTGACAACACCCTCATCATCCTCGCGGCAGCTGCCTCATTTGCCCGCTTCTGGGCCTCAGTCCCCCGTACTGCGCCGGCCGGCGATGGCGTCGCCGACCTTGCCGCCACTACTGCGCCCCCTCGTCCCCTGCGAGAGGCCGGAACTTTGGGAGGAGGCATGATGATGCTACTCCCCTCGGAGGCAGACTCCGAGCTGCCACCCTCGCTGAGGGGGCGCTTGCATACCTGCGAGGGGAGGTCCTCCTCCCTGGCCGCTAGGGCCGCCGTCAAGGCCGACGCTGGAGACTGGGATGATCCAGCGACGGTCTCTGCAGCCGATGTGCTGCCGCTCTCAATGTCCGACGGCTCTGCGGCAGTACTGCCGCCCTCGTCAGCCTTCTTTGCCGCTCTTTGCTGCTTCGCGGCGCGCCGTCTGGCGCGCTCCGTTGCAGGGGTGGGCTTCCCTCCTCTCTTCTTTTTAAGGGCCTCTGTTTTCACCGGGCCCTCGGCTGACCTTGGAGCCTCAAGTGCCAGACTAGCAGCTGAGCTGCTGTCGGACGAAGCATCCCTCTCCTTTGGGCCAGTTTTACAGTAGCTTGGCCGGGCTGTAATGTGGGAACTAGGCTCCCCGTTCCCTGTGGTAGTAATGGGCGTCTCACCCCTCCTATCTGCAGCGTCGTTTGAAGAACAATTATCCATACAGTTCCCACGAGTATGGGAGAAAAAGAGGTCGACCCGGGCAGAGATCCCGATACCCGGGCAAGCGTACATTTGTATCCCAACACAGGGGGTCCGCAGGTACCCTGGCTGGGGGCGCGCTAACGACTGAACAACCCATCAGCCATGCATCCTCTCGCCGCGCGCCAGAACTTAGGATTCTGGGTGATTGTTTTATAGAGGTTTTCTTCCTCGCGGTCCAGGCGGTTAAGCCAAGACCCTCGCTCCTGAATCTAGGCCTCATGACAAATGTCCCGAAGCAAGAATCAGGTCTACGATTTGTCGCGGTTGGCAAATGCCTGCCCAGTCCTCAAACGAATGAGTGACTGGGCCCGTCGAATTTTCGCGTCGAATACCCTCTACAATTAGAGGGCATGGAGCGAATTTGGGGCATCCCACAAACTGGGCCCCCCCTCGGGCCAGATATTTGCCACGAGCGACAATTCCAGAGAGCAGTCCAAGAAATTGTCGCTCGTGCCCAGGGTACACCACGCGGAGGTTTCTGGCGTAGCACCCCGTGGGCGGGGTCCCTGACCGTCCGACTCAGGGCTTTCCTGTGGCGACCACAGAGGGCCATGGTGGTTAGGGCCATACGCGGATACCGCACGGTGTCTACGAAGGCAGCGTGCCTGTTAGCCGGGACTTCCTCGTGGGACCTGAAGGCGGCGTGCGACCATCGGCAGGGCGATGCTCGACAGCGTCGGGAACTGGGCGCAGCCTTTTGCGAGGCAGTAGTCTCGCGGAAGGAGGCGGCGGAGCGCGTGCGTGAGAAGCGTCTCCTCGACGACGCAACCCTCCGCCGGCGACTGGGGCTGCGCAGGCGCGTTTACCTGCGCCTGATGCCGCCCTAGCCGAGGCCGCGGGTGACTGGACCGGGGAATTAGTCCGTCATCCTCCGAGAGGCCGACAACGTGAGGAAAGACCGACGTCCTACACGGGGAGGACGTCGGTCGAGGTGAGGGTACTCCTCAAGGGGTATTCCGTCGGACCGACCACTGACGTCAAGTCACTCTGCTCCGGTGATGGGTCCAACGATGAAGGCGACGTGTCACGGTTGGGTTACGGGTAGTGTTGCCCAAAAAAGTCTTGGTCTTGCGGTCTTGGTCTTGGTCTTGCGAGAAATGCGAGACCGAGACCAAGACCAAGACCGCTTAATTTTTGCAAGACCAAGACCAAGACTGGCCCTGCAAGACTTGAGCAAGACCAAGACTGGGCCTGCAAGAGTCTCGCGGTCTTGCATTTAATTCAAATCACCATTTCAGCTTATATACGGTTGAGCTCGTGTCTTCTACATAACAGGAGGAGAATCGGCCGTGGCCGGCGGGGAATCGCCACGGTGATCGGCCGTGTTGTTACAGGTCATACATGTCAAGTTTTCCTTCTCTTGCACCGATGTTATATATTATAGCCCTTAGTCGTGGGTTCGCAGTCACGGGTAAAATAGGGGGTGATGAATTATATTCTTACTCCGTCACTACACGGCAAGTCAAATCAGTCTTGAGATATCCATCTATTGGCCAATCGATTCCCAATGTTGGTGTTGGCTTTTCAGAATTACTCTTCGGAAAGGCTTAAGGACAAAAATACCGTAATCACGAGAGTGCTCTTGCCCATTATACATATTTATATATCCGTTTATTCATTAGCCCAACGACGTTCACTGTTGGACATAGAAATATGCCTACAATTAATCTATATAAATGTCCACGTAGGGACAGTACGATCACCATCAGGCAGTACATGAAGCGTTTCTCCCAGCGCTATTTTGCCTTTGCCACGACTCACCCCAATCCACTAGTGGTTGGGGCGGTAAACTACGTCCCCTCAAAAATATCCGCGGTCCGACGTCCTCGTCATCTTCTTGAAGAAGAAGATGACGCTATTATGATCGCCCAAGAAAGGACCTACACAGCTCGCGCAGCGATAACAGATAAAACTCCGCGGTATCGGCCTCGCCGTCGAGGTCGAAAACCGCGCCGCGTAAAAGTCAGTAACCTAAACTTGGCCACGCCCACTTTGCTCTCAGCGACGCCCCGAGGCGAGGTCCGTTCCCCACAGGGGGAGCCCTCGGGCGATGTTCGCTTAACTTACTTACCGGGTTGAGAGCCATCAGCGCTCACCCATTGACCGCGTTAAGCTGTCAAGGTCATCTGCGACCAACAGCTACACACACACAAAAAAAAAGGCAGAGTACGAATATAATTCACCACTCTCTTACCCGTGGATGTCGTATCAAATCGGATCGGGCAATGGTGTTAGGAACCCATGAAAAAAAATTGAAATAAAAATATCGATTCGTTAATGAATTGAGAGACATGTAAGTTCTCAATTTTGTCATCGTTTTTTCGTGTAAATTGATTAAAATGTATAAAGGAATGATACTTAATCTACAACATATTCGTATTTTGTTAAATGTTCATTAGAATTTGAATAAATCAATGATTACGTTTGCATAAGCAAGACAAACTTCGCTTTAACATAAATCAGCTGATCGGCCAATGACCATTGATGAGTCGCCTTTGTACCTACGTAACCATTGAAAGGTTCGCGCAAATCTTAAATCTTAAAAATTTATACTGTCGAAATTTTACATGCTTACATATATCCTGTCTGTACATACCTACATAATGCATAAAATTTAAGGCATAAACTCTTAGACACACATTTTTGTAATCACTATAACTTTTACGTTATATTGTTTTTGTGTAATATACATTCTAATTACGATCTATGACCGTTGAACTACAACATACTCGAACAGTTGCCCCATAACCTGATACACCCTGTGTATATAACATATATGCAAGTGAAGTGAAACTAGAAATAAAACCCTATAACAACATGTCTGACCAGCGTGGTATAGTAGATCAATTTTCCTCTTACTGGAAGGAAGCTTAAGCCCAGCAGTGGCACTTTTATGAGCTGTGACGATGACGACGAATATCATACATTTTACAAGTATTAAAACCATAAAATCTTAAATCAGTTTTATATGTTCTTGAATAAATAGTATATTAAGAGCTACATGGATCCAGCGGCCAAAGTATTTATATAGGCAATAGAGCAACAGGATTTTTCAAGTATCCAGAGTATCAGTAACTAAACTGGAAATACAATAGATACATACCACTTAACTTGAAGGGGAATATAAACAATCGCATTAATTGTAAAATATCGCATTGATTATAAAATGACATAAAATTTATTGTATCAACTGCCTCGTGTGGTGACGTCTTAAGAAAATAGGGTCAAAAGTCCTGTCATAAGAGTAGTAACGCTGTCTAATGGAACACCAGGGGAATATAAGAGTAATTTTCTCCAGTGGTAAGTATTGTATTCAATAGTGAACTATAGGCTAGCAGATGGATAGATAGGATAGGATATTTGATTAATTTAGTTGGATTTTTCATTGCCATGATAAATTACTGTTACGTTATTCTAACTGCAAAACTTTGCGAGACTCTTGCTGCAATACCAAGACTCGGGTGCGCAAGACCATGACCAAGACCAAGACTCGGGTGCGCAAGACCAAGACCAAGACGAGACCAGGTGTGATGTTGCAAGACCAAGACCAAGACCGGTCCAAGTCTCGTCTTGGTCTTGCATTTGGGCAACACTAGTTACGGGTGTGCGTGCTTACACCCCTCTGGCGCCTCGGACGGAACCCCAAAAAAAATCGTTGGGGAAGAAAGGTTCTCGAGTGGCGACCATGTATCGGAGGACGCAGGAAGGACGATCCAGGTGGACTGACTTATATTGGAGGGAACATACAAGTCCCTCCAATATGAGGATTATTTCCTTAGTGTAGAGTGTGATTTCTAAGCAAAACGAAATAAATGAAATAGAATTAAATATGACGAGAGACTTCTTAGTCTGCCCATGATCATAAGCGCTGAAAAATGATCAAAATGTCGGACTATGAAAGATCAAATAGAAACGCGATAAAAGCCGTAATAATTTATTATATTACTAGCAACCCGACCTCGCTTCGCTTCGGTTTCAGTCGCTTTACCCGCGGCATAGTTCCCGTTTCTGTGGGCATACCGGGATAAAATATAGCCTATGTTACTCTCTGATATTATAGCTTTCCATTGGTGAAATAATTTTTGAAATCGGTTCGGTGGTTTAAGCGTGAAAGCGTTACAAACAAACAAACAAACATCCTTACTTTCGCATTTATAATATTAGTATGGATTATTACTTGTTGGACGTGAGACCGCTCGTGACCATGAACGCTGCAAAGTGTTCGAAACGTCGGGCAATCATAAATCAAATATAAACGAGATAAAATCTGTAAAAAAATATTATATTATTAATACTTGTTGGACGTGAGACATCTTAGCCCGCCTGTAACCATGAACGCTGTGAAGTGCTCGAAACGTCGGGCAATCAAAAATCAAATACAAACGCGATAAAATCCGTAAAGTTGTTTTATTTACAATGTGTAATACTCGCGTAAACATCAGAAACCATTCCGTAAAAATAGTTTTATTAAAATGTAGAACTAAATTGTTTTTAAAGTAAATAATTATATAATGAAGAACTAAATTGTTTGTGTCAGGGGAGGCTTATATACAGTAAACTTCAATACGGCCATTAATGGATTGAATGTAGTTTCAATCGATTTCTATGAAATTCATGATAAAATAATATCTAATTTATGTGTACTTAGGTATTTCTTCGGCGTCTGTTCTTAATAGGCTTATTTCAACAACAAACAGGAAATTTCCCCCGAGAATCAGCCAGACTAGGGTTATCAATTTTTTATATTAAAAAATAATGTATTGAGAAAGATATTACCAAAAATGGTTTAGGTAGTATTATTACATTTTAGTTTTAGTAAGATTTGAATTTAGTTTAATTATTTTTTTATTGCCAACGATGGCAAATGAGCAAGCAGCACACCTGATGGTAAGTGAAACTGATGCACATGGACCTTTGCAATACCAGGGGCACAGCCAGGCCGCTGCCTACCGTGAAAGAAATACTCTTCTTAAACCTCGTTTAAAGAAGGACATGTCATAGCGCTCGGGAAACACAGCAGCAGGTAGTTCATTCCAGAGCTTGCACGTACGTGGGAGAAATGATCGCTGGAAACGTACAGTTGAAGACCATAACGTTTCCAGGTGAAATGGATGAACCCTGCTACGATGTCGAGTGGTACGTTGGTAGAATGGTGACGGTGGTACCAAGTCAAACAGTTCCTCGGAGCACTCCCCGTGAAAGAGTCGGTAGAGTACACAGAGTGACCCAAAGTCTCTCCACCGCTCCAGCGACTCCAATCTGTCCGTAAGATTGGGATCCAATTTATTTATAAGCGTTGGGTTTATTTTTTTTACATACTACTCTTACCACTTTAACTCCTATAAGCTAAGATCTAGAATAATCCATGAAAAGAAAGAATAATAATCCATAAAAACTATGACGTTTTTCGTTTGACCCTCATGATGTCTTCAGAAACGCCTTTAATTGTTTTGGGACCTTAATTAGAAAAGGAAAACAGGAGTGGTTGGATAGATTCCACTTTTCTCCTATGCAAAGTTCCTAAACCAATACAGAAGAGGCTGTTCAACTACGCGAAGCGCGACAATACAAGGCTACAGATATGACAGAGGCCAAGGGTCCTATTCGTAAGCTTAAAGATTGACTGCAATAGTTGATATTACGCTGATAATACACTGAAAGGGAGTGTACTACAAATTGAGTAGAGCTGTTTATTTCTAGCATAATAGTGTAAACTTTGCTGCTATGTAACCAATATTTATAAAAATGCTGCTCTGTGTACCTGCAGAGATATATGTAATTACATAATATATATATATATATATATAACACACACCGTAATCAACCGTATACGCAGACTGCGCTGGCGTATTCAGGTGGGCAAAGGCAATAACGCTTATGCAGCCAAAATGTGTATACATTACTGTAGCTTTTTTTTTTTTACTTTTGGTATTGTTTAATTTTTTGTTATTTTATTTTTTGAGCTTTGATACTATTCATTATTTATTTTTTTCTTAAGGCCATTATCTATATTGTTGTTATCTATACTAATATTATAAAGAGGTAAAATTTGTAAGTTTGTATGCAGGGGGTAATCTCTGGAACTCATAATCTAATTCTAATTTTATTTTAACTGGCAGAAAGCTACATTATTCCTGAGTGCTATAGGCTATAAATTGTTTCTATAACATGTATATTAACCGAGCTATCACAACTTTTGTCTGGCAAGTCGGAAAAAAATACCTCGTAAAACAGAATTATTTGCGTGCGCTGCCTAAACAGTTGCTTAAAATTAAAAAGAATGTATGGCTACCTGGTTCATCTTAATTATTTCTACAAAAAAGTCAGCGATACCATATCTCTATCTTTTATATTTTATCTTTTATACTTCTATTATTGCATTAAAAAATTTTTTTTTCGGCATTGTTACGTTTGGTTGATTATTTGAGCAACAAAATATTAATTCTTATGACAATAAATTATTTCAGTATCACAGGAACATCATACAGATAAGATTTGCCATTTACAGTATATCAATTGGTCATACAGTTTCGGAGATAATATAAAATTACTAAAACGCAAAATGACCCTAGCATAACTTTCATTGTGCAGACGTTTTACCTATTTGCCCATAGATGGCGTTCTGCAATGACGTCATTTTTCTGAATCGCGGTGTTAAGACTTTCCGTGGATTGATAATAATAATAATAATAAATATTTATCTATACTAATATTATAAAGAGGTAAAATTTGTAAGTTTGTATGTAACGAATAAACTCAAAAAGTACTGGACCGATTTTAAAAATTCTTTCACCATTGGAAAGCTATAATATCAGGGAGTAACATAGGCTATATTTTATCCCGGTATTCCCACGGGAACGGGAACTACGCGCGTAAGGCGACTGAATCCGAAGCGAAGCGAGGGCGGATTGCTAGTTATTAATATTTGCATGTGTAGTGCGTAGTTATTTTAGTTTTAGGTATTCTCATCAATATAAAAATATTGTTCTAAAGTAATAGTTAGTAGTAGGTAGTTAGTTATTGTTCTAAAGTAGTAGTTGTAGTAAGTAGTAAGCTTTGAGTCTGCTGACAATCGTCACACCATAGGCCGCTACTGAAAAACAGCGTTGTGGTGTTACCACAACATAAAGCTGAGTAGCGATCCTTTTACTCACTTGCGGGTGGGATCACAGCTCTTATATTTATGTATAAATAAAATAAGTTGTACAAATATGTATCCCCCTGCGAGGGAGAAATAAACTATTTTTCTTTCTTTCTATATAGCAGTACTTATTTATTTTTATGAATTATAAATTACATAATGAGTGCGATGGGTATTAGCATACACATGTATGTATATATATTCACCTGTTCATTCCTAACTTTGAAACTACTAATCATAATTTTAAAAAATTTTTAATCTGTATTTTAGGCATAGATGGCGTGCAAATAACCGCGTGAGCATGAAAAAGCCTATTATTTTGACATTACAAACAGACACTCCAATTTTATTTATTGGTATAGATGAAACTAGATCGGTACTTATATCTTTGTTACCTGATAGCTGCCTAAGCCATCTTGATCTAAAATTCACAACAGACCATCTTTCTCACGTGTGTTGAAGACTTAGACCAACAAACTTTCAAGTTTTACAAAATGACGAAGGTCGGGCAGGGATTGGAGCAAAATTTCACTTGAATTTACAGTTCAAAAATATTAGGTGTAATAATTATTTCTGATGTTTACGCGAGTAAAATACATCTATACAAATAAATAAAATTGTAATGTCTGTTTGTAATGTCAAAATACTGGGCTTTTTTCATGATCACACGATTATCTGCACGACACCTATACCTAAATTACAGTTTAAATTAAAAAGTTTTTATTTAAATGCCTTAATGAAGAAAGCCTTAAATGAAGAAACCAAGACTATTCAAACGAGTCCAAACTCGACAATTTTATATCGTTAAGTTTAGGAGTGCCTATGGCCACCTTCCGACGCTATCTTTAGACTCTGGCTGTCATGTAGCACAAGAGTGCTTGTCAAAACTATTCAAACGAGTCCAAATTCGACGGTTTTATCTTCTTTAGTTTAGGAATTTCTGTAGCCACCTTCCGACGCCATCTTGAGACCAGCTTCATGGTACCATATTATTGCATTGTCACAGAAGTTACGTAAGTAAACCAAATTTCAACCTAATCTAACGGCAGGAAGGGGTTCTAATTTAACTCGCAAGATTTGTCCCATACTAACATACTAACAGGGCAAGTTAAATAAAAGCTTTTAAAATGTTTGTCTATCTGTCTGTTTGTTTGGGGTAACCTTCAAAACGACTGGACCGATTTTAATAATATTTTACTACCAAGTACCTGTCTATAGAAGGAGAAATTTAGGATATCTTTTGTCCCGGTATTTCCACGAGAACTGGAACTATGCGGGTAAGGCGACTGAAACCGAAGCGAAACGAGGGCGCGTTGCTAGTCTATACCAAAAAATAAAATTTGAAAAAATCGATTATTTTATAATCAATTTTTTAAAGAAGTATTATTTAATTAAGCGATTATTTTCACTCCAAGTCACATCCCTAGAGCCGAGCGGCGGGTACGCTGACCATGGAAAAAAATAGAGGATAGCACTTTGTGTGATCCAGAGATTGTTGTTCTGAGTTTGGATGTAATTTGTGTCCATCTATACCAATAAATAAAATTGGAGTGTCTGTTTGTAATGTCAAAATAATAGGCTTTTTTCATGCTCACACGGTTATTTGCACGACATCTATGCCTAAAATACAGATTAAAAATTTTTTGTCTGTTTGTCTGTCCGTCTGTCTGTCTGTCTGTTCCGGGTAATCTTCAAAACGGCTAGACTGATTTCAAAAATTCTTTCACCAATGAAAAGCTATAATATCAGCGCGTAAACTAGGCTATATTTTATCCCGGTATTCCCACGAGAACGAGAACTATGCGGGTAAGGCGACTGAAACCGAAGCGAAGCGAGGGCGCGTTGCTAGTTATAAATAAAACTATTTTTATGGATCTAATCGCGTTTGTATTTGATTTTAAAGCATCATCATCATCATCACAACCCATAGATGTCCCACTGTTGAGGTCGGGCCTCCTCCATAATGGGAGGGAATTTCACCTACTATACCATGCTGGTCAGACATGTTGGTATATGGTTTCATTTCGAGTTTTCCTTCTCTTGCACAGATGTTATATGCATATTATATCCCTTTACGTCGTCTTGTCGTCTTTTACGACATCCACGGGTAAGATAGGGAGTGATGAATTGTATTCTAACTCCGCCACACGAAGTGTTCGAAACGTCGGGCAATCAAAAATCAAATACAAATGCGATGAAATCCGTAAAAAATGTTTTATTTATTAGCTGCAAGTTAAAAAATCGGTCAATGAACGAACGAAGTAGAACATACAGTAATATTATTTCTGAATTCTTAAGGTAATAATTTTTATTATACTATCGGGAATAATGAAACTGGCTTTACTACTAAAATTTGTATCAAATTTATCTACCAAAGAATTTAAGATTTAAGTCTTCAATCTAAAAACAACCGTATATGCATTGTATGAAGTCACAGTTTTCCTCGCTTATTATTAATTGAGCTGCCATCCAATTTTAGTGTACAAAGTTAGTCGGATCTTCGTATATTAGGGATGGATTATGATCTCTTACTCATGCTCAGTTTACAACCGTTCAGAAACGTCAAGGTCGTTCAACTGAAACCACATAGGTACCCCTTTGAAATGTAATCGTCTGTATAAACATATAAATCTTATATCTTTAAACGAGCAATTCTTGTGTATATATATATTCAGGATCTCGGAAACGGCTCCAACGATTTTGTTGAAACTTGGCATACTAGAGGATTCGGGTCCAAAAAATCGATCTAGCTAGGTTTTATTTATAGAAAATGTTCTTTTGTCGGTGTTTTTAGCATAACAATAAATGACATTAAATTTTAAAAGAATATGAATTCTAATTTCATTGTAAACGTCAAGAGTTACGGTAGCTTAGTTGGGGGAACGGCTGTTTTTAATTTTAAGTTTTGTAGCATCCAAACAGCGTCGGTTCGAATCTCGGTGTTATTATTATTCTCTTTTTGTAATTTTTTATATAATTTTTATTTTTTATTAATATATATCTAAATAAATTCTACAAAAATATTCCGAGTGAAGCTCGGTCAACCCGATATTTTAGAATAAACGCCATTATGTCATCGTATAGCAGCTAAATTTGAATTGAGTTTACAATGATGCATACCAGCTTCTGCCTGCGGTTTTGCCGACATTCACAAGGTGGAAATTTATCCAAATCCGAAATTTAATTCAACGGATTGTGCTTGATTGGATAAATAAAGAAAAATGTATTTACGTTATAAACAAGGCACTCCTAGCGTAGTCAATGTTGCAGCGGCACGCACTAGCAAAATATTTGCGTATTCAATAAATATAAATATATTATCAGTGTGGTGAAGGAGTAAGATCTTACCCGTGGGTGATCGTACGAGACGACTAAGGGATATAAAACGCATATAACATCTATGCGAGAGAAGGAAAACTCGAAATAAAACCCTATACCAACACTGTCTGACCAGCGTGGTAGAGTAGGTCAATTACCCTACCATTATGGAGGAGGCCCGAGCCCAAAAGTGGGACGTATATGGGCCGAGATGATGATGATGATAAAATGTATTATTTATGACCTATGACGGAGTGAGAATACAATTAACCACTCTATCTTGGCCGTGGATGTCGTATAAGACGACTATGGGATGATGCACATAACATCTGTGCAAGAAAAGGAAAACTCGAAATGAAACTCTATACAAACATATCTGACCAGCATGGTATAGTAAGTCATTTCCTCTCTCATTACGTAGTTGCCATATTGCCTCAGCAATAGCTGACATAGATACCGTATTTAGGCCTCACAAATGTGCACAGTTATATATAAAATATCATTGCTTGATAAATGTGAGGTTGCAAAATAAAACTATTTTCTTTCTTTCTTTCTTTCTTTCTTAGTAGATCTGAATCCAACAGTGGAACACGTATGGCCTTTTTTTTGAGGTGGGTTGCGGTTGGCGCGCTTCTCGCACCACGCACCCCCGCAACCATCCCAAACACCACGTCGCCTTCGTCGTTGGACCGATCACCGGAGCAGCACCCCCCCTCGGGGAGGACGTCGGTCTGTCCTCACGCGGTTGTCCTCTCGGCGGGTGATGGACTAATTCCCCGGTCACGTCACCCGCGGACTCGGCTAGGGGACATGTATGGGCTGGGATGATAATGATGAAGGAACGTTGAGGCGGCACGCTTTCTCGAAAAATTCGTGTATCCAATACCTATAGTACATTATTTTTTTTATCATCATTACTTTTTGAATCGCTCACTTATAAAAATTTAGTTATATATATATTAGGTCATTCAATAAGTCCGTAGGATAAGTATGAAAAAAACAAAATATTGATAAAACTCGATTTTACTATGCAACATAGTTGCCTTCGAGGGCGATACAGCGACTATAGCGACTTTCCAACTTTTCGACTCCACTTTTTAAAGTACGATTTCTCTTTCTCGTGACAATAGGCCTCAGTTTCAGGGATTACTTCATCATTGGACTCGAATTTCTTTCCCGCAAGCATTTTTTAGAGATCTGAAATCAGGAAAAAGTCGCTGGGGGCTAAATCTGGAGAATACGGTGGGTGTGGGTAAGCAATTCGAAGCCCAATTCATTCAATTTTGCCATCGTTTTCATTGATTTATGACACGCTGCATTGTCTTGGTGAAACAACACTTTTATCTTTTGCAAATGTGGCCGTTTCTTTGCGATTTCGGAGATATTCGATGAATATTATTCCTTTCGTATCCCAAAATATAAACGCCATCGCCTTACCGGCCGACTGTTGGGTCTTTGCTCGCTTTGGATTCGGTTCATCGACGGCTGTCCACTCAACTGACTGTCTTTTGGTTTCTGACGTATAATAGTGAAGCCATGTTTCATCGAATGTCACATATCAACGATAGAATTTAATTTTATTGCGGTTTAAAAGCGCCAAACACTTCTCTGAAGCATCAACTCGTTGTTGCTTTTGGTCGACTGCGAGTTCATGCGGCACCCATTTTGCACAGAGCTTTCGCATAGCCAAATGTTTGTGTAAAATGGTAAAAACACTACCATCTTATATTTTTACAATATCAGCTAGCTTGTGCACTTTCAATTTGCGATCATTCATAATTAATTTGTGGACTTTTTTTGATGCTTTCTGGAATAACAGCCTCATTTGGGTGTCCGCTGCGCTCTGCATCATTTGTGCTGGTACAACCACGTTTAAATTCACCAATCCACTTTTCTACCATTTATTTCGATGGAGCAGAGTCCGGATAATGTTTATCAAGCCATTGTTTGGTTTCCACTGTATTTTTTTTCATCAAAAAGCAATGCTTTATCAAAACTCGAAATTCACTTTTTTTCATTTAATTTTTCAATAACAAAAGCTGCACACAAAATGCTATAACTCATGAATCAATTGTCAGATTGCTGTCAAATTTTGGGCGGTTTTTTTTTTGACGGTTAATCCTTACTAATATTATAAATGCGAAAGTAAGTTTATTTGTTTGTTTATTTTTTGGATGTTTGTTACGCTTTCACGCTTAAACCACCGAACCGCTTACAAAAATTCTTTCACCAATGGAAAGCTATAATATCTATCAGGGAATAACATAGGCTATTTTTAATCCCGGTATTCCCATGGGAACGGGAACTACGGCGGTATGACGACTGAAACCGCAACGAAGCGAGGGTGGGTTGCTAGTACTAAATAAAAATCATATGAACAAAAATATAGTAACGCCATCTACGTGTCATCCTATGGACTTTTTGAACGGACTGTTAATAAACCTAACCTAATACCTATAAACCTTTATTTAAAAATAGTAGCAGATATTGCGGTTCAACTATAATAATTAGATATATAATGTGGTAGATTTTTTTAAATAAAACTTATAAACCCGCAGTACATTATTTTTTACTATCACCAATGGTTTTTGAAGAGGTAAAAAAAATCGTTTTCGTAATTTGGATTATAATATTGCAATTTTAGTACGGGATCCACCGTACATTTTTTTTATTTGATTATTAACAAGCTAATTTTTCGTGAGTAGCTTTACTTTGATGAGACGTCCAACAATATCTGTACGAAAACTTTCAATTGTAGTAGGTTACGGAGGTAGGAGAGATAGAATATGTCCATTTCGTGGTTCTCAAAAATTTATTATTAACGGGCTGATTTTTGGTAAATCTCAAGTTATAATTGTTGGACCGCTCAGCGATGTTCATTCAATAAATCACTTCATTATAGGTATACAATATTTATTACTGCACTTTAAACTATTTCTACTGGACACTGAATTCAGTTACCAATAAACACTCACTTCACTGAATAGCGAGACACTTTACTGTTTTAACTAAACACTTCACTTAATATTAAAACTGAGCACCACTATATAATATAACTTCGCTCTTCCATTGCACTCGAGCAACTGACGCTTGGCGGCCGACCAACGAGAACATGTAGACTCAACCGCCGCCACGTTGGAGGGGTAGACATTTAAACTCTCAACTGACTAAATTATTGTTAATCAAAATATGAACTAAATTATTAAGTAGATCAGTAAAAATATTAAATAAAATAACATAAAATTTTTAAACCCTAACACTATCTACATTAATTAATAAAATATTTGTCTTACAAAATGTATGGTTACATCACAGAGTCCCTGCTTCCAACATGTATCGATAATGAGGTCATCAAAAATGATTGCTAACCAGCTGATTTTTGTTTTCTTACTTATTTATTATTTATATAAATTCACAGTCATATTGTCCTACAAATTGCGTGGAACGTTATACCGATCCTACGCTCAGAAATTGTTTATACCACAATACCATTTTCTCAGTCTCATCTAACTGTAGGATGAAGATTTATACCCTTATTCAAATAACTCATACCGTCAAAAACGTAAAAATGTATTTTTATATATTCGAAATCGATAGCAGCACCAGCTACCGGGTCCAATTGTGAATATAAACCATTCTCGAATTCCCTTGAACACACAAAAAAATTCATGAACATCGGTCCAGCCGTTTAGGAATTCAATGATATACACACGTACACAAGAAATTTGTATATAAAGATTTCAATTTGATTATATAAAATAATTCAATTTGCAATACAAATGCTGAAAATTATCTTTAACGAGGACGTTACCTGATATTCACGCGAAGTCGTGGGCACGTATTATAATGTAAGGTAGTCTTATATAAAATAGACTAAAATCCTATTGATATGTGAAAACAACATTTATTCTTATGTTAAGTAAATTATAAGCATTTCAATTTTGTTCATTAGACAGAGAGAGTAATACAAACAAGGTGACGTCACAATTTTGTAATCTTCATACTAATCTGCGTCTGTCCTAAACAAATATCGTTCTTTGAGAAAGGTGTACCCTTTTATATGTTCTGAACAATTACTTTAAAACCTTATAGCTTCTTTAATTGTAGATTTTTGTATTATATTTTTTTTTTATTTATTTTATTTTTTAAGACTAAGGACCCTGCACTAAGGAAATAATCCTTGTATTGCGGGGGACTTTACAAACATACAATTAACGGACACAAATTACATCCAGACTCAGAACAACAATTTGTGGATCGCACAAAGTGTTGTCCCGCGGGATTCGAACCCCCGACACTGGCAATGTAGGTCGCTATCTTAACCACTACGCCATCTGTGCAGCCCATTGATAATTTTGGTTTTATCTTCATTTAAAAAATATATTATTAATATACTAAGTATATCATCATAATTTCAGTCTATCGCTTTCTACTGCTGGACGTAGGCTTCCCTCATGTTACGCCACAATTTTCAGTCCTGTGCCGGCTGCATCCAACGACGCCCAGTAACTTTCACCAGGTCGTCGTTCCACCTAGTTCGTATTACGCTGCGTCGTTCGATACGAGGTTGCCACTCGAGAACATTTCTTCCCCAGCGTTCGTTGGTTCGTCGAGCGATGTGGCCTGCCCATTGCCACTTCAACGTGCTAATTCTTCGTGCTATGTCAGTTACACCCGTTATTCTGCGGATTTCCGTATTCCGGATTCTATCTTGCAGGGAGATCCCTAGCATAGCCCGCTCCATAGCACGCTGAGCGACTTTTAGCCTTGTTATGAGTCCTATATTTAGGGACCACGTTTCCGTGCCGTAACACACACTGGTTGTAGACCCGTGTTTTCAGACATTGAGGTATGTTGGCAAATCCTCTAGGAAGTTTCTCTTAAGTTTCCCGAACGCTGCCCAACATAGTTATAATATCAGTAAGAATATATTAGTAATCTATGAATATCTCTGTTCCGTGTGGTGATGGAATAAGAATACAATTTACCACCCCTTATTTTGCCCGTGGGTGTCGTAAAAGACGACTAAGCGATTTAATATGCATATAACATCTATGCAGGAGACACAAAACTCGAAGTAAAACATGAACGATTTGTCAGACCATTCGTGATTATAGTAGATGAATTTCCCTCTTCATTTGGAGGAGGCTCAAGCCCAGCAGTGGGACATATACGAGCGAGATGGTTAAAGAAAACATAATCGCAGCAACTAAAATGTATATTTCTCTTAAAAATATTGAGAACAATTTCAATTATTACATATTCAAACGCATAACATGAATAAAACCTGAGTTATGTCTCGTGTTGAAAGAAAAATAGCACTTTAGTTTATTGAAATTATTATAAAAGCTTCAGTAATGACAAAAGAGTTTGCAATTTATAGGGTTGTCACAGAATGCTTTTGCATATGAAGGTATTAACAAAAACTTTTGATTATTTTTGTAATTGACCTACTAAACCACACTCTATTTGTGGTGACGGAGTAAGAATACAATTTACCACCCCTATTCTTGTTTGTGGGTGTCGTAAAAGACGGTTAAGGGGTATAACATGCATATAACATCTGTGCAAGAGAAGGAAAACTCGAGACAAAACCCTATACCAAGCTGTTGGACCAGGATGGTAGTTAGGTCAATTTGTCTCCCATTGGGTATGAAGCTCGAGTCCACCAGTGGGACGTATATGAGCTATGATGAAGATGAAACCACAGTGGTCAGGCGGGTTAATTTAGGTTTTATGTCAATTTTTCCTTCTCAAGCACAGTTGTTTTTATATAATATATGCCTTAGGCTTCCTTTACGATATCCACGGGTAAAATAGGGAGTGGTGAATTATATTCTTTCTCTATTACCACACGGAACTAAATTATTATATTAAATTCACATAAATATTTTTTATATTTTTCTACTACTTAAAACATTTTGTGATTATCATCATCATCGCAGCCCACATACGTCCCACTGTTGGGCTCGGGCCTCCTCCACAATGGGAGGGAATTTGACCTACTATACCATGCTGGTCAGACATGTTGGTATAGGGTTTCATTTCGAGTTTTACCTCTCTTGCACAAATGTTTTGTGCATATTATATCCCATAATCGTCTTTTAGAACATCCATGGTCAAGATAGTGATCGTAAAGTCTGAAATGTTCTCAAATACCATTTTACTAAGAACGTAAACAAATATTTACTTTCTAATTTTATTCCCAAATGCGTTGAAGTGGCTTTTACTTTACTGACATGGCCATAAGGTTCCAGTGTGTGGAAGTAGTACTAAATGGTCCGTGTAAATAATGCACGCCCTTGCTACGAGCTGAGTTATTTTAAGAACTGGGAGTGGCAGACATTGTCATAAGTACATAAAGGTATATACACGTTGTATATTAACTACTAGATACTAGAAATACTATAGGTCTTCTATTGAAAAGTGTAAAAAATGATTTTAAACTATTTCAAAAATACTAGAAAGGGTATTTCGTAAATTTTTTTTTTTTTGGACTAATCCTACCACGCTTTCCCACCACTGTAACTCCTGTAAGCCAGGATCAATGTCTCCGTATAAGACACCGAGGTTTGACCCTCAGGAAGTTTTTTTTTATTGCCAACGGTGGCAAACGAGCAAGCAGCCCACCTGATGGTAAGTGACGCTGCCGCTCATGGACCTTTGCAATACCAGGGACACAGCCAGACCGTTGCCTACCGTGAAGAAAACACTCTTCTTAAACCTAGTTTAAAGAAGGACATGTCATAGCGCTCGGGAAACACAGCAGCAGGTAGTTCATTCCAGAGCTTGCACGTACGTGGGAGAAATGATCGCTGGAAACGTACAGTTGAAGACCATAACGTTTCCAGGTGAAATGGATGAACCCTGCTACGATGTAGAGTGGTACGTTGGTAGAATGGTGACGGTGGTACCAAGTCAAACAGTTCCTCGGAGCACTCCCCGTGAAAGAGTCGGTAGAGTACACAGTGTGACCCAAAGTCTCTCCGCTGCTCCAGCGACTCCAATCTATCCGTAAGATTGGGATCTCCGATGATTTGAACAGCCCGTCATTGCAGGGAGTCAAGTGGGTCTAGCTGATATTTGGGCGCACCTGCCCAGAGATGCCAGCAGTACTCCACATGCGGACGAACTTGTGCTTTATGTAGCACAAGACGCTGTCTTGGTGTGAAGTACCGCCTGGCTCTGTTCAGGACGCCCAACTTTTTGCTTGCCAATTTGGCTTTGTCCTCCAAATGACTCCCAAACTGGACTTTGCTCGATATTTCGACGCCGAGAATCCCAATACTCTCAGAAATTGGGAGAGTTACTCCTTGGAACTGTGGCGCCATGACAAACGGGTCCTTCTTTGCAGTGAACGCACAAACTTGTGTCTTAGGGGGATTGAACTGGACTAAGTTCTGTTCACCCCATTCCGAGGCCCGCCCCAGAGAGCGCTCGACTTCAGACACAAGTTGAACCCTTCTTTCCTGAGTACTCCGAGGGATATTCCGTTGCTCTGTGTACTGCTCATCACCCGTGCTGTCATCCGCATAACAACGCAAACTCTCGATAGAGAGTATGTCATTGATATGCAGGATAAACAACGTCGGGGAGAGCACCGAGCCTTGTGGCACACCAGCATTAATGGTCATGGTATCGGAGCAGGAGCCATCTACGACGACTTTTATACTCCGACCATCCAAAAAGCTGGCGATCCAATTACAGAGTCCCTCGGGGATTCCGTATGATGGTAGCTTCGATAGAAGTGCCCTGTGCCAGACCCTATCGAACGCCTCTGCGATATCTAGACTGAACACCAGCGCCTCACCCTTGCCCTCCAAGGTCTCTGCCCAACGGTGAGTGAGGTACACAAGAAGATCACCAGCCGACCGAGAAAGGTACTTAATTGTCTTGGGACCCGCAACAAATTTAATTAGAAAAGAAAAACAAGAGGAGTTGGAAAGATTCCACTTCCCTTCTATGCAAAGCGGGAGACATGAAGCATTGCGTAAAGAATTAAAATTTTTAAATTATTAAACTTTTATATTACATATTACAGGAACGTCCGTGTAGTGACGGAATAAGAATACAACTCACCATTCCCGTATGTCCCGTATGACCCGTGGATGTCGTAAAAGACGCCTAAGGGATATAGTAAGCATATAACATCTATGTAAGAGAAGCAAAATTCGAAACAAAACCCTATATCAACCTGTCTGACCAGCATACTACATATAGGATTTCCCTCCTATTGTAGAGGAGGGTCGAGTCCAGCAGTGGGACGTGTATGAGTCGAGATAATGATGATTACAGGGAAACCTTTGCCTATCGCCGTCCATTTGTCGCCCCGGACAAATTAGACGAGGTGTGTCCTGCTATAGAAAAGGGAAACTTTATCCTCAATCACTTTTGTGTAGATGAGACCACGAGATTACCGCTTGTTGGCGATTCGACTTTGAATTTTCTAGTACATAAATTACCCATCCAACTTTGACCCTTAAAATCTTTTTAACGAGGGCCCAGTTGACCCTAATATTTGGTAGTTGTGATACCCTCGTGCCCCCTCTACCACCCCACCAAAAATCATGGAAATCCCCGACCCACACGTCTGAGGGTCTCCTTGTAAGTTATGCTCTGTGCCTATATTTTACTATTTCCTCTACTTTGCGTATTAAAAATACAATTTTAACCGTTTTACTGTTATGAGATTTGGTTTTTAATTAAAAATTTTAAAATTTACATCATGTTGATTTTTGAAAATCTCCTTCTCCGAAGAATATATTAGAGATTGATTATAAGCGCCAAGGCTCAAGACTGGTCATTCTATAAACTCGCGTGTGTGTAATGCATTAGTGTGCGTCGATATCGGACCGTAGCAAAATACCTAAAATGCGAGAAGTGCCGATTACCGATAACGCTCTTAACTCCGAATATAAGAATAGGTATTTTATTTCATGAAAAAATAAATACAAATACTTGAATATTTGAATTTAGAACGAAGATTTATATGCTTGTTTGCTCATAAACGGCATTAATTCATAAATTTAAATTCCCATAAACATTTGTCATTTGTATTAAAAAAAACATTCTTTAATGTCAATTTGAAAGAGATAATATGTACACACTTAATAAATTTCAACAATACCAAGAATAGAATAATAATCCTCCTGTGAATAAAACATTACTAAATACACTAAGAAAAACTTACTTTATAAACATACAGATGCCAGTTTTCTCCATGGCTCTCGAGATTCCTTTCCACGATGCGAGCATTGAATACTTTTGCTTCGCTGTCAAAGGTAGGCGAGGATCTGTAGCCGGCGGAGGGCCTTCACTTAAAGCCGGTGCAGAATTATTCCCTCGCCTCTCCGAAGCCGCTAATTTCCCTAACTGGCAACCCATTTTAAAACACAATCACTAAAAAACCATTTTAACAACACTTCCACTGAAAGGCAAACGCCTCACTTTTATTTATATCCTATGTCATTATCAGATTTTACTTTTAAATAACATTTTTAACACGTATTTCATTTTTTAAACACTTAAAACACCACTTATTTTTTAAATGTTGATGGCACGACACTTCTAATACTTCGGAATTCAAATATAATTTGAATGACATGTAATCATGATTTAAATTTCGAACACAATTTTACACTGTATTTCAAAATGGCGACGACTATTAATATAAATTGTTATAACACGTTTTGTATTTATATTTAACTTATATATCACTGTTGCTTCTATTACGTAATTCTGTGTGAATTATCATCGGTCCTTGTCACATCTTTTTATCTTATCTAATTGGAGCAACACGCGAACGGCGAATACCTGTAAAAGAAATTGAGATAATTACATTTACTGAAGACCTGTTCATAACGTAAATACTATATCTTAATATTTTATTTCTAAATAGTAATAATATTTTAACTAATTTACTGAGTATTAATTGTATTTTGTTCTATATACGTCTACGTTTACGCCTAACGTTTTAAATTGTCGTTCCGTTGTTTCTGTAGTGGCTCCGTGTAACTAAAAAAAATCTATAACTAAGACCAAACGCATGACTTTTTCTACTAAGTAATTAAGTTTTATTTCAATGCTTTTCGACCCTTTGGTACATAAATACAAATATTACCCACCGTCTTGAGTATGATATGTATTTATGTGCTTCCGCTCACCTTCCGTGTGGTGATCGAGTAAGAATACAATTCATCACCTCCTCTTTCACCCATGGGTGTTGTAAAGACGAATAAGGGATGCAGCTTAGAATAATAAGGTATAGAAGGTAAGTTCGCGCATAAAAAGTGAAGCATTTCAATTGGAGCCTAATGGAGCTTACGCCGGAACCGTTCAGTAATGTACAAGTCACTGTACTGCATGTACGTACGCAACTCTTAAAAAAATAAATAGGCAATTATGACGGTTTGTGCATTCAAATGGTGTCACAACACATATAAAAAACTTAAAAAGATTTTTAACATTACTTTTAAAAGTATTTCGACGATTTATGTTAATAAAAACAATATTTGATTTCATAATTTGTATAGTGGTGTGCGTGTTTTTAGATTCAAGTTTCGAACTTTCGAAGTATCGACACTATCCTTCTATACGTCATTATTCTAAGGGATGCAGATAAAATTTATGCAAAAGGAAGCAAACTTTATGCCAACACGTCTGGCCAGCGCGGTATAGTAGGTCTATTTGTCTCCCATTGTGGAAGAGGCCGGAGCTCAACAGTGACATGTATATTAGCTGTGATGATGATGATTAAAAAAATAAAAGTAAGTACAAATAGAATTTATGGCTGGGATTTTGACCGCTTTCCAGTCGTTCATTTTCAGCTCAAGCCAAAATAACAAACTAACCTGCCAATATTACTACCCTCCTCAATATAAACATAAAAACTGTAATTTTTTTTTGCCTAGGTATGTATCATCATCATTGCAACCCACATACGTCCAAGTTGGTTTCGGGTCTCCTCCAGAATGGGAGGGATTTCGACCTACTATACCATGCTGGTCAGACATGTTGGTATAGGGTTTCATTTCGAGTTTTCCATCTCTTGCACAGATGTTATGTGCATATTACATCCCTTAGTCGTCTTTTACGACATTCACGGGCAAGATAGGGAGTGGTGAATTGTATTCTTACTCCGTCATCATACGGAAATGGTGTGTATATTATACATCTATACCAATAAATAAAATTGGAGTGTCTGTTTGTAATGTCAAAATAATAGGCTTTTTTCATGCTCACACGGTTATTTGCACGACACCTATGCCTAAAATAGCGATTAAAAAATTTTTGTCTGTCTGTCTGTCTGTTTGTTCCGGGTAATCTTCAAAACGGCTGAACCGATTTCAAAAATTCTTTCACCAATGGAAAGCTATAATAACAGGGCGTAAACTAGGCTATATTTTATCCCGGTATTACCACGGGAACGGGAACTACGCGGGTAATACGACTATAACCGAAGCGAAGCGAGGGCGGGCTGCTAGTAAAATATATGATCACAGCTCATACGAGTATATGACCTGCCATACCACACTTGTCACACGGGTTCGTATAAGGTTTTATTTCGAGGTTTCCTTTTTTGCATATATGTTAGATGCACATTTCATCCTTGTCGGCTTTTACGACATCCACGGCGATGATAAAATAGGGGGTGATGAATTGTATTCCTACTCCAATACCACACGGAGTAATAAATAATCTGACTTAATATTTAGTGACCGTAAGAAGCAGATTTCAATACTTCATCTAAAATGAAATTCAAGTTCTAGAAGTGGTGAATATTTTAATCTTAAAACTATTTTGAATTTACCTTTAAAGTTTGACGGTTAACAAAACTTTATTGCGAAGCATTATGGAAAACTTGCGGTGTTGTTAATTAAACTTCCCTCGTAATAACTAGAGACGTCGGAAAACTTTTTCCGATTAAAACTAGTATAATTTTGAATAAAAAACCGACTTCAACCGTTTTCTCACAGACGTCATTGTCGAATTTAATTGAAATGGGACTATACAGGAAGTACCAGCTTTCAAATAAACAAAGATAATCAAAATCAGCTCAGCCAGTCGAAAGTTTTAAGGTAACAAAAATAAAACAGAACACTCAAATAGACCCCTCCTTTCTTGAAGTCTGTCAAAAATGGTCGAATTACTTATATTATTTTTATATTCTGTTATTAAGTATTTTACATACTAAGTTTTCATCGTTATTCTGATCTTCCCAATAACTTGGGGTCGATGCAATTTGTAGGGACCCCTTTTCAATTATACATATTGTAAAAGGTATTAGTAAAAGTTTTATGAATGCCTGCCTAATGTCAATCATCATTGAAAATGTCATATCTTCAACCATGTATATGAATCTCTGTAATAACTATGACTTTGACATTTTACAGCGCTCATGGCCACGCGGGCAGATCATGAACACTTTAAAGCGTTCGAAACGCCGTGCAATCAAAAAACAAATACAAAAGTGATAAAATCCGTAAAAATAGTTATATTTACAATTCAAAATTTCACATACATATTATACTATATCAGCTTCTGATCGCGACTTCGGCCACTTGGTTTTTTTTTGGGCTAACGCTAACTTTAACCTAAGAGTTTGTTTACGTAGAAGGTGAAAATATTTTTTAATAATACGATTCTGTCACACATGATTTTTGCGAAAATTTAGCTGTTTACCCAATGGAAGCTCTCAAAAGGAAAAAAATTACGATTTTGTAATATTCTTAATTGGTGCTCCGCTCCTGTTGGTCTTAGCGTGATGATATATAGCTTATAGCCTTCCTCGATAAATGGGCTATGTAACACTGAAAGAATTTTATTGCAGTAACCGCAATCAATACTTTGTATATTACAAAGTAATATTCAACGCGATTTTTTGTATGATACTCCACTTTAGGAGGGTAAAATGTGTACACCCTACTATAGAGGAGAGGATGGGGGTATTCACCCACTAACCGACCAAACATACGCTCTCCATCCGCTTGTATTAAGCTATCTATTGGTACCTGGTGGATTGTATAATAAAAAAGTACATTAATCATAAAACATTTTACGTCATCTTCCTTAATATGCACAATAATGGAATAAATTGGCTAAATTCATGTTATATTCCTATTACAATGTGAAAATAAGTCTTTATTATGCTAGTTTCCTTCATATGACGAAGTTATGATGTCGTTCGTAATCAAGTATGTTATTGATCATGATATATTCATAGTTCATCTAGAAAAAAGTTGCGAGTTAACACAAACATGAAAGAAAATACAGTAGAATTAAGAAGCTCCTCCTTGTTTTGAAGTAGTTTAAAAATGCCATTTAACTCATTAGCCTACTGTCAACTTTACTGAACCACGCTATGAACGTCCGCCCGTGAACGCGGCAAAGTGTTCAAAACGTCGGTTAATTAAAAATCAAATACAAATGCTATGAAATCCGTAAAAATTGTTTTATTTATAATGCTTAATACTCGCGTAAACATCAGAAATAATTACGCTTGAAAACAAGGTATATCTAATTTAATTTTTTTAAATATTAAAGTCCCTTTATGGTGAATATTCGAGATACGTGTGTCATCACCCCTTATTTACCTATAGGTTTTATTATTTTTAAACAGAAGAATAGGTAGCTATACTTTTCTGGGGAAATTATAACACATACTGCATTTGCAAACTCCTTTAGAGAGCTCTATGTATACGTTTCGTTATCATCATTGTCTCTGTCCATAAGTCAGCCTGTTAGGCTCAGATTTATTATACTCAGACAGAATAATTGTTCTACTATACCGTGCTGGTCAGACGTGATGTTATGCCGAGTTTTCTTTCTCTTGCATAGATAGATCTACGTATCATATTCCTTAGTCGTTTTTGAAGACATCCACGGACAAAAGAAGGGGTTGTGAATTCTATTTTCAAATACAGATTCTAATAATTTATTCTGTAAAAACCCTGCGGGGCATTTACATGTCATATTTTACATTTTATCTTAAATTACCATCGCATTAGAGCGCGACCGCACTGAGCAAAGATTTAGAAAAACTCCGCGGGTTTCTCTATTTTTTTAATATTTACTATTTTTTATAAATAAAATTACAAACAACAATATGCCTATTAAGAACTCCTATGTGTATAATAAACATAATATACTACAGTTCTCAAATATAATGAAAAAGATTATGCTAGCAGCACCCGATCATAAGTTGATCACTAGAGAGGCGATCACTCTTCCCAACCACAATAGAGTGAAGAGAGTGACTCCCTCCTCGTATATATAAAGATTTCTCTATAAATATATAAAGACGAAAATAAAATGTAAGTGGCAGACATTTATAATATTATCACAAGTTAAAATAAAAGGTTTTATACCAATAAGTCTTAATAAATTCACAAGTCTCAGTTGAGCGAAATAGATGAAAAGCAATTTATATATCTCATTACTTAAACGAAGTTAAAGAATTGATAAAATTATGCTAAAGAGGAAAATTTCTCATTGATAATGCGAGGGATAGTATAATTCATATTCATCATTTATGCAAGCCCACCATTTGAACAAAAATTCAATGGAAATTTATGACAGGACATTTCGTAGCAAACGAAAATGAGTTATGAAAAGTGAATGCTTTTGTGAATGTGAATAAAGAGAATTCAGATTTTTTTTGGTTATTTTTCACTATAGTACCACCTTTAAATGGCCACCTTTGTCTTTTATGGACTGCTTAAAAGATTGTGTTTATTCATGTGGTGACGGAGTAAGAATACAATTAAACACTTCCTCTGTGTCGTAAAAACAAGTTAGCTATATATGCAGGAAATATCGATGCAAGAGAAAGAAAAACTAGATATAAAACCCTATTTCAACACGTTTGACCAGCGAGGAATAGTAGGTCAATTTCTCTCTTATTGTGCAGGAGATCCGAGTCCAATGGGCTGAAATAAAATATAGGCCGGCACTAAGGCAGTTCTTTTATTACGAGGACAAATATAAATTAATGATCATAATGATGTAATTTGTGTCCGTTAATTACATCAGACTTTAACTAACAATTTAATTCGCAAAAAGTTTTGTACTGCGTAAGAATAGAACCTATGACATTGATACGGTACTTAGCTGTTGTCTGGTGCACTCATTCAGTAAAAATCTTTACATTTACAGTGCTATCGTAATCGAAACATAGGTTGGGCAACTTATTCTTTACCTTTGGCAGTTTATGTAATATAAAATTATTAAATTTTATTGCCAAAAATTAATAAAATTTGATGTTCTTTATTAAGTTTTCAAAGTACAAAGTACCTAATAGATACTAAAGATTGTACATAATATTCACCTCGAACAGACTAAATTCGGACAAAACAAAATACATTCAATGTATTAAGGCTTACAACGGACACGGATTAGAACTCTCAGTAAATACAAAATTCCATCTGAAGCGATACAGATAAATGACTTAGGTATATGCAGATACGTCGTTAAGTAACCATAGACTTTGTGCAAAAAAGTATTGGTACCTTTAAACTATTTTTCTAAATAATGGAAGGTGCAAAACTATTTTATTATCAGCCCTATATCGTGCAGATGCATTCAATAAATGGCGCTAGTAAACTTATGTAACAAAGATTTCAAACAAAAAAGGAATATCTTATGCTCCTATAGATATTGGATCTCAGATATCGAAATTCCAAATATGGAAGAATTTTTAATTATTTTATTACGAGGTTTACTGTTTAGGACTCGAAGGCGTCGAAAGGGGATGGTACCCAAAAGCGTGATTCGCCGGACCGACCTCGGATATCAAGGAATCAGCATCAGTGGTCGGTCCAATGGTAGAGAGAACACAGTAGGTTATGGGCTCGCAAGCCGTCCATCTATTGCCCCGGATAAATTAGGCGGGATGTCTCCAAACCATAACTTACAATGAAAAAATATGGCCACGGGGGCCCAATAAGATCAGAGCCTCGGTCTACAACACTATTTAAGCTTTCTCTGACTTAACCTGAGTGATTAACATATCGACCTATAGTGCCAGTGTCGTGGGTTCGAGTCCACGCAGGACTACACTGTGCGCAGTGCGATCCACAAATTATTGTGTCCGAGTCTTAATCTAATTTGTGTTCATAAATTATATGTTTGTTAATGTCCCCCAACATACAAGAATTATTTCTTGGTGTAGGGTGTTGTTAAAAAAATACAGCAATATAAGGAATATTGAATATTTAAATTCAACACATTTAACAACAATTTCAATGCCCATTTAAATGTGTACCATTCGTAAAACTCCGGCGGAAACTTGATGTCAGATTGGCTCAATAAAAACCGTATTTCCGAACGTCCGACAGATACGCTGAGGTTTTAAATCGAAAATACATTTTATTTTTATTTCCCTATTCATGATAGAATTTGATATGTTTGCGATTACTGCAATGCATTTTAAGTAATCTGTCGAGAATTTTTGTGTGGTGGGAGCTTCGTGTGGTAATGGTGTAAGAACCACCTTTCCACCAACCACCACGACCTTTATTGCCCGTGAGTGTCGTAGACGACGACTCAAGGATGTAATACGCATATAACACCCATACAAGGAAGGAAAACCCGAAATGAAACTCTATATCAATGTTAATTATATTCTTACTCGATCACAACACGGAAAAAACTGTTATTACATGTATAATGTAAGATTAAAAACAAAACGTTTTAGAAATGATTTGTTAACTACTAATAAATACTTCTCAAATAATGTTCGCTAAGGAACCAATAGTCAAATATTAATAAAACGTATTGATCAACTTAAAAATGGAGAAGGTTCTCAATTCGTCAGAACTTTTTTTTATGTATCAACTCGGCCTATATAAGTCCCACTGCTGATCTCGGACCTGCTAGATTGTAGGAAGGCATTTGACCTATTATGCCACGCTGGTCAGACGTGTTGGCGTAGGTTTTTCGATCGAGTTTTCCTGTAAGTTCTCTTGCATAAGTGTTATCTACATATCCTTTTGTGGTCTTTTACGATACTCATGGGTATGAGGGGGAGTGATAAATTATACCTTTACTTCCTCACTAAACAGAAGTGCAACGAACATACGCAAAGGTGGGCATTAACTCGTTAATCCGTTAATCGTTAATTAACGAAGTTAACAATCTGCTTAACGGATTAACTTTTAAGTTAACTTCAAAAATGTTAACGCTCTTGTTAACTTCCGTTAAATTGAAATTCCGTTAACTTTAGTCCGTTACATTAGTCGTTTGTTGACATGCTGTAATTTTTTTGTTTAAATTACACGCTACGCCACGCTTGTAAATTCCACGACGCCTGCGCCGCTCAAGTAGCCGACGGCGGATCGTGTCGTGGAGGAGTTCCTCCCATGCACGAGCCATCCTTTCAAACTCCTCCACCAAGTTCCTCTCCTCTTTCCGTGATATAACTGCCACACGAAAGGCGGCGACCGCGTCCCAGTTCCTGACACTTTCGAGGATAGCCCTAGCGATAGTTGGCAGCTTGAGGTCGGCACTAATGATGATTGCGACGAGTTTAAGGCGCTGTTATGTCCACGGACCATACATCTTAAACGTGTACTATACCGTGTCCTCGTCGCAATCGTAATGGTGGCAGGACTGTACTCTCCTTCCTTACGCCCGTGTGCAGGTACTTGGCGAATCTACCATGACGTGTCGATACCTGCAGGGGCCCAAAGGAAAGCACCCCGTGCTGTCGAGCAACTCTATCAGTACCGGCCGTAAAGCCTTGATGGTCCGAACACCGTACTGAGGCCTCTCCAATCGGACTGCCCAACGGACAATGACATCATGGTGGGCGTCATCTCGCCAGGCGCCCGTCTCGCTAAACGAGACTACGCCGCTCCTCGCTCCGCCGCGTAGTGAAGTATTGGTGAATGAATCTTTTGGTATCGGGACTACTGACAATAGTATATCCCAAGCTAGTGTGGTCAGATGCATGCCAACATAATTCCACTACTTGCTGTAGAATATATCTATTTGTCTCAGTCTAAAAGCAGTATAAGTTTTAAGTGGTTAACTTTTAACGATTAACTATAACTTGTGTTAAATTTTTGCAAATTTAACGCTTTAACGATTATCGAAGTTAACTTTTTTATTAACGAATTAACGATTAACGAAGTTAACTTTTGGATTAACTGTGCCTACCTGTGAACATACGAATACGACAGGCATAAAAAAACAGTAACAGGAATTCATATTAAGGGCTTAACGGAGCCTATATGTGAGCCTTAAGATTGATTGCTATAGGAAGTATACCAGAAACGTCTGAACTTCTTGTAACTAATAGGTTAGCGAACTATTCAAATTTTGGTTCAAACTTTCCATTATTTATCTTGTGAGTCCATTTTTACTTTTTTTATGAATATTTCTTATCGGTAGGTTATAGGGTCGCACATAGCTCTTCTGTCTTCCCGAAAGACCTACCCTAAGAAATCTCGTTAGGCCTTGATCTTGAATAAAATATTCAAAAAAAACAAAACACTATCAAAGAGTTGTGTTACATTAATTCTAAACAGTCTGGTACCGGTTACGAATACAATTAACCCTTGAATTGCTCATGGATGTTGTAAAAGACGACTAAGAACTTTGACCTAGAGTAGTAGCAATTAGTTACTGCGCTTCGTTCGGCGAGTGAGAGAGCCGGAAGCCCAACTATTTGAGGGTGTTTGCGTGTGGTGGGTTTTAGTGATGCCTTTAGTATTACCGAACTTCATTGTACGCATTCAAATTCAAATTCAAATTATTTTATTATGCATAAACCCTGAGAGGGCACTTACATATTGTTAGGTTTACAATTTCCAAAAAAAATATACTACCACCGGATCGGAACGCGACCGCTACTGAGAAGATCCGGCAAGAAAATCAGCGGGCTTGTCATTATTTTTAATTTTTTTTTTTTTCTTCTTACTAGTTATACAATTGTGTACATGTTTTGTAAGAACAAGCTCCAGTGTGATGCCCTTCGAACCGCAAGACACTTAATATAATTTAAACGATTATGGCTGGACCAGATCCTACAAGCGGCACCCGATCACGAGTTAACTACTAGAGCAGCCATCACTCCCCTCAACCACTATGGAGGGAAGGGAGAGACCCGCTCCACGCAGCTACCGCAAGTAGATCCCTATATGAGCATGACCAACACCACAATATGTTACAAACCCTGAAAATACAAAAATTCGTTAGGCAAAACACGCTACACTTTACAATAAAAGTTAAAAGTACATTTACAAACAGTATATTTAAAATAACAAGGAAATTGCTGAATGAGGAGCTGCTCACAACCAATCTGTATTATCATCTACATAATCCGAGATTTTATAATAAGCTTTTTTACAAAGTCTATTCTTGATGGCTTTTTTAAACTTTTTCATAGGCTGGTCTCGGATATCTTTAGGTAATCTATTGTAAAAGCGTATACATTGCCACATGAATGATTTGTTAACTTTTTGGAGACGAGTAGTGTGTACAACTAATCTGTTCTTATTACGAGTATTCATTTCATGAATGTCACAATATCTCTTAAAGTTAGCGATATTTTTTTTGACATATAGTATATTTTCGTATATATATTGTGATACAGCAGTTAGAATATTTATTTCTTTGAATTTCTCCCGAAGTGAGATTCTTGGGCCTAGATTATAAATTGCACGGACAGCCCTTTTTTGGAGAACAAAGATTCACATTATACACATTCACACTCCCTTCACTTTCTTCGCGGTAGGCAGAAGACTTTGAAAAGTCTATGGGCGGCAGCAACACTTACCATCAGGTGTACTGTTTGCTCGTTTGCTACCGTTTGTAATGAACAAAAAAAACATATCAACTCCATCTAATGCCGTCTGGTCAACAATTTTATTCCCAAGGGAGGTTGACGTCAGCCAAGCAGTCGGTTATAAAACCATTAACAAAATCATTTGCAATATGTCAAAGAGTAAATTGGATGACGACAGGATCTGGGCGTACCCCGGAAGCGACGCGCTGGTATAACATACGTCTAATAAAGCTGTATGGAAAGAGAGAACATATTGGGTCAACAACCAGGACATGATGAGGAAATACTATAGATATTTGTGTTATTATCTAGTTTTTAGCTCCTGTTTTCCGTATGGTGACGGAGTAAGAATACAATTCAGCACCCCGTGGGTGTCGTAAAATATAACTAAGGATGTGATATTCAGATATCAACCTTGCAGCAGAAGGAAAACTTGACATAAAACTCTATGCCAACACGTATCCACTGAAGTTAAGGCACTCTGCGTCGGTGGTCGGCCCAACGACAAAGGCGACGTGCTATAGGGTGGGTTACGAGGCCGCGCGCCGCCTCTTCGTCGCCCCAGACGGAGCCGGGCGGCGGCTGCGCTAACTGTTGCCCACTCAAAAAAAAAAATACCAACACGTATGATCGGCGTGTTATAGTAGGTCGATTTCCCTCCTATCATGAAGAAGGCTCGAGCCTAACAATGGGATGGAGCCCCAGCTGTGGGCTGAGATAATGAGGATAATGATGACGTATTTTATTAGTATTTCCTTCACGGTAGGCAGCGGCCTGGCTGTGCCCCTGGTATTGCAAAGGTCCATGTGCAGCAGTTTCACTTACCATCAGGTGTGCTGCTTGCTCGTTTGCCACCGTTGGCAATAAAAAAAAAATACATTTAAAAACATTACTTCTGAATAAGTAGCTCAACTGACCGCTTAGTAGTTGACTGTATTCAGTAATAAGCGTTTAATGTCACTAGCTATTTAAATTTTTAATCAAGCGTGATAAATTTGTGAGCCACCATTTAAAAGCAGTTTCACAATTCGTTGTAAAGCCAAGGATATGCTTTGTTCAAGTGATTTTGACGCGTGACGGTATTAAATAGGCAAATAACAACACATCTGTATTTATATTTTATACTCTATTTCGTGCTATAATTTTCAATGTTATCGCAGCCTAGATACGTCCTCCGCCCCTCTGTCGCCCCGGATGGAGCTGGGCGGCGGGTGCATTGACCATGTCCCACTCTTAAATAAAGCCTAGGTACGTCCCACTGTTGGGCTCGGGCCACCTTCACAATGGGAGGGAATGTGACCTATTAAATGCTATAGTAGGTCACATTCACATAGCTGGTCAGGCATGTTGGTATTTTTTTTTTTTTTTTTTTTTTTTTTTTTTTTGGGTGGGCTATGGTAAGCGCACGCGCGGTCCTGTCCATCCGGGGCGATGAAAGGACGGCGCGTGGGCCCATAACCCACCCGTACCCACGTCACCTCGTTGTTGGGCCGACCACCGGAGCAGATGTCACTTGTCGTCAGTGGTCGGCCCGACGGAATACCCTTTCGGGTAACCTCACCTCTCGACCTGGGACGTCGGTCGCCGTCGCGCGGTTAGCCTCTCTGCGGGTGATGGACAATTCCCCGGTCCGATCACCCGCGGCCTCGGCTAGGGCGGCATTAGGCGCAGATACTCGCGCCTGCGCCGCCCGAGTCGCCGGCGGCGGAACGTGTCGCCGAATAGAAGCTCTACTCGCACACGATCCGCCGCCTCCTTCCGTGAGATAACGGCCTCACAGAAGGCGGCGACCGCGTCCCAGTTCCTGACGCTGACGAGCATCTCCCTGGCGATGGTCGGCAGCGCCAGGTCGGCACCGATAATTGCGACGAGTTCACGGCGATCCTCCTCCCATGCAGCACACTCCTCGAGCGTGTGCTGCGCCGTGTCCTCGTCGCAACTGCAGTGGTGGCAGGACGGTGTGCTCTCCCTCCTGACAATCTTGTGCAGGTACTTCCCGAAGCAACCGTGCCCCGTCAGCACCTGCACCAGTCGGAAGGAAAGCACCCCGTGCGTCCGCTCCAACCACTCCATCAGCACCGGCCGGAGGGCCTCGACGGTCCTAACACCATACCGAGGACTCTCCAGCCGGACTGCCCAACGGGCAATGACTTCTCGGCGGGCGTCGACCCGCCAGGCGGTGATCTCTGTGATGGAGACCATGCCGCCGCGGGCGCGCTTCTCCGACACCCGCCGATAAATGTCGGCGAGCATCTCCGCCTCCAGGTCCCACGGGGGAGTTCCGGCCAGGAGGCACGCTGCCTCCGTCGCCACCGTGCGGTAACCGCGTACGGCCCTGATCGCCATGACCCTCTGTGGTCGCCACAGGAGGGCCCTAAGACGGACGGTCAGGGACCCCGCCCACACCGGTGCGCCGTACAGGGCCATCGACCGGATCACCCCCACGTACAGCTGTCGGCACGTAGCACTGGGTCCACCCACATTCGGCATCAGCCGCGAAAGGGCGGACGCCGCGCCGACAAGCCGGGGAACAAGTCGATGGAGATGCTCCCGGAACCAAAAATGCCCGTCGAGCACCAGGCCCAAGTACTTCATGTGGGCCTGGATGCTGATGGTGACCGACTTCACGGTGATCGAAGCGCCGGCGGGAGGCCCGGCGGTACGGAGGCCATGGAACAGAAGGGCCTCCGTCTTTTCCAGGGCTACCCTCAACCCCAGCGCTTCGATCCGCCTAACAATCTCCTCGGTGCCGAGAGTTGCCAGGCGTGCCGCCTCCTCTAGCGTCCCACCCCGGGCTGTGACGAGTGTATCGTCGGCGTAGCAAATTACACCCAGCCCGGGTGGGAGGCTTCCTCTCAACGCCCAGTCGTAGCCGATGTTCAGGCATGTTGGTATAGGGTTTCATTTCGAGTTTTCCTTTTCTTGCACAAATGTTAAGTGCATATTATATCCCTTAGTCGTCTTTTACGACATCCACAGGCAAGATAGAGAGTGGTGAATTGTATTCTTACTCCGTCACCACACAGAAAAGTTTTCACGCGTTTTCACCCGCATAGTTCCCGTTCCCGTGGGAATAATATATTTATAATTGAGAATACATTTGTTTTAGCTAACATTTGATGAAATAATAATACTACCAATCGTGGATACAATTAATATGTAAAATGCATAGCCTATCTATAAAATAAAAACATTTTACATTTTCACGGTTGTGATTTTAATTGATTAAGAGAAAATTCATTATAAGTTAAGCTTCACCTCAATATACTTAACTAAAACCATGCGACGAAGTTAGAATATTTTAATTATAATAATGTTATTTAATAAATTAATTCAAAGCAGTCTTATTTCGGAAGCCTCGTTACGTAATTAGTAGGATTCTATAACAAAGTCATCACTTTCAATCCGTTTGACGAAAGTCTTTATATAAATTACTGGCTTATAATGGATCAAGAGAATACTGCCCTAATTGTTGTTATTAAATAATCATTCTATTTTGTCTTAGCTATTTTCCTTCCTTAGTATAATATTCATTTTCTTTTTTTATTATTTCAGCCTTCATAGCCTTCTCACTGTGGGGTTCAAGCCTTCTGCGTAATAAAAGGGCAATTGGGCTACTATACCATGCTGGTCAGACATGCTGGTATAAACTTTAATGTCAAATTTGCCTTCTCTTGGATATATGTTATATTCATCATCATCATCTCAGCCTATCACCGTCCACTGCTGGACGTAGGCTTCCCGCATGTTACGCCACAAAGTGTGGTCCTGTGCCGCCTGCATCCAACGACGCCCAGCAGCTCTCACCAGGTCGTCGGGCCACCTAGTGTGGGGGCATCCTACACTGCGTCGTCCGATATGTGGTCGCCACTCGAGATCCTTTCTTCCTCAGGCGGTTGTCGGTTCGTCGAGCGATGTGGCCTGCTCATTACCATTTCAGCGTGCTAATTCTTCGTGCTATGTCGGTTACATCCGTTCCTCTGCAGATTGCCGCATATCGAATTCTATCGCGCAAAGAAATCCTGAGCATAGCCCGCTCCGTAGCACGCTGAGCGACTTTGAGCTTGGTTATGAGGCCTACATTTAGGGACCACGTTTTCGTGCCGTAAGTCATCACTGGTAACACACACTGATCGTAGACCTTTGTTTTCAGACACTGGGTATGTTTGACGAGATGTTATATTCATTTTATTATTATCCAAGAACAGTAGGAAAATAAAGCTGGTTGGCGATAGAGTAATAACTAGATTATAGGGTTTCACATCACCTTTGTCTGGTAAAGCCAAATTATAACTAGCAAAAATCCAACTTGATAACAATGATTATTCAACTACTTAATTTATTTAGTAGCATAATAATGTAGTCATTGAAAGCGAAAATTATATTCAAGATGACGTATCAAACATAATTATTAGTCAAGTATACATCTTATCATCGCAGCCCACATACGTCCCACTGTTGGGCTCGGGCCTCCTCCACAATGGGACGCAAATTGACTTATACCACTGGTCAAATATGTTGTCATAGGATTTTGATTCGTATTTTCTTTATAGATCATCATCACCATCATCATTTCAGCTCGAATACGTCCCTCTATTGAGCTTGAGCCTCCTCCACAATAGGAGGGAAATTGACCTTACCATACCATGCTGGTCAGACAGGTTGGTATAGGGTTTTATTTCGAGTTTTCCTTCTCTAGCATAGATGTTACATGCATATTATATCCTTTAATCATATTTAACGATACCCACGGCCATGATAGGGGGTGGTTTTTTTGTATTTGTTAATTGTATTCTTATTCCGTCAGCATACGGCAAAGTCAAGTATTACAAGAGAAATTTCATTCAAACAAAAAAGGACTATATCTATAGAAATAACATCCCTATGGATAAGCTATTAATTTATTTATAGATGTTTTATCAAATTATTTACATGACTAATTACTCCATTTAACCCTTAATAAGTTGTCCCAAAATATTGACCTTACGATCCCGTTAGCCTCGTAAATCATGGACACACGTCACTTATGTGAGCCTGAATATATAATGATAAGATTAATTGTAGCCCTACAGCAATATAGGTATGTATAGCTACAGTATTTTGAACCTGAAGAGATATTACTTTTTATTCTCGAAGAATTATCACATTGTTAATTTTTATATTTCTAAGTTTGCATCTTCAATCCTTCAGCTTATTGATGTCCGTTTTTAAACATTCGAAGCGCCAATGGGTAATTGCAACTCTGGATTCGGAGTGTTGTTATTTCTGAAAAGAATGCTAATTCCCTGCTTCGTACATTCTGCCTCTGCATCCTTCAGTCAGTTTTTTCAACTGTGGTGATATATTATATTCTTATGGATTAAGAATGTATTGTGCATTTATAGTTAAAACTAGAGATATTTTAAATAATTAAATTTTTATCTTTATCTTTTATTTCAGTTAGAAATATAAATGATTTAGTGAAGATTTTGTTTAAAAAATCCATAAGCTATTTATACGATGATAAGTAGTTTACGTTGAAGCTCTATGGAATTATGCCCGATATTTGAGTATTTTATACTTGCGTTCTTTAGAGAAGGTTGTCAGATAAATAAACTATAAAATGGCCGATTCGTTCAGATTATTTTGCAGAAAATTGATCTTTGCAATGCAATTTACTAAAGCGCTTCCTTCAGTGAACCAAACGGTTCATTCCTATCCTCATTCTCTCCTTCCCTCAAATCCTTTTTAATTCTGCCAAAATACATCAACCACAGTTGCCTCTTAAGTACTATCAGATTCACTGTCTGCTCATTTGCCACTAAAAAAGCAATAAACACTATCAAACACAAAAATACTGTCTTATACCGTACAATGTATCTAATAATCGGTATTTCAATAAATGTTTTGCGTTGGTTACATAACAAGTTCGTGATACAACTTCTATGTGAGTAATGTTCGAATATTACAGTGTTTCGTAGTACGGCCCGACGGACATTCATTGTACGGGTAGCGTTTAATCGATACTAGGGTGTGTAGACTGGTCCAGCAGACCGTCCACAATGTGTTAACTTTTTTTATACGTACAGATTAGATTTTCTCTTGTCTTATTTTTTCTTAGGGACAGTTTTCAAACTAATCGTAATTTTATATATACATATATTAAAACTAATATTAATGATACTGCTCATGAACTTTTGCTAAGCTGCTACCTACAGTGAAGAAAGTGAAGGGAGTGTGAATACATGCAATGAGGCTAGATGATACTAAAGTCATCACTAAAACCGACCACATGCAAACACCTTCAGAAAGTTCGACTCTTCCACTCACCGAATAAAGTGCATTACTAAATTGATACCACTCAGACATCGATTTTCTGCTCAGTGTGGTACTATCCCGGACCGACCGATCCGCGGCTATAGACAGAAGACTATCGAGAGTGTGCTCCTACCACATGAAATATACAGTTCTGTTTATATTTTTGAAATGAAACTTCTTTGCGGGAATGAGGGTAATTTTTTTATTTTAGCGTCACGAAGATGTGCAGCGTTTTTGTCGAAGAAGAGGGAGAGAACGATTGAGACCGATTGAGGGAGCTTGAGAAAGAGCAAACAATAGCACGAAGCACAGCCATGGAGCGAGATTAGGGAGCAAGCGAGTGAGAAAGATCGAGAGATTTTTTTTCTTTTTGATCTTTATTATTATTTTTTTAATACTGATAAAAACACATAGAACCAACGAAGTTTCACTTCTGACATGCGTACTTAGCACTCACGTCCTTTTTTAATTTATATAGAGTAACATTTGTTAGATCAGCTATATAAACAGTGGTTATGGTTACATGCAATAATTCCATCCGTCAGCCTGTTAACGTAAATCGTCGCTTGTTCACATACGAAAAAAAAAGAAAACGGAAGTCTATCGTTTTCCCCATTCGATGTGACTGAAGTTACGTAATAAAATATGGGTGTAATATTTTTTTTAAACATGGGTTATGTTATATACGTGTGTATGTTGTAAACTTTACAAATACACAACAGATACAAATGAAACCCAGATTAAGAACAATTATTCAATTACGAACCTTCTCAGGGATATAAAATACTAGAAAACGTCTTTAATATCCAAAAAAATTTACCGTTCACGTGTTAAAAAAAATATTTATAAAAACTCACATTGTTTATGCCAAAAGTTACGCCAAAGTGGCCTTTAGTAGTGTCTTATATAATAAAAAATGCACACTTTTTTTTTTTTTTTTTTGTGTGTGGGCCGCGGTCGGCGCGCCTCCGCAAAAAAAAAAAAAAAAATTGCACACTGCTGCTGTGTTTCTCGAGCGCTATGACATGTCCTTCTTTAAACGAGGTTTAAGAAGAGCATTTTCTTCATGCTAAGCAACGGTCTGGCTGTGCCCCTGGTGTTCCAAAGGTCCATGTGCGGCAGTATTATTTAACATTAAGTGCTTGCTCGCTTACTAACATCGGCAACAAAAAAAAAAAACAACCATTCATCGCTTCAGGGGTAAAATAGTAAGTGTTTTCTTTTCAGTGTCTGTACATCCACTCTAGTACAAGTATCTCTTCCAGATGAGAAAAATTAGCGTACTTAGTAAGTAATTCTTGAATAAGTTGAGCCATTTTAGAGTTTATATCGAGTCTTTCTTTTTCCTTTGGAACAAAGGCGAAGCGACGATTCATACTCCGTCACCACAGGATTAGAAATCGTAACTACTAAAAACTATGACTGTTACATCTTTTTATTTTCAGGTAACATGTCGACCAATTTCACAATTTAATAAAAGCGTACACAATTTGTCTTTCTTATCAAAAATATTGGGTAAAAGTTATTGACTTCGTATATAATAGCTCCCTATATAATGGCTCTTATTAGGGTCTAAGGGTCTGTAACAAGGATCGTGCGTACTTCCTTACTGTAACATTATTAGGTTAATAGAAAACATATAAGAAAATTGAAAGCAACAATAGGGTGAGTTATTATACCCATATAAATACGTAGTGTATAGGGATACTTATCTAATTTATGTACTTAGATATTAGATAATGGAAAATGATAGTAATAACGAAGAAAGTATTGTTGAAAACAAGCTGATGTTAGAATACGTATGAATGTTAGCATTAATAGTAAAAACTATTTTTAGGGATTGTATTCTATTTAATTTGCCGATGTTTCAGACACTTTTCAGCTTTCATGGTCACGGGAGGACTAAGATTTTTCACGTTCAATAAGTCATCTTTATTACAGAGATTTCATTCATGGTCACGGGAGGATTAACATTTCTCACATCCAATAAGTCATCTTTATTACAGAGATTTTGTGCATGGGCACGAGAGGACTAAGATTTCGAACGACCAATAAGTCATCGATATTACAGAGATTTACTATATGCTTACTTGCTGCACAATTATTCAATTTTGAACCACATTTTGATACAAATTTATTGCCAGTACAAAAATAAAAAGTTAGTAAATTTAAAAAATTTATTGTTTTTGGTGGGTAATTATTCAACATTAAATTTGTAGTAAATATTTTATTATGATAATTTATTAATTTAAACTTAACAAATCTCATGTAAAGTCAATAATAAAATATAATAATTCAGCATTATGCCCTCTGAGTTTACTTGTCAGATCTTTCTCAGTCTGAGCGCGTTCAGATCCACTGATAGTATATATGATTTGTTAGTTTTAAATTTATAAATTTTCATAATATAATAATTATTACGAACTTAATGTTTAATAATTACCGTCAAAAAAAAATGTTTTCATATAGAATCGAACTGTTTTTGTACTGGTTTTTGTTACAAAATGTGGGTCAAAATTTAATAACTAATTCTGTGGCGGGTAGATATAAATCTCTGTAATGATGATGACTTATTAGACGTGAGACATCTTATTCCATCAATGACCACGAACGCTGTAAAGTGTTCGAAACCACAGGCATTTTAAAAACTAAATACAAACTCGATAAAATCCTTAAAAATAGTTTTGTTTACTTTAAGTGAATTCAAAGGTAGTGTTTTATACCTTTATTTATCCTTTTAGAGTTGAGGACGTTTAAAAAATTTATATATATTGTAAATAAGCCTATTTTACAGATTTCATCGCATTTATATTTGATTTTTGATTGGCCGACGTTTCGAACACTTTACAGTGTTCATGGTCCACCCGTGACCATTGTAATACTCGCGTAAACATTTATTGCTATTCGTATATATCAAGAATCATTACAGAAATATATTTTTTTAAATCCATACGTTAAATAAACAGTTTAAAGTTAAACATTACTTGAATGGCCCCCAGGCGGTACGTTACAAGTAATAGCTTAAAGTTTTCAGGCGAAGCAATCGAAAGTTAAAAAGGTACGGCCTTAAATGGAGCAGAATTTGCAGTAACGACCATCTTTACGATATTTTTAGGATACTGTAATACAAAACATCGCTTGAGAGTTTATATTATGAGCAATATTGATAAATGAGTAATATGATTATATAAGGGATGAAATAAATGATTTCATGTGGTGACGAATTAAGAATATAAAAAAGTGTGCGTGTATTTATATAAGCACGTAAGAAATTATAATTCTTTGGCGTAACAAGATATTTTTGTATTTTATCCTTCGAGTTATCCTACGATTGAAGAAAAACGACATTTATAATAGAAAAAAGTATTTAATCCATTGAAAGTTTTATTATAACGCAACATCTAGTTGAAATTTGTAACGGTGTGTGCGTGCATCGTAATAAAAGTTGACTAGCTAACTTCAAGGCGTCGATTTTTCGTGACGGTGTGCACGCGCCTCTTAAAAATTTACTCTAAAATTATAACTTCAATATGTCATAAACCCCTTTGCCATTTCTAGGGGAAGTTAGGAGTTAATCATCATCATGCTGCTCCTATCCCAATTATTAGGGATCGACGTAATATTTATATATTGCAAACATTTTTGCAACGTATTATTTTTTATTGTCTTCTAGTGACAGATGAACAAGCAATCCACCAGATGGTAAATGGTAATTACCGTTCATAGATCTCAGCAATATTCATAATATCCTGGAAATTCTACACACAACATTTGTCACAGTGTGTCGGTATCTTATCCAGTAGACTGTCTGTGCAATCGTGTTTCCTCGTAAGATTAAGTTTAGTACTGAAATAATAAAGTTATCTATAATATCGAAACTGTTTCACTTAGATCGTGCGAATATTATTACGTTAAACGTAGATTAACTTCAAACGTAGATTAACTTCACGCAGATTAATAACATAAGTATCTCTTTATCTCGTTTGTTTATCTGTGAACGGGTATAGGTATTGCCAATACGAAATTATAATTAAGCTGTGAAATTTCAAAGCTATTTCAATGCGAACAGATGTAAGCCAGGCTTAAATTAATCCGAATAAATCTCTCACGCTAAGGCATTAAGTATAAGAAATCAATTTTATTTAATACCCTATAAATTTTATTTTATTTCTTTTAAGAGTTCTTAAGAATTCTTATTTTTTTATTAAAGTGTTTTTTGTGTGGTGAGGGAGTATGAATAAATTCACAACAGCCTATCTTGCCCATGGGTGTAATAAAAGAGGAATAAGGGATATAATATGCATATAACATATTTACAAACGAAGCAAAGTCCGAAATAAAAGTGCATATTATATCCCTAAGTCGTGTTTTACAACACCCAGGAGGTGGTGAATTGTATTCTTACTCCGTCATCATTCAGAATAGACGCTGTTTTGTAGAAATAAAGAAAAAAATTGTTAAATAAACATAGAATTCCTTGAAATCAATCGCAATGCTACCGGGTTCTAATATATTCTTTTAACGATCTAAAATAATTTTCCTATTATTGATTTTGTAACGAAACTAGATTAGGGCATATCGAGTTGATGCTTTCGAAGTAGGTATATAACAGATGTAGGAACTTTTTTGTTTTTTATACAAGTATATATAACAAGTATATATAAAAAATTACGGTAAGAATACAATTCAACACTCCCTATCTTGCTCGTGGCAAAAGACGATTAAGAGATATAATACGCATATAACATGTATGTAAGAGAAGGAAAACTTGGTACATTAAGGTCAAGTTCCCTCGTATTGGAAAGGAGGCTTGAGCCCAACAGTGGGACATATATGAGCTGAAATGATGATAATGATGTATCATCGTCACAGGTCATATAGGTGACACTGCTGAGCTCAAGCCTCCTCCATAATGGGAGGGAAATTGACCTATTATACCGCGCTGGTCAGACGTGTATAGTTTTATTTCGAATTTATCTTATATTACAATTATACCTTTTACGACACCCAAAGGCAAGAAAAGCGATGGTGAACCAACAAACGAGACGGGCCATTGATAGCTGTAGACGAATAACTATTAGAAGTGTGACCTCAAGCTCCCATAAGTCTTTAGTTTTAACATTTACACGAGTATTCATTATCATCATCGCCGTCCATATACGTCCTACTTTTGGGCTCGGACCTCCTCCACAATGGGAGGGAATTTGACCTACTATTTCATGCTGGTCAAACATATCGGTATAGGGTTTAATTTCGAGATTTCCTTCTTTGGCGTAGATGTTATGTGCATATTATATTCCTTAGTCGTCTTTTACGACATCCACGGGCATGATAGGGAGTGTAAATAGTACTCTTATTCCTTCCCCACAGGGAAAACATGAATATTACACACATGAAATAAAAACACTATTTCTTTTTTTTTTTTTTGTGGGTGGGCTGCGGTCGGCGCGCCTCCGCACCACTCCGTCCGGGGCGACAGAGGAGCTTAAGCACGCAACTCCCGCAACCCACCCGAAAACCACGTCGCCTTCGTCGTTGGGCCGATCACCGGAGCAGGGTTACTTGACATCAGTGGTCTGCCCGAAGGAATACCGCCTATTGGGGTACCCTCCCATCGACCGACGTCCCCTCCCCTCTGGCGTCGGTCTTTCCTCACGCGGTCGGCCTCTCGGCGGAAATAAAAACACTATGACATCGAGTATGAATTAAAAAAGATAGCGTTTATTTTAATCACGCAATGACTAGACGTTCATTTTTTAAGTCAGACAATTTGTAAATGTAAATAGAGATCTCAGTTATAAATACACGATACAAATTTACAGAATAACGTCTGTGATGTATTAAATTTGGCTCAACAACATTAGTTTAACAGTTTTTGGATTCAATTCTATATAATCATTTCCTCTCCGTCTGGTGACGAAGTAAGAAGACAAGAAGTAAGAATACAATTCACCAATCTCTTTCTTACACGTGGACGTCATAAATGACGATTATGGGTTATAATATGAATACAATATCTATCAAGAGAAAGAAAACTTGAAATAAACTCTTATATTGAACCGTTTGATCAGAATTTCCCCTATTATGGAGGATTTTTTTCTTATTATGAAGGAAGGTATAAGTAGTGGGACATATATGAGTTGTGATGATGATAACCACGCTGGTCAGACAGGTTGGTATAGGGTTTTGAATTTTTCATCACTTGCATAGACGCTATATGCATATTGTATAGGGATGAGAAAAATAATCGATTTTTATAAAAATCGATTATTTTTATCATCCCTTTTTTTATCATTTTTATAAAAATCGATTATTTTTATGTAATAATCAAGTTTTACAATCGATTATCAAAATAAGAAAAATCGATTATTAATCGATTTTTTACTATCGATTATTAATCGATTATTCACGGCCAGATTTCCTAAAAAAAAGGTCATCACGATTGTTTCATACTAAATATAGTATGAAACAATCGTGATGACCTTTTTTAGAAGTTTAGTAGAAAATAAAAAAAAGGTCATCACAATCCTGTTGGAAGAAAAATCCATTATTTTATAATCGATTATTTATTTTTAATTAATCGATTATTTTATAATCGATTTATTTTAAAGAACAAAAAATCGATTATTTTACCTCCAAGTCACATCCCTAATATTGTATCCCTTAGTCGTCATTTATGATATCCACGAGCAAGATAGGAAGTAATGAATACGTGTATTCTTACTCCGTCACTAGACGGATACGTCCGTACCATCATACTTCTTTAAATCACTAATATTAGCTATAACAACTATCATATTATGTGTAAAATTATTATATATGTGACAACTTCATAACACATAACAATGCACTACACCATAACTCAGCAAAGAGTTACTGCTCTACTTGGCCGCCATCTTGTTTATATACCTTTCAAAAACGGGTTAAAATACGTTTTACACTACCGTCACTTTAAAATACAAACTTTATAATTAATTGTAAGGATAATTTAATCCATACGAATATTTATATAATATTAATACTAGCAGCCAAGTAGAATTTATCTTTGCCTGGTTTTACTTAAGAGAAATGGCTAACAACATGTCTGAAAGTTTTAAGGTCGGTTGGCTAACTTTGGCTTAACGACTGTTGTCTATACTTATGCGTACTTACCTACAATAAGTACTACAAAAGGAAGACTTTTGGCAGTTTAGTTTTTTTTTTTTTTTTATATGTATATGGTTATTTTTTATGAGTTACAGACTGAGCGTCCTTGATATAGTTTCTTTCTTATATTTGATTTTGTCGTAGTTATATAAAATGTAACCGTAGGAAGTGGTTACTTATAAATGTTATTCTTCTCAACATCTTTTCAGTCCCATTATAGGGCTACAGCCTCTTCTACATTTGCGGCGAATAAAAAAGAAACATCCTGAACTATGGCAATAATCATTGTATTGCGGGTGACTCTATATTACTCCCTGATATTATAACTTTCCCTTGATGAAAGGATTTTTAAAATTGGTCCAGCCGTTATGATAATTATCTTGAACAAACAGACAGACAGACAAAAAATATAAAGTGATTTTTAGGCATATGTATAGTGCAAATAACAGTGTGAGCATGAAAAAAGCCTATTATTTTGACATTACAAACAGACACTCTAATTTTATTTATTGATATAGAAGACGTTACATGTCTTTCCGTGTGGTGACGGAGAAAAAATACAAATCACCATTCCCTATATTGCCCGAGGATATCGTAAAAGACAATTATGGGATATAACATTTTTGTTTTTTTTATTTTTTTTTTTTTTTTGGGTGGGCTATGGTAAGCGCACGCGCGGTCCAGTCCGTCCGGGGCGATGAAAGGACGGCGCGCGGGCCCATAACCCACCAGTACCCACGTCACCTCGTTGTTAGGCCGACCACCGGAGCAGATGTGACTTCTCATCAGTGGTCGGCCCGACGGAATACCCTTTCAGGTAACCTCTCACCTCTCGACGTACTGGGACGTCGGTCGCCATCGCGCGGTCAGTCTCTCCGCGGGTGACGGACAATTCCCCGGTCCGATCACCCGCGGCCTCGGCTAGGGCGGCATTAGGCGCAGATACTCGCGCCTGCGCCGCCCGAGTCGCCGGCGGCGGAACGTGTCGCCGAATAGGAGCTCTACTCGCACACGATCCGCCGCCTCCTTCCGTGAGATTACGGCCTCACAGAAGGCGGCGACCGCGTCCCAGTTCCTGACGCTGACGAGCATCTCCCTGGCGATGGTCGGCAGCGCCAGGTCGGCACCGATAATCGCGACGAGTTCACGGCGCTCCCCCTCCCATGCAGCACACTCCTCGAACGTGTGCTGCGCCGTGACCTCGTCGCAACTGCACCAGTTGGAAGGAAAGCACCCCGTGCGTCCGCTCCAACCACTCCATCAGCACCGGCCGGAGGGCCTCGACGGTCCTGACACCGTACCGAGGACTCTCCAGCCGGACTGCCCAACGGGCAATGACTTCTCGGCGGGCGTCGACCCGCCAGGCGGTAATCTCTTTGATGGAGACCATACCGCCGCGGGCGCGCGTCTCCGACACCCGCCGATAGGTGTCGGCGAGCATCTCCGCCTCCAGGTCCCATGGGGGACTTCCGGCCAGGAGGCACGCTGCCTCCGTTGCCACCGTGCGGTAACCCCGTATGGCCTTGATCGCCATGACCCTCTGTGGTCGCCACAGGAGGGCCCTAAGACGGACGGTCAGGGACCCCGCCCACACTGGTGCGCCATACAGGGCCATCGACCGGATCACCCCCGCATACAGCTGTCGGCACGTAGCACTGGGTCCGCCCACATTCGGCATCAACCACGAAAGGGCGGACGCCGCGCCGACAAGCCGGGGAACAAGTCGATGGAGATGCTCCCGGAACCAAAAATGCCCGTCGAGCACCAGGCCCAAGTACTTCATGTGGGCCTGGATGCTGATGGTGACCGACTTCACGGTGATCGAAGCGCCGGCGGGAGGCCCGGCGGTACGGAGGCCATGGAACAAAAGGGCCTTCTTCTTTTCCAGGGCTACCCTCAACCCCAGCGCTTCGATCCGCCTGACAATCTCCTCGGTGCCGAGAGTTGCCAGGCGTGCCGCCTCCTCTAGCGTCCCACCCCGGGCTGTGACAAGTGTATCGTCGGCGTAGCAAATTACGCCCAGCCCGGGTGGAATGCTTCCTCTCAACGCCCAGTCGTAGCCGACGTTCCATAGGGTCGGACCCAGAACCGACCCCTGTGGGACACCGCACGTCATGGGCGTTCGCACAACGTCCCCTACTCGGTCAACGTAGAGGACGCTGCGCCCCTCCAAGTAGTCTGCCACCAGCCGCCTGAGGTACACGGGCACCCCAAGGGATATAACATGAATATAATATCTATGGTAAAGAAAGCAAACTCGAGATGAAACCCTATTCCAAGACGTTTGACCAGCGTGGAATCGTAGATCAATTTCCTTCCCATTGCCCGAGCCCAACAATGGGACTTACATCACCTATTGTATTTTTAATCTGTCACCACACGAATGAGAGAAAAGTCCTTTTTATATAATCCTAATTAAATTTAATAAAAAATATGTTTTAGAAAAATAGAAATTCAGAATAATTTTTCATTAAAGAATTATATAAAGTGCATATTTTAACGCTAGTCACGTAATCGTAAACAAAATTATATGAAATTAATTTAAGAGCGAACTGTAAGCTAATAAAGTCATTTAAATACATATAAATCTACATTTTTATACTAAACAAGCATCTTCTCGCGACATCGTCGTTATAAAAATCATTTGTGATGTCTCTTTTAATATCGCTTAGTCGTCTTTTACAACATCCACGGACGAGAGAGGGGGTTGTTAATTGTTACCCCATAACTACATGTGCTAACTTGATGATGAGATGATGAAAGACACCCACCAGCTTATCGACGTTCACTTATGGATAAAAAGAGACTTTTGAAAAGGAATAATGTTACAATCTCCTTACTCGCCAGGAGTTAGCCATAGTAAGTATATAAGTGCAGATTAAAATTTAATAGGAGACACTTTGTAGTTGCTCATCTGCCTGATGATTTTTCATCCAGTTTTTAATATCTCTATGGCTACGTAAATGGTGGTGACATATATTTTTAGGGTTCCGTACCCAAAAGGTAAAAACAGGATCCAGTTACTAAGACTTCGCTGTCTGTCCGTCCGTCTGTTTTTCCGTCTGTCTGTCACCAGGCTGTATCTCAAGAATCGCGATAGCTAGACAGTTGAAATGTTTACAAATTGTGTATTTCTGTTGCCGCTATAACAACAGATACTAGAAACAAAATAAAATAAATATTAAAGGGGGCTTTTTTTTCGGTTGGTTGCGGCCGGCGCGCTCCTCCCACCATTCCGTTCGGGGCGACAGAGGGGCGTAAGCACGCACACCTGCGACCCACCCACGTGGAATACCCCCTGTTTGGGGTACCCTGCCATCGACCGACGTCCCCCCCTCAGTGAGGACGTCGGTCTTTCCTCACGCGGTAAGGGGGGGGCTCCCATATAACAAACGTGATTGTTTTGCCCTTTTCATAGATAATGGTACGGAACCCTTCGTGCGCGACTCTGACTCGCGTTTAGCCGGTTTTTTTTTAAAGATATGCACAAAAGTACTAATGAACTACTGTACTAAAAACCTTGTATTGCAAGGGACTTTATAAGCATATGATTAACGGACACAAATTACGTCCAGACTTAGAACAATAATATGTGGATCACGCAAAGTATTGTCCTGTGCGGGAATCGAAACTGCTAATCTTGGTACGGTAGGTTGCTATCCTTATCACCACGTAAGCAAATTTTACATTGTATTGTTAACCCTTATTTTTCTTGATGCGGTCTTCCCCCGGCGATTGAGGCGGCGCAGGCGCGAGTACCTGCGCCATATGCCGCCCTAGCAGAGGCTGCGGGTGACCGACCGGGGATTTAGTCCGGGCACCCGCGGAGAGGTTAGCCGCGCGACGACGATCGGCGTCCCAGTATGGGACGTCGATGGAAAAGGGTACTCTCTCAGGGTATTCCGTCGGGCCGACCACTGAAGTCAAGGAACTCTCACAGGTCGGCCCAACGACGAAGGCAACGTGCCATGCGGGTGGGTTACGGGTGTGTGTGCTTACGCCCCTCTGTCGCCCCGGACGGAGTAGAGCGAGGATTGCGCTGACCGTAACCCAAGCCCCAAAAAAAAAAAACTTATTTTCCTTGTGATGACGAAGTAAGAATACTATTTGCCATACCTTACTTGCTCTTGGGTGTCACAAAAGACCACAACAGAAAGAAAATTTCAGATTAAATCCTATACCAACACTACTGATCGTCACACATTCCCTCATTTAAAGAAGCATAAAAATATTATTTTATATAAAAACATTCGTCCAATAATTAAACTTTATGGCGGTAATTGGATATTGGGTCGTAAAATAGAGCGCATTAAATGAAGTGTTGACCTTTCTAAATTAAGGTTATCAGAGGTTAAGGTTCATCAAGATCTAAACTATTAACTTATCTGTTAGCGAGGGGTCAATGGATTGGATTGAGGGGTGTAGGTTATGGCCTAGGTCATTGAAAAGCTTAATGTTTGTAAGCCAGCTTATACATAATTCAACTGTAAATATATATTAAACTAGCTGATCGAACAGACGTTGATCTGTTCAAATAAAATAAAACAAATTCTCCTTGAAATCGATAGCAGCGCCACCTACCGGGTCCAATTTTTAATTTAAATCATTCTCAAACCCTACATCGAACATACACAAAAATTTAATTAAAATCGGTCCAGCCGTTTAGGAGGAGTTCAATTACAAACACGAACAGAAGATTTATATATGTAAAGAATAATGTACAAAATGATGTACGCATATCAAACCCACGATACTTGGCACGGCGGATCTATATCTTAACCACTCTGCCATCTACGCAGTCAATCAGTTACTGACGATAAAGTAGCCGCCCATTCTCTTAGCATTCACCCAAAAAGTTTTTACCAATTTCACGAGAAAGTTTTCATTTATATGAATAATCCATAATAATAGAGATATAAAACGTATTCAAACGCGAAACCAATAAACTTTATAAAATAAACTTCAAAGTAAAATGTTAGTATGTTATTATATTAATTCGAAATAGATCTGTTACACGGAAATTAACAATTCAATCACGCTTATATGTTTCAAATGTTCCTGGAAATTAGCGATTATTTGTAAAACGTTATTTGAACAGCATGTTAGCATCTGACTAGTGGTTTTTGAAAAATAAATAAAGTTGGGATTATACTATACGAGCGACTCGCCCTTGCTTCGCTTCAGTTTCGGCGCTTTGCCTCTACATTTTTGTTTTTTAAAGACAACACCCTGAACTAAGGAAATTATCCTTGTGTTGCGGGGGACTTTACAATCATATAATTAACGTACACAAATTACGTCCAAACTCAGCACAACAATTTGTGGATCGCATAAAGTGTCGTCCTGCATGGGATTCGAACTAACGACACTGGCACGGTACTAGGCATGCCCTTTAAGTTCTGTCGTTTCCATATTGCCCGGCAATTTTGTATTTGGAACTGTTCTATATTCGAATGTATTAAAATTTTGAAAATCAAAACAGTTGAAAATATTAGGATTAATGCTATTGTTTAGTCACAGTGTCTATTGGAATCTGTTAGGTTACGTACGAAAATGAATCTTTCTAAGGCAAATGTTCGTGCAATTATTTTCTACAACTTTAGAAGAGGCCTGACACGGCTTCAGTGTTTTGAAGATCTAACAGTGATGAAGCTGTTCAGTGATGAAGCCCCATGTCTGCGGACTGTCGAACGCTGGTATTTAGAATTCCAGCGTGGACATACTAGTGTTAGGGACAAATCTTGCGAAGGACGCCCAAAATCCGCCTTCACTGAAGATAACATCATTGCTGTGAGATAACTAATTCTCGAAGATCGTCATGTGACATATCGAGAGATAGAGGCTCTATTAGGCATCTCAGGGATAACCATTCAGAAGATCTTGCATGAAGCGCTTGGTGTGAGATAGCTAGTTTGCCGTTGGATAACGCATCTGCTTTCCGACGATCACAAGGCGGCCCGCGTCAGATGGTGTAAGAAAACTCTGCAAAGGTTCAACCGAGGAGAGTCAAATCACGTCTACGACATCATCAGTGGTGACGAATTTTGGATCTATGCCTACGATCCTGATTCCAAACAACAATCTACAATCTGGGTCTTTCAAGACGAGCCAAAGTCGACTAAAGTTGTTCGTTGTCGAAGCACTTCAAAGAAGATGATGGCCACGTTCATTGGAAAAACCGGCCATCTTGCGACTATTGCACTTGAAAATCGTAGAACGGTTAACGCAGAGTGGTATACCATAGTTTGTTTACCACAAGTTATCGCCGAACTTCGAAAATCTAACTTAAAGCGACGCATCATCCTGCACCACGACAACGCAAGCTCACACAGCGCTCGTCATACGAATGAGTATTGGAAGCAGGAAAAAGTAGAAATTCTTGACCATCCTTCATACAGTCTTGACCTAAGCCCTAACGATTTCTTTACATTTCCTAAAATTAAGAAAAGTCTTCGTGGTCAAAGGTTCTAGTCCGGTGAAGAAGCAGTCGACGCTTTCATGTCAGCCATTTTGAATACCCCCACTTTAGAGTGGAATAAATGTTATAATAACTGGTTTGAATAAATGTTATAATAACTGGTTTGAGCGGATGGAAAAGTGTATTGAGCTACGTGGTGAATACTTTGAAAACCAATAAAAAGTACAATAAGGTTCTAGTTGTGTTTTTTCTTCAAACGACCAAACTTAAAAGCCATGCCTCTTAGACATCTTGACCACTACGTCATCTGTGGAGTCCATTTAAAATCTATGATATCGCCCAAGATATTCATTTTAATAATATGCTGCAAATTATAATTTTGATCTACATTAAATGTACAAAGTACCTAACCTATGTAATTAGGTAAGAAATAATACGGTATTGTTTAAAATAGCTTCGTAAATTACCAATAATGTTTTTGTAATATGTTAAAGATAAAAACGATTACAGTGAAATTATCCTTAGGAGATAGACATATACCATCGTGGACTATTTTGTAAATCTTTGTAAGATATATAGATCTGTAGTACATTATTTTGATCAATCTTGCAAGAGCGTTAGCAATATAAGCACATAAAAATCAATTTTTGACGTGTACTATGAGTATCAGCCTTCCTCTTGAATCGGTCTGTTTACTTTTAAAAATCGCATTATTTTTTTGAGGTATCAAAGAAAAAATGCAGAACGTTGTGGCAGGAATATTTTGACGAACAATCTAGATTTAAGGGTATTTGATATCGCACTATACAACCACAAATACCGAAACATCCTTGGTTTGCGAACAATAGGTTGAATCGAAAAATGACTATAATAAATAGCCCTTCGTCTACGTTCAGCACACATTCCTTCAAATAAGTTTAGATTCTTAATGAAGAAAAAACCCCATCGCCTATTTGTGTAGAATATGGAAAGGTAGATGTGCAGCATATTTTGATGGAATGTGTGCGAAACGAAAATTGTAGATCGTTTTTTGGACAGAATTATATATTTGACATCGGGTTCTGTAATTCCATTTTAGCATATCCTACCGCTGAACATGCTATTTTGTTTTATAGGTTAGCTAAATTAGTATTAGATTAGTATTAGTAAGTAATCACAGTATTAATATTAGATTATTATTTGATTAGTATTATTATTTTATAAGTATTGGTATTTTATTAGTATTAGATTAGTAAGAGAAATGTCTTTCAAGACGATATGGTCGCTCAGCGACAAAGCCTATAATATTTAAAAATAAAATCGCATTTAAATCTGTTGGTTAGTTTTAAAGATCTAAGCAAACAAACAGCAGGAGCGATTTTACTATATACTACGTAAAGATATGCTATGAAGATTGTACTGTCAGCGTATTGATTTATACATAGCTACCTTTCCGTGTGTTGAGGGAGTAATAATACAATTTATCGCCGCTTTTCTTACCCATGGATGTCGAAAAAGATTCCTAAGGGATATGATTTGCAAATAACATTTATGTAAGGGAAGGCAAATTCGATAAACAAACCGTTTCGCTCAGCGAAGAAGCTCTCACTCTCAGACTCCATTTTCTGCGAGAGTGTCTTACTACCGAATAAGCTGGCTCATTTGTGGCAAAAGTTGAAAACTTGGAGGCTACTCCATAGACTTCTGTTGTTTAGGATGCCACATTATAATTGCCTTCACGATATCTATATCAATAAATAAAATTGAAGTGTCTATTTGAAATGTCAAAATAATGGACTTTTTCATGCCGACTTAGTTATTTGCATGATACCTATGCCTAAAACCCAGTTTATTTTTTTTGTCCGTCTCTTTGTTCCGGGTAATCTTCAAAACGTCTGAACAGATTTTGTCAATATTTTACTATCAAGTAGCTGTCTATTTCAGAAGCATATGACGCTATATTTTATCTCGGTTTTCCCACGAAAATAGAAATAACTCGGGTGAAACCGCGGCAATTTGTCAATCTTTAGATATATAAATCTTCTGCTCATGTATTCGCAATTGAACTCCTTCTAAACGGCTGGACTGATTTTGATGTTTTTTCTGATGGATATGAGAATTGTTTAGAGTAATAATTGAAATCGGTAAGTGGTGCTGCGATCGATTTTAAGTAAAATTGTACATATAAATAAAATACGAAATCATAAGTTTAACAATTGATAATGCCCGATAAGCTTTGCCTTATCAAACTCTTTCTACTACATAACTTAATACCATGGATTTAGATAAAGCACCGTACGCTCTATTTAATATTAAAAACATGAAACTGCTGCTCGTTTCCACGTATTAACATCTATACAGATTTTAATCAGTGTGACGGATGAGGATCTTCTCCAGCGTCGTTAGTACTCATCATAAGTCCTTTTCAACTATGGGCATCGGTGGGTAGTATTGCACGGCCTCGGCTAGGGTGGCATTAGAGGCAAATAAAATTCTATACCAACACATCTGACCAGCGTGGTATAGCAAGTCAATTTCCCTCCCATTGTAGAAGAGACTGAAGCCCAGCAGTGGGACCTATATGGGCTGTGATGAGATTAATTAAATGTAACACAGAAAGCCTTATTAATACTATAAATGCGAAAGTATGTTTGTTACGCTTTCACGCTTAAACCACCGAACCGATTTCAAAAATGCTTTCACCAATGGAAAGCTATAATATCAGGGAATAACATAGGCTATATTTTATACCGGTATTCCCACAAGAACGGGAACTAAGCGGGTAAGGCGACTGAAACCGAAACGAAGCGAGGGCGGGTTGCTAGTAGACAATAAATTGAAAGAATGGTAGGAAATTTCATAATTAATATATTTTTTCGAGTTGTGAAAATAAACATTGTACATCATTTAATACGACTAATTCATTATAAACTTCGTCAGTGCATTCTCTATCTCTCATTCTCCGTGTGGTGACGGAGTAAGAATATAATTCACCACTCCATAATTATCTTGCCCGTGGATGTCGTAAAAGAAGACTAAGAGATATAATACGCATATAACATCTATGCAAGAGAAAGAACACTCGAAATAAGATCTACCTGATCAGCATGTTACTGTAAGGTTAATTTTCCTCCCATTACGGCTCGAAGGCTCGAGCAAAACAGTGGGACGTATTTGAGGTGAAATGTTGAATGATGAATTTTAATAGTAGTGTACAATGGAGCTGGTTTATTAATATTCTATATGAATACCATGATTACAAAGATAAGATATTAACGTCATAAATTCGGAGATTCAGATTTCGTAGATTACCGAGATAGTATGATAATTAGCTAATATTTACGTGATGCAATGACCAAAACATTTTTATGGGTTACTAGTTAGTCCCTGAAAGTTTGCTAGAGATATTGGTTTAAATTAGGAATAAGTATTTCCGGTGCTTTTTTTGGGTGAGGAAAGACCGACGTCCTCCCCGAGGGGGGGACGTCGGTCGATGGGAGGGTACCCCAATAGGGGGTATTCCGTCGGGCCGACCACTGACGACAAGTTAACGCTGCTCCAGTGGTCGGCCCAACGACGAAGGCGTCGTGGTTTTTGGGTGGGTCGCGGGAGTTGCGTGCTTAAGCCCCTCTGTCGCCCCGGACGGAGTGGTGCGGAGGCGCGCCGACCGCGACCCACCAACAAAAAATATGTGAGCTTTTAACATTGGTTGCAATAGTAGATATGGCAAAAACGCCTGAACGCACGGAAATTTTCTCGAGTCGCTACAAGGTCCATATTGTATACAACCCCAGACGTGACTTGCAGACTGTTTCACATGAGGTCCCGCTCGTTACGCCAGAGAATGCACTCACAAAGAATGTGGTGAGCTGTTTGTTCAAAATCGGAGTTTGAGGTTGAACATTGACAAAATGGTGAAACTACTAGTTTAAAATAGAATAATTTACTTCTTAAAGTCCTATCGGTCTGTGAGGAATAGGGCTACATAGTGGTGAATTTCCAGTTAAGTTTTTTTTATACGTTCACGAATAGATGCAAAAATAGGATGGGACCATTTGCAAAATCGAATCGAAACGAAAAAAAAAAGATTTTCCCAAATCGATCTAAACTTCTTCGGGTCGGTGAACATGCATAGAAAATAACGAAAGATATTGGCGAGTTGAGAATCTTTTTTTAAAATTGGTTAACAAAGCATGAGAGCACTTAGTGGGATTTCTGGGCAAGTTTACAAACTATTTCATTGTTGGTAGTAAACGTGTTAATAGACGTATTATTAATATTAATCGAGCACTATTTGGTATTATCCAGAAACACTTTCGGCGTTATTTTTCTCATAAAATAGCAATCCAATCGCAACAGATCTCTCAGTTATGCATAATGTATGAGAAGAATAATTCACTCTGTTACTCTTTGTTATACAATTTTATTTTGTTAAGATGAGATTGCATAGATAGAAAATTTGAACGTGTTTATTTTAATCGTGGCGTTCAAATAAACCAGATTTCAGTTACAATTGCGTTTGAATTGGTTTTTAATACGTATAAAAAATGTATGGAGAAAGGTATGTTAGTAGCTTCGTTTGCATTGATTGTATATCCATTTAATATTATATATTTGTTTAAACAATCACGTCGATGTAATTAAAAATATATCAATATTAATAAAGTCCATTGATTTCTACTTTTGTTATCTCAGCAATTGTTATGACAACGACGGTTGTGTGAAATTCTTCATTTCATGATTATCAAATTTTGGCCGATTTGCTACGATTTATAGATTGCTACGTTCCTAAAAACCTATCTTGATATTTTCGTAATCCAAATTATAATTCTTGAAACCGCTTTCAAAAAAAAGTTGGTGTATTTCAACTTTATTAAAGAATTTAAACAATATACAAACTCCATTAAATTAGATTGCACGTCGAGCATACATCATTATTTTAAATAATAAATAAAAATATAGATATTCTTTCATGTTCCCAATTATGACTTCATAATACATATAATAAAGAATTCTTGCTTTGAAGATTTTCTTCGGTGAAATATACTATACTGAACTGTAATCCCATTTAATGTTTTTGTTGTATATATACCGAATACTGGTAAATAATAAAAACTGTTTATAGATATTTTGACGTAAATACGAAACTTTTGACAGAAATAATTGAAGATCTCTTTTAACCTCTGATAACGTAAGAACTTATTTTAATTCTTAATATAAACTCCTTTTTATTTTTTAATACGAACTGATTTTAATTGTACCATTTTTTTTTCTTTTTTTTTTTGGGGATGGGCTACGGTCGGTGCACCCATCGCGCGCCTCCGTCCTGGGCGACAGAAGGGCGTAAGCACGCACACCCGTAATCCACCCGTGACACGTGGCCTTCGTTGTTGGGCCGACCACCGGCGCAGGGTGACTTGTCGTCAGTAGTCGGCCCGACGGAATACCCCTGAGGAGTATCCTCTCGTTGTCGCACGGTCTGACTCCCCAATTTTAACTGTTACTTCGAACACATTTTATTTATTACTCTACTGTAAAATAAGTTTATATTAAATATACGAACTTATTTTAATTTATAACACAAACTACAATTAGAAAAAAAACATTACTTTACTATAAAATTAATGATCTTTCGAGTGTAGACTATGAAAATTTCATATATGAATTATTAATTTTTTGGGCTGGGCTAACTTTATCTTATATATACGAAGTATTAAATAAAGGTAAAATAACAGTGTTTGTATTATAATGAGTATTTTTCAAGTGAAACTCTTATGAGGAGTTACAGATAGTTAGAGCAGCTAAAGGGACAGACAGCTGATGGGATCACCAGGCGATTGGGCAACAACTCTCCCTGCAAACTTATAATACCAATTACGATTCCCAACCCGCCTGGCTAGCGGGGTGATTATGCCACTATTACTACTTAATGAGTTAAACATTTTACGTTAAAATTCTGAGGATAAAGATAGAACATTTCCAAAAAAAAAATTACCCCATTGACACTTGAGTTCCCATCAAAAAGTCATACCCTTATTAATAAAAGCACACTCATAATCATGTCTTATAATTTATTATACTAAAAATTTAGAAACCACTATCGTATTAAAGTAATTAGCCGCTGAACCACCACTCCGTAAGCGCCCAAGTTGATTGTGCCGTAAAAATACCCAACGCTATGAATAATTTCGATGTTTTGAGGGTCGTTGGATGCGGGAATTGAGGGCCCTTCGCATATATACCTATTAAACGTATTAGCTAAATAGATATACTACAGTTATTTTTGGGAACAAATATGGCACATATGGGCATTATTTAATGAACGTTGATGCCAATGGAGCGAGCCACTGGTCATGATTTCTTGAATTCCGTGAATAATTATTACCAGAATATGAAAAGTGTCAAGGTATTTTATCCAATCATGTGGTGACGGAGTAAGAATATAATTTAATACTCCCTTCTTGTTCGTGGACAAATTACATCATCATCACAACTCATTTACGTTCCACTGCTGGGCTCGAGCCTCCTCCACAATATAAGAAAAAATTGATCTACTCTACCAAGCTGGTTGCTATATAGAGTTCTAGTACGAGTTTTCTTACTCTGACATAGTTGGTATATTCACAATTTAATCCTTAGTCGTATTTTACGACAACCACGGGCAAGATATCAGGGTGGTGAATTGTATCTTCTCGTCCAACATACCTCAGTATCTGAAAACACAGTTCTACGACCAGTGTGTTACCAGTGATGACTTACGGCACAGAAACATGGTCCCTAAATGTAGGCCTCATAACAAGGCTCAAAGTCGCTCAGCGTACTATGGAGCGGGCTATGCTCGGGATTTAATAGATAGAATTCGAAATACTTAAATCCACAGAAGATCAGGTGTAACCGACATAGCACGAAGAATTAACACGCTGAAGTGGCAATGGGCAAACCACATCACTCGACGGAGCGTCAACCGCTGGGGAAGAAAGGTTCTCGAGTGGCGACCACGTATCGGATGACGCAGTGTAGGACGCCCCCCCCCCCCCCACTAGGTGGGCCGACGACCTGGTGAAAGTTGCTGGGCGTCGTTGGATGCAGGCGGCATGGGACCGCACTTTGTGGTCTAACATGGGGGAGGCCTACGTCCAGCAGTGGACGGCGATAGGCTGAAGTGATGAATGACGAAATAATGAATTATATTCTAATGCCGTCACCACATGGAAATTTTAATCTTTAAATGTTGTCACCCCACACCTGTCGCTTAAATATAACCATGGATTTATAAAAATGGACGTAGAAACATAAAATCTATTCCTGGAAGCAATTGGTTTTATTTGGGCATTTACTAGTATTTCATATTTTTAGTAATATACTAGCAACCCGCCCCCGCTTTGTTTCGGTTTCAGTAGCCTTGCTCCAGTATTTATCCAAAATATTCTAAAACATACGACTGCAGTCCATGAGGCCTCTGGTTTGATTCCCAGATAGGGCAAAATTTTATAACGACGAAGGCGACGTGTCACGGGTGGGTTACGGGTGTGCGTGCTTACGCCCCTCTGTCGCTCCGGACGGTGTGGAGCGAGAAGTGAACCAACCGTAACCCATCCCCCCCAAAAAAAATATTGAGGTTTCTTGAGAAGAAAAATAGGCTAACTTACTCTTTATATAGACAGGCGCCTGGAAGTAAAATGTTATTAAAATCGGTCTAGCTGTTTACCTGGAACAAACAAACAGATAGATAGACATAGAAAAACATTTTTAAAGATGTTTTTAAGCATCGTATCGTGTAAATATCCCTATCCGTGTGGTGACGGAGTAAGAATACAATTCACCACCCCCTATCTTACCCGTGGGTGATCGTACGAGACGACTAAGGGATATAAAACGCATATAACATCTATGCGAGAGAAGGAAAACTTGAAATAAAACCCTATACCAACACGTCTGACCAGCGTGGTATAGTAGGTCAATTACCCTTCCATTATGGAGGAGGCTCGAGACCAACAGTGGGACGTATATGGGCTGAGATGATGATCGTGTAAATAACCATGTGAGCATGAAAAACAAAGTATTATTTTGACATTACAAACAGACACTTCTGTTTTATTTATTTGAATGAATGACATAACAATCAAATGAGCTCGGGCCTCCTCGATAATGGGAGGGCAATTGACCTACTATACCATGCTAGTCAGACATGTTGGTATAGGATTTCATTTAGAGTTTTCCTTCTCTTGCACAGATGTTATGTGCATATTATATCCCACAGTCGTCTTTTACGACTTCCACGGCAAGATAGGGAGTGGTGGATTGTATTCTTACTCCGTCACCACATGGAAAAATTGTCGATATAATAATAAAATGGAACCGAATTAAAATCCACGTTACACCTCGTACCAAATAATAACCTCACATTTTCATAGCCATATTTGAAATAAACAGTGAAAGTTATTGCCAACACGTGACGTAAAATAAATCTATTCCCCCTACGGATGAGATAAAGTAATGTAGAATAAGTGAATAACTTACAAAGGTCCATTATACTACGTAAATTTCTAGAAGTAATGGCAAATGTAACAAAATGCTCAGTCTTTATAGCTAAGTTTTATATTAAAAAAAAAATGGTTGTCTGTAAAGTCGATTTACGGACGAAAATTTTAAATGATAACGTCATAGAAAACATTGATGAAAATTGCATGCTTTTATGAATTAGATTGAATTATTATCACTGAATTATCGTGATTTTGTATAATAAATAAGTAAAATTAAAACCTTAAATAAACCGCGACACAAACTAAAATAATTTAAAATAAAAATATTAATTAATTTTTTTATTCAGACGATTCGAAACGAGTCAAGATTATTCAAACGATTCCAAACTCGACGGTTTTATTTTATTTAATTGAGGAGTTCCTATAGCCACCTTCCGACGCCATCTTGAGACCAGCTTCATGGTACTATATTATTATTGCATTGTCACCAAAGTTGCGTAAGTAAACCAAATTTCAATCTAATCTAACGACAGGGAGTGGTCCTAATTTAACTCGCAATATTTGTCCCATACTAACAGGGCAAGTTAAATTAAAGGTTTTTATAAAAGTATTACGTTCTCTTCAACAAGAATTATCAATTAATTGTCATTCAACGATTATGCTGGCACACGGGAAGCACTTAATCAAGTAATCATCATCATCATCATCATCTTGCTCTTATCCCAATTACTTGGGGTCGACGCAATATGCCATCTGTTTTGACATATTGCAAAAAGTTTCGGCAATGACTTTTATGGCCGGCCGCCTGCCTGACGTCAACCCTCCTTGGGAATGTAATCGTTGATCCAAATGGTACCAGATGGAGTTGGTCCGGGTCAATCTAGGGCTCTTAGTCGTCTTTTACGACACCCACGAGCAAAGCAAGGGTTGGTAGTATTCGAAGCCGCTACCACACAGCTAATAAGTAATCAAGTAATCGTACACCATTATATTATTTTGGAATAGAGCTGATACGCTTATATTGCTGGACTGATATTAACCAAACATAGTTAAAAACTACCGCAAGGAACGGGCTTTCAAATAAAAAAACCGCATCAAAATCGGTCTATCCGTTTGAAACTATGATGTCATAGACAGAAACACACTCACATACAGACATCGACATCAAACTTATAACAACCCTCTTTTTGCGTCGTGGGTTAAAAAGAGGCTAATTAAAAAGAAATTCGATAATCTAACATTTATTTGCATTTGTTACTTAAATTAGAGATAGATCCACGATCGGCCTCAGCGTTCGGCTTGTGACCCACAAGCCGAACGCTGAGGCCGATCGTGGCTCTCTATCACTTATTTCGCGCTATCGTTGCACGCTCGGCTCAGGCGGAACGTGACAATGACTCTAGCTTTTTCGTACGTGCAGCCGGCGTTCATCGATTTATAAGACGTTATCGCATCCAAATGTATGTTAGATCTTAAATATAGTGGACGATTATTTGAAAAAACTCAACTTAAATGATGGTCATTAACGTTTACTCAAAATTGAGGTCAAGAAGACCATTGAAATTAATTTTGAGTTGTAGTTTTCTTAATATTGTCGCCACTTTCACCGTATAGTTTGTATAGATGTAGATATCTTATAGATAATTATGCATTAAACATCTTGATTATTGCGTTCGTTCTATAAAAAAAGCTTGCGTGCAAAGTACGCATGTCAGAAGTGAAACTTCTTTATCCTTCATCATTCATCCTTCATCCTTCATCCCTCGTCCTTTATCCTTTAATCCGTCAATTAATTTATATATTTCTGTCTCATTCTTTGTCGACTTCATCCTACACATTTTTGTATTTGTATCTCTTACCTGTCGTTTTTTCCGTTGCATCCGGTTTGAAATCACAACGATTCTAAAGAAGTTTCACTTCCAAAATCTACAACGATGATTATACCGATCATAGAGGATATATACCTTTGTATATATTTTCCTTAACAGCTTACACATAAACATTGTAGCAGTATTTCGATATTTTCAACAAATTAATGCCTGTACATTGATTCGTTGGTGATTGACGACCGTAAATTAATCACGTCATGAAAACAATTTCAATACGTTATCGTCACAATGTTTTTCATAAAAAAATAATTAAATAGCTTGCGTAAAATGTATTTCAAACAAATTTGTAGTGATGAATAAGTTTTTTTTAAATTCCAACTAATATTATTGAGAGATATGAATAAGCTGAACCCTTATCCGTGTGGTAACGGAGTAAGAATACAATACACTACTCCATATCTTGCTTGGATGTCGAAAAGACGACTGAAGGATGCAATTAATTGCAAGGTCTGCAAGGGAATGATAACTGGAAATATACCCCTATACCATGCTGTTTAATTGTCCGTCACCCGCAGAGGGGCTGACCACGCGACGGCGACCGACGTCCCAGGACGTTGAGAGGTGAAGGTACCCGAAAGGGTATTCCGTCGGGCCGACCATTTACGACAAGTCACCTTGCTCCGGTGGTCGGCCCAACAACGAGGTGACGTGGGTACGGGTGGGTTATGGGCCCGCGCGCTGTTCTTTCATCGCCCCGGACGGAACGGATCGCGCGTGCGCTTACCATAGCCAACCCATAAAAAAAAATAAAAAAATCCTGAATCCTGAAAATCCTCTCTAATCAAAGTGGATAATGATGAAAAATAAATAAAAAAACCTTGTTCATCATAGCAGATCATTTACGTCCCACTGTTGAGCTCGGGCCTCCTCCACCATGGGAGGGAATTTGACCTACTATACCATGCTGATCAGATGATTTGGTATAGGGTTCTATTTCGAGTTTTTCTTTTCTTAGAAAAATATAAGCATCATCATCGTCATTTCAACTCGTAAACGTCTTGCTGTTGGTTTCAAGTCTTCTCCATGATAGGAGGTAAATTGATCTTACTACACCATGCTGGTCAGACAGGTTGGTATAGGGTTTTATTTCAAGTTTTCCCTCTCTTGCATAGATGTTGTATGCGTATTGTATCTATTATATCCCTTAGTCGTCTTTTACGATATCCAAGGGCAAGATGTGGTGAATTGTATTCTTTTTTTCGTCACCACACGGATAAGAAGAATAATAGCTAAAGCATATTTAACAAAGAAAAATCCAAATTCATATTTGCCCATATAACATTTTAGTACGTAGAGGGAGGCGTGTTTAGTATGAATAAATTGTTGTTAAGCTTCATATTTTGTCGATGTATATTACATGCCATGAAAATTTTATGATGATTGATTGGTTAATAAAATTTATATTGCTCTAACTTTCTCTATATATATTGGTCAAATAAAATACTTTACTACATAAAGCAGCAATAGAGGTAGCTAGCCATTGAGGACAAACCATCAGATTTGTATTTTCTTTCAATTTTACGAACTTACATCCTGGTTTTGTCCGCGTGGTGACGGAATAAGAATACAAGTCACCACTCCATATATTGCCCGTGGATGTTGTAAGAGATGACTAAGAGATATAATACGCCATATAACATATATGCAAGAGAAGGAAAAGTCGAAATAAAATCCTATACCAACATGTCTGACCAGCATGTTATAGTAAGGTCAATTTCCCTGCTATTGTTGAGGAGGCTCGAGCCCAACAGTGGGACGTATATGAGCTGAAATGATGATGATGATGATCCTGGTTTTACAATTGCGTTTACATACGAAGATATCATCACAATAGGAGGGACTTTGACCACGCTGATCAAACATGTTAGTATATAGTTTCGTTTCAAGTTTTCCTTCTCTTTATATTCCATAGTCGTCTTTTACGACATCTGCGGGTAAGATAGGGAGTGGTGAATTGTATTCTTACTCTTACCACGAAGACATGTAAAATCAACAACTGATTCTGTGAAGATCGCGGGTGACGTGACCGGGGATTAGTCCGTCACCCGCCGAGAGGCCGACCGCGTGAGGAAAGACCGACGTCCTCCCCGAGGGGGGGGACGTCGGTCGATGGGAGGGTACCCCGGGTAGGGGGTATGCCATCGGGCCGACCACTGATGACAAGTAACTCTGCTCCAGTGGTCGGCCCAACGACGAAGGCAACGTGGTGTTCGGGTGGGTTGCGGGTGTTGCGTGCTTAAGCCCCTCTGTCGCCCCGGACGGAGTGGTGCGGAAGTGCGCCGACCGCAGCCCACCACAAAAAAAAAAGGTTGACGCCGGGTAAGCGGTCGTTTTTAAAACTAATGCCAATAACTTTTGCAGCATAATAGACTAGCAACCCGCCCTCGCTTCGCTTCGGTTTCAGTCGCGTTACCCGCGTAGTTCCCGTTCTCGTGGGAATATCGGGATCAAATATAGTCTATGTTACTGCCTGATATTATAGCTTTCCATTGGTGAAAGAATTTTTGAAATCGGTTGGGTGGTTTAAGCGTGAAAGGGTAACAAATAAACAAATAAACGAATAAACAAACTTACTTTCGTATTTATAATATTAGTAAGGATATTGTAGAAGTTATTATCAAAGAAGAGTACATATTAAGTTGACCCCAAGTAATTGTGATCCGTATAGTGACGGAGTAAGAATACAATTCACCACTCCCTATCTTGCCCGTGGATGTAAAAGATGACTATGGGACATAATATGCGCATAACATCTGTGCAAGAGAAGAAAAACTCGAAATGAAACCCTATACGAATCTGTCTGAACAGCATAGTATAGTGGGTCAAATTCCTTCCCAATGTAGAGGAGGCCCGAGCCCAACAGTGGGACGTATGTGGGCTGCGATGATAATGATGATTATGAATTGGGATAGGAGCTGGATAATGAGAATGGTGATTTGTCAATTACTATCAGCATCGCGTAAGTATACATCAAACAAATATGAAAGGCAAATATCATCATCATCTTTTGCTCTTATCCTAATTATTTGAGAACGATGGAATATAGAGTGTTACAACTCAACGAATGACTCTAAGAAAAGGTCAACTTAGTAAATTATATGTATTGATGTAGACTTTTCGTTTCGTAGATTTTCCGTGTGATGACTGAGTAATAATATAATTTACCACCTCTCATGCCTGTGGGTGTTGTTAAAGCTTTTTTTTTTTTTTTTTTTTTTTTTTTTCACGCTGTGGAAATGCATTTACGCACTATCCCCCGCCGGTTACAGACAGGGGAGTGTGTGTGGGACTCGCCGGCCACAGAAGTGACCGAAATACCCACTAAAACCACAGCGGCCCCTTCCGCGCTTTTACGAGGTGCCGGAGAGATCGTCTGATGACATTCTATCCCCGACACCCCAACGCTTGGCCGTCTGGCCACGTCCTGTCATCATTCAGGGCGGTGGAAGGAGGAGCGCATAACGGCGTCTCCTCCTCCCTGGTCGCCGCCGGCGGAGCGAGTCTGCGGACGCAAGTGCCTCGCGTGCCCGCTCCGCGGCCTCCTTCCTTGTAATGACAGCCTCACAGAAGGAGGCCATCGACGACCAACAGCTGTCGCTGCCGAGCATCTTCGAGATGATGGTCGACAACGACAGGTCCGCTGTTCCCATGTCCGTTGACAGGACGTGGCGCTGAAGCCCCCAGGCGGGGCATACTTCTAGTGTGTGGCGCGCATCGTCGATTAGCGCGCCACACTCATGGCATCCTGGGGCCTCTTCTCTTCCAATTTTGTGGAGGTACTTACCGAAGACCCCATGTCCGGTAAGCACCTGCACCATCCTAAATGTAAGGCTGCCGTGCCTTCTCCTGAGCCAGCGGTGGAGATGCGGCGCAACCGCCTCCACAGTCCCCCGCCCTGCTACGGGGGACTCTAGATCCTCCCTCCACCGCCGGATGACTTCCCTTTGGGCCACTTCCTGAACTCTGCCCAATCCCCTTGTGGAGACTCGCTCGCCGTTGACTCGCGATGTGGCGCGGAACCGGTATATTTCTGCCAACGCTTCCGCCACCAGTGCCCAAGGGGGGTCGCCCGCCAGCAGTGTTGCCGCAGTCCAGGATACAGTACGGTAGCCCCTAATAGCCCTTACCGCGATGACCCTCTGCGGTCGACGCAGGAGGGCTCTGTTGCGGGCGGTGAGGGACTCCGACCAGATAGGGGCACCATACAGTGCCATGGACCGCAGGATGCCGACGTACAGACGCCGGCACGACGACCCAGGACCGCCAGTGTTCGGCAGAAGCCTTCCCAGCGGGGTGTTGTTAAAGCTGCCTCGTGAGAAGTTAAGAACATAATTTATCATTTAAAACATAATTTATTTTCTTTTAAATTATACCTTTTTTTTTGGGGTGGTCTGCGGTCGGCGCGCTCCTCGCACCACTCCGTCCGGGGTGACAGAGGGGCGTAAGCACGCAACACCTGCAACCCACCCGAAAACCACGTCGTCTTTGTCGTTGGGCCGACCACCGGAGCAGGGTTGGATGACGTCGGTCTTTCCTCACGCGGTCGGCCTCTCGGCGGGTGATGGACTAATCCCCGGTCACGTCACCCACGGCCTCGGCTAGGGCGACATGAGGCGCAGATATTCGCGCCTACGCCGCCCCAGTCGCTGGCGGCGGATCACCCCATCGAGGCTGCGCTCCTCGCGCAGGCGATCCGCCGCCTCTTAAATTATAGCTTAAAAGATATCTTCTTAAAAAGCAGCAAAATACGTGACAGAAATTTATAAAATTGTGGCTACGCGTTTGGGTTTATGTTCGGTACTCGGTGATTCAATAAATGCTTCATATCATAACTTCGAATGATCTTCAACATAGTAATACTTTTGGCTGATACCAATCAATATACCTAACTCTTATCATTACATTCTTCTTATATATCAAATTATTATTAAAATATACTTCTTATCTATTAAATTCTTATTATGTATCTGTATATTTATGTAACTGCTATTTTGTCGCTTAGGCTTTTTGTTCGTTTGAATAATTCGTACGTCATTGGGTACCTTACCCATTGAAATCAGAGTTGCAGTGTAGCATATGTTGCACTGTAGCATTATTGCTGAATGCGAACCTCATTGACACCTGTCATATTTTGTTTTTCTTCTTTGTATTGTATTTACAGTAAAGGTTAGCTATCATTTTAATTTTCTTATAAAACCTTTATATTTCATTCGATTTACTGTAATATCTAAATTTAAGCTAAGTGTCAATAAAATAGTTTTATCTTTATCTTTATTTACTTTGTCGTAAGATTCATAAAACCAGCTGAGCGATCATCGTCAGTGACATTTCCGTATGAAATTTATAACAGTAAACGCATTCGCCATTTTGTCTGGCAACAAGCGTAGTGATTATGACATTATTTCTGTATTTAGCAGTGGACGTTGATACCATGATAAATTATAAAAAACTGACTGACCCAACAGACGTTGCGCTGTTCAAATAAATTAAAAAGAATTCTCCTTGAAATCGACAGCACCGCCACCTACCAGGTCCAATTGTAAATCTAAACCATTCTCGAATCCCCTTGAAAATACACAAAGAAAATTGTCAACATCGGTCCAGCCGTTTAGGAGGAGTTTAGTGACAAACATGTACACAAGAAATATATATATCTGAAGATAAATTTGTCGTCTACTTGAGCTTTTCAAGCAATAATAGCCATTTCTTTATAAATTATTTTTCTAAATTTCTATCATCAATGCCTTTTAATATCTTCAAAAAATAAGGTATTTTGTGTAAATTTTCAAAATCACATTAGCGCTATGATAGATATTTTCTTACAATACTTTATTTTTAAACATCACCCTCAAAATAACATCGTAAAATACCCGTACATACCGAAACCTGATAGGAGCTCAACACAAAATTTTTATACCAAGAAAATACAGAATATTTTCATTCTTCTCGAAGCAATTTTACCAGTAATTTTCCACTTATTCTTTGACAATATTTTTCGCATTCATGAAGGTACTTCAAGCAGAAATATTTCGCTTCATTGAGCAATGATTGTATTTACTTATAATGATTTCAAATATTGTAGCATAAACATTCAATCCCCAAGTCAATTCTCTTGTCGAATCTTGCTTTGTGATACTTGAATGGTATCAGGCAATTACTATCGGCAGTATCGGCAGAAAAAAATTACCAGCATATTTACGCCATCTGCCATCGCCAATTTGTCTGCTAAGGGTGGTAATAATTACAATTATATTACATTCATCATCATTTCAGCTCATATACGTTCCACGGTTGGGCTCGAGCCTCCGACCACACTAGTCAGACGTGTTGATATAGGGTTTAATTTCAAGTTTTCTTTCTCTTGCATAGAAGATATATGCGTATTGTATGTATCACTTAGTCGTCTTTTACGACATCCACGACCAGAAACTTGGTGGTGAATTGTATTCTTACTCCAACACCACACGAAAAATACAATGTCATTATTACAATTATAGAGCCTTTTTTCTGACAAGCTATACGGCCGTCTGTACTCTTCCTTCCTCATCACCATTTGGGTTGATCACGGGTAGTGATTCTTTGACGTCGATTAAGGGGGCATAGAACTTTTGTCGCTAATCGATTTTAGGTATTTTATGCGTTTTATGTATGTCTGCGTGAAGAGCACCGACAAGAGCGGGCTACTGGAGTCGTACGCCGATCAACTAGCGCCATGCTGCTGATATTTACAAAATGTAATAACACAAGCGATTTAAAATACTTTTATCGAAGCTATTTACAGTTTTTTTTTGTTTTATATTTTCGTATTTACTTGATAATTTTATAAAATTGTGCGTATGCGCAAGCGATACAACATCCCCGTCCGATAGCCGAAGCAGCACTAAAGCGGATAAAGGGGGGAAGCGTAGCGGCTCTAAGGTGGACGAAGCGTGGATGAAATTAGGTATTTCCTTCATATTATTAAAACAAATATACATTTTAAAAATGTAGAAAGTAAGTTATAAGAAACATAAAGTTTTATTAATTTTCAAAATTTTATAAACTTGTGAAGTATTTACGCCATATTAAGGGTTTATTTTTTCATTTAGAGGTAACTTTGGATTTTTTTTCTATCGAGGAAATTACAAGTGATCGTGTTTTTAAAATTTATAATGTATAGAGTCAATCCTTAAATATCTTATATAAGAATTACACAACTAAAGCGTTGGTAATAAGGATTCAGTGAGGGATCAAACGAACGCATTTTTTTTTTGTAATTTCCTCGGTGTCCCATAACTGACAAGCTAGTTCGTGTACTAATCCCTGGTCGACACCCTCAAGCGGTCGATCTATGTACGGATAGCGGACTATATCCCAATCAGAGAAATTCCATGGGTATCTATGATTGTTGAAACATATATAATATATTTTATTGCTTGCTACAGTAACTGTTCTCAGCCAATTTACATCTAATTAAATATGGGAACTGGTTCACGAAATGAGGTAAATTAGTCACAACTGCTTTGACTGCACTGATAGCCTAGTGATTAAGATACTGACAATCGTGCTGTGGATTCAAATGCTACGCAGGGCCACACTTTGTGCGATCCACAAATGATTGTTCTGAGTCTGGAAGTAATTTCATCATCATCATCATCATCATCTCAGCCCATACCACTGTTGGGCTCGGGCCTCCTCCAAAATGGAAGGGTAATTGACCTACTATACCACGCTGGTCAGACGTGTTGGTATAGGGTTTTATTTCGAGTTTTCCTTCTCTCGCATAGATGTTATATGCGTTTTATATCCCTTAGTCGTCTCGTACGATCACCCACGGGTAAGATAGGGGGTGGTGAATTGTATTCTTACTCCGTCACCACACGGACTAATTTGTAAGGAAGTAATTTGTGTCCGTTAAATTATATGTTACCCTTTTTTTTTTTTTTTTTTTTTTTGTGGGTGGGCCGCGGTCGGCGCGCCTCCGCACCACTCCGTCCGGGGCGACAGAGGGGCTTGAGCACGCAACTCCCGCGACCCACCCGAAAACCACGTCGCCTTCGTCGTTGGGCCGACCACTGGAGCAGCGTTAACTTGTCGTCAGTGGTCGGCCCGACGGAATACCCCCTATTGGGGTACCCTCCCATCGACCGACGTCCCCCCCTCGGGGAGGACGTCGGTCTTTCCTCACGCGGTCGGCCTCTCGGCGGGTGACGGACTAATCCCCGGTCACGTCACCCGCGGCCTCGGCTAGGGCGGCATGAGGCGCAGATAGTTGCGCCTGCGCCGCCCCAGTCGCCGGCGGCGGATCTCCTCATCGAGGCTGCGCTCCTCGCGCAGGCGATCCGCCGCCTCCTTCCGCGAGATCACTGTCTCGCAGAAGGCTGCGACCGCGTCCCAATTCCCGACGCTGTCGACCATCGCCCTAGCAATTATATGTTACCCTATACCCTATCTTACCCGTGGGTGATCGTACGAGACGACTAAGGGATATAAAACGCATATAACATCTATGCCAGAGAAGGAAAACTCTAAATAAAACCCTATACCAACACGTCTGACCAGCGTGGTATAATAGTTCAATTACCCTTCCATTATGGAGGAGGCCCGAGCTCAACAGTGGGACGTATATGGGCTGAGATGATGATGATGATGAAATTATATGTTTGTAAAGTTCCCCGGAATACAAGGATTATTGCCTTAGTGCAGGATGTTGTCCTGTTAAAGAAAAAAAACCGGCTACGTGCGAATTGGAGTCGCGCACAAAGGGTTCCGTAATCATTATCTATAAAAAAAGGCAAAAAGATCGCATTTATAGTATCGGAGCCCCCCTTAAATATTTATTTTGTTTTTAGTATTTGTTGTTATAGCGGCAACAGAAATACATAATTTGTATAAATTCCAACTGTCTAGCTGTCGCGGTTCTGAGATATAGTCTGGTGATAGATAGACAGACGGACGGACAGACAGCGAAGTCTTAGTAATAGGGTCCCGTTTTTACCCCTTGGGTACGGAACCATAAAAATGCTGACCAGATGGGTTACCATGAAATTTAATTTCAAATTTTCCATTTCTTGTAAATTTACAGCAACACCGCTCTGCTGTTATTTCAATTGCTTCTTTGATAATAACATCTTGCGAAATTTATCGTCAATAGCTTTATAACTGACCGGCTCCTGACATCAACCCTTGAAAATAGAATTATTTATCAGACGCCATCACATACGATTTGCCCAGGCTCTATGTAAAGATCTTAGATATTTTTCACAACACCCACGAAGACTTTAAGGTATGATCCTTACTAATATTATGATTTCAAAAATTCTTTCCCCAATGGAAAGCTATAATATCAGGCAGTAACATAGGCATATATATTATCCCGGAATACCCACGGGAAAGGCGACTATGCGGGTAAGATGACTGAAACCGAAGGAAAGTGAGAGCGGATTGCTAGAAGTATATAAAATAACTTGGTATTTATCCAAGCGAAATTTGGCTAGCCATTAATAATACACTTGAGATTCAACAGACTCTTGAAACAACACTTCGAATCAATATTTTATGTATCCAGAAAAATTCGTCTTTATATCGTCGTTATATTATTCACCAGAGATATAAAAGTTTATCTATTACATTTTATTTTATTTCATCGACTTCTCAAGTGAGGCGTATCAATATAATTTATTTCACATTACCGATCTTCTGAGTAAATCATTCTTTTTTATGTAACAGTAGCATCCCGCCCTCGCTCCGTTTCATTTCAATCGTTTACCCGCATAGTTCCCGTTCCCGTAGGAATACCGGAATAAAATATAGCCTAAGTTACTCCTTATATAGACAGCTAGCTGGTAGTAAAATATTATTAAAATCAGTCCAACCGTTTTGAAGATTACCTCAAATAAACGGACAGACAAAAAATTTTAAACTGGTTTTTCGGGCTAGGTGTCGTGTAAATAGTCGTGTGAGCATGAAAAAAGCCCAGTATTTTGACATTACAAACAGACACTTCAATTTTATTTATTTGTATAGATGTATAGACTAGCTGATTCAACAGACGTTGCTTTGTTCAAATCTGAAAAAAAAATAGGAATTCTTCTTGAAATTGATCGCAGTGCCACCTACCGGTTCCCATTATTAATCTAAACCATTCTCAAATCAATCGACAAAGGCACGAAAATTCTTCAAAATCGGTCCAGCCGTTTAGAAGGAGTTCAATTACAAACACACGAACAGAAGGTTTATATATACAAAGATACTAAAATAGTTTAGAGAATTGATATGTTCTTCTATCTATCAAATTATCGACCCCTAATGGAGAGGTCCGAATCCGAGTGGTTACGGAGTAAAAATACAATTAACCGTACCTCCTCTCCTGCCCGTGGGTGTAATAAAAGTCGACTAAAGGTTATATGGAGGTAATATCAATGCAAGAGAACGTAAACTCGATATAAAACCATATTCCAATACGTCTGACCAGCATGGAATAGTAGATCAAACCCCCTGCCACTGTGAAAGAGGCCTGAGCCCAACAGTGGGACATATATAAGCTGAGATAATAATGACGTCATGCAGGCGGCTGGTCATAAAAGAATTGCAAACAAACTTCTGCAATATGACTCCGGATAAAGATGATAATGATATTTATACTGGGATGTAGATCTTCATAAGGATAGATAAGATTTGGTAAGCGAATAAACCCTAGGTTGATTTTACGACTTCCATTGGAAAGTGTAGGTTGATATAGTATTCTTAACCACACGGTTCAACGATTTGAGTATTACAAGAAATACAACTATAACAAAAATGTTTTTGTATTTTACAGTCTAATTACCATCCAGTATTGACCTCAAAACTATTTCACAATAATCTAGGCTTAATATAATAATAAAGTTTATTTTTTATGATAACAAAATCTAGATGTTAATATATTAACAAAATAAATGGATCTTTCATTAAAGAAATAGTCCTTTAACCTTTTATTACGGAAGACTACAAACATAATTAACACCCAGACTCAGAACAAAAGTTTGTAAATTGTATAAAGTATTGTCTTGCTTAGGAATTGAACCCACTAAAGGACACTGGTATGTAAATCGACGGTTCCATGTGGTGATGGAGTAAGAATACAATTCACCACTCCCTTGCCCGTGGATGTCGTAAAAGACGACTATGGGATAAACATATTATGCGCATAACATCTTTGCAAGAGAAGGAAAACTCGAAATGAAACCCTATACTAAAATGCAGCATGCTGTAGTAGGTCAAATTTCCTCCCATTATAGAGGAGGCCCGAGCCCAACATTGGGACGTATGTAGGCTGAGGCGATGATGATGACGATGTAGGTCGATATCTTTACTACTATACCATTTATGCAGTCTGAATGCTGTGTGGGTACAAATACTACCTTCCCTTACATTCCTCGTACGTATCGTAAAAGACGACTAAGAGCTTTAGATAAACCTGTGCCACCTCCAACTCGTGCAAGCTAGTCAACAATATCCGGTCGATGGCCCTGTACGGCGCACCGGTGTGGGCGGGATCCATGACCACCCGACTTAGAGCCCTTCTGTGGCATCCACAGAAGGTCATGGCGGTCAGGATCATCCACGGGTACCGCACGGTGGCGACGGGGGCGGCGTGCCTATTGGCTGGGACTCCCCCGTGGGACCTGCAGGCGGAAACGCTCGTCGGGGGTGCGCGGGGGGGGGGGGGTGGCGGTGTGGTTTCCCTGAGGGAGCTCACCGCCTGGCGCGTCGGCGCCCGCCGAGACGTCATCGCCCGTTGGGCAGACCGGCTGGAGAGGCCTCGATACGGTGTTTGGACCGTGGAGGCCTTCCGGCCGGTGCTGATGCAGTGGTTGGAAAAGCGGCACGGGGTGCTCTCCTTCCGACTCGTACAGGTATTGACGGGGCATGAATGCTTCAGCAAGTACCTGTACAGGGTCGCTAGGAGGGAGAGAACTCCGTCCTGCCACCACTGCGATTGCGACGAGGATACGGCGCAGCATACGCTCGAGGTCTATGCCGCTTGGGCAGAGCCGCGTCGTGAACTCGTCGCAATCATCGGTGCCGACCTGACGCTGCCGACCATCGCTAGGGAGATGCTCGGTAGCATCAGGAATTGGGACGCGGTCGCAGCCTTCTGCGAGGCAGTTATTTCGCAGAAGGAGGCGGCGGGTGGCGAGCGCGAGGAGCACAGCCTCGATGATGCGACCCGCTGCCGGCGACTGGGGCGGCGCAGGCGGGATTACCTGCGTGCAATGCCGCCCTAGCCGAGGCCGCGGGTGACGTGACCGGGGATTAGTCCGTCACCCGCCGAGAGGCCGACCGCGTGAGGAAAGACCGACGTCCTCCCCGAGGGGGGGACGTCGGTCGATGGGAGGGTACCCCGGTAGGGGGTGTTCCGTCGGGCCGACCACTGATGACAAGTAACCCTGCTCCAGTGGTCGGCCCAACGACAAAGGCGACGTGGTGTTCGGGTGGGTTGCGGGTGTTGCGTGCTTAAGCCCCTTTGTCGCCCCGGACGGAGTGGTGCGGAAGCGCGCCGACCGCAGCCCACCTCAAAAAAAAAGAATTAAATCTCCAAAAACGGGTTGATATTATTCGTTGCCAATCAGTTGCTCCGTCACAAAGCTCTAACTAAAACTTTTAAAATATGTGCATCGGAAGAAGGGTCAACCTAGTTTTATGTGATAAAAAAGGAGCACACTGTCGACAGTCTTCTGTCTACAGCCACGGGCCTGTTTGCCCGGTGTAGCACCACGTTTTTGCAGAGAAACAATTTATTACAGTACTTCGTTTGTTGAACGAGAGACCCGGAAGCCCATCTATCTGAGGGTGTTTGCATGTGGTGAGTTTCGGCGATGTCTTTAGTATCACTGAGCCTCATTGCACGCATTCACACACCCTTCATTTTCTTCACGGTGGGCAGCAGCCTGGTAAATGTCCATAAGCGGCAATAATACTGATCATCAAGTGTGCTGTTTGCTCGTTTGCCATCAACAGCTATAAGAAAATCCAAAGTAATTGAAACACGAGCAGGGTGATGATGATAAGAGGAGATAGTATTTCAGATTGAATTAATGAACTTCAATTACTATAGAAAATAAAAGAGCTCAAAATAAATTACTAACCTAAACACAGACCTATAGTGTATATTAATGAAAATAAATGTTTATTGAATAAAAATCATCATTTTCTGGAAAAAAATACTCTATGCCATATTAGTTCCTGTCCTAATCTGTTCTTTTATGCATATATACTTGTACAAAATAATTTCGACGTTTTACATCTGATAGGCGTCCTGACTGATGGCTCCTCCGACTCCCTTTTTTCATTTGACGTTAAAATTAAGATATAAATAATTTTGAGGGCTATAAACACTCATTCTTATTAATATTTTGCAGCTATTTTCTTATCGCAGTAATAATCAAAGCGTAAAGCGCGTTAGATTATGCCAATCAACATTTATTATGAGAAATAAAATCAAAGCCTTATTGTTTCACGATCCATACATACATAACATATTTTATTGTAATTATGTCGTGTTACTGCTAGGTCATATTTAATCGCCAATGTATAGTTACCGACGATATAAGCTACATAATAATTATCATCATCATCATCATCATCATCATCATCATCATCATCATCATCATCATCATCATCATCATCATCATCATCATCATCATCATCATCATCATCATCATCATCATCATCATCATCATCATCATCTCGGCTCATATATGTCGGCGTTGCGTCAGGAATTTGGTCGATGATAGTAAAATACTGAGTATGTAATCACTGTATTTATTAGGAGTTCTTGCCGGAGAAGTGAGTGAAGTAAAACTGTGTTCTATTCTAATCTTACAATGTTTTTATAACCTTCGCTTTACAATTAAACGGTCTAGTCTTAGTAACTACAATTACTTTTTATAACAAACAAATAAAACAACTATTAAATAACTATCGGCATATAGCTAAATAATAATGATAAATATTCTAATGCATTTAACATAATTCCAATTCCAATTTTACACAATTTACATTAATGTAATTAAAGGAAATATTGTTCTCATATATTGTTCAACAGACGGCGCTGTAACTAGAAATAAATTGCAAATGTTTATTGTGTAAAAACAACTAAATATGGTTACAAATAATTACATTAATTTTAATCGATTTTAATTTGATCAATTATATAAATATTTAAACAACTAAATCAAAGATTTCTAGAAATACATTCAAAAAGTGTCTTTTAAATATCATGGCATGATAAATAGCAGTGTTGTTACTACATATAATTATTTAAATATTAGTTGCAAATATTTCAAACATGTTTATAACTAGAATTGATAACACATACATCAACAATTTACAAATATTACCGATAGAGGGCGATATGCGCCCATATATACGTCCCACTGCTAGGTTACAGTCTCCTTCAGAATAGGTGGGGGTAGGTAAATCACTTAACATTTTAAGTGATTTATGCTGGTCAGACGGATTGGCATAGAGTTTTACTTAGAGATGTTATATGCATATTATATACCTTGATCTTCTTTTACGAAACCCACGGACAAGATAGGGATAAATTGTATTCTTGATTCGTTTATTCCTTCTCTTGAATAGATATTATACGCATATTTAATCCCTTAGTTGTATTTTATGACACCCACAGAGTGTGGTGCATTGTGTTCGTACTCCATCAGCACACGGTAAAGGCGGGGACGAGTCTTATCATTGCAGATATAAGGATCCTATGATTGCAATCAGCAAAAACATAAAATAAATAACTTCTAACATTATATATTATTTATACTCCTATTTCGGCATTTATTTTCGGTACTATTTCCGTTTCTGTTTCCGTTATTTCCTTCGCATCACTAATTTAATTTGTCCATCCGCACGGTACCAAAGAGCATCTCTATTATTCTTATCAGTCTGTATATATTCGGCTGTTCTTGCACGATGTTGTAGCTTAAGATGAGAGAAATCAACAAACTAACAGGCTTCGATAGATTTGATTCTATCAAAATGTGGGTCAACATATTTAATTACTAATTCTGTAGCGGGTAAATATTTCTCTAATAATTATAATTCTGTCTCTAATAATTATAACTTTTTGGACGTGAGACATCTTAGTCCGCCTGTGACCATGAACGCTGTGTGTGTTCGAAACGCCGAACAATCAAAAATCAAACACAAACACGATAAAATCGTAAAATAATTTTATTTGCAATGTCTAAGAGAAGATAAACTCGATATAAAACCCTATACCAATACGTTTGACCAGCGTGATATAATAGGTCAATTTCGCTCCCACTGTGGAGGAAGCTCGAGCCCAACATTGGACCATATATGAGCCGAGATGATGATAAGATCCTAGTTGTCTACTTGTGGGCAAGTAAGAAACAGTAAATTGTATTCTTACTCCGTCATTACAAGACATAGCACACGTACTTTAATTATTGCAAATTAGCTATTTTAATATATCAGAATAAGTACAAGTGAAATTGAACATTTTGAATGATTCCCAGAAACAAAAATAATAATAAAAATTATTAGGTTCTCTTCAACAAGCATTATAAATAATTGTCACACACGATTATACTGCATTTAATCGAGTATTCATACACCATTACGTAATTTTCGAACTGATACTCTTACACTGCTGGACCGATATTAACCGAACATATGTATACTAGGAATCACCGCAAAGAAACTGGCTTTCAAATGAAAGAAAACGTATCGAAATCGGTCCATCCATTTGAGAGCTACGATGCTATAAACAGGTACACATACACACAAACAAAGATATCGACGTCAAAATAACACCCCTCTTTTTGAGTCGGGGGTTAATAAGGGCCAGTGTGTTTTTATTTATTTAGGATAAACTTTTCTAATTTAGTATAATTCACGATAAGGTGACCTAAACCGAATTAAATGAATAAATTTATCTTGATTAGATTTAGTTCAAAGTTGAACCCTTGAGAAGTGTACACATAGAATTAAACGTCGCTTAAATATATGACAGAATTCGGGTAGCGAATAATGTGGATTAAGGGCAGTCCCATTTATTTGCTGAGCCTTTGTAAGCGAATCAGCCTGAGAAAAGGCTACCAAAGAACCTGTTCCGAAAGTTTTAAAGCGAGTTTATGAAAAGTCTATATGAAAAATTGCAGTTCATATTCCATTTATAGAAATTATTCTTCTTTTTTTAAACACTGCACAATAAATCGTTTATCTTAGGGGACTTTATAAGTATTGTTTTTATTGCAAACGGTGGCAAACGAGCAAACAGTACACCTGATGGTAAAGGTTGCTATTGCTCATAGAACTTTGCTCGGCCGCTGCCTACCGTGCAAAAGTGAAGAGAGCGTGATTGCGTGCAATAAGGTTCGGTGAAACTAAAGGCATCACCAAAACCTACCATACGCAAGCACCCTCGAAAAGTTGGGCTGCCGGCTCTCACGCTCATTGAACGAAGCGCAATAACAAATTACTACTACTCAGACGTAGATTTTCTGCGAGAGTGTTGTATTACCCCGGACGGACCGACCCGCGGCTAGGACAGACAACTGTCAAAAGTGTGGTCTTACCACTACCGTATGCAATTAATAGACGCAATTTTTTTATCAAGACTTAACATAACCTCTTGTCCTGTTTGATAATTGAAAATACGACATTTGGAACAAGTAGTCTATACTTAAACCACTTTACTATCAATATAGTATCATATAAACGCCTTTTGTAGGGTTTGAAAATTACTGACAGAATGTGGAAAGATTAAAGACGTAAAAATATTATTGATTTGTGAAGAAAACTATAACTTAACACTGGCACCAATAGCTCATATTTATAGCTGATACAAAAAAGCTAGAAATTACTGACGTTGTTCTTTGTGGTGACCGAGTAAGAATACAATTCACTGCCTCCTATTCTTTTTTTTTTTTTATGGGTGGGCTATGGTAAGCGTACGCGCGGTCCAGTCCGTCCGGGGCGATGAAAGGACGGCGCGCGGGCCCATAACCCACCCGTACCCACGTCACCTCATTGTTGGGCCGACCACCGGAGCAGATGTGACTTGTCATCAGTGGTCGGCCTGACGGAATACCCTTTCGGGTAACCTCACCTCTCGACGTCCTGAGACGTCGGTCGCCGTCGCGCGGTCAGCCTCTCTGCGGGTGACGGACAATTCCCCGGACCGATCACCCGCGGCCTCGGCTAGGGCGGCATTAGGCGCAGATACTGCCTCCTATCCAGCCAATACGTGTCGTAAAAGACGACGATTATAATATACATATAACATCTATGTAAGAGAAGGAAAACTTTGAAATAAAATCGTAGACAAAAACACCTGACCAGCGTGGTATAGTAGGTCAATAGGTATCTCTCCTATTATGGAGGAGGTTCGAGCCCAACATTGGAACGTATATGAGCTGTGATGATGATGATTATAATGACGTTACTATGAAAATTGAATCAAAATTTCTGTTTTATGGTTAAGATAAAAAAAGTGTAATATAATTTTAAGGTCTAAACAAAACATTTAAGAATGAATTTTTGGAAACATTAACGGTAGGCTTACAGGTGGTATGTCCTCAGTCCATTAATATGACAATAAAATGTATGAGTATTACGTACATATATATGACGTATGGACACTTGCAGGTTGAAAGGGGCTGAACCGTATGCTACCCGAGGTTGACATATTTCAAAAACTTGTATTATTATCATTTATCATGGACGCCTGAGACGTGGGTACGTGAGTGAGCGATTGCTTAAGTTTTTCATTACCACTGTAATGGATTTAACATAATATTATTTTATTTTTCTATATAAAGACTAATTTCTTTTATCCACTAATAAATTCTAAGGAAAATCGAATTTCAGCGCTCTGTAAAAATTAAAAATTGTCGATAAAATTTTACTCGATGTATTTTTTTATATAAAATTTAGTTCCAAATAAGGTCATCCATTTATTTTATGTAAATTGAATTGCCTCATATCTCGCACAAGTAAATTATATATAATAAAATTTCCTGTATTATCTTTTAGATCAATTTCAACTCTATAAAATTCAGTTTTCGATTTAATCTTTTAACAGAATAATTTTTGGACGTAAATATTAGGACCAAAAGCGAAAAAATTTATCACTTTTTGGCACACCGTAATTGTTATGTGGTGGCGCTTATGAATACTAGCCACCCAATTCAAATTTAGGGCAGCGCGGTCTGCAATCCATGCCTTGGTCGTCCTGAAGTTTCTATCCACCGAAGCGGTGGCTATTAGGTGATACTGGCAGTCTGTTATGACATTAGTAACGTCTTCAACAGTCTTCCGAGACCTTGAAGGAGGCTTTACGCTAGCGATGCTATCTGATTAGCATCGTATCTTTGGAGGCTGTTCGAGGCGTACCTTTAAGGTATGTGGGTGTGTGTGGGTATGTGGTCTGGGCGAGGCACGATGGGCGTTTGTTCCGGCATGGAGTTTGGTGTTTCACATGGCTTAATGCTAGGCCCGATACTGTGGAAAGTCAGGATTTTACTGGGTATATGTTATCTACTCGGGATTTGACCTGTTATGCAGATGACATCCTCATTACGCCGGGAGGGGGTAGTTTCGATAGACAGAATTGCTATGCTAGGTCTGAGGACCTTCTTTATCACGGCGTTCGCCGACATCCATAATTGAAGTGTCGGTAAGAGATGAAGTCACTGTGACGCCCAAGAATGACGAAGAAGTGGAATAATGGGGCGGATGGTTAGTTGGCCGGCGAGTCCCACATGGGGTATGTTCAATACTATAAACGGAGCTATGCGTGAATGCATTTTATATGAGTATCAAAAAATAATATAAGTCCGCTACTATAAGGCAGCAAATTTTTTACAGAGATAGAAAAATTGAGTTAAACGTTAAATGGGGAGACGGTAATTCCAGTTAAGTGCATGATATAATACCTTTTCGCTTAACAATGTTCATGACAATCTCTTATTCCTAATGAATACAAAACTTCATTACAAGAAAACTCGAACACTGTATATTGTTTTATACTGGTATAGCCCGAGGCTGATGCGTAACTAACTGAAAAAGAACCTTTCTTCTTTCGTAATATGATTGAATTTGTTATGATTGTTTTTTATGATATTCTCCATATTTTTCTACTTACTGATGATTAAATTTTGTTAAGGTTGTATTTATGTATATATGTAATAATTTTTTTGCCGCGAATTGTACGGTATGATCTAATATATTCTTCAGTTAGTTTAATAGAAAAACAAGCTTTACTGTTCATATAGCATATTCATTAAAATACCGATCTGCCGTGCCAAGTGTAGCAGGTTCGATTCGTAATTTTGAGGTGTAATTTTGTTTTTTTAATTTTTTTTTTATTGCAAATGGTGGCAAACGAGCAAACAGTACACCTGATGGTAAGTGTTGCTGCCGCTCATGGACCTTTACAAGGCCGTTGCCTACCGCGAAGAAAGCGAAGGTAGTGTGAATGCGTGCATTGAGGCTCGATGATACCAAGGGCACCACCAAAACCCTCCACACGCAATCACCCTCAGAAAGTTGGGCTTCCGGCTCTCTCGCTCACCGAACGAAGCGCAGTAACAAATTGCTACTACTCAGACGTCGATTTTCTGCGAGAGCATGGTACTGCCCCGGACGGACCGGCCCGCGGCTGTAGACAGATAACTGTCGACAGTGTGGTCCTACACTCCTAATTGTACTGTGTTTGGATTTAATATGTGTCCCTTAGTTGTATGCTTATAAATTCCCGCCCAAAAAAAATAATTACCTTAGTGTAGCGTGTTACGTTTACCTGCGTTAGATGCCATCCTAGATAAGGCGTGGATGGAGGGATCAGCGATTAGTTCGTCATCCATACAGATGCCTACCGCGCATCCTACGTTGACTATTGCCTAAACTATTGAGTCGACCCCAAGAAATTGGCATAAGAGCAAGATCTAAAGGGTAATATATAAAAGTATAATAAAATAATATGCAAATAAAATCTGTGCAAGATATATAAAACTCTATACCAACTCGTTTGACTAGCGTGGTATAAGTAGGTCAATTTTCCTCCCATTGTGGTGGAGGTTCGCTGCAATGCGTCGTATATGAGCCGAGATGATGATGATGATAAAAAATTATAATGAGTTGCAGAACTTTCATTCATCTCGGCTCACACAAGTTCCACTGCTGGGCTCAAGCCTCCTCCATAATAGGAGGGAAAATTACCTTATTATACCATGCTCGTCAGACAGGTTGGTATTGGGTTTTGTTTTGAGTTTTCCTTCTTTTGCATAGATGTTCTATGCATATTACAATTTATATCCCTTAGTCTTTTTTTTTTTTTTTTTTTTTTTTTTATTGCAAACGGTGGCAAACGAGCAAACAGTACACCTGATGGTAAGTGTTGCTGCCGCTCATGGACCTTTACAAGGCCGTTGCCTACCGCGAAGAAAGCGAAGGGAGTGTGAATGCGTGCATTGAGGCTCGGTGATACTAAGGGCACCACCAAAACCCTCCACACGCAATCACCCTCAGAAAGTTGGGCTCCCGGCTCTCTCGCTCACCGAACGAAGCGCAGTAACAAATTGCTACTACTCAGACGTCGATTTTCTGCGAGAGCATGGTACTGCCCCGGACGGACCGGCCCGCGGCTGTAGACAGATAACTGTCGACAGTGTGGTCCTACCACTCCTAAATCGTCTACTACTCCTAGTCGTCTGTCACAATATCCACTGGTAAGATAGGGAGCGGTGACAAGTTCATAACTTACAAAAGTGTAAACTGAGCTCTAACAGAGCAATTTTCACCTTGTATTTGCTTATATCAAGGAATATGTAGGAAGAGCAATGCTTGATATGATGACCTCTAAAGGGGAATTTATCATAAAACCCTTTAGCTTAATGGATAAATCGAGGATCACACACACCCTACGTACCGTAATTTCAAAGAGGTATTTTAATTAAAATTTAAACCTTACCGATATATATAAAAGATAAGGCGTAGTGGTTAATGTACCGACCTATCATGCCAGTGTCGCGGGTTCGAATCCCACGCAGGACAACACTTTATGCGATCCGTAAATTGATGTTCTGTCTGCATGTAATTTGTGTTAATTATATGTTTGTAAAGTCTACAACACAAGGATTATTACCTTATTTCAGAGCGTTGTCTTTAAACAATATATCTATTCATAGACCAATAGATTAATATAGACAAACTTCAGCGGATTTATGACTTATGGGCGACTTTACATAGACCAAGACCAGGTCCATCCAATAATTATATTCCCAAAGATGGTAAACGGCCAGTCATAAAGTTATTGCCAATAATGATTGGAACAAGTACCATGAAATAACATTCGAGATTCCACGCCAGGTAATTGGGATAAAAGCAGGGTGATGATGAGAAAGAAAGAAACAAAATCTATTTATTGTGATCAAAGTATTTTACAGTAGATTTAAGTACAAGAATAAAATAACAAATGAAATTGTTGCTCATCACAAAATGTCTCCATCTCTGCATATTGCAGGTTAAAAGAACTGCACTGCACTGTTCTTCTTATATATATTTTAATTATCATTATTTTGGGTCAAATCTATACAATAAATGCTCACAGTGTCTTGCACTCTTTCGGTGGTCTTTTCGGATTTATTTTTAATTATGTTTTTAACAGGATCCCAGCTTGATGGTAACACCCAGCTGTCCTCTTTATTGAATCTTTTGTGTTTTTTTTTATTTTGATAGCTTCGTGTATAATTAATTTTTTTTAGGGATGGACCATGGTCAGGGCACCCGCGCCTGACTCCGTTCGGGGCGACGGAGGGGCGACACGCGGCCCCATGACCCACCCGTGGCACGTCGCTTTCGTCGTTGGGCCGACCACCGGTGTAGAGTAACTTGTCTTCAGTGGCCGACCCGACGAAATACCTCGGTGGCGGGGTACCCTCTCTTCTCGACGTTCCCCCTCAAGGACGTCGGTCGCCGCCACGCGGTCAGCCTCTCTGCGGGTGACGGACTAAATCCCCGGTCCAGTCACCCGCGGCCTCGCGTATCATTCTAGGCAGGTGTCGGTGTTCTTTTGCGAAAATTTATGTAATAAATCAAATACAAACGCGATAAAATCCGTAAAGTAGTTTTATTTACAACTAGCAACCCGCCCTCGCTTCGATTCGGTTTTAGTCGTTTTACCCGCGTAGTTCCCGTTCCCGTGGGAATATCAGGATAAAATATAGCCCAATTTGCGCCCTGATATTATAGCTTTCTATTCGTGAAAGAATTTTTGAAATCGGTCCAGCCGTTTCGAAGATTATCCGGAACAAACAGACAGACAGATAAAAATTTTTTAATCTGTATTTTAGGCATAGGTGTCGTACAAATAACCGTGTGAGCATGAAAAAAGTCTATTATTTTGACATCACAAACAGACACTCCAATTTTATTTATTGGTATAGATGTGTAATACTCACGTAAACATCAAAAATCATTACCTATACCAACTTGTCTAATTTGGTATAGTAGGTCTAGTTACCTACAATTATGGAGGAGGCTCGAGCCCAATAGTGGGGCGTATATGAGCCGAAATGATGAAAATGAGGATTTAACTATTAAAATTAATAAAACATTACGAAAATGTGGAGAGTGAAAATATCTTTGAAAAATATCGTATAGATTATAGATTAATTAAACTTAGTTGTCATTTTTAAAAATTAGTTATGGACCACTTAACATAATTATTTGCCAACTTAGTTAATAATTACTTTAACTTAACAAAAGACTTTTCAAAATAGAGGTATAAGCACAAATAAAAATAAGCTTAAGCTTTCAATAAATTAAAACAATTCTGTGAAATAAAATTTTATTTGTATCTTTACCTAAGTAAAACTTTATTTCATCACAAGAGCTTTTTAATCAAATAGACAATGAAAGATTGTTTTCAACATTTAAAAAGGGAATATTTATAAAGCATTTGATTAATTTTTTCTTTATTTGTGGATCTTTATCGCGTTTGTATTTGAATTTAATTTTGCCGACGTTTCAAACAAACTTCACCATTCATGACCGCGGGCAGACGAAGATATCTCATTTTTAAGTCATTATTATTACACAGGTGTTGTTCATTTAGCCGCTACAGTATTATATCCATAAGGAGAAGGAGTAAGAATACAATCCACCATCCCCATTCTTGCTCGTTTACGATAATAAACGACGACTAAGGAATATAATTCCGTGTGGTGACAGAGTAAAAACATAATTCACCACCCCCTCTCTTACCCGTGGGTGTCGTAAGAGACGACTCAGGGATATATTACACATATGACATCTATGCAAGAGATGGAAAACTTGAAACAAAACCCTATACCAACCTGTCTGACCAGCAGTATTGTAAGGTTAATTTCCTATTAAGGAGGAGGCTCGAGCCTAGCAGTGGGCAATATAATATGCGGTTAACCTTTATAATTTCATCTGTTCGTGTGTATGTCACTGAACTCCTTCTAAACAAGTGGACCGATGTTGATGAATTTTTTTGTGTGTGTTCCCTTGAACACATGAATGTGTGTGAATATAAACCATTCTCTAATCCCCTTGGATTAGAGAATAGTTTAGATTCACAATTGGATCTGGTAGGTGGCAATTTAAAGACCGCGACCCACCCAAACACCCAAAAAAAAAAAAAAAAAAAAGTGGCAATTTAAAGGAGAATTCCTATTATTTTGTTTGAACAGAACAACGTCTGTTGGATCAGCTAGTATCTATATGAAGAAAGAAAAGTCGATATACAACGATTTTCATTATCTTCGCGGTAGGCAACGGCCTAGCTGTGCCCCTGGTGCAAAGATCTCATGTACGGCAGTATCACTTAGCATGGAGTGCTGCTTGTTTGTTTGTCCCTTCGGCAATAAAAAAAAATATCATTGTGACCAGTGTGGTTATAGTCGATCAATTTCCCAGCCAACCCAACAATGGACCTTTTATGATCTGAAATAATGATTAATTATTCATATGACCAAAACAGTGGTTTCCGTGTACACTTTTCCTTTTATGCTAGCAATAAAGAATACATAAAGACTTAGAAGTAACGAGAGATAATTTTTATAATCAGCTAAATTAGAAATAAACCATTGACACGCATTCGCTATGAATAAATACAATTTTCTTAACCAAATTGGTTTTGATTACCATATATTAACATATTTAGTAGTAACTTTATGGGTATCAAAATAACCTGTCCTAATTTCCAACTGGGACATTGTGATAACCGAAATTATGTACAATAATAATAAGTGACCTACTAAATGTTAACGTAATACGATATTTTTTCCTTGAATATGTGTCTTACTTTTTTGTTATTCGAAAATTTTGAGGTATGAAGAATAAAGAGACACTGCTATAGAATCATTACATTTCATATAAATCTCATTGTTGAGCTCGAGCCTCCTCCACAACGGGAGGGAAATAGACCCACTACGTCACGCTAGTCAGATGTGTTGGTTTCATTTCGAGATTCCTTGTCTTGAGTAGATGTTATATGAATACTATATCCCTCAGTTGTCTTTTATGACACCCACGGACAAGAAAGAGAGCGGTGAATTGTATTTTTTCCGTTATCACACGGAGAATTATATTCGTATGTTTTTACAAGTAGGTATTTTATCGCATTTGAATATGAACGCTGTAAAATGTTAGAAACGTTGAGAAAGTGAAAGTCTTGCTCCGTAACCATAAACGCTGCAAAGTGTTCGAAACGTCGGGCAATCAAAAATCAAATACAAACGCGATAAAATCCGTAAAGTAGTTTTATTTACAATGTGTAATACTCGCGTGAACTTCAAAAATCATTAAAATATGTAATTAAAAGTTAAAAAAAAATTAAATTCACGCTTTTGTAGACAATCGAACAAAAACAATGTTTTCTGTCGGGATAGCGACAATGTAAAGGGAGAATGTAAAAAAATCCACTATTATAGGAATAACGGGACAAACTAATTAAAATACTGCAACATCATCGATCCTTAATAAGTGTAAAAAGTATCAAATTAATCCGAAGTTTAGAAAGGGGTGAAAGTCACATTCAAAGATTCATAAAATTTATATTATATAAACGTATTAAAAATATTTTTATTTCATATGTCTAATATAAATGGTTTCCGTGTGTTGACAGGGTAAAAATACAATTCACCACGCCTCCTCTTGCCCGTGGGTATCGTAAAAGATGTCTAAGAGACTAAATATGTATATAACATCTATGCAAGAGTAGGAGAACTCGAAATAAAGTCCTATAACTTAAAACTGGCTGTATGGAGTGATACGGAACCTCACGGTGACAACTACATATTTTATAGATAGGTAACGGTCTAACTTATTACATTGCAAACAAAAAACGAAATAGACCCATGGACATCCTAAAAACGACTGAGGGATATAACATGCACATAACATCTGTACAAGAGAAGGAAAACTCGTAATAGAACTCTATAATAAAATATCCGACTAGTTAGATGAGATAGTAGGTTATTAGGAGTAGGACAAATAGGAGGGATATTAGGCTTCTCCCATAAGAGGAAACTGACCTTTTATCTTGGGGGAGTCAAAACTAGCAGTGCGACGTGTATGAGCCGAGATTATGATGCTCTGGTCTGCCCTAAAAAACACTCAAGACAGCGATGACGGCGTGCGACCCTATAGCCTGCCGTACTTTTCTAACACCTTGGGGTCGGAACCAGCCGCACTAAGTCTTTACCTTAATATCTAACCCAATACCTCAGAGTGCTTAGTCCCACGTCAAGAGAAAAAAATAAACCAAAAAATTGTTTCATAAAATTACAAAAGATAGAAAACACACATGGCACAAAATATCTATAAGAATTGTAATCTATACCAATAAATAAAATTGGAGTGTCTGTTTGTAATGTCAAAATAATAGGCTTTTTTCATGCTCACACGGTTATTTGCACGACACCTATGCCTAAAATACAGATTAAAAAAATTTTGTCTGTCTGTCTGTGTGTTTGTTCCGGGTAATCTTCAAAACGGCTGGACCGATTTCAAAAATTCTTTCACCAATGGAAAGCTATAATATCAGGGCGTAAACTAGGCTATATTTTATCCCGGTATTCCCACGGCAACAAGAACTACGCGGGTAAAACGACTATAACCTATAACCGAAGCGAAGCGAGGGCGGGTTGCTAGTTATTAATAAACTAAATACGAGAAGAGATCTGTGTGGTGACGGAGTAAGAATACAATTCACCACTCATTGTCTTGCCCGTGGATGTCGTAAAAGACGACTAAGGGACATAATATGCACATAACATCTGTGCAAGAGAAGGAAAACTTGAAATGAAACTCAATGCCAACTCGTCTGACCGGCGTGGTATAACAATTTCCCTTCCATAATGGATGAGCCTTGAGCCCAATAGTGGGGCGTATATGGGCTGACATGATGAATAACCGTCAAATTTCAAGTATATAATTATTTCGTAAATAACAAGGTGTAAATTTACTGAACAATAAATAGTAACATATCAGTTTTACATCACACATAGCGAGCTTATGTAAATTGCATAGACGTCACGTTCCGAGTTGTTTGTTTTTAAAATTCAATTATACTGTTTTATACCAATGTTCAAATATGTTTACGAAACGGATGTTTCAACAAGTAGTTGTTTATTACACATATTTTCACTACACTTAATGGTTATTTTTATGCGAAATAAAGAAAATTGTCTGGTTTTTATGGAATGTATACATAGTAAGAAATTATTATATTCTCTTGTAACTAATAAATCCCACCACACAATAATAATTTCCCTGTTCTAGAGTGAGTTTTCTCCATAATACACCGAGCATGACCTTAATACGGTGCTCCGACCGTTGAGGCGTTCCGGCTGGTACCGATGGAGTGGTTGGGTCGGCGGCACGGGGTGCTTTCCTTCCGACTGGTGCAAGTTATGTGACGGGGCATTGTAGCTTCGCCAAGCTGCTCGCGCGTGTTAATCTCACGGAAGGAGGCGGCGGATCGTGTGCGAGTAGAACTCCTATTACGGGCGGCGCAGGCGCGAGTATCTGCGCCTAATGCCGCCCTCGCCGAGGCCGCTGGTGACCGGACCGGGGAATTTAGTCCATCACCCGCAGAGAGGCTGACCGCGCGACGGCGACCGACGTCCCGGGACAGGGACGTTGAGGGGTGAAGGTACCCGAAAGGGTACTCCGTCGGGCCGAACACTGACGACAAGTCACCCTGCTCTGATGGTCGGCCCAACAACGAAGCGACGTGGGTACGGGTGGGTTATGGGCCCGCGCGCCGTCCTTTCGTCGCCCCGGACGAAATGGACCACGTGTGGGCTTACCATAGCCCACCCATAAAAAAAAAATGCCGCTCGCGCGCGTGCCGCATGGACAGAACAGCGCCGTGAACTCCTCGCAATCATCGATGTCGACTTAACACTGCCAGCCATCGCAAAGGCAATGCTCAACAGGGTCAGAACTGGAGCGGTGGCCGTGGCCGATGGCCATGGCCGCTGCCTTCTGTGAGGCAGTAATTTCACGGAACGAGGCGACGGAAATATTGCAGTAACAATATAAACTTAAGTATAACGTTTAATGGCAGACAAACCACCACCTTTGAAATAAAATTAAATATAAAAAATAACACAAAACAGTTATGAGGACTGCCGACAGACATGAAAACTTAAAACTATGAACGTACAGTTATTATTTTTGAATATTCAAATTAATGTTATCTATACTATATATAAAAATGAACGTTTGTCTGTATGTCCTTTCTAGAATCGTAAAATATGTATTTGATCATGTGATGATCTTCAGCAAAGTGTTGTGCATAACCCACGAAGGTTTCTGAGTTGGTACGACCCGACCTGGTGGAATCGGTAGGTGGCGTGGTGATCAAATTTCAAGGAGAATGCCTTTTACTACTTTTTTACATTTAATCAGAACGTCTATTTGGTCAGTTAGTTAAATAAAAAATTGCAAATCAAAACATGTATCTGATTTTCACATCTATTGTCACAGATACAGTGACATTGGCATAGCTACAAATATAGTGCTACCGGTGCTGCCTTACATAAATTTACTGCCGATCTAAACCTGCTTATAGAAGTTTTCAATTCAAATATTTTTAATTTTCATATTAAGTATTATTCTTAGTAAATCCATTAAATACCGATAAAATAGTAATCTAAAATTACCTGATAAACGAAGCTAAAGTCAACAGTCCCACTGTTCTCGTATCTATTTGATTTGAAAACAGCAACGGTTAAACACACATATTCTGTGTGAAATATGAAAATCTTTATGCAAATAAGTAAATATAGTAAAATTAAGAACACAATATGTTAAAATGCGACACCCTTCTGAGGAACTAACACCAACTACGATTGTTAAACAGAATGGATGGGCATAAAAAATATTAATGAGAGTGGATAAAGTGAAAGGAGTATATTTATTATTTAGAGGAAATCCGTAATTTTTGAAAGACAGGCCTTTTTGTAAGCTGTTATCTGTGGGCTTAACATTAATATTTGCGCCAAAGTATTGGTAACGTTATCGAATTTATATGGATTTGGAGTAGTGTCCCTATCGTCCGATAGAGGCGCTGCCTCCCATACAAGTTGGTCTCGATAACGTTACGAATAATTTGACGCAAACATTCTTACTAAGCGTATTGGTTATATCCCGTCCACACAGTTCGGAATGACGAATATGCGGCTTGAGAACTCACTATCTACCATTTTATGCTTTTTCGCCAATTTAATGTTGTACTGGAATCGTTTCCTTGACATATCTGTATCCGGCAAAGGGGTTTGGGAAAAACTTTCGAATGTAAACTTTGAAATACTCGTATCGTCACAGTTCGGCAAACGTTATATATTTTTTTTATTATCTATTACGTACTTAATAATAGTCCATATTTTCCATATTTTCGTTTTGAATTAGCGACGATTTGGCAATAGGCCAGTACGCTAAGTCGACGGACATATAAAAAATCTGATTAGTGTGAATGAAGCAAAAGAATTATATCAGGGTCATAGCAATTGGAGATTCGCAGTGTCTGCCTCCAGTTACGTAAAACAAGTCTATGTAATACTGTCATCTATATATAAATACGTGAAGCGAAAACTTTGTACCCCTTTTTACGAAAATTACGCGGATGGACACGTATGAAATTTGGGACTGTTGAAGTATAGGTATAATGAGGAGAAGTGCATAAAACTGAAATTTGATACAATAATGGATTAGAAATACATTAAATTCATTAAAAAAGGCATTACGCACACTACAACGCAATCGCTACACACACACGTTTGTGTGAGTGTGTTGCGTAGCAACGCTTATACACTTTTGTTTACGGTTAAAATCTCTGGTCGAATTGAATGTCAAACAATCATAATTATCATGACAATGTCTAATTAAGATTTGTGCTTATATATTAGTTATTAGTGAAATACAGCTTGCTCAATATACAAGTATACATAAATAAAATTAAAAGAAAATTGTGTAGCAGACAAATTAATTAAAATGAATTATGGCCGAATTTCGACTACATGGCGTCCACTATTGATATTAAATAATGGACATTTATTCGACACAAGCCCACACACAATGGGTGTCGTAAGACGGCAAGAGAAGGAAAACTTGAAATAAATTCTATGCCAACATGTCTAACTAGGGTGGTATAGTAGGTCAGTTTCCTTCTTATTATTGAAGAGGCTTGAGTCAGCCATGGGATGTATGTAAACTGTGATGAAGGATGGATGAGGTATATATCTGATTATATAAATTTCTTGCGTACGTACGTGACTGAACTCCTTCTAAAGGGCTAGACCGATGTTGACGAAATTTTTTATTTGTGTTCAAGGGGATTCGAGAATGATTTAGAGTCACAATTGGACCCGGTAGATGGCGCTGCTGTTGATTTCGAGGAGAATTTCTTTTATTTTAATTTGAACAGAACGTCTGTTAGGTCAGCTAGTATACTATAAACTGTAAAGCTTCGCTTCTAAGCATAAGATTTTAACCGTAAACAAAAGTGTATAAGCGTTGCGAACGTGTGTGCGTGTGTGTGTAGCGATTGAGTTATAGTGTGCGTAATGCTTTTTTTAATGAATTTAATGTATTTCTAATCCATTATTGTATGAAATTTCAGTTTTATGCACTTCTCCTCATTATATATTTCAACTGTACCAAATTTCCTTAGAATAATAATATATAGAAGGTAAAGTTCACGCACAAAAAGTGAAGCATTTCAATTGGAGCCTAATGGAGCTTACGCCGGAACCGTCCCGTAATGTACAAGTCATTGTACTGCACGAACGTACGCAACTTTTAAAAAATAAATAGGTAATTATGACGGTTTGTGCATTCAAATGGTGTCACAACACATTTGAAAAACATAAAAAGGTTTTTAACATTACTTTTAAAAGTATTTCGACGATTTATGTCAATAAAAACAATATTTGATTTCATAATTTGTATAGTGGTTTGCAGGTGTACGTGTGTAATCGTCTGCGCGGCATTAGTATTTTTAGATTCAAATTTTGAAAGTTAGTTAGACACTATCCTTCTATACGTTATTATTCTAAGCAAATTTCATACTTGTCAATTTACGTAAAAAGGGGTACAGAGTTTTGCTTCACGTATTAATATATAGATATAACTTATCACTTCAAAACCCCTTTTGTTTTTGAAGAAAATATTACAGTCCTTACGTCCTTACGCCATGCAGAAAAATAAAATTCTACCGAATCTAATTGTAGTCGAAAACCGCCTTCAATACAATTGAAATTAATAAGGGTCAAGATATAATTATTCAAACGCTCTCTTATTAAAATATGTACCATTTGCATTTTTTATGTTAAAAATATTGAAATGAGAGTAAAAATCTCTTAGAGCAAGACGTTTCTCTGTAAATTTTTCTTGATATTCGGCATGCCCTTGGCGATTAAATTTGTGGAAAGGAAGGGACGTAATTGCTTACCTTTGGCACAATTGTTTAGTTTTTCTAAGTAGGTAATTTATAAATTTTATTATGTATTTTTACTACATACTTGCTACATACTTACTACATTTTTGAATATATAATATTAATCAGAAAATGTAATACTCGTATAAACATCAGAAATCACTGTGTTAAAAAGAATAGGCAATTATATATAGTTCGAATGACGAATAAGGGATATAATATGCATACCTTATCTTATCTTATATCTTTAAACAAGCAATTCTTGTATATATACATATATTCAGGATCTCGGCAACAGCTTCAACGAATTTCATGAAATTTAGCATACTAGAGGTTTCGGGGCCAAAAAATCGATCTAGCTAGGTTTTATTTGTGAGGAGCGCAGCCTCGATGAGGAGATCCGCCGCCGGCGACTGGGGCGGCGCAGGCGCAACTATCTGCGCCTCATGCCGCCCTAGCCGAGGCCGCGGGTGACGTGACCGGGGATTAGTCCGTCACCCACCGAGAGGCCGACCGCGTGAGGAAAGACCGACGTCCTCCCCGAGGGGGGGACGTCGGTCGATGGGAGGGTACCCCAATAGGGGGTATTCCGTCGGCCGACCACTGACGACAAGTTAACGCTGCTCCAGTGGTCGGCCCAACGACGAAGGCGACGTGGTTTTCGGGTGGGTCGCGGGAGTTGCGTGCTTAAGCCCCTCTGTCGCCCCGGACGGAGTGGTGCGGAGGCGCACCGACCGCGGCCCACCCACAAAAAAAAAAAAGCTAGGTTTTATTTATAGAACATGTTGTTTTTAGCTAATCAATACAATGATATAAATATCAATTGAATAGAAACCCAAATTTCCCCGTCGCCATCAAGAGTGACAATAGCTCAGTCATTCAAACAGCGTGAGATCGTATCTCGGTGTTATTATTATTATTCTCTTTTTGTAATTTTTAATATTTTTTTGATTATTTCATCATTTTTATTTATTATTAATAGGTATAATGGTATATATCTAAATAAGTTCGGAAAAAGACAAAAAAAATATACCAAGCAAAGCCCGGTCAGATATTAACATGTCTGCCTTGTATTCTTATTGCATCACCGCACGGGGAATAGGGAAATTAGTTTCTACAAAATAACCGAATATTATTTAACTTTTCATAGTACTGAAAAGTTTTCATTTTATATTTAGTACCTCGCAGAATAAAAATAAAATGTTGGTAAAATTTTAACGCATATGTTACCTGAATTATAGCCTTTGTTGCAGTTTTTCAGGCAACTGCAGTGGAGCTAAATAAGAGTGTTGTATTTTATATATATGTAGGTCTATTTCTCTATCCGCTTGCAACTATTTTTCCGCTGTACTTATTTTGATGAGTAATCATCATCATCAGATCTCATATCATCCCACTACTGGGCTCAAGCCTCCTCCACATTGGGAGGGAAATTGACTTACTATACCACGCTGATCAAACGAGTTGGTATAGGGTTTTATTTCGAGATTTACTTATCTTGCATCGATGTTATCTTTATATATCCTTCAATCGTCTTCTACAACATCCGTGCAATCTCTCAGAACAATCATCAGTGGATCGCACAAGGAATTGTACTGCCTAGGAATCAAACTAATAACACTCAGTTCGAAAGGTCTAATCGAATCAAATGATTTATTCTGTATGAGCCCTTAAGAGCACTTACATATTATTGTCAATATTATACGTCGTTTGAACACAATTTAAAAATCTACCGTCGGATCGGAACGCGGCCACAAGCTGAGAAGATCCGGCAATAAACTCAGCGAGCTGTCATTTTTTTCATCTTTTAAACAAAATTGCACTTATACAACATATAAGTTTTGACTTTTTTTCATTGACTGCACAGATGGCGTAGTGGTTAAGATAGCGACCTACATTGCCAGTGTCGGGGGTTCGAATCCCACGCGGGACAACACTTCCACAAATCCGATCCGATCCACAAATTGTTGTTCTGAGTCTGGATGTAATTTTTGTCCGTTAATTATATGTTTGTATAGTCCCCCGCAATACAAGGATTATTTCCTTAGTGCAGGGTGTTGTCTTAAAATAAATAAATAAAAATATACTATTAGCTCCAATGTGATGCCCTTCGAGATAGGATATATACATGTTTTTTTAAATTTAGTCCAAATAAAGAAAAGAAGGAAAATATGGTTGGACCAGACCCCGGCAGCATCCAATCACGAGTTAACTATTAGTGCAACCATCACTCCCCTCAACCACATCGGAGGGAAGGGAGCGATCCGCCCCACGTAGCTACCTCAAGCAGAATCTTGAGAGAACCTTGGTCTCAATTTAAACCACTACGTTATCTGTGCAGTCTTCTATGATATAAAGTTAGGGAACTTAGAACGTTGGTATTATACATGTTTATGTTGTTTTAGAAGTTGGCAACATTAACCACGAGGAATATTGTTATATATTAGCAGAAACTCGACAGTATGTTATACAAAGTTTTAGATAGAGCATGTGCCTTAACTGTTTCATGTTTAATATTGCTCTTGTCTATATTAATCTTAATATATATTATTTTTAATTTATATTCGCGTAAAACTCGAAAATTATTCTAATAGGTAAAACTATTTTTACAGTTTTTATCGGGTTCGTATTTGATTTTTGATTGTTTAACATCCATCCGTGACCCTGGATGATTTTTTTTTTGGGGTGAACCATGGTCGGTTCCGTCCAGGGCGACGGAGGGGTGGCACGCCGCCCCATGACTCACCAGTGGCACGTCACCTTCGTCGTTGGGCCGACCACCAGTGTAGAGTTCCTTGACTTCAGTGGTCGGCTCGATCCCGTTCGCGAGGTACCCTCTCCTCTCGACGTTCCCCCTCGGGAGACGTTGGTCGCGTCGTGCGGCCGGCCTCTCTGCAGGTGACGGACTAAATCCCTGGTCCAGTCACCTGAGGCCTCGGCTAGGCCGGCATCAGGTGCAAGTGTGACCATGGACGCTATAAATTAACGCTGTAATTCGAAACGTCGAGCAATCATAAATCAAATACAAACGCGATAAAACTCAAAAATTGTTTTATTTATAGACTCTAATACTCGCGTAGAAATTAGAAATCATTATTCTAATAAGATTTTTCATTGTTTCTTTACGTTATTAATTTTGTTAAGGTTAACGTCCCTCCAATGGCCCGAGACTAACAATAGCACTGATATGGGTTATCCTGAAATCGTCCGCTTCTATTTGTCGTTAGCAGTTTATCATCATCCTGCTCTTATCACGATTAATTGGGATTGAAGTAATATTATCTTCTTCCATTGTACACATTGCCAAAGTTATTGCCAATAGTTTTACGAGAGGCTATCTGCTTGACGTTGACCCTCTTTAGGAATGTAATTGTTAACCAAACGGTTATAGATGTAATTGGTGCACATATGCACATACACACAGACACAGATGACTGATGGCTGCTCTAGTAGTTAACTCGTGATCGGGTGCTGTTTGTGAGATCTGGTCCAACCATACTTCTTTCTTATTCTTTTTTTTCTTTGTACTAAATTTTGAAAATTTATACATGTATACAATTTCGAAGGGCATCACACTGGAGCTTAATACCTTATGTTATATGAAGTATACAATTATATATATTTAAAAGATTTAAAAAGAAATGACAGCCGGCTGAGTTTCTCACCAGATCTTCTCAGCTTGTAGCCGCGTTCCCATCCAGGGGTAGATCATTAGTGCACTTAAAGGACTTATGCAGAATAAATGATTTAATTTGATTATAGATAGGCACACAAACATATAAACAGACACACAGACAGACACACAGCCAGACACACAGCCAGACAAACAGTCACTCACAGAAACAGACATTTCAAAATTAAAACACCCCGTTGTTTTTCCTTCAAGGTTTAATAATGTACAAAAGAAATATCAAACACTTCGTTCGTGACATATGTGTCAATATTAAGATAGCGCGCATAGACAGTTCACAATCGATTTACAAAGATAACATCTAAATTATTCGTCACATATACACGCCCCACAACAAAAGGAACCATAAAGGCATAAGGCTACGCAGATTTACATAATGTATCCATTTAAGTATCAACGTCATATATTTGAATCATGAAATCCGTAAATATTATTTATGTAATATGTCATACTCTACAATAATATTTGCTAATGATTTCTGCTCAATGATCTCAGCAGGGTATCCCAACTAGTGGGTCTACGAATGAACATGGACAAGACGAAAGTCATGTCAAATACCCATGTCATTCCTGTACCGGTCCTAGTTGGCAATGCGATTCTCGAAGTTGTCAATCACTATGTTTACCTAGGACAAACAGTCCAGTTAGGTAGATCCAATTTCGAGAAAGAGATCAGCCGACGAATCCAACTCGGTTGGGCAGCGTTCGGGAAACTTAAGAGGATCTTCTCGTCCAACATACCTCAGTGTCTGAAAACACAGGTCTACGACCAGTGTGTGTTACCAGTGATGACTTACGGCACGGAAACGTGGTCCCTAAATGTAGGCCTCATATCAAGGCTCAAAGTCGCTCAGCGTGCTATGGAACGGGCTATGCTCGGGATTTCTCTGCGAGATAGAATCCGGAATACAGAAATCCGCAGAAGAACGGGTGTAACCGACATAGCACGAAGAATTAGCACGCTGAAGTGGCAATGGGCAGGCCACATCGCTCGACGAACCGACAACCGCTGGGGAAGAAAGGTTCTCGAGTGGCGACCACGCATCGGACGACGCAGTGTAGGACGCCCCCCCACTAGGTGGACCGACGACCTAGTGAAAGTTGCTGGGCGTCGTTGGATGCAGGCGGCACAGGACCGCACATTGTGGCGCAATATGAGGGAGGCCTACGTCCAGCAGTGGACGGCAATAGGCTGAAATGATGATGATGAAATGATGAATGATTTCTGATGATATTTACTCGAGTATTATATATTAGTTGTGCCAATAGATACGCTTGCATGGATTAATGTTTAAGCAATAACATTCATATTATTAGTTACGATTTTTGTTTTCTTAGCAGTTGTAATGACAACAGTGACTATGCGGAACGTTTGATGTCCCGTATTAACAATGTTTGCTTGATATGCTAATAAAAATTGGCTTAATAGTTATTATCATCATTCAGCCTATCGCCGTCTACTGCTGGACGTAGACCTCCTTCATGTTTCGAGACAAAGTACAGTCCTGTGCCGCCTACATCCAACGATACCCAGCAACTTTCACCAGGTCGTCAGTCTATCGAATTAGTCTTACACTACGTGCTCCGATAAAGCCCAGAGGTTCCTAAACTTTAAAGACAACGGAACACCAACCAAATATCTTACGGAACACATTTTAAATGAGGCTACGTGCGCTATTGTGCCATAGTCGGAGCTGAATTTTTGCTATTTACCTACCTACATAATAGTAATGAGTTCTCCTCATCACTAATATTGCGCTATTTCAAACTAATATTTATAACTGTAGTAATATCACACAGTCAAATTACTAAAATTAAAAACTATTTAATTTTGGCCGAACCCTGATGACTATTCTACGGAACCTCGGGGAGGTTCAGCGGAACATACCTACTTTGGGAATCCCTGACTTAGGATATATTTTATGTCTGTAACACAAACTACGCGGTTTCACCCACGGGAATTGGTTAATTATCTACACTCTCTACACTAATATTATAAAGAGGAAAAATTAGTTATTTTTTTGTGTGTGTATATTTGTAATAAATAAACTCAAAAATTACTGTGCCGATTTAAAAAAAATCATTCACCATCTATATTATATCCCGGTATTCCCACGGGAACGAGAACTACGCGGGTAGGACGACTGACGCTGAAGCGAAGCGAGGGCAGGTTGCTATTATAAATAAAATTAAAATACATTCTTAAACAAAGCTTTCCTTATTTCTATGGCTAAAATTTAATGCTTTCAACAGAACATATTTAATCATAAAGCAGCGATAAGCACTTTGTGTTGCGAAATTTTAATCTAAGCCTCGCAAAATTTCACATTTGGAAAATCTACACGATGCAAAGCCTTTGTTTCACATAAGGACTTATCAAAGCTCACGTTTAAGCTTTATTAATATTTTGCCAGTATTTAAATTATATTTTTTTTCCGTGATATGACGGAGTAAGGATACAATTCACCACTCCCTATCTTGCCCGTGAATATCATAAAAGACGACTAAGAGATATAATATTTTATTCCGGTATTCCCATGGGAAGGGGAAGTACGCGGTAGAAATCACAGCAAATTGATAGCGTTTTTCTTTTTTTTTTTAAAGGTACTGCACTAAGGAAATAATCCTTGTATTGCGGGGGACTTTACAAACATATAACTAAAGGACAGAAATTACATCCAGACTCAGAACAACAATTTGTAGATCGCGCAAAGTATTGTACTGCATGGGATTCGAACCCCAACACTGGCACTGTAGGTCGGTGTCTTAACCACTACGCCAACTGTGCAGTCGTCATATGTCGTTACTTAAATGTTGATGTGTGTTACTTATAAACGTTAAATGCCTTTGTATATAGTTGGTTATGCGTAACTCGATCAATACTTTTCAAGGACCTGTACGCATATAATTCAGCTTCATAAATTATTAATTAGTTTTATACGGCGTCGAGAGATTTAAAAAGCTTCAGCTAAGGGTTTCAAACTTTTTGAAACAAGTTATGGCGATCATAAAAAGAAGATGAATGTTAAAAGCATTTTTTATAAAGTATTGTATTTTACTGTTTAGTAAATACCCTCAGTGCGGTGACGGAGTAAGAGGACAATTCACCACTCCCTATCTTACTCGTGGATGTCGTAAAAGACGATTAAGGGATATAATATGCATATAACATCTATGCAAGAGAAGGAAAACTCGATATAAAGCCCTAAACCAACCTGTCTGACCAGCATGGTATAGTAAGGTCAATTGCCCTTCTATTGTGGAGGAGGCTCGAGTCTAACAGTGAGACGTATATGAGCTGAAATGATGATGATGATGATGAAATGTATTGGGTGTATTTATACCTATGATTGGAATATTTTTTCGTGAGTTATCAAGGGATAATAATTACAATACTTATTATTATCTGGCTTAGCTGTGTGGTAGCGGCTTCGAATACTACCAACCCTTGCTTTGCTCGTGGGTGTCGTAAAAGACGACTAAGAGCCCTAGATTGACCCGGACCAACTCCACCTGGTACCATTTGGGTCAACGATTACATTCCCAAGGAGGGTTGACATCAGGCAGGCGGCCAGTCATAAAAGTCATTGCCGAAACTTTTTGCAATATGTCAAAACAGATGACATATTGCGTCGACCCCAAGTAATTGGGATAAGAGCAAGATGATGATGATTATTATCTGGCTAATTTTTATGGTATTATTTATTATCTGTCTACGTTTCATGAAAGTATCATCATCTTTTTGATAAAGGCAAATTTTAACTCAAAGATAAATAAAAAAACGTTGTTTTAACACGATCAACAAGATCATTGCAGGTGAAATAGTTGTTTAATCGCAGGCTTGGTTTTTTGTTCTAATGGAAAATTATTAGTTATTAGCGACTTATGTGACGCAATAGGTTAATTTTTTTTATTTCAAAATGATGTAGCATAATGATTTCTGATCTTTATGCGAGTATTACACATTTTAAATAAAACTACTTCACGGATTTTATCGCGTTTGTATTTGATTTTTGATTGCCCGACGTTTCGAACACTTTGCAGCGTTCATGGTCACGGGTGGACTAAGATGTCTCACGTCCTACAAGTCATCGTTATTGCAGGCAATTTATAATTATTTACCCGATACAGATGGTAACACCCAGCCATCCGTCCGCCCGTGACCATGAACGCTGCAAAGTGTTCGAAACGTCGGGCAATCAAAAATCAAATACAAACGCGATAAAACCCGGCAAGTAGTTTTATTTAAGATGATGTGGCTAGTTTTATTTATGTTTATTGTTAACAAATTATACTGTAACAATTCATATAAAATATCTTAATCTTGTTGGCTTGTTTTATCTTATCGTGCATATTAACTCCGAAATAATACAAACATGTAACATCTGCATAAAATGTTAAATGGTCACGTAGTTTCAGTTCCATTATTTTGTTAATGTATAGTAGAAATAGGAGTGGACCCAATATAGAGCCCTTGGAGACTTTATAGGTCACAAAGGTAGCGCTATTTCCTATTTTTTATGACTTGTGATTTAATTATGTTGTAAGAATTTTAAGCGCACTGCCTCTGATACTGATATCAAAGAAGATAGTTTATTATACTATACACATAAAAAATAACTGTAATTGAATTCTTTATTATTTTTCTCTTCAATCTAAATAGGTACTTCCGTATGGTGACGGAGTAAGAATATAATTCACCACCATTGTTTCTTACCTATGATTATCGTAACTAATGGATTATTATAGATAAAATTAATGCAGATTACAGAGGATGATTGTTAATATAAGGAAATTCGAAATGTAAACCAATTCCAATCCATCTGGCCAGCGTGGTATAATAGATCAATTTCTCTTCCATTGTGGAGGAGGCTCAAGCCCAGCTGTGGGACTTATATGAGCTGAGATGATTGATGTAAAAATAAACATTAGGTTTTGTCTTTCAAATATTTTAATAAATATAAACCTGATTGAGTAAGTATACAAAGCTCACCAATGAGAAAGGCAAGTTATCGTAGGTAAAGTAAAAATCGATTAAAACGATGATAAAATAATAATGTTTAAACCTTATATTCAAATATCAAATTATATTAAATGAATACGTGCCTCTTGAACTTGATTACAGGTCAATAAAATATAATTAGCAATATAATACCTAACTAGCACCTAATTAGCAATATAATACCTACTTGCAATAATACCGTCCATGTAAATACATGGACGGTATTATTGCAAGTTAAATCAATCCAACCTTGACATATCACTTATTAGAAAGGATAGCTTAATTTATCTGAAGGTTATATAATAAATATTATAATGTAATTGTGGTAAAGGCATGCATTGACGTTATGAAATAAATATTTGTTCATCAATAGTGCTAATAAATAAATAAAATTAATGTATCTGTTTATAATTTCAAAATAATACGTATTCTTTACCGATATATCACGAAGAATTAGCACGCTGAAGTGCCAGTGGACAGGCCACATCGCTCGACGAACCGACAACCGCTGGGGAAGAAAGGTTCTCGAGTGGCGACCACATATGAGCAGCAAACCCTTACCACCAGGTGTACTGTTTGCTCGTTTGCCACCGTTTACAATAAAAAAAAAATAATGTGCGACGCAGGGTAGGACGCCCCACAAGCACAAGGCACATTCTATGGCGTAACATGAGAGAAGCCTCCATCCAGCAGTGGACGGCGATAGGCTGAAATGATGATGATGACGTTTTCTTTTATGCTCACTCGGTTTTTTACACGATAACCGTCATCTCAGGTCACATACGTTCCACTGTCAGGCTCGAGTTTTCTCCACAATGGAATTGAGCCATTAAACCGCGCTGGCCTGATGTATCGATATAGAGTTTTATGTCGAGTTTTCCTTCTCTTCATCATTTTTCATTTCATCATTTCAGCCTATCGCCTTCCACTACTGGACGTAGACCTCCCTCATGTTACGCCACAAAGTGCGGTCCTTTGCCCCCTACATCCAACGACGCCCAGCAACTCTCACCAGGTCATCGGTCCACCTAGTTTGGCGTCCTACACTGCGTCGTCCGATACGTGGTCGCCACTCCAGAACCTTTCTTCCCCAGCGGTTATCGATTCGTCGAGCGATGTGACCTGCCCATTGCCACTTCAGCGTGCTAATTCTTTGTGCTATGTCGGTAACACCCGTGCTTCTGCGGATTTCGTATTTTCCTTCTCTTTTCTTTTTTCTCTTACATAGATATTAACTACATATCATATCCCTTAGTCATCTTTTACGACACCTATGGGTGAGAGGGGGTGGTGAACTGTATCCTTTATTATTATTTGTACTTCGTCACCACCGAGAGTAAAGAAATGTAAAACATTTTTTTCATCTAAAATGAATCTATTTACCACTAAATCGGAACGCGGCATCTTTTCTTTTTATTGCAAACGGTGACAAACTAGCAAACAGTACACCTGATGGCTAATGTTGCTGTCAAAGGACAGCAAAGCCAGTAAGCCTATAAAGTATAGGCCTTTGCTAGGCCGCCGCAAACCGTGTATATGAAGGGAGTGTGAATGCGTGCAATGAGATTCGGTGATACTAAAAGCCAACACACGCAAACACTCAGAAAGTTGAACTTCCGCCTCAAGTTGAGAAGATCTAGCAAGAAACAGCGGTTTCATTTTATTTTTTAATTAACTCGCTTTTATAAAATTACATTAAAAATGTTGTGATAGTATTGGCTTCAGCGCGATGCCTTGTCGGGTTGGCTACGGACGACAAGTAATTCAGTATCAGTGGCAGTTAGCCCAATGGCGAATAGATGGGAATACGGTGGGTTATGGGGCCACTGATGACAAGAGCGGATACCGGTAGTCCACCTAATTGTTGCTAGAGAGTGTGTGACTAAACTATAAACTGCCGCCAAAAATAAAAAAAATATTCGCGCATTAGAAGCCGAATCGTCCTGAGGATGCCTCGTTTAGAGGCAAAACACGTGTCGAATGAATATTCGAAGTTCTGCGGAAAATTGCAAGTTGATGTTCTGGAAGGTGCTCATCGCGTAAGGGTAAGATTTCCTTATTTCGGAGTCCTAATACCGATCAAAGCTGTGTGATAAGGCTGTGTGACAAAGCTTTGTGAGGTCGATAAAGATCAAAGCTGTGTGACCAAACAAATCTGTGTGACCAATCAAAGCTGTGTGACCAATTAAAGCTGTGTGACTAATTAAAGCTGTGTGACCAATTAAAGCTGTGTGACGCCATCAAAGCTGTGTGACGCTCAATCTAAAACCTTAATCCTATCCCGCACTCTTTCTATTGTGTGTGCGGTATATTGATTACCGTGGGAAAGTGGTGGGTCTCCCTTCCTTCCTTCCATTTTAAAATTAAAGTAAATAAATATTCCTTAAATGCCACGTATAATCATGATCGTCATTCAGCCTATTGCTGTCCACTGCTGGAAGTAGGCCTTCCTCATGTTTCTCCACAAAGTGCGGTCCTGTGCCGCCTACATCCATCTACGCCCAGCAACTTTTACCAGGTCGACGGTCTGTCTAGTGATAGGGTGTTCTACACCTCGTCGTCCGGATACGTGGTCGCCACTCGAGAATTTTTCCTCCTCAGCGGTTGTCGGTTCGCTATAATTGACCTACTATACCCCACTAGTCAGACAGGTTGGTATAGGGTTTTCGTGTTTTCCGTTTCTTGCACAAATATTTTATGCATATTATATCCCTCAGTCATCTCTTACGACCACCCCCCTTATCTTACCCACGGGTAAGATAAAGGGGGTAGCGAAGTGTGTTCTTACTTCGGCACCACACGGAAAATATAGATAATTCTCAAATATAATACAAAAAAATATGGCTAGACCGGATCCTACAAATGGCACATGAACTTGAGTTAGCTTCTAGAACAGCCAGCACTCCGCTCAACCTTAGAGGGAAGACCGAGACCCACTCCACCTATAATCCGGGATAGTGTTATTCCCTAGCCGAGGTAATGAGTGATCGGATTAGGAATTAATCGTCATCTGTGAAGGGTCTGATAGGATGAGGACGTGGACTCAAGATGGAACCCGAAAAGGTAATCTGCTAGACTGTTTATTGATGACGAAGACTGGATCCGGTGGCTCACCCATATATCGTAAAAGAGATACGTGTACGGTAAATTATAGGGCCATATGTAGCCTCTTCCTTTGCTCCGGAAGGATCAGACGAAGTGTGACCATACTATAACCTGTCTCCAAAAAAACATATTGTTACTGCCCATTGTCCTATTGTTCCATTAGCAAGTTTTCTTTTAAAGTAAAGACTTCTTTAGGTGCGTTGAGCACTTTTTGTGTGAACAAAAACCATAGAAATTGCGTCATCGCTGGACGAACAAAAAACGTGAAACTCGCGTCATCGTTACTGCATGTGCGTATTTCTTGTTTGATTGATTAACTGATGAATCAATCGATCAATAGTTCATTTTAATTGAAGATCCAAAAATAGCAACTGTTGTTCATGGTTTTAAGTTTTCACTTCTGTCGGCAATTCTCTTGACTGCTATGTGTTTATGACTTCCGCGAAAGATAAAATAACCAGCAATACATTATCTCCTTGACTTGTTACCATAAACGAACAAAAACGATTACTATTTAAAAAGAAATAGACCCGAAGATTGGACCCCAATATACGAGCAGTCGATATGACTCATCAAAATAATCGCAAATAACACGGCAAATTGAATTTCCTTACAAGCTACGGTGAACTGATGGAAAAACGAGATTTTCTATTAAAGGGTTACTGGAAATACCGTACACGTTTTGCGTATTAAGAACCCTTGAGGTATAGGTAAGTTAAATACTAGAATATCAATATAGAATTCATTCATCATTTAAGATCATATCTTATCTTATATCTTTAAACGAGCAATTATTGTATATATATATATATATTCCTATATGTATATATATATATATATATATATATATATATATATATATATATATATATATATATATATATATACCTATATATATATATATATTCAGGATCTCGGAAATGGCTCCAACGATTTTGATGAAATTTGGCGTACTAGAGGTTTCGGGGCCAAAAAATCGATCTAGCTATGTTTTATTTATAGAAAATGTTGTTTTGTCGGTGTTTTTAGCTAATCAATACAATGACATAAAATGTCAATAGAATATGGATTCAAATTTCGCTGTTGACATCGTGAGTGATGATAGCTCATTTGGAAGTCATCGAGTTTTTTGTTTTGTTTTGGCATTCAAACAGCGTCGGATCGAATCTCGGTGTTATTATTATACTCTTTTTTTAATTTTTGATATCTTTTTCATTATTCAATTTTTATTTTTTATTAATATATATCTAAATAAATTCGACAAAAATACAACAAAAATATTCCGAGCGAAGCTCAGTTGACCAGATATTATTCTACTATACCGCGCTAGTCAGATGGGTTGATACACACTTTTATATCGAGCTTTCATTCTCTTGCACAGATCTTTTACGACACCCACGGGCAAGATTGAAGTTGGTGACGGAGTAAGAATACAATCCACCACCCCCTGTAAGTTTATATACACCTCATTGTTGCGTTCGAGCCTCCTCCATAATAGGAGGGAAATTAACCTACTATACGCTGGAAGACGTGTTGGTATAGGATTTTATTTCGAGTTTCCCTTCTCTGGCATAGATATTCTCTGCATATCATATCCCTTGGTCGTCTTTTACTACACCGATTGGCAAGAGAGGGGGTGTATTGCATTTTTACTCTGTCACCATATGGAGAATTTCAAAGTTTAAGTGAGACAACTAAGAGATACTTATTTTAATACTAGCAACACGCCTTCGCTTCGCTTCGGTTTCAATCGCTTTACCTGCGTCGTTTCCGTTAACGTGGGAATACGGGGATAAAATATAGCCTATGTTACTCCCTGATATTATAGCTTTACCTTGGTGATAGAATTTTTAAAATCGGTTCGGTGGTTTAAGCGTGTGAGCGTAACAAACAAGCATACTTTCGTATTTATAATATTAATAAGGATACCATGTGTATTTTGCAAAAAAATAATATTATAAAATAACAAGTAGCCAATTCAATTTAATTTATCTGTATAGATTAAATTATGATAATCACAACGAATAAAATTATATTCGACTAGACATGTCATTACCTCAACTGCAATTTACCAAAGTAACTATGAGGTTGTTGACTCGGTAATTTCCTTAATGATTCGTTCATGTAACTCAGTTCTCATGAGTTCATTGTTATCTAACGTTTCAAACTATATAGTCAATTAATATTATGAATAATGTTATATTCAAGGTCACAGTCACTGGTTTAAGTATCGACCTCGTGAGTCGAGTTTCATGGGTTAGATTTCTATACAGAACAGTTCTTTGTACGACACGGCCAGGATAATTTACCTACGGGTGAATGGTCCTGGGATTAGCCTGTCACCCATATGGAGACTGACTGCGTAAGGGCGAACAAGGCTGGCGGGGCGTCGAAAAGGACGGTATCCAAAAGGGTGATCCGTTGGGTCGGCTACGGATGTTAAGGAAGCGCTATCATAAATAGGCTCAATGACCATGGGAAGGGAATACGATAGATTAGGGGCTCCACCAGACAGATTGGGCTGGGTGTGTCTAGGCCAAAGCCTACCACAAAAAAAAAGAACAAGATTCATGTATTAAACTAGCAACCCGCCCTCGCTTCGCTTCGGTTATAGGTTATAGTCGTTTTACCCGCGTAGTTCCCGTTCCCGTGGGAATATCGGGATAAAATATAGCCTAATTTACGCCCTGATATTATAGCTTTCCATAGGTGAAAGAATTTTTGAAATTGGTCCAGCCGTTTTGAAGATTACCCGGAACAAACAGACAGACAGACAAAAATTTTTTAATTGCTATTTTAGGCATAGGTGTCGTGCAAATAACCGTGTGAGCATGAAAAAAGCCTATTATTTTGACATTACAAACAGACACTCTAATTTTATTTATTGGTATAGATGTGCGTTTGTGAAGTTCCTCGGGACCCAAGTTTATTTTTAATGATGCCATCTTCAGAAACTTTTATGTATATCTATGTAGTGACGGAATAAGAATACTATTCACCACTTAATATCTTACCCGTGGGTGATGTAAAAGACGACTAAGAGATATAGTAAGTATATAACATCTATGCAAGAGAAGGAAAAGGCAAGACAAAACCCTATTTCAAATCTCTCTGACCAGCAAGATATAGTTAGGTTAATTTCCTTCCAATTGTGGAGGGGGCTTGAGCTCAGCAATGGGTCGTATATGAGCCTAGATGATGATCATGATTCCCTCTCTTCACCGTGGGTATCGTAAAAGACGATTAAGGGATATGATATACAGTTATATCAATTTAAGAGAAGAAAAACTCGACTTAAAACCTTATGCCCACACATGTGACTAATGCTGTAGGTTATTTTCCCTTCCACTGTGGGGGAGGCCCTAGCCGAAGTAGAACTTATGTGGGGGGAGATGTTGATGTTATCAGCTGAAATGATGACATATTTAGAATCAAATGATTTCTATTCATTATCCTAGTAATTTTATAAACGCGAAAGTTTATGAGTATGTGAAGATGTTTGTTGTTCTTTCACGCAAAAACTACTGAATTATTTTTGATAAAATTTCACAATAATATAGCTTACATATCAGAATAACATATAGGCTATAATTTATCTCGATATTACCACGGAATGGGGAACTATGCGGGTAAAGCCGCAGGGCGCTGCTAGTTATTCATAAATGTTATTACATGAGATGTATATAAATAAAATAAGAAACGTATTTACATACATTTAGTAAATTCGTGCGACGGTTATATTCTTTATAATAATGTTAACAGCCTTGAAGTTGTTGGAGTTTCAAATGTAAAGTATGTTTAAATTATATATTTTTTATTGACGTGGAAACTTCTATAGATAGGTTTGAAAAGGGAATTCATGTAAGTCGTCTTTGACATGGTCACGTGATGTGTTAAGGCTTCTTTTTCATTTGTATTAGCAATGAGCTACGAATGTCAGCTATTAGTGCCAGTGTAGATTCATAGTTTCTTCACAAATTGTTAGTTTTTCACATCTATTTAATTTTAGTCATAGTTTTTACCGTTGATTGAGTGCTAACAACCAAATCAGTGATTTCTCTGGGAATTTTGGTACAATATATAATAAATAATTTCATTACATTTATATTCTCATCACAATAATAAGTTACAATATTTATGTTGTACAAATGCATATTAATTTATTCTGGGTAAATATATGAAATGCTCACAAATCACTATTATATCATATTCTTTCATACTTTAGTACTTTCTAAGCATTACATTACATGAAATATCTATCTATCTATTCTTTTATTTTTGTGAAAGTTCTCATGATTTTATACTTGAAGGTGTAAACCAAGGTATATGTTTTGTAATCCTGAATCCCACGTAATAAGAATCCACAATTAAGCTTCAATTTCTATGGTTAGCTATTGATAATTTCTCTAGAAAATTCTAGCTAAGACCTCAAAAACACTTTTGACTTAGTATTATTTTACACCTGATCTAAGGAATTTAATCCATTAATCTTCTTTTAGATCCCTCACGGCAAGAAAGTGTGGTGAATTGTACTTTTACGCCGTCACTACACAGAATATTTTTTTTAACTGGGACACATATACATTCCCTGACAATGTAACTCATGCAAGCTAAAATCCACAATGGCTCCATGCATGATAATAAAGTTTGACCCTCAGGAAGTCACGGGAAAGCTTATAATTGTCTTTGAAACCGTAACAAATTTAATTAGAAAAGAAAAACAAGATGAGTCGGTAAAAATTTTACTTTCCTCCAATACAAAGCGGGAGCCATTAAGCAAAATTGACTTATAAGCCTGATAAGCCTGACGAACAAGAGAATGTAGTAGATGTTCAGATACTAAATATATACAAATAAATAAAATGGAAGTGTCTGTTTGTAATGTCAAAATAGTAGGTATTTTTTTATGCTCACACGATTATTTGCACGACACCTATGCCTAAAAACCAATTTAAACCTTGCCTATCTGTCTATTTGTTCCGGGTAATCTTCAAAACGGCTGGACCGATTCTGATATTTGACTACCAGGTAGCTGTCTACATAAGGAGTAATTTAGGCTATTTTGCCTCTCAGAAAACGTTAAGTTACTTCTAACCTAAGTTACCGGTAGTAAAATATTATCCAAATCAGTACAGTCTCTTTGAAGAATAATCGGAACAAACAAACAGAAAGACAGACAAATATTAATTAAACTGGTTTTTAGGCATACGTATCGTGTAAATAACCGTATATGCATGACGTCACATATTATTTTGACATTACAAATTAATTTTGTTTGTATAGACCCAGATGAAATTTTTCAAAATTAGTTCAAAGAATTAAGCTCATTGAGAGATGAGTGAATAAAAAAGTAACACGAAATTATTATATAATACCAAGGGAACATATTACTGGGATAAAAAGGTAAAACAGGAAATGGTTCAACGGTTAACGCGTATAAATGAAACCTAGTTAGATTGATTTATCGCCCCCGTAATCTCCTGCATACTTAATTTCATGGAAATCGTTGGAGCCGTTACCAAGATTCTAAATTTACAAAAATATATAAAAATTGTTGTCATTTCTGGCTACAAATACAGCTCTTCGACCAGTGTGTTACCAGTGACGAATTATGGCACGGAGACGTGGTAACTAAATGTAGGTCTCATAAAGAACCTCAGAGTCGCTCGGCCTGCTATGGCGGAGACTATGCTCGAGATTTCTCTGTGAGACAGAACTCGAAATAAGGAAATCCATAGAAGAACGGATGTAATCGACATAGCACGAAGAAATAGTACACTGAAGTGATAATGGGCAGGATACATCGCGCGACGAAGAGACAGCCGCTGGGAAGAAAGATTTTCGAGTGGCCGTAACGTATCAGACGACGCAGTGTAGGATGCCCCCCATTAGGTGGACCGACGACCTGGTGAAAGTTGTTGGACGTCGTTAGATGTTAATAGTCCGTTGGCTGACCGCGTGAGAGCGTCGAGGAGGGATGGTAACGGTTGGTAACCAGCCGGTCTGGCCATGGATGTCAAGAAACTAGTTACCAGTGGTTTGCCCAATGGCGAACTGTAGGGAATACGGGCAATATGAGACCTTCCTTGCAAAGACACTATCTGCTTACATTCTTTAGTTATCACTTACAAATCCAATAGGAGAGGAATGAGTGAACACATTATTCCATCTGCACATGGATACAGTGGTCTATTTACGTGAAAACTTCGATGTAGCAACGGGATAAGAATACAATTATCTCCACCTCCTACACGTGTAGTCGTAAAAATTGACCCACAATTCACCTGTAGAAGAGGTAGGGTAGAGGTAGGTTCTCCGTTGGGAAACGTATAACAGCTTACTACAATCGCCACCCGCTTGCATGGTGATTATGGCAATAATTCCACCGTAGGTCATCCCACTAAAGACTTTCACAAAACGCCACATTTTATATGGAAGGTATAAATCTAGCTTTGGACGACGAAAGGGTGAATAATTACACGAAAACTTTACAAAATATTATGAATAAATAACTAACATTTTATATACATGATAACAAAAAAAAGTATTGATGTACAGCAAGAAAATTTAAAAAAGATCGTCATTTTAATAATAAATAATCATTGAACGTGAAAATTCCATAATACGTATAAAGCGAAGCTCATTATCCAAGTAACACAATCGAATTAAACATAACAACATTTTCCAAGTACAATTAAGATTATAAACGAATCGACCTCATTTTCAGCGTAAATTTTATATCAAAAGCTTTCAATTTTATATCTAGAACTTTTAGAATTATAATTTGATATATTTTTAATATAAAATATAATATATTAACTTACCGTTAATAGTAGAATATCCAAGATATACACTAACACTTACATAGTCACAGATAATTTAATGAATGTATATTTCGAGAACGTTTACAGATTTTCAGCGTGTGAATGCGCCCTCGGAGGCACCTCAACACAGACTGGTTCTACAGACTGATAGTCATAGAGTAAGCTAAATAACAGATATGACAAAAGGTAAATTAATAGAATCATATTTTTAAATTTATGTACTTACTGTTATTACACAATATATGAATATGTATCCTTTATTATATCGTTTAAAATTTATCCTGGTATACTAATTTTTAGTTGTTTTTCCGTATGACATAGATATGAATTTTAATCATTTTTGTGGTCGCCAAATTACATTGTACATAGTTGACAATATATTTATGACATAAATACTCCGATAATACATTTATGTTTCCTCTGAAGCATAAACTAAAATGAATTATTTGAGATTTTCAATTTCAAATTAAAATAAAGTTAAATCATCATTCATCATTTCGGCTCATTTGTGTCCCACTGCTGGGTATGAGCCTCTTCCATAATAGAAGGGAAATTGACCTTACTATACCATGCTGGTCAGACAGGTTGGTATAGAGTTTTGTTTCGAGTTTGCCATCTTGCATAGATGTCATATGCGTAATATATCCCTGAGTCGTCTCTTACGACTCCCACGGGTAAGAGAAGGGGTGGTGAATTGAATTCTTACTTCGTCACCAGACGGAAGATAAAGTTAAATATTTACGAGTAATAATTATTACATCATTATTTTGCATGTTACCTCTTAATTTGCAACATAAATTTTCAAGTAACTAAATTGTGTGTTTTCCGTGTGGTGACGGAGTAAGAATGCAATTTAGCACGCCCTATTTGGGCCGTGGGTGTCGTAAAGGACGACTAAGTGATTGAATATGCGAATAACATATATGGAAGAGAGGAAGAAAACTCCAAATAAAATCCAATTAATATGGAGGGAACCCGAACCAAACAATGTGACTTATGATGATGATGATGATGAAATTGTGAAAGCATTCTTTGTTATTCAAATTCAATATTGCTGTTTATAAATAGTGATCATAAAATGTAGATACTCAATCTGATAATTTTAAACTATATAAAATTTATTACAGTAATTTTATAATGTTTACGTAATAAATTAAATTTATGTAATAAAACTGTAGCACTAACAGATATATTTACAGACTCTGTTGGGAAAGTTTTTTAATAGTTCATTGTGAGAAGCAATACTTTGTGTGAATGATGAATTCTTAAAAAGTATTTATATTATGTCTGTAAAATGAATGTATTTTAATTAATTGGTCTTTGTTATAGCCAAATTCATGTAAGTAATGTTTATTAGTGTCACTGTAGTCAAACAAGGGGTAAGCAGAGCTGCCTCCGCTGACTCGCTCCGCCGGCAGTGACTCGGGAGGAGAAGGGCCCAATATGTGCAACTCCTTCAACCGCTTTGAATAATGATAGGACGTGGCCAGATGGCCATGTGTTGGGGTGTCGGGGATTGAATGTCATCAGACGATTTCTCCGGCGCCCTATAAAAGCGCGACAGGAGCCGCTGTGGTTTTAGGGGGTAAATAGAGTTGTAAACACACTCACGATTTTCTATACAACCCTTATTTCTATATAATAATGGGTCAGTTTATTGCCGCTGAGTACACTTTCGAATTGTGCTGTAAATTTGAGAGAAAGAATATAAGGCAAATCTATTAAAAACGATAACGACATTTTATTGAGCCTAATTTAAGATTTAAACCCAGAACGCCATGATCTTACTGGCGATCCTGCCACGCCACTAGAATGACGAGACAGTATTAATATATCTTATATATATAAATCTCCTGTCACGATGTTTGTCCGCGATGGATTCCTAAACTACTTAACCGATTTTAAATTAAATTGGCACACCGTGAGCAGTCTGGTCCAACTTGAGAAATAGGATAGCTTAGATCTTTAATTATAGTCGCAATTTTATTTTATTACAAATTATTTGTCTATAATTAATTGAGTCACAATTATCTGTTAACTCCAAAAGATTCTAACACATGGCGATATCTGTTGACTGGATTTAAGTAATTTAAGTAATTTGTGTGTGCTCAATGAGATTCGAGAATGGTTTAGATTCACAATTGGACCCGGTAGGTGGCGCTTTATTTGAATAGAACAAGGTCTGTTGGGTCAGCTAGTTGTTATTATAATTAAGTCCATAGAGTCCATACCCTTGGTGTGAAGAACTAAAAATATGAAAGTGATCACTCTATCCCTATGGGTTAAGAATATGTAAGCTTTGAAATTTCCATGAAAGTAGTAGTAACAGCCTGAGAAATAATATATCACTATAGGTTAAGAATGTCCCACCTTTGATTTTACCAGGTAGGTTATAATAGCAGGCTGAGAAAACATCATTTAATTTGTAAAATCAACTATGATCGCCAACCTGCTTACCAAGTATGGCACTTATCAAGAGATAAGGGAGACTCTTATCCAACACTAGACATCGATCATCTGATGAAAGGTTATATTTTAACATACTTTTTTTACGTCACAGATGTTATTTGCAGAAGAAGGTAAACACGACACTAAATCTTATGTGAAAGAAGGAAGAAAGAAAGAAAAATAATTTATTACTCCTTTACGGGAGGGACACGTACAAGAACGTAGAATAAAAGTACAATAACATAAAAATCAATAAATAATATAGTAAGAGAAAACACAGCGAAAATAACAAGATTATGGGTCCCCTTCGCAAAAGAGGAAAAGGATAGCTGCTCAGCATACTGTTGAGGTATCTACTCGGTAAAGTGAATACCACAACGCTGTTATTCGGCAGCGTCCTGCAACGTTCGTCAGCGATGCACAGGCAGCAGAGTAGGTATATAAAACCGATTCGCTAAATGGTGGAAGTGTATCATCATCACAGCTCATATACTTCCCACTGCTGAGCTCCAGAATTCTCCACGATGTAATGAAAATTGACCTACTATACCACATTTGTGAGACATGTTGGTATAGGGTCTTATTTTTTTATTTATTCTGTGTAGTGACCGAATAAGAAAACAATTCACCACCGCCTATATTTTTCTATCGTAAAACTCTACTGAGTCATATAATATGTATATCTATACAAATAAATAAAATTGAAGTGTTTGTTTGTAATGTCAAAATAATAGCCTTTTTAATGCTGATACAGTTATATGAAAGTGAAACCAACTCGAAAAATCCCATACTATTTCGTTTGCTTAACGAACTTAACAAAGAACTTAATTTTCCTCCAAATTAGGAAAAGCTCGAGCTCAGCAATACGGCGTATTTAAGCTGAGTGATATAAATGATGATAACGATGATAATATTGGCTGTTGTATTACGGTTTCCTGATCTTCCAACGATGTTATGTCCAACATTCCTTGTTCATCTTTAAGAAAGGCGTGGCAAATTATCAATATCAGGCAAGGTAATAAAACAAAAAAATCAACAAAAAATTAACAGTAAACTGCCAATAACCTCCCAGAGGCATAATAGGTATACTTACAAAATCTACACCGCCCTAATATAATCTTTGTTAAGGCTTCAACTGCCCGTCTCGTTCTTGCATAAATGCTTCTATCCCGCTCACACATATACTTAAACGATTGACGCAAGTACGCGGGAAAATGTGCCTGGAGTCAAACCCAAGGATTTCTTCGTTTTCATGCACTGGTTTAGCATAATTTTGGAAGTTATTTTACATTATATATTCTTGATAAATAAAAATACATAATGTTTGAAATTATATCATCACAGCTCATATACGTTCCACTGCTTCGCTAGAACCTTCTCCACAATAGGAGGGACCTTTACTTACTATACCACGCTGGCCAGAATGGTTAGTATAGGGTTTTATTTTTTTTTCTCTTCCATAGTTGTTACTAGCAACCCGCCCTCGCGTCGCTTCGGTTTTAGTCGCTTTACCCGCGTAGTTCCCGTTCCCGTGGGCATACCGGGATAAAATATAGCCTAGGTTACTCCCTAATATTATAGCTTTCCATTGGTGAAAGAATTTTTGAAATCGGTCCAGCCGTTTTGAAGATTACCCGGAACAAACAGACAGACCAAATTTTTTTTAATCTGTATTTTAGGCATAGGTGTCGTGCAAATAACCGTGTGAGCTTGAAAAAAGCCTATTATTTTGTACATTACAAACAGACACTCCAATTTTATTTATTGGTATAGATATGCGTAGGATATCCCTTAGTCGTCTTTTACGACATCCACAGACAAGATGGGAAGGGGTAGCTTAGCTTACTCGCTGATAATTTAGATTTTCGTTTAAGAATTCTTAACATGTATTTACTGTTTTCATGTAAAAGTATAACCAACAAACAAAGACACTTACTTCCACTTTTTTAATATTAGTTAAGATATACAAACTAGTACTTCCCAGCTATTTTTATACACAGCTGCCTGTCTGACGCCAAACTTTCTTGACCCACGTCGCTGTAAAAGCTGTTAGTCCTCTATTGTAGCGAGTACGAACTCACGAGCAATGTAAGAGTTGGTAGTATTCGTGGCCGCCAACACACAGCATAGCTTTATTTACAATAGTTATAAAAATAAAGAAATTATATACTAATACAAAGAATATATAAATAAGGTCGGGGGTGAAAGTTTCTTCGCTTTCTATATGAAAATTCAAGATATTTTTTTTCCAAGTTTATTTACATTTAATTACAATATTGTGCCATTTTGTTCGATGGCTATCTATCACTTTGTAGTAAGTGACATGATCCCGTTGCTATAGAAATTACTTCTGATAACCAAAACGCGACAAGTAGTTTTGGCAGTCCCCTCTTGATATTAACTTGATACTATCTAAAAAATTTTTTAGAGGCCGAAGCAAGTGGAAATCTAAAGGTGCATGGTCAGGGCTATATGAAGGTGCATTAACACCTTCAGTCAAATTCTCTTAATTTTTGCTGAGCCACTAAAAATGTGTGTGGTCTAGAATTATCGTGATGAAAAACCACCGCAACCTTTCTGTTGGTTAATTCCGGCCGCTTTTCCGGTCCCGGTGGTTAAAAGCTCATAATTAAGAATACCCTTGCAATTCTACCATATACAAACCATCACCTTATTGCTAGTTAGCCCGGATTTAGTTACAGTCTGTGAAGCCTGACCTTTTTTCACGGCTTGCGTTTTCCCATTTTTGTTGTAAAATTTTAAAATGAATCGAATTTCTTCGTTACGATTGTTAATTTTGACAGATAGAAAAACGAGGTGGGGAATAATATTTCCGTAAATCGTTTCTTTTTTGAAATATAACTTATTAATAGTATCAAAATAAGCCAAATACAACTAGTACAGCCAGTGATTTTATAAAAGTTTAAATAAATAGACTGTATGCGAAAGCCTTTTTTCTTATCTGTTACCTATTTATTCAAAAGCTTATGGGCAGCAATCCTGTACAAAGTAAACAAAAAATCAATTTGACCTTTTAACAAACCCTTACTTAATAATAAGGTGACATTATCTATCATAATTCCATTACCAGGTAGATAACATACCTAGCTATATTGTCAATAAACAAGCCACACTGACCCCATATTGACATTTGTTTGTATACAATTAGGGTTAGCCATGACGACATAAGCCAATATACAAACTATTATAGATACATATATGTAGTTACTGCATCTGTATATAGTAAGAATACAGTTCAGCAATCCCTATCTTGCCCGTGGATGTCGTAAGAGACAACTATGGGATATAATACGTACATAACATCTGCGCAAGAGAAGGAAAACTCGAAATGAAACCTTATACAAACATGTCTGATCAGCATGGTATAAATATGGTTAGTTTCCCTCCCATAGTGAAGGCAGCCCGAGCCCAACAGTGGGATGTGTATGGGCTGAGATGATGATGTTCTTGCCCGTTGCTGTGGTAAAAGGCGACTAAGGGATTTTAATGAGTAGATCTTTGCAAGAGAATAAAACCTCCAAATAAAATTCTATACTAACTACTAGTAGGTCAGCATGGTATAGTAGGTCAACATGGTATAGTAGGTCAACATGGTATAGTAGGTCAGCATGGTATAGTAGGTCAGCATGGTATAGTAGGTCAACATGGTATAGTAGGTCAACATGGTATAGTAGGTCAGCATGGTATAGTAGGTCAGCATGGTATAGTAGGTCAACATGGTATAGTAGGTCAACATGGTATAGTAGGTCAGCATGGTATAGTAGGTCAGCATGGTATAGTAGGTCAGCATGGTATAGTAGGTCAGCATGGTATAGTAGGTCAGCATGGTATAGTAGGTCAGCATGGTATAGTAGGTCAGCATGGTATAGTAGGTCAGCATGGTATAGTAGGTCAGCATGGTATAGTAGGTCAGCATGGTATAGTAGGTCAACATGGTATAGTAGGTCAGCATGGTATAGTAGGTCAACATGGTATAGTAGGTCAGCATGGTATAGTAGGTCAGCATGGTATAGTAGGTCAGCATGGTATAGTAGGTCAACATGGTATAGTAGGTCAGCATGGTATAGTAGGTCAGCATGGTATAGTAGGTCAGCATGGTATAGTAGGTCAGCATGGTATAGTAGGTCAGCATGGTATAGTAGGTCAGCATGGTATAGTAGGTCAGCATGGTATAGTAGGTCAGCATGGTATAGTAGGTCAACATGGTATAGTAGGTCAACATGGTATAGTAGGTCAGCATGGTATAGTAGGTCAACATGCTATAGTAGGTCAACATGGTATAGTAGGTCAGCATGGTATAGTAGGTCAACATGGTATAGTAGGTCAGCATGGTATAGTAGGTCAAAATGGTATAGTAGGTCATTTTCCCTCCAATTGTGGAGGAGGCTTAAACCTAGGAATGAAATGTATATGAGCTGTGAAGATGATGATATCTGACCTACTGCTGGGCTCTTCTAGTCATTCACTTATTCATATTAGGTCATATACGTCACACAGCTAGGCTCGAGCCTCCTGCTCCGACAACAGTGAAATTGACCTAAAATACCACGCTGGTCAGGCAGGTTGGTATTGAGTTTTATTTCGGGTTCTATTCTTGCGTACATATTATATGCGTATATTCCTTGTCCCTTTCTACAGTGGAAGAAAGAAATATCTATTATAAGACACTGATCAGAAGATTTGGTTTTTATGTCTAGTTTTTGAAGTGAAAACTTCTTCTATAGCCAGATTTTGATGCGGAGTAAATTCATTTAAGCATTCATCGACTTAATCACATGAGGTGTTAACGCGAATATTATATCTGTGGCTATGCCAATGTCATTATATCTGTGACGATATTTTAAATTCATATTATTATACAATATTAATTTAAATTCAAGCAATTCGATTAACAAAAAATAACAACTGTTTGTTCATAGTTTTATGTTTTTACCTCTGTCGACAGTCGTTATGACTGCTTTGCGTTCTTTTTGATTATTTATTAAAGAATTGCCTGTGCTAAGACACTAATCTTTATATAGCGGGGTACATTAAGAAGAATTATTGTATGTAAACGCACGCAAATTACATCAAGACTCGGACCAACAATTTTTGAATCACAAAAAACATTGTCCAATGCAGGAATTGAAGTCGCGCCACTATACGTGGTAGAGCAATATCTTGACAACTATGTTACCTGTGCAGTCGAAATAATAAACAGACTATAAATTAGATCAAGTTTTAAATAGCCCACGTAAATTATGTAATTACTGGGTTTAAAAAAAGTTACTGGGTCTCGTCATTGTTTTATGTAGTTACCAATTGTTACTCTTCTGAGTACTGTCACGTCTGCACTATATAAATATCAAAGCGTACGAGTGTGGAATTATCGCTTAAGGAAAATATTAACGATTAATTAAATAAAGGAATAACTATTCGTAAGTTTGTTGATAAATAAGGTGTAGCTCTTAGAATAATAACGTATAGAAGCTAGAAGAACATATAGAGCTTAAGCACTTATTACACTACACGATATTCAGGGCCCTGAATCACTAGGGGTGCTCTACAACAGCTAAATTGTGAGACCTGTTTCAGTTTTAGCAAAATAACAGTTTCAGAAAACTGTTCCAAAAATAACAGCCTGTTGTGCTGTAATACGAGAAAAAAGGGGAAATAACCATTCTTTAGGAATAATGTTTAGAAGTGGTTTCAGTGTTTGTTTCTAAAATGAAAACGATCCTTCCTGCTTTACATGTTTAGGACTGATTTATGTACATATATATTTTAGACATGAGCGTTATTTCACGTCATTAGTTACAATAACCCATTACGCGATATGTAACAATCACTATTTACGAGTCGACAAGTAAAAGAGGTGATTTTTGTAACTACGTTATACTTAACACGACTCACAGATATAGGTTAACAGTATTATATTCGAGCGAGCGAGAAAGAGCCGACCGCACAACGTTGACTACGCTAAGTACATTTCTTTCGCATCGCGGCCGAGCGAGCGAATGAGATGGCTAATCGAATGACACGAAATTATTCGAAGTAATCCGACCAAATACCGAACACTCACGTGCCGTGGTATGCAACAAAGACCAAACAGCGTAACAATACATACATTTTATACCTTTAATTTTCATACGTAAAATTGCATTTATTGATAATAAAATAGAGTGATTTTTGTTTATAAGTAATTTCAAGGGCTTGACGCTGCGGGAAACGAAGCGAGTGTTAATTTGAATTTAAAGTAAAGAATTTAATTGATTTATTGTTTTAGTTTGTTGTTTTACTAATAAAAACATCATACATTATAAAGTGCATATAACAGTGAAAAAAAACTGTAAATATATCAAAAGTGTAAATAAACTGTAAATATAATCATTGTATATACAATCAATTTACTTTTAAATACGTCTGCATTAATACAAATTTAATTAAAATAATAGTATAATTATAACCTCTAATCAATCGTAAATACATATAATGCAGTCAGTCCTCAGCCTGAAAAAAGTATGAAAGGAAGTTAATTTATTGATTTAACTGTATAGCTACAAATTTATTTTCGTTTCGCGTGTAACTGTATATAGTTAGTGCAGCTATTCATACAATATGCAAATAATCAAAGTAGCTGAAGCTTTTGGCGGGAATCTGCAGTATCATGTGGTTTTCTTGTATTATATTCAATATCTTAGTGTTTTAACGTGTTATATTAAATAATTTTGACGGCATTTTATGTAATATATAGCGGTAAAACTGCTGAGGTGTAGTGAATATGATATAAAACTACTATACATACCTTTTTGTTTCCACCAAAATTCTCAGAAGATACCCCCCAACAGTGGCCATTACACTGTTGGAGGCGACACTTTGACTTACTGACATACCATTACTGACACGAAGAAATTGATAATTTGAAAAGAAAATTATAACGCGACACTGGCAAAAATGGCTTGTATTATTAGCTGATTGCCAAGACAAAAAAAAAGAAGAAGAAGAATCAAAGTAGCTGTATACAAATAAGTCGTTACAAAAATCACTAGTTTTGAAACACGTGACGTCGACCAAGTCACTAGTTTCGTTACGTTTCTTAAAAAATAACGTAACGCCCCACGTCTAATATATTTAAGCATGTATTTATATATATATATATATGGAACAGTTTTCTGAAACTGTTATTTCGCTAAAACTGAAATATTAGCTGTTGTAGAGCACCCCTAGTGATTCAGGGCCCTGAATATCGTGTAGTGTAATAAGCGCTTTACGCTGGAACCGTTCCGTAATGTACAAGGTCACTGTACTGCACGTACGTACGCAACTGTTAAAAAATAAATAGGTAATTATGACGGTTTGTGCATTCAAATGGTATCATAACATATTTGAAAAACTTAAAAAGGTTAACATTACTTTTAAAAGTATTTCGATTATTTATGTTAATAAAAACAAAATTTGATTTCATAATTTGTATAGTGGTGTGCGTGTGTACGTGTATAATCGTCTGCGCGCATGTAGTGTTTTTAGATTCATGTTTCGAACGTTCGAAGTACGGACACTATCCTTCTATACGTTATTATTCTAAGGTGTAGCTACATTCATTATAAATGATATTAAGAGGAATACTGATTCAATATTGAAGTATACCTGCAAATTAGATAAAAAAAAGATATGAGTAAATATCTAATCATCATCATCATTTCAGCTCATATACGTCCCACTGTTGGGCTCGAGCCTCCTCCACAATATGAGGGAAATTAACCTACTATACCACGCTGGTCAGACGTGTTGGTATAGGGTTTTATTTTGAGTTTTACGTCTCTGGCATAGATGTTATATGCATATTTAATCCTTTAGTCGTCTCTGACGACACCCACGGGCAAAAGAGGGGGTGGTGAATAGTATTTTTACTCCGTCACCACACGGAAATATCGAATAGTGATGAAGAAACCGAAAAAAGAACTTTTAGAAGGCGTATCATATTATTGGTTTTTCTAGAAATTGTTAACTGGACAACCGATATCTGGACATTTTTTCTGTGAAAAAAAAAATAACAGCTATATTAAAAATAGCAACCTGCCCTCGCTTCGCTTCGGGTTCAGTCGTCTTACCCGCGTAGTGCCCGTTCCCGTGGGAATATTGGGATAATATATGGCCTATGTTACTCCCTGATATTATAACTTTCTATTAGTGAAAGAATTTTTGAAATCGGTCCAGTAGTTTTGGAGCCTATTCAATACAAACAAACAAACAAACAATCAAATCTTTCCTCTTTATAATATTATAAGTGTAGATAGTATAGATAGCTGGCTATGTGCTGTGTGGTAGCGGCTTCGAATACTACCAACCCTTGCTTTGCTCGTGGGTGTCGTAAAAGACGACTAAGAGCCCTAGATTGACCCGGACCAACTCCATCTGGTACCATTTGGGTCAACGATTACATTTGCAATATGTCAAAACATGACATATTGCGTCGACCCCAAGTAACTGGAGCAAGATGATGATGATGAGTATAGATAGCTGGCTTTGAAACGTGTCTAGTTTATGTATTATGCAATACTTACTATGTATAAAAACAGCTTTTACATTTGGTTAAACGGATTTTTGATTATCCGAATACCTAACGACAACAATTATTCCAGTTAATTGAGTTTCCACTGTATATCATTTTGCCTCCTTATAGTCCTACTAGCTTTTGCCCGCGGCTTCGCCCGCGTAAAAATTTACTTGCATATTGAACTATTATCGCAAAGAATATTATCGGCATAAAGAGTATTACATTTCTTAATTTAAGAAATACTCTATCTACGTGTCAATTTTCATCCAAATCTGCTCAACAGTTTAAGCGTGATTGAGTAACAAACATCCAAATATCTTCACAAACTTTCACATTTGAATATTACTTCCAGCCTTGTAGTTCAGATTGCCGTGCAAATACGATGGTATTGTGGCCTTTCCTTAGTCTCTGATAACGTACTTTTCCATTGGTGAAAAAAAATTATATCAATCAAACACCCGCAGTTTCATTCACGTAGAAATTCCCATGCCAATACCGAGATAAAAAATGCCTATGTTACTCGCTGATATTATAAATTTACACACATACCAAAAAAAAAATTAATATAAATCCCAGAAATATCAGAGATATAAATTGCCTATGTTACTCGCTGACAACATAGGTAGCTTTCCATTGGTGAAAGAATTTTAAAAATTGCTCGACATCCCCCGGTATAGTTCTCGTTCCTGGGCAAATACCGGGATGAAAATAGCCTTTCACTGATAATATAGCTTTTCATTAGTGAATTAATTTTTAAAACCATTAAATTCCCGTGATTTCATCGACATTGCACCCGATCCCGTAGGAATATCGGGATAAAAATAGCTTAAATATGTTACTCGCTTAAAAATAGCTTTCCATTAGTGAAATAATTTTAAAATCGACTTAACTCAGCCACACCGGGATAAAATATAACCTGGGATAAAATATAGTCTAAGTTATTCCTTATGTACGACTGGTAGACCTGATGGTAAAATATAATCAATATCGGTCCAGCCATTTTGAAGATTACCTGTAACGAATAGACAGACAGACAAAAAAATTTGGACCGTATTGTGTGAGCATAAATAAAACCTATTATTTTGATAGACAAACAGACGCTTCAAATTTATTTATTTGTAGAGATAGAAAATTGGAATAATATCTTGATTGTAACTTACTGTCTGGTAGCTGCTAGAAATATTACCACGCTTTCATTGTTCGTGGGTATCGCAAAATACTACTAAGACAAAGATTTACATCGACCTGGACCGGTGATGCCGTCTGGCCAACAATGTGGTGCGCCAGGTCATAAAATGTTGCTAGAACCTTTGCAATATATCTACGATGGCAGAAGAGTACCTACATATCGCGTCGATCCAAAGTAATTAGGATAAGAGCAAGATAATGATGATATATCATTGGCTGGGTGTCTTCGACTATATGTGTTTTATCCTTTTGGGGCAGCCCAAAATTGTTTCTTAGTGAGTGCTTACCCCAAATAACCGATCGGTATACAAAATTTCACATTCTTAGGCCCGGTATCTTTGGCTATACACTTTCACCCTCTTAGGGGTTGAATTTCCAAAAATTATTTGTTAGAGCTCGCTTATCCTTGCCAAAAATTGTTTCATAGTGCTTGGTAAGTGAGCACTAAGAAAATCTGGGGGTAATCCAAGAAAGCCGACCGTGTACTAAAATGATCCTTCCTAGGCTCAGTGATTTCGGTTAAACACTTTTCACCCCCTTAGGGCTAAAATTGCAAAAATCTCTCTTTCCCCAAGAAAGGAAACTTCATAAAAAATTCCATGTTTCTAGGCCTAATGATTTCGGCTATATATTTTGCACCCCTTTAGGAGTTGATTTTAATAAAATAATTTCTTAGAGCTCACTTACAACAAAAGAAAGAGAATTGCATAGAAAGTTTTACGTTCCTAGCTCCAAGAGTTTCGTCTATACGCTTTTCATCCACTTAAGGGGGTGATTATCCAAAAATCCTTTGCTAGTGCTCGTGTACCCCAAGAAATAAGACGACGTAAAAAGAAAATACTTTCCCCTATTTCAACCCCTTATACCTATTTTTTTGCGATAAAAAGTAGCCTTATATCCTTTCTCAAGCTTTAGTTCATCTCTGTACCAAATTTCATCAAAATCAGATTAGACGTGAAAGACTATATGTTTTTCACCTCCTTAAGGGGGTGAATGCCCAAAAATCCTTTGCTAGTGCTCGTGCACCCCAAGAAATACGATGGTGTAAAAAAAAAATACGTTTCCAGGCCCAGTGGTTTCGGCTGTATGCTTTTTGGTATTTTAGGGGTTGAATTTCATCCCCATGTAAATGGAATTTCCAAAACGCTTGAGCGAATATTTATTTATTTATTATTAGGTGCCTCAATACAAAGATTCGTGGTTCGATCATCGAAAATGATGAATTTCCATACAAAATGTCATCCCCTATTTCAACCCCTTATACCCATTTTTTCGCAATAAAAAGTAGCCTATATCCTTTTTCAAGCTTTAGTCCATCTCTGTACCAAATTTCATCAAAATCGGTTTAGATGCGAAAGACTATATGTTTTTCACCCCCTTAAGGGGGTGAATTTCCAAAAATCCTTTGCTAGTGCTCGTGCACCCCAAGAAATACGATGGTGTAAAAAAAAATACGTGTCTAGGTCCAGTGGTTTCGGCTGTATGCTCTTTGGTATTTTAGGGGTTGAATTTCATCCCCATGTAAATGGAATTTCCAAAACGCTTGAGCGAATATTTATTTATTTATTATTAGGTGCCTCAATACAAAGATTCGTGGTTCGATCATCGAAAATGACGAATTTCCATACAAAATGTCATCCCCTATTTCAACCCCTTATACACATTTTTTGCGATAAAAAGTAGCCTATATCCTTTCTCAAGCTTTAGTCCATCTCTGTACCAAATTTCATCAAAATCGGTTTAGACGTGAAAGACTATATGTTTTTCACCCCCTTAAGGGGGTGAATTTCCAAAAATCCTTTGCTAGTGCTCGTGCACCCCAAGAAATACGATGGTGTAAAAAAAAATACGTTTCTAGGCCCAGTGGTTTCGGCTGTATGCTTTTTGGTATTTTAGGGGTTGAATTTCATCCCCATGTAAATGAAATTTCCAAAACGCTTGAACAAATATTTATTTATTTATTATTAGGTGTCTTAATACAAAGATTCGTGGTTCTATCATCGAAAATGACGAATTTCCATACAAAATGTCATCCCCTATTTCAACCCCTTATACCCATTTTTTCGCGATAAAAAGTAGCCTATGTCCTTTCTCAAGCTTTAGTCCATCTCTGTACCAAATTTCATCAAAATCGGTCCAGTGGTTTAGACGTGAAAGCGTAGCAGACAGACAGACAGACAGACAGACAGACAGACAGACAGACAGAGTTACTTTCGCATTTATAATATTAGTAAGGATCTCATAAGCGTAGTTGGATAGCATAAGGGGGTGATTATAATATGACATACCCTATCACCAGTTGTGCAACCTCTCTCTATTTTATGATATGCCCTATACCTATCTTACTGGTTTTGATGTGAAACATCTATAGGCGAGGGTGAGTGAATTCGTCACGTGGCGTTTAACGCCACGCCTCGCGGTCCTACTAATTAACTACTAAATAAATATGTGGAACATTTTTATAACGAAACCATAGTGCGATTTAAAATTTTGTACAACGCCATCTAGTGAACTCATAGTAAATTGTTACCTATAAGGTATACTAATGAAAATTAATGTTATTTTAAATAAAAATCATCAGTTTCTGGAAAAAGAATCGTAATTTTATTTTTATTAATAATTCTCTAACTTCCTAATATAAGTATACCATATCTAGGTACTTTATTTTTACGTACGAAAACTGGACAATTGCTTTTTATTAGTTTCAGCTGTATATGTATTTGTTTATATGTCATCGACTCCTAAGAATTGGATTTTGATCCAATTTAAACAGTCAGATTTCATTTAAAATTTGTAGCAAGGACTAATGACGATAAATAATTTAAATAGCTTGTCTTATTATCATTACAGGATTAGAGATTTCTTTATAAAATATATTTTGTAGCTGTGATTTAACCTGGCTCGATAGATGTCGCTAATTTTATGCCACAAGGATTAAGTCGCAGTAATCAAATGATTAGCGGATATGTCAACCGATTGTTGTTTTTGAGTTATTAGTATTATACAGTAACCATAATTATTATACATTTATTTATTTAGACTTCTATAGTAATAGAACTTTTTTATTCACATTATCATCATAACGTTTAGGAGCGTTTAGTGTAAAATTACTAATTGCATCATTTTCTACAAACAATAAAATAAAAAATATGTTATGATAAATATGATGCATAGATGTCAGTAGTATATTCCCATGTGGTGACAGAGTAAGAATATAATTCATCACCTCCTCTCTTAGTCGTGAGTGTCGTAAAAGACGACTAAGGGATTGAAATATGTAAATAATACCTATCCATACGAAGAAAACTCGTAATAAAACATTATATCAAACCGTCTACCAGCGTGGTATAATAGATCCATTTAAATTGTGGAGGATGACCTAGCAGTGGGACGTACATGAGCCGAGATTATGAGATATGATACCAAAATAGAACACAGAAAATAAATACTTTTCAAATTATTCATTATTAACCATTGTTTAACATCACGTTGTGAATATTCTTTTCTTTTAAGGTTTTTGTATTTGACAAGTATGTCTCTATAGATGAGAACCCTATACAACGCTGAAATGAAAATCGTAAAAATCTTCATACGAATATTTATTTTATTTCATCATCATCATCATCTCAGCCCATATACGTCCCACTGTTGGGCTCGGGCCTCCTCCATAATGGAAGACTAATTGACCTACTATACCACGCTGGTCAGACGTGCTGGTATAGGGTTTTATTTCGAGTTTTCCTTCTCTGCATAGATGTTATATGCGTTTTATATCCCTTAGTCGTCTCGTACGATCACCCACGGGTAAGATGGTGAATTGTATTCTTACTCCGTCACCACACGGAAGGATTTTATTTAACATATATTTTATTTTATTTCATTTCAATGAGTACTTATTGGCAGGTTTCGTATCGAATAAATTATCCATTTTAAAATTGACTTTACGGCTTGTATTTGTGGCTCGAAATACTTTCATCCGTTCACAGACGTTCATATCAAAAAAAAAGCTCATCGTGGGCATAGGTTATATGAAAAGTACTCGATACATTGAAGTAAGTATCGATACTTTAGCGAGTACGTTACTTTTCTTTCGATACTACTCATGGGTACAGTATCGATACTTTCTATTCCATATCGTGTCCCTACTTGAATAAAATAATTTCGATGTTTCACATCTGCCAGGCGTCCTGAGCGACGGCTCACTTTTTTTTTATTCATTTCAGCCTATTACCGTCCACTGCAGGACGAAGGCCTCCCTCATGTTACCCATCATTGTACGCCATTTTTAAGAGGGGATACTGCCGTAATCGCCACGCTTGGCAGGCGGGTTGGCGATCGCAGTTTAGATGTTTTACGTTTCCCAGGAGGGAGCTGCTGCCCACTCTCCTGGTGAACCCTCAGCCGATTTTTACGACTCCCACCGGCACGTAAGGGGTGGCGACACATGTATTCTCAACCCTTCGCCACAGGGGTCTTACTGTTTTTACTTTATTGAAACCACAAGAAACTTTAGTGTCCCACTCGCCGAGTTACTGTGTTAGACTCCTATCTGACATCTGGGTAAAGTCTTGATGTACACAGTAGAATTTATTATTAGCGAATGGTGGTTGATACATCTGCGATCGATTTGCGGTCTTTGGCATTAGACGTAGGTATATACACGCATTTACGCTGCCTAAAACTATGGCTATACTAACGTATTATTTCGACATATGATCAGTATAAAAGTTCTTCACGTGCCATTACGTAAATGGGCTCATCAAGGACTTGTGTGGTCATTAACGTGATGTCATCTTATATCCTTAATCTGACCTCATTCTTATAGAATATATAACACAGATTCAATTTATTGTAAGTACGCGTCTTCAATATGCTTTCATAATGATATTTATTTTTGTAAAAATTCAAATGTTTACAATTTCGAAGGCCCGCAAAGGCCCATTATATAAAAATGTTGAATTTGTGAAACAATATTAAGTATTGTATTACTAACTGTGCCGAGGGAGGGCCGATTTCCCAAATTTTATTTGAGAAAATTGTTATCTTTTTTTTATTGAATACGGAGTATAAAAGTTATTGTCAATTTTAAATAATAAATAATACGTTTTTTTCTTTACAAACCAAACAGGGACAAGCTAAGAGCCTCAAACTTCATTAAAACAGAACCAATCTAAAGAAACTGTAGGTATAATATGGTTGCCACTTTAACATTAATCTGGCGTTGAAAATATATTTATATATTGCTACAATATTATATGACATATTTTTCCATGTCGTGACGGAGTTAGAGCATAATTCACCAGCCTCCTTCCTGTCCGTGGATGTCGTAAAAGACGACTAAGTCATCTATCAACCAACCTGTCAGATCAGCGTGGAAAGATCAAATTCATGGTAAGAAGGCGACTCGAGCCCAGCAATGGCTATATAAGTTAGATATGTAAGTTAAGATGTTGTAGGGAGAGTGACTAGTCCCATGGGGAGGGAATACGGTGGATTATGTAGTCAAAAGTCGCCCTTATGTCGCTCCAGACGGACTGTGTTCAGACCATGGCCTACCAAAAAGGGGAACAGTTTCGATAATATGATCGGGATCAGTTACGGTTTCAAAAATACGTATTTTAATTTTGGATATCCGATATATAGGAGTCTTAAATTTCGTGTGGTGATGGAATAAGAATACAATTCACCACTACCTAATTTACCCGTGGATGTCGTAAAAGACGACTAAAGTATATAATACACATATAATATCTGTACAAGAGAAGGAAAATTTTAAATAACACCCTATATCAACTTATCTGACCAGCTTGGTAAAGTCATTTGCCCGCCTATTGTGGAGGAAGCTTCAGGCGAGCAATAGGATGCATATGAACTGTGATGATGATGATGATGATGAAATTCTTAAAGAATTATCACGAGCTAAAAAAGTGATCAAATTTTCTGTCAAGATTCAATACCGCAAACAAACTGCCGGCTAAACGGCCACTTTTTAGGGTTCTGTACCCAAAGGGTAAAAGCAGGACCATAGGGTCCAGTCCTAGTAATAGTTACTAAGACTTCGCTGTCTGTCCGTCCGTCTGTCTATCACCAAGCTGTATCTCAAGAACCTTGACAGATAGACAGTTGAAATTTTTTACAAATTATGTATTTCTGCTGCCGCTATAACAACTAATACTAAAAACAAAATAAAATAAATATTTAAGGTGGGCTCCCATACAACAAACGCAATTTTTTTTTTTGCCTTTTTTATAGATAACGGTACGGAACCCTTGGTGCAAGACTCCGACTCGCTTTTTTCTGTGTAGTTACAGTTTTAGATAAATATAGTTTACGATATTTATATCATATAAATTGCTTGGTATTTTGAGATAAAAAAAAACGTTTCGACCTAATTTATAAAATATATGAACGGTGTGAATTTTTGTTGTGTGACGTCACTTGTCTGTGATTTAGTTTATTTTAATACTAGCAATCCGCCCTCGCTTCGCTTCGGATTCAGTCGCCTTACGCGCGTAGTTCCCGTTCCCGTGGGAATACCGGGATAAAATATAGCCTATGTTACTCCCTGATATTATAGCTTTCCAATGGTGAAAGAATTTTTAAAATCGGTCCAGTACTTTTTGAGTTTATTCGTTACATACAAACTTACAAATTTTACCTCTTTATAATATTAGTATAGACTAGCAACCCGGCCTCGCTTCACTTCGGTTTCAGTCGCCTTACCCGCGTAGTTCCCGTTGCCGTGGGAATACCGGTATAATGTACCCTATGTTACTCACTGATATTATAGCTTTCCATTGATGAAAGAATTTTTGAAATCGGTTCTATGGTTTAAGCGTGAAAGCGTAATAAACAAACAAACACACTTTCGTATTTATAATATTAGTAAAGATCAATCAATGTATGATATAAATTTGACGTGTGTTGAAGGTGTAAGAATACAATTGATTAATAAAAGCATTTTCTTTCTTTCTTTCTTTCAATTGACTGCACTAATGGCGTAGTGGTTAAGATACCTATCTACAGTGCTGGTGTCTCGGGTTTGAATACCATACAGGAAACTTAGTGTGATCTACAAATTTTTGTTCTGAGTCTGGATGTAATTTATGTCATGTTTGTTTAGTCAAAAGTCCTACACAGTACAAGGATTATTTCTTAGTGCAATTGTCTTTAAAAAAATAAAATAAACAAAGTCTCTTCGTTCGTCGTTCTCTTATCCGCTGGTGACGTAAATGATGACCACAGGAGAGATATAAGGATGCAGATATCACTGCAAGAAAAGAATTACTCAAAGTACTGCCCTATTTTCCGTGTGGTGACGGAGTAAGAATACAATTCACCACCCCCTATCTTACCCGTGGGTGATCGTACGAGACGACTAAGGGATATAAAACACATATAACATCTATGCGAGAGAAGGAAAACTTGAAATAAAACCCTATATCAACACGTCTGACCAGCGTGGTATAGTAGGTCAATTATCCCTCCATTATGGAGGAGGCCCGAGCCCAACAGTGGAACGTATATGGGCTGAGATGATGATGATGATGACAGCCCTATACCAACCTATTTGTCCAGCGTGGTATTATAGCTGAAATGCCCTCCATTGTGAAAGGGATCTGAACCCAGCAATGGAGTTCACGTGAGCTGTGATGATGATGAAAGTTTATTATTTTTGTTATAAAAATATGATACTTTATTAATACTAAAGAATTTTGAAAGTTGAGGAGTAAACGCCATACTTGGATTGCCCATGTCACAAGAAAGGTTAAAAGTAATATTGTGAGGAGAGTTTTATGCCTTCGGCTAAGGAAAGACCAAAGAAAAGGTGAACCAATTGCGTGAAACATGGCGTGGATAGACAGGTAGTGACCACAGGGATGACATCTGATTATATTTGAGGGCAGTTACGAGGGGGCGTCGACTAGCGTGTTTTTCCAAGCCGGTACCCGAAAGGAGTAGTGGATTAAAAAAAAACACATTGCGTAGCCAACTCTTACTTTCCGTGGTAGTCGTAAAACCCGCTCAGAAGATAGAATATCAACACTGCCCTTTGAAACTTGTAGTAGGTACCAACTACGATCAGTAATTTGGTTACCAAACATAGCTATTATAGCATTATTCCTCTTCGTCAGTAAGCATATATAAGGTAGCAAGAGCGAAAAAAGCCATAATACACTTGGCAGATGTCTTATTAGTTTCAGTTAGTGAAATAAGTTTCCCACCAATGTACTGCTAGCCATCCCTTTGGTGAGATTTCAGTCGGATTTTACATCTTCCATGGGAAAATAAATCGTGGGGACACATTATGTTCTTGACCCGTCCTTAAAGGAATTTTGAATTATTTAAATTTGAAATAGGCTTATTTTTACGGATATTATCCCATTTAATTTTCTGACATTTCATATATTTTCCAACGTTTATAGTCGTTCCGTGACCTTCAAATACAAACGCTATAAAATTCGCGAATATAGTTTTATTTCTTACTACTCGCGTAAACATCAGAAATCATGATATTAAATATTAGTATCTTTTTGTACATTTTATTTTTGACGAACATATTTAGTTTAATAAAAAAATAAAAATGATTCAATAATGAAAAAAAAATAAAATAAAAAAACAGAATACACATAACACTGAGATCCAGTCGCCGGCTGTTTGAATACGACTGGATAACATCCCAACTGAGCTATTGTCCCTCTTGACAGTCACGACTAAATTTACATTATTTTTCTAATGACATTTTATTGATTAGCTAAAACACCGACAAGACGACATTTTCTATAAATAAAATCTATCTAGATCGATTTTTGCCCCCGAAATCTCTAGTATACTAAATTTCATGAAAATCATTGGTACCGTTTCCGAGGTAAAATTGAAGTTAATTTTTTTTTAATACCCACATTGTGCGACAGCCCTCAATGATAAAGAAACACCTTGACCTATATCCGTAGGGGCCGGGACTTGTTCGATGCGCTGAAGGTTGCCTGACAACGATCTCATGATGATCTTTTTGTATTGATATGTTAAAAAAAGACATCATTTATATTTTAAAATGCGTTGAAACAATTTACATTCAGCTCTTGTAATGTACGTCCTACTGCTGAGCCCGAGCCTACTGCAAAATGGAAGAGAAATTGACCTATTATACCAGGCTGGTCAGTCTGACCATCCTGGTATAATAGGTCAATTTCTCTCTAGTATAAAATTATATTTCACTATATTTTAAAGAAAAAAGATTATATTTCAAGTTTTCTTTTTACAGAGACTTTATACGGATAACGTCTTTATTATTTTAAGCTAGTATCCTATAAGCTTCTTCTAACCCATTATCCATATGGTGATGAAGTAAGAATACAATTCACCACTCCCTTTTCTTACCCGTGAATATTGTAAAAGAAGACTAAGGGATATAAAAACCATATAACGTCTATGCAAGAGAAGGCAAACTCGAAATAAAACCCTATACCAACCCATCTGACTAGCATAGTATAGTAGGTCATCATAGAGGAGACTCGAGCTCAGCAGTGGGACATATATGAGCCAAAATGATGATTGATGATCCTATATTTGTCCTGCGCTGATATCTAACTTAAATCAAACTTTCTGGGCGGTTGATATACACCACAACACTATAAAATAAACGGTCACAAATTACACTCGGGCATAGAAAAGAAATCGTGCACAGCACAAAAATTTCTCCATGGTGATCAAACCATCTTTGCAGTACCTAATACATCCTTACTAATATTATAAATGCGAAAGTAACTCTGTCTGTCTGTCTGTCTGTCTGTCTGTCTGTCTGTCTGTCTGCTACGCTTTCACATCTAAACCACTGAACCGATTTTGATGAAATTTGGTACAGAGATGGACTAAAGCTTGAGAAAGGACATAGGCTACTTTTTATCGCGAAAAAATGGGTATAAGGGGTTGAAATAGGGGATGACATTTTGTATGGAAATTCGTCATTTTCGACGATAGAACCATGAATCTTTGTATTAAGGCACTTTATAATAAATAAATAAATATTCGTTCTAGCATTTTGGAAATTTCATTTATATGGGGATGAAATTCAACCCCTAAAAGACAAAAAAGCATACAGCCGAAACCACTGGGCCTAGAAACGTAATTTTTTTACACCGTAGTATTTCTTGGGGTACACGAGCTCTAGCAAAGAAATCGCGAAAAAATGGGTATAAGGGGTTGAAATAGGGGATGACATTTTGTATGAAAATTCGTCATTTTCGATGATAAAACCATGAATCTTTGTATTAAGGCACTTTATCCTTACTAATATTATAAATGCGAAAGTAACTCTGTCTGTCTGTCTGTCTGTCTGTCTGTCTGCTACGCTTTCACATCTAAACCACTGAACCGATTTTGATGAAATTTGGTATAGAGATGGACTAAAGCTTGAGAAAGGACATAGGCTACTTTTTATCGCGAAAAAATGGGTATAAGGGGTTGAAATAGGGGATGACATTTTGTATGGAAATTCGTCATTTTCGACGATAGAACCATGAATCTTTGTATTAAGGCACTTTATAATAAATAAATAAATATTCGTTCTAGCATTTTGGAAATTTCATTTATATGGGGATGAAATTCAACCCCTAAAAGACAAAAAAGCATACAGCCGAAACCACTGGGCCTAGAAACGTAATTTTTTTACACCGTAGTATTTCTTGGGGTACACGAGCTCTAGCAAAGAAATCGCGAAAAAATGGGTATAAGGGGTTGAAATAGGGGATGACATTTTGTATGAAAATTCGTCATTTTCGATGATAAAACCATGAATCTTTGTATTAAGGCACTTTATAATAAATAAATTAATATTCGTTCTAGCGTTTTGGAAATTTCATTTATATGGGGATGAAATTCAACCCCTAAAAGACAAAAAAGCATACAGCCGAAACTACTGGGCCTAGAAACGAAATTTTTTTTACACCGTATTATTTCTTGGGGTACACGAACTCTAGCAAAGAAATCGCGAAAAAATGGTTATAAGGGGTTGAAATAGGGGCTGACCTTTTGTATGGAAATTCGTCATTTTCGATCATAAAACCATGAATCTTTGTATTGAGGCAGTTTATAATAAATAAATTAATATTCGTTCTAGCGTTTTGGAAATTTCATTTATATGGGGATGAAATTCAACCCCTAAAAGACAAAAAGGCATAAATCTGAAACCACTGGGCCTAGAACCGTAATTTTTTTACACCGTAGTATTTCTTGGGGTTCACGAGCAATAGTAAAGAAATCGCGAAAAAATAGTTATAAGGGGTTGAAATAGGGGCTGCCATTTTGTATGGAAATTCGACATTTTCGATGATAAAACCATGAATCTTTGTATTGAGGCAGTTTATAATAAATAAATTAATATTCGTTCTAGCGTTTTGGAAATTTCATTTATATGGGGATGAAATTCAACCCCTAAAAGACAAAAAGGCATAAATCTGAAACCACTGGGCCTAGAACCGTAATTTTTTTACACCGTAGTATTTCTTGGGGTTCACGAGCAATAGTAAAGAAATCGCGAAAAAATAGTTATAAGGGGTTGAAATAGGGGCTGCCATTTTGTATGGAAATTCGACATTTTCGATGATAAAACCATGAATCTTTGTATTCAGGTATTTGATAATAAATAAATAAGTATTCGTTCTAGCATTTTGAAAATTTTACTTACATGGGGATGAAATTCAACCCCTACTATCATAACGTTTAGGAGCGTCTAGTGTAAAATTACTAATTGCATCATTTTCTACAAACAATAAAATAAAAAATATGTTATGATAAAACAAAAAGTATACAGCGGCAACCACTGGGCCTAGAAACGGATTTTTTTTTACTCCGGCGTATTTTTGGGGTACACGAGCACTAGCAAAGTATTTTTGGCAAATCACCCCCATAAGGGAATGAAAAGCGTATAGCCGAAACTATTGGGGCTAGGAACGTGAAACTGTGTATTTCTGTATATTGTTCGATTCTCTTTCTTTTGTTGTAAATGAGTTCTAAGAAATTAGTTTTTGAAATTCATTCTCTAAGAGGGTGAAAAATGTATAGCCGAAATCATTAGGCCTAGAAATATGAAATTTTGTACAAAGTTGTCTCTCTTGGAGAAAGTGCTCACTCACTAAAAAAGAGTTTTTTGCAATTTTACCCCTAAGGAGGTGAAAAGCATATAACCGATATCACTGAGCCTAGGAACGATCATTTTAGTATACGGTCAGCTTTCTTGGGTTACCCCATTATTTTTTCTTAATGCTCGCTTATCAAGATAGCTTTGGATCGACGCAATATGTAGGCACTGCTCTGCCATCATAGATATTGCAAAGGTTCTTCTAGCAACATTTTATGACCAGCTGCCTGCCAAACGACATTGCTGGCTAGATGGCATCACCAATTGGTCCAGGTCAAATCTTTGTCTTAGTAGTATTTTGCGACACTCACAAACAATGAAAGCGTTATAATATTCCTAGCCGCTACCAGACAGTAAGTTAAAATCAAGATATTAATCCAATTTTCTATGTCTAGAAATAAACAAATTTGAAGCGTCTATTTGTCTGTCAAAATAATAGGATTTATTTATGGTAACACAATTATTTGCACGATACCTATGTCTAAAAAACTGGCCAAGTGCGAGTCGGGGTCGCGCACGAAGGGTTCCGTACCATTATCTATAAAAAGGGGGAAAATTGCGTTTGTTGTATAGGAGCCACCTTAAATATTTATTTTATTTTGTTTTTTATATTTATTGATATAGCGGCAACAAAAATGCATAATTTGTAAAAAATTCAACTGTCTAGCTATCGCGGTCCTTGAGATATGGCTTGGTGACAGACAGACGGACGGACAATTTTTTTTGACTTAAATTCGTTACGGGGTAACCTTCAAAACGGCTGGACCCATACTGATAATACTTTACTAACAGGTCTACCAAGCCTTACATAAGGAATAACTTAGGCTATATTTTATCCAAGGCTATATTTTATCCCGGTGTGGCTGGAACAACTGTGAGAATTTAGTCGATTTTAAAATTATTTCACTAACGCAAAGCTATTTTTGAGCGAGTAACATATTTAGGCTATTTTTTTATCCCGATATTCCTACGGGACCGGGCACAATGCCGGTGAAATTGCGGGAACTAAATGGATATGAAAATTAATTTACGAATGAAAATCTACATTATCAGTGAATAACAAATAAAGGCTATTTTCATCCTGGTGTTTGCCCGGGAACGAGAACTCCGCGAGTGAAACCGATGGATGTTGACTAATTTTTAAATTCTTTCACCAATAGGAAGCTACGTTATCAGCGAGTAAGATAAGCAATTTTTATGTCGGATATTTGTATGGGATTTGATAATTATTATTTTTATTTTCACCCATATAAACTTATAATATCAGCGAGTAACATAGGCAATTTTTATCTCGGCGTTTGCATGGAAATGGGGTCTACGTGGGTGAAACTGCGGGAGTTTGATCGATATTATTTTTTTCCCCAATGGAAACCTATCATGGATAATGTATTATCAGCGACTAAGGATGGCCATATTTCTCATCGTCTTTCCACTTGAATTTAAACTACAAGGGTGGAAGTAATATTCAAATATAAAATTTTGTGAAGATATTTGTACGTTTGTTACTCAATCACGCGTAAACTGTTGACCGGATTTGGACGAAAATTGACACAGAGTATTTCTTAAATTAAGAATTATGAAAACCAACTTTTACGCGGGCGAAGCCGCGGGCAAAAGCTAGTTATAGATAAATAACAATACGTTTTTCTTTTTTTGGGGTGGGTTGCGGTTGACGCGCTCCTCGCACCACTCCGTCCGGGGCGACAGAGAGGCGAAAGCACGCAACTCCCGCAACCCACCCACGATGCACGTCGCCTTCGTCGTTGGGCCGATCACCGGAGCAGGGTTACTTGTCATCAGTGGTCAATAACAATACTTTAAGACAATAATTCGGCATAAATCATATAAAAATACGTTTGGTATACTATACCAATAGATGGCTGTTCCCCCTAATTGTAAAGAAGGCCTCTACCTAATAGTTAAAATTGTATGAACCGAGGAAGACAAAGATTTTAAAATACATTTCCAAGACAGTAAAGCGTTCCACCATTTGTAATAAAATTCGAATAAACGAAAAGCCAAACTCTCTCGATTCGTAAATCCTATTTTCCACATTCCCTTTCGCTTCTAATGGAATCTCTACGGCATTTATGCGGCAGGTTTACTTGATAAGGCAATCTCAAGATTTTTATTTAGGTTATATTAAAAATATGAACGTGGTCTTGCGATTCTCTTTAGATTACACGAAGAAATTTGCCGTGAAAAGGATATTTCTGCCTTTGACAGCGATTCAACGACTACCCGAGCAAAAAAATAGCGAATAATTATATAGGAAGAATTTTTTTAAGCGAAGGCTTCTAAAGGCGGGTTTAGACGGGGAGAAAATTCGTATTTCTCGATATTTCTCTGCGTGATAAAATCCGGAACACAGAAATCCGTAGAAGAACGGGTGTAACCGACATAGCCCGCAAAGTTAGCGCATTGAAATGGCAATGGTCAGGCCACATCGCTCGTCGAACCGACAATCGTTGGGAAGAAAGGTTCTTGAGTGCCCACCACGAATCGGACGACGCAGCGTAGGACGACACCCTACCTGGTGAACTGACGATATTCTCAAAGTCGGGAACCATTGGATGCAAGTGGCGCAGGACCGTTCCGAGTGGCATTCTCGTGGGAAGGCCTATGTCCAGCAGTGGAAGTCTGTAGGCTGATGGATGGATGATGGATGAAATTCGTATTAGGTTAGAAATAGTCACGTGATATATTAACGCTAACACTATATGTGTAGCTATGTCAATGTCACTATATCCGTGCTGATAGATGTTAAAACCAGATAAATGTAAAAAAATAATTTACAAATGTTAATTTCGGACAACTAATTCGAATATTTTGGAATTAAAACGATTAATATGAATATTCAAAAACTGTCTGTACAATGTTTAATAGTGGCAGGATCACACTGTAGACAGTTGTCTGTCTACAGCCGTGGGCGGGTCCGTCCAGGGTAGTACCACACTCTCTTAAATATCGACGTCCGAACTGTAGCAATTTGTTACTGCGCTTCGTTCGGTGAGCGAGAGCTGGAAGCCCTTCTGAGGGTGTTTGCTTGTGGCGAGTTTCAGTGATACCTTTAGTATCACTAAATCTCATTGCACGCATTCATACTGCCTTTACTGTCATCACGGTAGGCAACAGCCTTACAAAGGTCGATGAGCGGCAGCAACACTTACCATCAGGTGTATTATTTGCTCATTTGCCACCGTTTGCAAAAAAAAAACATAGTTTAATTGTTCACTTCGGTCCGCTGTCCTCATGACTGCTTTGTGTTATTTTATAAATATAAATATGTAACAAGTTTTCAAGTTCCATTGAATTTTAAGACAGTTGATCGTTTTTGGTGGCGATATTTGGTGACGGTTGTGAACCTCAAATTTATTGCAAGAGTAAATAGTGAATGAGATAATCCTAACTAGTATACTTTCAGGATGACAATCACAGTTCACGATAAAGAATTTAATTCACCAATCCCTCTCTTACCCATGGGTATTATAAAAGACGACCAAGGTGTATAATAGTCAACAGCTATGCTAGAAAAGGAAACTTCAACATTATACCGTATCTCAACGCGTCTGACTAGCGGCATCAGTAGGTAAATTTCCCTCCCATTATAGAGGAGGCCCAACCTGACTTAGTGGGTTTAGAAAATGATGAAGATATAAATTTCCCAAAAGTAGAGAATTCGTAAAACGTGAATTGTATTCTTACCCTGTCACCACACGGAAAATTATTACTGAATTAATTTAATTTAAAATGTCTATTATTAGATAGATTTAAATTAGAATGTTTAAATTGACAATATGTGACTTTGCTCGGTTTATAAATAATAAGTAATTTTTAATTTTAATTCACTACAAATTTCCTGGCGATCTCTCAGCAATTTTTACGAATTCCGTGAAAGATAATCGTTCATCATATTATTTTAATTAATCAGAACATGAGAAATATGAAATACTGAATTTCTACAGAATCAATACTACACGAGACTAAGTGCATGCATTTTAATTATAACTTTGTGTTTTTTAAATGAAACTGTATTTCTAACAACACACGTCCGTATGACGTCACTATCGCCGCAAATAAAAAAGGCAGTTTACGAATACCGAGTACAAGTTGATTGCAACTTGTTGATAGCTGTTTGTTGAAATACGTAGAGAATACCCAATTAAAAACACAAAACAGGATTTTACGCGTAGGTATTTTGAAAGGTAACTAAACTATAATAGTTAGTCAGTCATCATGCTTGGCCAGTCAGTTCATCATCATGCTCATTTCTTATTAAATAAAAAAAAATATCTATAAAAAAATATAATATATGTAATATATATTTTAAATGAATCTCGAAATGAAACCAACCAACATGTCTAACCATCGTAGCGTTATAGCGTGGCGTTATATTCCGTTATATAGCGTGACGTTGTAACGCCACGAGCTGTTTACACCACGCTAACGATCAGGTTCACCCTCGCCTAGAGTTATTTGACATCAAAAACCTATACACTCATTATTCTCTTTACATATATTTTTTTCATTGCGAACAACTGGTAAACGAGCAAACAGTACACCTGATGGTAAGTGATTCTGCCGCTCATGAACCTTTGCTAGGCCGCTGCCTACCGCGAAAAAAGTAAAGGGAGTGTAAATGCGTGCAATGAGGTACGATGATACTAAAGGCATCCCAAAAACCCACCACACACAAACACCATCAGAAAGTTGGGCTTCCATTTCTCTCGCTCACCGAACGAAGCGCAGTAACAAATTGCTACTACTCAGACGTAGACTTTCTGCCAGAGTGTAGTTCTATGCAGGTGACGTGACCGGGGAATTAGTCCGTCACCCGTCGAGAGGCCGACCGCGTGAGGAAAGACCGACGTCCTCCCAGAAAGGGGCGGACGGAGTGGTGCGAGGAGTGCGCTGACCGCAGTTCATCCCAAAAAAAAAAGTGTGTAGTTCTATTCCGGACGGACCGGCCCGCGGCTGTAGACAAACAATTGTCAACAGTGTGATCCTACCACTATCCAGAAACTTACAAAACATTCAGACATAATGTGACTTAAAAGCACACGCACACATACTTATTAAGCTCAGGAAAGTATCACATATGAAGCTTAAGTTATATCATAAATGACGTCACTAACATATCGCCCTAATTGCGACGGTCTCGTAGGTGAAAATTTGATTACACTACAGCCCCTTTGACTAATGAAATCACTTAGTTGCCTTTATGATGCCCACTGAGTAATTCAGAGAAGTCTATTAATAGTTACTACGGTATGGATGATGGCTGTTCTAGTAGTTAGCTAGTGATTGGACGCCGTTTGAGAGATATGATCCAACCATAATGTTTTGCATTATATTTAACAACCAGCAATCCGCCCTCGTTTCGCTTCGGTTTCAGTGACCTTGCCTCCGCTTTTTAAGTCTCCAATATATTCTAAAATATTATGATACGCGACTGCAGCCCACGAGAACCTGGATTCGATTACCGGAACGGGCAAAATTTTATAGTGGTTTATGGAGAGATAAAATAGCCTAAACTAGTAGTAACATATTATTAAAATCGGTCCAGCCGTTTGGAAGATTACCCGGATCAAACAGACAGACAGACAAGTAGATAGAGTAACAGACAGACAAAGATTCTTCAAGTGGTTATTAGGCATTAGTAGCGAGGAAACTGTGTGAGTTTGAAAAAAAACGTATTATTTTGACATTAAAAAAAGGCACTTGAATTTTATTTATTTGTAATAGATTACTGTTTGGTTCAAAGAGCATCATGCTAAATCTGTATACAATGAAAAAAAACAAATCTTAAATTTCTCGTCGAACTTTTTCAGTGGAGGTTACATTCGGATTCGGTGGCAATTCATTAGATCAATTTAAGATGGAATGTTAGAATTAACGACTAGTGTCTCCTTGGGATTTATACATAATAGATGTATTCATCCATGTGGTGACGAAATAAGAATAGTATTCACCACTGCCTATCTTGCTCATGTATGTAGTAATAGACGACTAAGGGATATAATATGCTTATAACATCTATGTGAGGGAAGGGAAACCGGAAACAAAACCCTATACCAACACGTTTCACCAGCGTGGTATAGTAGGTCGGGTTCCCACCCATAATGAAGGAAGCCCAACCTCAACAACGGGACGTACTCGTATATGGGTTGGCATGATGATGATGAGATGAATTTGTCCATGTTATGAAGGAATAAGAATACTGTTCAGCACCTATCTTTCTTTTCTTGCTATTGTGGAGGAGACTCGAGTTCAGTGGACTTATATGAGCCAAGATGATGATGAAATAAATTTGACTTTGGGTGATCGTAGATATAAGCGCGCGTCCGTCCTTTTTTTTAAGTGGTAGGCCATGATCAGCGCACCCGTCGCCCGGCTCCGTCCGGGACGACGGAGGAGCGGCGCGCACTCCATGAGTCATGGGCCATCACCCACCCGTGGCACGTCGCCGTCGTCGTTGGGCGACCACCGGTGCAGAGCAACTTGTCTTCAGTGGTCAGCCCGACGGAATACTCTGGTCACGGGGTACCCTTTCCTCTTGATGTTCCCCCTCGGGGACGTCGATCGCCGTAGCGCGGTGATACGTCCATCCTGAGTATGCCTTGTTTAAGCGAAACATGCGTTGAATAAATATTCGAAGTTCAGCTGCAAATTGAAAGTTTAAGTTCTTGGGGCTACTTATCATGTATCATTTATCATGGAAGTAAGAAGACTTCTTTATCTCCTAATTCACCTCGAACCCTTTTTTTGTGGGGATTGGTTACGGCCGGCGCACTCCTCGCACCACTCCCTCCGTCCGGGGTGACAGAGGGGCGTAAGCACGTACACCCGTAACCCGTTGTCGTGACACGTCGCCCTCATCGTTGGGCCAACCACCGGTGCGAAGTTCCTTGACTTCAGTGGTCAACCCGACTGAATACCCCGAGAGAGTACCTTCTCCCATTGACGGGACGGGACGCCGATCGCCGTTGTGAGGCTGATCTCTCCGCGGGTGCCGGACTAAATCTCCGGTCCGTTCACCCGCAGCCTCTGCTAGGGCGGCATCAGGCGCAGGTACTCGCGCCTGCGCCGCCCCAGTCGCCGGCGGAGGACCGTATCCGCGTGGAGTCGTTCCTCCCGCACACGGTTCCTCGTCGAAGGCGGCAACGGTGTCCCAGTTCCTGACGCTGGCGACCATCTCCCTAGCGATGGTCGGCAGCGTCAGGTCAGCACCGATAATTGCGATGAGTAATTTATACAGTGATAGAATAGATTGCCATTTCAACGAGCTAATATTGTGGATTATGTCAGTTATACCTGTTCTTCTACGCCGTTCCGTATTACAGATTTCATCACGTAGAGAAATACCGAGAATAGCCCTCATAGCCTTTTTTTCTATATAAAGTTGTAATTTTTACAATTTCTAATTACGGCATGTTATTACTATCCTAAAAAAACTAACCTTTCTTACCCTGTAGCTTTAATGAATTTGTTAAACAAGGTCTGAAGGCCACCTTCAATATTAAATTAATCTAAATATCAACAGCAAAGGGTTTCGTATTGAAATACAGCCATTATCGCCCGTGTAGATGATCCCTACGGGTAGGTAAAACCCAAATACTTCGGCAAAAGGGTTCAAGTTACCGGATTATTTGCATTTCTGTAGATATTTCCGTGGCTATTGTGGAATCTTATCGAAATGTTCACTAGATTTTTTTGTGGAAAACCATGTTTTATGAAATATCTACTCCTTTTGTATTCGAGGATTCTTATTCTTCGACTTTTGACGGCATCTATCTTGTATTCCTTTTTGGTATTTCTTATATTTATTTCTAAAATATCGAATATGCTTGAGTAGAATATTAATGATACCTATGCATTTGAATAATAAAATAGTTTTCATGAATTTTTTTTCATGAATGAATAAATTTATTCTTTATTTTTGGCACTATTTTATATTTAGGACTGTTGTCAGAAGAGAGAACTTAAAACTAATAACCTAGAGTTGTTATTTTTGGACTTTCAAATTAATTGTTTGATCTTAAATTAAAACTTGTAAAATAATACTTTTTATCTACACTGTGTGATGACGGACTAATAATACAATTCACCAAGGGATCTTGCTCGTGGATGTCGTAAAATACGCAATATCTATGCAAGAGAAGGAAAACTCGAGATTTAATGGTGTTAAAAAAAAAAATATAAATAGTGTTAGCGTTAACATGTCATTATAATTCATAAAATATAGGACGATCTCTGTGACAGTTGTCCCTAGTGCTGTCACGCTTACGATAATGTCCGTAGTTTTTTTTATCGATAAAACTCTCTATTTTTATAATTGCGATTTTCTATTATAATTAAAATACAATCAATGAAAATCTTTTTGAATTTATTTCAAACAAAAACTTTTTTCGACTGTTTTAATTATTCAAAAAGAGTACAATCAAGCTCTAGATCACTATTATCATCATCACTGCAGCGTTCCTACTAGAACATTTATAATATTTTGTCAAATAGGGACAGTCGTTAAATCAATCGATCAATTACGACTGTTTTATAAATAAATTTGTCTAGTTTATTGACAATAATGCGTACATAATATTATCATTTACTCTGAGACGTAAAGTATATTTTTAATGTTTAATTAATTCAATTTATGTATTTTATAATGTAACTGTCTGTTTTAATTGCAAACAATATGTTGAAAGTTTTATATAGGTACTGAATTGAGTTTATTTCTTTTATGAATAATTTAATAAAGATCAGTTATCGATTTACGTATATCGACTGTCCCATCTCTTTTTTATTTTCAGTCCAGTATTACCTTGTACGTGCGTAAGCGTCATTTATGTATAAAATGTTATAAAACCTTTACTAGGTATTTCAGTACTTACGAGGTCCATTTTAGGCATGAATATTAATATTTTTATATTTATAATAAATTGCAATTCAGTTGCAATAAAAATGACACGAAAAGAATGAAAATATATTTGATATAAAATGAAATTGTAAACATGTCGCACGTTCAAACTTACTTCGTTGGTTTCGTTGACATCTGTCACAGAGATAAAGCTATATTTTATGGACTATAGACTATGTCTATAACGACTTGCAGCAATTCACTACCCATTTGAACATACATACATAGGTATGTTGAGAAGGTTTTACTTAAAAAATTAAATAAAAAAAAGTGAGCCGGCGCTCAGGATGCCTGGCAGTGAAATATCGAAATTATTTTGTACAAGTATATATACATAAAAGAATAGATTACGACAGGATCTAATATGGCATAAAGTATTGATAAAATATCACGATTTTGCCCGAAAATTATGATTTTTATTTAACATTTATTTTCAGTAGTATTCACTATAGGTAATAATTTCACTAGATGGCGTTGTACAAAATTTCAAAACAGGTTATAGTTTCCTTACACAAATGTGTACATATTTCTTTTTGTTTTCTTTTTTTTTTATATGATATATCCAAGCGTGGCGTTAACGCCACGTCAATGATCAGATTCACCAATCACCCCCCGCCTATAATGATTCACATCGTAAACTAAATGTAATTACAATATATTATAATAAAAGTCGTTTACTTGATGATGAGCGTTCCAACGAAGAAAACATTACGTGTATAATGTTTAGATATTGGTCATTTACCTTCCAGCCCTCCCAGCGCTTAAACTGCTTTATTTATTTATGAAAATCGTTTTAGGTTTGAGGAAAGATATCTTGCATGCTGTACATATTGAAGAACGAACGCGTGAATGACTGTATTTTATGTATACGATTTACGTAAACGGATATTTCTATTTTTGTATCGAATTTGATCGACCAAAAAAGAAGGTTACTGACTATTTGAAATAGTTTTTATCGTATATAACTTCATCATCATCATCCCGTTCTTATCCCATTTAATGTTCAAATTCAAATCATTTATTATATATAAACACCGCGGGGGCACTTACATATTGTCATATTTTTTTTACATTTTAACTTAAATTACTACCAGATCGGAACGCGACCGCACTGAGAAGATTCGGCAAGAAACTCAGTGGGATTGTCTTTTTTTAATTCATTTACTAGTTTTTTTTTAAATAAAATTACCTATATACAATATGCCCATTACCAGCTCCAGTGTGATGCCTTTCGAACCATGATATAGTCTATACCAATAAATAAAATTGGAGTGTCTGTTTGTAATGTCAAAATAATAGGCTTTTTTCATGCTCACACGGTTATTTGCACGACACTTATGCCTAAAATACAGATTAAAAATGTTTTGTCTGTCTGTCTGTCTGTCCGGGTAATCTTCAAAACGGCTGGACCGATTTCAAAAATTCTTTCACCAATGGAAAAATATAATATCAGGGAGTAAACTAGGCTATATTTTATCACGGTATTCTCATGGGAACGGGAACTACGCGGATAAAACGACTAAAACCGAAGCGAAGCGAGGGCGGGTTGCTAGTTGTTAAATATAATGAAAAATTACCATGGCTGGACCAGATCCCGCAAGCGGCACCCGATCACGAGTTAGCCACTAGAGCAGCCATCACTCCCCTCAACCACAATGGAGGGAAGGGAGTGACCCGCTCATCGTAACTACCATAAGCAGACCCTTCAGTGAGCATGACCAACACCATTTGCCAGAAACATAAAACATAGAAGAAATAACAAATTCGTTTGGCAATTAGTCCGGTTAATCGAGTTTCTACTGTAGTTTTATTAAAAGTCGCCAGCTTGACGTCAATTCTACTTGGGAATGTAATTGTTGGCCAATAGTGAAACATATCATCTCAGTCCATATACATCCCACTGTTGGGCTCGGGCGTCCTCCACAATGGGAGAGAAACTGATCTACTATACCACGCTGGTCAGTCGTGTTGGAATAAGATTTGGTTTCCAGTTTTCCTTCTTTTGCATACATGTTGTATGTATATTATAGTCCCTTAGTCGTCTTTTACAACACCCTCGGGCAAGAGAGGGGTGGTGAATTGTATTCTTACTCCGTCACCACACGGAAAATACGAGCTGTAATAATGATGATGATGATGTATGCATATTATAATCCCTTAGTCTTAGAATAATAACGTATAGAAGGGTAGTGTCCATACGTAAGCCATCAAAAATATGAAGCAAACAATACTACAAGCGCGCGGGCGATTACACACGTACACCACTAAACAAATTATGAAATCAAATTTTGTTTTTATTAACATAAATCATCGGGATAGTTTTAAAAGTAATCTTAATATACTTTTTATATTTTTCAAATGTGTTGTGACACCATTTGAATGCACAAACCGTCATAATTACCTATTTATTTTTTAACAGTTGCGTACGTACGTGCAGTACAGTGACCTTGTACATTACGGAACGGTTCCGGCATAAGCTCCATTAGGCTTCAATTGTAATGCTTCATTTTTGTCTGCGAGCTTACCTTCTATACGCTATTACTCTTAGCCCTTAGTCTTCTTTTACAACATCCACGAGCATAACAAAAGATAGAAGAAGAGACTTGTATTCTCACTTCATACCATACAGAAAGAGATAATTTATTTTCAAAAATAGATTCCAATAAAATTTGTCCAATTATTCCATTGTGCTTTTAAATAATAAAATTCTCTACAGTAAATTTTGTTGGATTCACATAATTTATTATAAAAATCCATTTTAATATCTTCATGTCTGTTTCATAAGTATAACCATTACTCAAACAATGTTTTGTCTAAATGGCCCAAAAACTTTTGTTGAAATTGTTCGAAGCGATTACATCCACTCATGTTTGGGGGGAGATATCAACGTAACTGCTTATTTATTGAGGCATCAAGTTTCCAAGGGATCTCATAAATTCTAAGTTATGTAAATATCCTTTTATGCAAACAGAAAGTGATGCACTTATTGAAATATCAACGTCCACCTGGGGGCTTCGTTTTAATACTCTTAAAACTATATGGCCACATATTTGGGATGTATTTGTTACGCTGCACCTGTCTGGGTTTATAGAGTTTTCATAGGGAAGGCACACCTTAAATTATTACAAAGCCAACGATTGGCTTTAATATTCTTACGTAGAGCCTACAGAATAGTTAGTACCGAAGCCTTGCCGGTGTCTCACGGGTGTGCTTCCGGTTGACTTAGCGGTGCAGAGACGGGCTTCAATGTATTACACCACCAGAGAAACTATGAGCACAGATTTCCTTCTACCGCGCTACCGTAATAAAATACCTAGATTGTTTGCGCCGCAATGCGTTATTATCCTCACTATTATGTCAATGTTCCACGTTTGACCACCAGTATGAACAATCAGCACACCACATTCTCAGGAGTGCGATCTGTGGCGAAACGAATACGACCATATGTTTAACAATTTGCAAGTGATCTCTGGAGTATTATATGGACTTGTAGACTCTGGAGGAGTCTAATTGCCTTGTTCTTGGAATATATTAAAACCAATTAATAAAATTCCAGGCGAGTCGTCGGCAACGGTTTTCTATGAGACTCATAATATCCAGTTATTTTTTGTTGCAAACGGTGACAAACGAGCAAACATTACACCTTATGGTAAGTGTCACTGCCTCTCATGGACCTTGCAAAGCCTACCGCGAAGAAAGTGAAGGGAGGGCGAATGAGTGCAATGAGGTTCGGTGAAACTAAAGGCCTCACCAAAACACACCACACGCAAATATTATCAAAACCCGTCCAACCGTTTTGAATATTACTCAAAACAAATACATAGAGAGACAAAACAATGTTTAAACCTGTTTTTAGGCACAGGCATCGTGTAAATAACCGTATCAGCATGAAAAGAGCCCATTATTTTGACATTACAAACAAACAATTTCAATAAAGCTACTTTACGGATTTTATTAAACAGTAGTCTCGACTTCGCGCAAGGATAATTTTCAAGGTTACGAAATTCCAATCCCGATCAATCGGAATTGTAGAGTAGGCTCAGGGGCTCAACTCTTGTTTTCTTCGAGATAATCTCTGATTAGAGTTTTCCGTTCGGACTCCTATTTCTATTGTGAAACTAAAAGATCGAAATGACTTTCTCGAATTCTGTACTCTGACCGTAGAACTTTTCAGTCATGGGATCATGTAATCGAGATAAATATTAGAATGCGAACTTTTAACAATCTTAAATCATAATTTACGAAGGCCGATCCACTTTTACTTCGGAATAATTTCTTATTAAAGTTTTCGGTCTGAACTCATCATTCAATTTAAATTTTATGTGAAATCAATTTGAATTGGCTTATTAAAAATTATAAACAAATAAAAATCTAATCTAATTTTTTTATCATCTCAACTCATATACGTTATTGTTGTATCCGGGCATCTCCATTGGGATAACAGAATCGACCTACTATACTAGACGTGTGGTGACGGAGTAAGAATACAATTCACCACTCCCATCTTGCCCGTGGATGTCGTAAAATACGACTACAGGCTATAATTCGCATATAACAGTTACGCAAACGAAGTTAAACTTGAAATAAAACCCTATATCAAACTGTCTGACCAGCCTAGTATAGTAAGGTCAATTTTCCTTCTATTGTAGACTAGACTCAAGCCCAACAGTGGGATGTATATGAGCTGAAATGTTGTCTAAAATATATTTGAAATAAAACTGTTTTTACGGACATTATTTTTGCGACGCTTTGAAACTTTGGTCCTCCCTTGATCAGGAATGCTTCATGGTCACGAGAGGACCTCGATAGTCTTCCCGTGACCATGAAAAAGTTCGTGGATAAGGTTCTCCCGCGACCATAAACGAATTAAAAATCCTATGCAAACGCGATAAAATCTTTAAAAACTAGTTAGACATTCAATAAGTACTGTATATTTCTAAGCACTATATAAATGTTGATACTACCAATACATTTTACATTCACATAAATTACTCTCTTGTTGAATTTGATTATTTTCACTTGTAATTCCACAGTTTAAAAAAGTTATTATTAAAAAAGAGCATTCGGACAATTCATTGCATGTTACAACACACACAAACAAACATTTTAAAGTATTTCTCTTCGTTTCTGAATCAAATGATTATACAAACATTCTTTACACAGCATCCGGACATCTGTTCTTACTGTGTTCTCGTTTTGTGGTTATTTTTATTTGATACTTCAATGTTTTCTTTTTGATACGAGTTCTTTTACACTTCGCTAGCAAATGAATTCGTTGGGATAGGTTACCTATCCTAACGAATTAAATGGCCATTATTTATTTATTATTTTTTTTTATTGCCAACGTTAGCAAACGAGCAAGCAACACACCTAATGGTAAGTAATCCTGCCGCACATGGACCTTTGCAATACCAGGGCCACAGCCGGGCCGTTACCTACCGTGAAGAAAATACTCTTATTAAACCTCGTTTAAAGAAGAACATGTCATAGCGCTCGGGAAATACAGCAGCAGGTACAAGTTCATTCCAGAGTTTGCACGTACGTGGGAGAAATGATCGCTGGCAACGTACAGTTGAAGACCATAACGTTTCCAGGTGAAATGGATGAACTCGATTAATCCATTAATCCTTAATGATAATATTTCCTTGATAATATTTTCGGTTTTTAACCTCCGACGCAAAAAGAGGAGTGCTATAAGTTTAACGTCGATATCTGTCTGTCTGTATACGTGTGTGTCTGTCTGTGGCATCGTAGCTCACAGACGGATGGACTGATTTCAATGCGTTTTTTCATTTGAAAGCCAGCCATTACCTTTCTTCGCTATGTTTGGTTACTATTGGAGCAGCCTGTATGAGTATCAGCTCTTTTCCAAAATATTGTAATGGCAAATGATTACGCGATTAAATGCTTCACGAGTGCCAGCATAAACGTTAAATGAAAATTTATTAATAATTCCTGTTGAAAAGAACGTGATACTTTTTTTATAATTTTAGATTTTATTATTTTATAATTATTTGTTTATTCGCCATTTTCAAATTTACTTATCCATGTGATGATGGAGTAAGAACAAAATTCACCACCCTCTCTCTTGCAAAAGCGACTAAAGGATAATAATGCACATTTATGCAAGAGAAAGAAAACTCGAAATAAAACCCTACACCAACACGTCTGAGCACCAACACGTAGCAGGTTAATTTCAGGGAGAGTACACCGTCCTGCCAGCACTGCGATTGCGACGAGGACACGGCGACGCATACGCTCGAAGCCTGCGCCGCTTGGGCCACGCAGCGCCGTGAACTCGTCGCAATCATCGGTGCCGACCTGACGCTGCCAGCCATCGCTAGGGCGATGGTCGACAGCGTCAGGAATTGGGACGTGGTCGCAGCCTTCTGCGAGACAGTGATCTCGCAGAAGGAGGCGGCGGATCGCCTGCGCGAGGAGCGCAGCCTCGATGAGGAGATCCGCCGCCGGCGAATGGGGCGGCGTAGGCGCAACTACCTGCGCCTCATGCCGCCCTAGCCGAGGCCGCGGGTGACGTGACCGGGGATTAGTCCGTCACCCGCCGAGAGGCCAACCGCGTGAGGAAAGACCGACGTCCTCCCCGAGGGGGACGTCGGTCGATTGGAGGGTACCCCAAGTAGGGGGTATTCCGTCGGGCTGACCACTGACGACAAGTTAACTCTGCTCCGGTGGTCGGCCCAACGACGAAGGCGACGTGGTTTTCGGGTGGGTTGCGGGAGTTGCGTGCTTAAGCCCCTCTGTCGCCCTGGACGGAGTGATGCGGAGGCGCGCCGACCGCACCTCACACAAAAAAATAAAAAAAAAGCAGGTTAATTTCACTCCTATTGTAAGCAGGCTCGAACCCAGCAGTCTATGAGCTTTGCCATATGTTGATGAAGTAAAAATACAACACACCACTTTCATGCCTGAGAGTATGAAAGTATGGAGGAGATTCCCTCGTATTATGGAGGAAACTCTAGCAGCGGCAGCGGACGTATATAAGTTGACATGATAATGTCCGCCTCATCCTCTTCATCACCCTTCTATTGTTATTCTAGTTAATTTTGAAATAATTGGTATTGATACATTCGCTCAACCATTCTTGCCAATGTAATTGTTGAACAGCCTTCAGGCATCGGCCTAGGTCGATGTAATTGTGTTCCCGCCAAAACTCCAACATTTTTCTTCAATAATAAAGCTAAGCAATATGATAGGTTGCAGTTTAATCTGGATACAAATTTATATTCTGAGGCATGATGTTTCGTTCTGGTTCTGCTTTTAGTACTATAGTTTTCTTCTTCTCTTCTTAATCCATCAACGTCCGACTGTTATTTTAGCCTAAATAGCCTAATTATCCTAAATTAGCATAAATAGCCTAATTTTAGCCTAAATTAGCCTAATACAGTTACCAGGCTGATTAAACACGTTGGGATAAAGTATTATTTCAGTTTAAATGATGATATCAAATTATATTGGCGAAGAAGTTGTTCACTTCTGGGTACATCTGCTTAATCGACTTTTACGATATTTACGAGAAAGGCTGAGTTTTATATACTTATTCCTCCGGGTTTATATTTAGTACCTAAAATATTTTAAACACAAAATCTAATTTTGAGTTTCACTTTTAAAGTGTGTTCTCTGGCTCGATCCTCTTCCATAATAGGAGAGATATTGAGTAAGTGATAATTAGTATTCTCCGTCACCATAGGGACATTGTATGTATCATCATCATTATCGCAACCCACATACGTCCCACTGTTGGGCTCGGGCCTTCTCCACATTGGCAGAGAATTTGACCTACTATGCCATGCTGGTCAGACATGTTGGTTTCATTTAGAGTTTTCCTTCTCTTGCACAGATGTTATGTGCATGTAATATCCCATAGTCATATTTTACAACATCCACGGGCAAGATAGGGAGTGGTAAATTGTATTCTTACTAAGTCATCACACGGAAAATTTGTATGTATGTTACGCGATAATGCCGCCAATCATAAATCGAAAACCTTTCAGCGTTTATATTATACTAGCTGACCCAACAGACATTGTTCTGTTCAAATAAGCGCTACCTACCGGGTCCAAATTTGAATCTAAACCATTCTCGAATCTCCTTGAACACACACATTAAATTTCATCAATATCAGTCCAGCTGTTTAGAAGGAGTCCAGTGACGTACACAAGAAATATCTATATATTAATACGTGAAGCAAAAACTTTGTACCCTTTTTACGAAAATATTGATGAATAAGTATGAAATTTGGCACAGTTGAAGTATATAATGAGGAGAAGTGCATAAAACTGAAATTTCATATAATAATGGATTAGAAATACATTAAATTCATTAAAAAAGGCATTACGCACACTACAACGCTATCGCTACATACACACGCACACATGCGCGCGCTTATACACTTTTGTTTATGGTTAAAATCTCTGGTCAAACCGAATTTGAAATAATCATAATTATGATGACAATGTCTAATAGGCATTTGTATTTAGTACTTTATATATTAGTTATTAGTGAAATACGGCTTGCTCAATTTACAATTATACATAAATAAAATTAAAAGAAAATTGTGTAGCAGAAAAATTAATTAAAATGAATTATGGCCGAGTTTCGACCACACAGCGACCACTAGTATATATGAAGATATATTTACCATTTGCTTTGTAGGTAAATCAAAGTATAAATATCTATCGCTACAGGAAACCGCCAAGCTTACAATGAAAATACATTTAAAATAAGCGTCAATTTCTTTATAAAAATGGAACATATTATATACAATGTAAATTCCTCTTATTGTTATTAATATGTACCGTTGTGTCCTAGTTATCTGAACTTCAGATGTCATCTGCATTCTTATAGCTGAAGATAAGTATCATAGCGTCGGAAATACGACAATTATTCTTTTGTATTCACGTAGAGTCCTATTCTGGTTTATCAACGTTACGCGCCAAATTACTGACTGTTAGAAGCTTGATGTTTAGAATGATTAGGTTATAAGTATTTTTTTTTTTTTGCTGTTGATGGCAGCAAACAGCATACCATGTGGTAATTGATACGGCCGCTCATGGATCTTTGCTAGGCTCCTGCTTATCGTGAAAAACGTGAAAGAGGTGTGAATGCGTGCGGGTGATACTAAAAGTAAAACACGTCTCAAAGAGTTGGGTTTCTGGTTCTCGCACTTTTTGAATAAAGTGTATCAACAAGTTGCTGCTAATTAGACGTCGAATTTCTGAGAGGTGCAACAAATGGCCTGGTCCACGGTTATAGATAGAAGACTGTCGAAATTGTGCTCCTACGGCATAATTGATTTTCTTCTTTTAAGGCCTACTATTAGATCAAGGCCAAATATTAGATCTTGGCCTTCCCCACAATTAAAGGGAAACTTACTATACCATACACGTCAAAACGTTTGATATACTCATTTAACCTCGGTATTTTTTTATTAATACGCCTTTATTAGCTTCAGACGTATGTATGTTAGTATGTAACGGAATCTTTGAACATTATTTTGACGTCCTTCAAAACGTCGGATTAACTCGAAATTTGGCATACTTATTAAAGATAGATGACAATTCAATATTTTAAACAGCTTGACCCGTTATCCTTACTAAGATAATCAGGATTAGCGAAAATTCAACTAAAAAATGAAAAATAAAAAATAGTTCAAATAAACTAAAAAAATACGCTTTTAAAGAAAATCCAACTAAATAGAAAATAAATTTTTAAAAATTTGAATTAAGAATAGTGTATGTTGTCAACATGTGCATTTGTCAATATAGTCCATAAAATATAGGATGATCTCTGTGACAGTTGTCCCTAGTGCTGTCACGCTTACGATAAGGTCCGTAGTTTTTTATCGATAAAACTCTTTATTTTTACTATTGTGATTTTCTATTATAATTAAAATACAATCAATGAAAATCTTTTTGAATTTATTTCAAAAAAAATTGTATTTTGACTGTTTTAATTATTCAAAAGGTCAAGACAATCAAGGTTTAAGTCACTATTATCATCATCACTAGAGCATGCCTGCTACAACATTTATCATTTTTTGCCAAAATAGGGACAGTCGTTAAGTCAATCGATCAATTACGACTGTTTTATAAATAAATAGGTCTAGTTTATTGACAATAATGCGTACATAATACTATCATTATAATCATCATCATAATACTATCATCATAATACTATCATCATACTATTATCATAATCCGTGTGGTGACGGATTAAGAATACAATTCACCACTCCCTATCTTGCCCGTGGATGTCGTACAAGACGACTAAGGGATATAATATGCACATAAGATCTGTGCAAGAGAAGGAAAACTCGAAATGAAATCCTATACCAACATGTCTGACCAGCATGGTATAGTAGGTCAAATTCCCTCCCATTGTGGAGGAGGCCCGAGCCCAACAGTGGGACGTATGTGGGCTGCGATGATGAATACTATCATTTACTCTGAGACAAAAAGTAGTTTTTTAATGTTTAATTAATTCAATTTATGCATTTTACAATGTAACTGTTTGTTTTAATTTTAAAAAAATATGTTGAAAGCTTTATATAGGTACTGTATTGAGTTTATTTATTTTATGAATAATTTAATGAAGATCGGTTATCGATTTACGTATATCGAGTGTCCCATCTCTTTTTTATTTTCAGTTCAGTATGACCCTGTACGTGCGTAAGCGTCATTTATGTATAAAATGTTTATTAGGCATTTCAGTACTTACGAGCTACATTTTAGGCATGAATATTAATATTTATATATTTAAAATATATTGCAATTCAGTTGCAATAAAACTGGCACGAAAAGAATGAAAATATATTTAATACAAAATGAAATTGTAAACATGTCGCTCGTTCAAACTTACTTCGTTGGTTTCGTTGACACCTGTCACAGAGATCAAGCTATATTTTATGGACTATAGTTATAAATATTTTATTGACCGATATGTGTAGAAGGTATTTTGATAATATTTTGATATCTTAAAAAGCACCCCACGCTTTTTTTACAATAAAAAATATTTTTCTTATATACACTATTCTTAATTCAAATTTTTAAAAATGTATCTTCTATTTAGTTGGATTTTCTTTAAAAGCGTATTTTTATAGATTTTTTGAACTATTATTTATTGAATTGTGTTTTCTTTTTTAGAAAATATGTTTATGATGATATACGAGATATCAAAGGGTTATTTCGGAGTTTTGCATACTTATTTGCATACTTATACATATTTAAACACTAATTACATACTGGTGAATTTTTTATATAAATGAAACAGATTTTCTCTAAATGAAACGTAGCTAGATTCTTCTATTGACAAAATCTCTTCTTGTACTAAATTTCATTAAAATCGTTTTCTGAATTTTGTAAATATAAATATACAAAAAATGTAGAAGAGAATTGCCAGTATGTTGATGGAGTTAGAATACAATTCACCACTCCTTATCTTATACATGGATGCCGTAAAAGACAGCTAAGGGATTTTTATAATATCTAAGAAATAGACAAGAAATTCGAAAAATAAGAATATATATGTTTTCCTGCTTTTGCTTCGACTTCATCTGCATATTATATGCCTTAGCCATCTTTTAATAAACATCATTTTCAGGTTTTATTTTAAGTTTACTTCCCTTGCATACTAAATGCCTTAGTCGTCTTTTACGACACCCACGGGTAAGGGAGGGCGTGGTGAATTGTATTCTTACTCCACCACCGGGTGGTGGTAATTTTTTTACTCCGTCACTGCACAAACAGATAAGAAATTGTAGTAAACAACCAAATTGGATCATTATCCCCCCCTGGGCCCCACCTAACATTATAAATAACAACACAAAACATTTTAACTTTCAATTTATTTTCTACTAACTCTTGTTACTATTAAGAAACTTTGTGTTAACGATCGTTGTGCAAACCCTAACACCATACTGTTCACGGCCATTGTAAATAAATAACACCGTAATGTTTTGCTAGGACTGTCAGAGAGGTCTGCGATTGCGACGAGGACACGGCGCATCACACGCTCGAGGTGTGTGCCGCGTGGGCGGGGGACCGCCGTAAACTCGTCGCCATCATCGGTGCCGACTATCGCCAGGGAGATACTCGATAGCGTCAGGAGCTGAACTTTACTAGATAAAAAAATAGCTTTTAAATGTAATTTTATTACCTTAACTTCACCTCAACTTCACCTTTCGTGCGCTAAATACAGTAAGTATTCAATAGATAATATTGGTATAGATAACAAAGATTGCATTTTAAATTAAAGTCAGGATTGTTTGTTCAAATAAGGGCCTTTAAAAAACATCGCTGTTTCAATACATCGATGTTTTAGGGCGATGTTTTTCGTACATCGATGTTTGTGCTGAAACATCGATGTATCGATACATCGATGCTCTTGGTTTCGATATTTAAATACCTTTTTTTTTAAGGTGGACCATGGTCAGTGCACCCGCCGCCTGGATCCGTCCGGGGCGACAGAGGGGCGGCGCGCGGCCTCATGACCCATCCGTGACATACCCGGTCGCGGGGTACCCTCTCCTCTCGACGTCCCCCTTTGCGGACGTCGGTCGCCGTCACTCGGTCAGCATCTCTGTGGGTGACGGACTAAATCCCCGGTCCAGTCACCTGCGGCCTCGGCTAAGGCGGCATTAGGCCCAGATACTCGCGCCTGCACCACCCGAGTCGCCGGCGGCGGATTGCGTCGTCGTGGAGGCGTTCCTACCGCGCGCGCACCGCCGCCTCCTTCCGTGAGATGACTGCCTCGCAGAAGGCGGCGGCCGCGTCCCAGTTCCTGACGTTGCCAAGCATCTCCCTGACGCTGCCGAGCATTTCGATATTGGCATCGCTAAGCAAGTTAATTTATTAGGGCGACCTGATCACTTTGTGATCAAACCCTACCTTATGGTAAATAAAGATAAAAAAAAAATCCCTAAGCAAATATCGAAACCAAGAACATCCTAATGCAATATTCATTTACCTACTCTGTATGTTATGCTCTATAGAAGCAGAATAGAAAATTAGAACCTATTATAAAAGTTCATCATCATCATAATTTATACATCTCTTACTGCTAGACTTGACCCTCCTCCATAAGAGGAGAGAACGTGACCTACTATACTGAGCTGGTCAGACGCGTTGACATAGGGTTTTATTTTGAATTTTCATTTTTTTGCATAGGTGTTCGGCGGATCGCTTGCGCGAGGAGTGCAGCCTCGATGAGGCGATCCGCCGCCGGCGACTGGGACGGCGTAGGCGCGAATACCTGCGCCTCATGCCGCCCTAGCCGAGGCCGCGGGTGACGTGACCGGGGAATTAGTCCGTCATCCGCTGAGAGGCCAACCCTGTGAGTCGGGACGTCGGTCGATGGGAGGGTACCCCAAATAGGGGGTATTCCGTCGGGCCGACCACTGACGTCAAGTCACCCTGCTCCGGTGGTCGGCCCGACGACGAAGGCGACGTGCATCGCGGGTGGGTTGCGGGAGTGCCTGCTTAGGCCCCTCTGTCGCCTCGGACGGAGTGGTGCGAGGAGCGCGCCGACCGCAACCCTCCACAAAAAAAAAAATAGGTGATATATTAATTAATCCCTTAATCACCTTTTATTACATCCACGCGTAAGACAGAGGGTGGTGAAAAGTATTCTTATTCATAACAAGTAACCTACCCTCGCTTCGCTTCGGTTTCTGTCGCCTTACTCGCATAGTTTCCGTTCCCATGGGAATATCGGGATAAAATACAGCTAAGTTACTCCTTATGTAGACAGCTATCTGGTAGTAAAATATTATCAAAATCGGTCCAACCGTTTTGAAGATTACCTCAAATAAACAGACAGGCAGATAGATGGAGAGACAGACAGACAAAAAAATTTCAAATTGTATTTTAGGCATAGGTGTCATGCAAATAACCATGTGAGCATGAAAAAAGCCTTATATTTTGACATTACAAACAGATAATTCAATTTTATTTAATCACCAAGGTTAAGCAACATTAGGTACGGTTAGTACTTAGATAGGTGACCGCTTGGGAAAACCGCGTGGTTTTCCAATGCACATGTAAAAAAACTAGTGAATATACACAGAATATAAGATTGCACGCCGTTCCCGCCACCTCCCACAGCTTAGATATAGAAATTGTTCATTTATAAAATCAAATAAATTATTATCCAGGTCAACATCATACCCAAGTCGGAAGGACTAAAATTATTTCCCGTTATTCACATAACGAAAACAAACAATTGTTAAGTGCTATCTATTACTTGCACGCACTTTACATAAAACATGTCAGAAGTATATTGTAAACAACTTTAAATAATTGTAAATTAATGTAAACAAACGCGATGTAAAGGGATTGTTTACAAGCATGCGGTTTACTTCTCTCAGTTGTAGTGTGAAACTGATTACAATAAATGCATTTTGATGTTTGGAATTGTAAACAGTGAGTGAAATTTATCGTCGGCCCATCACTGTCTTACTATTCGGCACTTTTATTGAGTAATTCTAGGTCAGAACCCTAAACGTTGATTAAAATAACATTTACAGGGTACTGGCGTCATTGAGAAAATGCCTAATATTCGACTAGTTGACTTAAATAGGATATTTTCTGTGATCTTTACAAATCTATACATTCATTTCATTTTTAGCTCATTTGCTCATATGTTCCCACTGTAGGGCTCGAGCCTCCTCTACAATAAAAGCAAATTTGACCTTATTATACTGTGCTGGTCAGACAGGTTGGTATAGAATTTTATTTCAAGCTTTCCTTCTCTTATATCGCATAGTCGTCTTTAACGACATCCTCAGGCAAGATAGAAAGTGATGAATTGTATTCTTAATCGATCACCACACGGAATTTTTAATCATCTTTTAAATATTTTTATAGCGGCCATAGGACTAGTGGCGTAACTATAGGGTAGCAGGGCTGGCAAAATGCCACGGGCCCCAACCCGAGAGGGCCCCGGCCCAATATGCCTAGGGATGAATCGATATGGTATCATCTAGGTATTGATACCATATCGGTACTCAATCAGTATCGATTGCAAAGTACCGATGATACTTACTGGTATCGGTATCGAATCGATTGTGAATAGAGCCTATCTAATACGAGGTAAGATTTTAGCGAGATTGTATGTGAATGAGCTTTTTTTTAGGAATCTGATTGTACCAGACTTATATAACACTAGCAACCCGCCCTCGCTTCGCTTCGGTTATAGGTTATAGTCGTTTTACCCGCGTAGCTCCCGTTCCCGTGGGAATACCGGGATAAAAAATAGCCTAGTTTACGCCCTGATATTATAGCTTTCCATTGGTGAAGGAATTTTTGAAATCGGTTCAGCCGTTTTGAAGATTACCCGGAACAAACAGAAAGACAGACAGACAGACAGACAAAAAAATTTTAATTGCTATTTTAGGCATAGGTGTTGTGCAAATAACCGTGTGAGCATGAAAAAAGTCTATTATTTTGACATTACAAACAGACACTCCAATTTTATTTATTGGTATAGATTTATTTTACGTAAGTACAACGCGATGGTTCTTAGTGATAGGGCCTCCTCAAAGAATTTGCCACGGGCCCCAGGTGGTATAGTTACGCCTCTGCATAGGACATGGGTTGAAACTCCACAAACTTGGATTTAACTATACACTAACCTCTCTTTGCTATGTACAAAATAAAATTGCGTCCTCTGACAAATATAACCCAAATTTAATTTCAGATTCAATGAACTAATTACATATCAACTAAACCTATAGTTAAAACGAAAATTATAGAAAGGTAATTTTAATTAAAAAAAGCTAATTGAGCCGCTGCCTACCGCGAAGAAAGTAAAGGGATTTGTGAATGCGCACAATAAGCTTCGGTGAAACTAAAGGCATCACAAAACCCACCTCAGAAAGTTGCGCTTCTAGCTCTCTCGCTCACCGAACGAAGAGTAGTAACAAATTGCTATTACTCGGACGTAAATTTTCTGTTCAGTAGTGGGGTAGTACCACCTACCCCAGACAGATCGGCCCGCGGCTGTAGACAGACAACTGTCAACAGTGTGTTTCTACGACTATTATATATTACTAGCAACCCGCCCTCGCTTAGCTTCGGTTTCTGTGGCATTATCCCCGTAGTTCCCGTTCCCGTGGGAATACCGGGATAAAATATAGCCTAGTTTACTGCCTGATATTATAGATTTCCATTGGTGAAAGAATTTTTTAAATCGGTCCCGCCGTTTTGAAGATTACACGGAACAAACACACAGACAGACAGACAAAAAATATAAAGTCATTTTTAGGCATATGTATAGTGCAAATAACAGTGTGAGCATGAAAAAGGCCTATTATTTTGACATTACAAACAGACACTCCAATTTTATTTATTGGTATAGATATTGATTTATTCTTTTTTACAATCCTTACGATCAAACTTGAAAAAAGAAGCAGCGATGACTATAATCTTCTCACTCCATCGCCGTCCAATTTCATTGTGATACTTATATGAAATCCAAATCTCGAAGCTATTATGCTTACCAGCTGAGATAACGTTGCCTATTCCAATTCAATCCAATATTGCCAAGCATACTTTTTTTTTGACGTGCAAAAGAGAAAATCTTGTAATTCTTCATTAAAATAAATATCTTATTGATCATCATCATCATCATTTTGCTCTTATCCCAATTACTTGGGGTCGACGCAATATGTCATCTGTTTTGACATATTGCAAAAAGTTTCGACAATGACTTTTATGACCGGCCGCCTGCCTGACGTCAACCCTCCTTGGGAATGTATTCGTTGACCCAAATGGTACCAGATGGAGTTGGTCCGGGTCAATCTAGGGCTCTTAGTCGTCTTTTACGACACCCACGAGCAAAGCAAGGGTTAGTAGTATTCGAAGCCGCTACCACACAGCTATCTTATTGATAAGAGAAATAATTGATTTACTTTAATTTTTTTTTTGGGGGTGGGTTGCGGTCCGCGCACTCCCCGCACCACTCCATCCGGGGCGACAGAGGGGCGTAAGCACGCACACCCGCAACCCACCCGCGATGCACGTCGTCTTCGTCGTTGGGCTGACCACCGGAGAAATAATTGATCTACTGTCCAACGCTTAGCAGACAGGTTGATATGGGGTTCTGTTTCCAGTTTTCCTTATCTGGCAGTGATGGTATCTACTTACATAGCTTAGTCGTATTTTATAACACCAAAGGATTTACTTTCAAATATTATATTTTGTTCCCCATATACTGAAGTCTTGTTACGTGGTGATGGCTACGAATACAACCCTTATATTATTCACGGGTGTCGTAAAAGATGACTAAATAACTTTTGGTCAATAATTACATTTCCAATGAGAGTTAGGTTTAGGCAGGCGGCCGACTACTAATGCCAAAACTTTTTGCAGTATGTACGAAGCATAATGATGATGATAGTGACAGATTCATCATCATCATCGCAGCCCGTATAGGTCCCACTGTTGGGCTCGGGCCTCCTTGACAATGAAACGGAATTTGTTCTACTATACCATGTTGATCAAACATATTGATATAGGATTTCATTTCGAGTTTTCCTTCTCTTGCACAGATGTTCTATGCATTTTATGTCCATTAATCGTCTTTTACGACATCTATAGACAAGATAGGGAGTAGTGAATTGTATTCTTACTCTGACACCACACGGAAAGTGACAGATTAACAATAATATCTGGTTGACCGAACATCTGGTACCATTTGGGTCAACGATTACATTCCCAAGGAGGGTTGACGTCAGGCAGGCGGCCGGTCATAAAAGCCATTGCCGAAACTTTTTGCAATATGTCAAAACAGATGACATATTGCGTCGACCCCAAGTAATTGGGATAAGAGCAAGATGATGATGATGATGATCTGGTTGACCGAGCTTTGCTCGGTATATTTTTGCCGAATTTATTTAGATATACATATATTAATAAAAATGAAATAATGAAAAAAGTATCAAAATTTACAAAAACAGAATAATAATAACACCGAGATTCGATCCCACGCTATTTGAATGCCAAAACAAAACAAAAAGAAAACTGTACAACTTCCCAACTCAGCTATTGTCACTCTTGACAACGACGATGAAATTTGAATTCCTATTCAAAGAATGTCAATAACATTTTATGTCATTGTATTGATTAGCTAAAAACACTGACAAAACAATATTTTCTATAAATAAAACCTAGCTAGAGCCGTTTCCGAGATCCTGAAAATATATATACATATACAAGAATTGCTCGTTTAAAGATATAAGATAATATTTCTTATTCTACATTATGTCGTTAAAACCAATTGAAAGTTGACTAAAAGAATGCGCAGCAGCATTCTTCTGAGAAATGATATCCCCATTTCATCATTAACTCATCATCTCAGCTTACGTAAGTCCCACTGTTGGGCTCGGGCCGCTTCCACAATGGGAGGGAAATTGATTTACTATACCGTGCTGATCAGACTTATTAGACTTTGACATATCATTCCTTGCGACATCCACGGGCAAGAGAAGGAGTGATAAATTGGATAAACCAACACACATTTAGGGAGATCTATATTCCACAATAGACTTAAATAATCATAATAAAGGAAAACACGAAACAAAAAACTATGCCAACACATCTGACCAGCGTGGCATAGTAGGTCAATTCCCTTACTATTGTGGAGAAGGTTGAAGCTCAAAAGTGGGACGTATATAAGCCCACATCTTAATGACATGATGATACTTTAAGAAGTAAAATTATATTTTGTAATCTATTTCAACACACTTTATCAAACGTATTAGACTTTTAACTATTTTTATATTCAAAGTCAACGTTTTCCCCCGTTAATAAATCTTCTATTCCAAAAATATAAACTTAAATGTGTTAGACTCACCTGTTTATATAATAATACACATACACAAACACACACTCACATTATTAAATAAACAGTATAACAAAAAACGCGGGCATCACAGACCCGGTCTGTTGGTTAACTGAATCATACCATACGTTGTAGCGATCGGTATTTAATTTCAGAGTTTAAAAACTACTTCAGTTTCTTATTAATTGATTCATCATCATCTCGGCTCACATACGTCCCACTGCTGGGCTCAAGCCTCCTCCACAATGGGAGGGAATTCGAACTTACTATATAATACTGGTCAAACAGGTTGGTGGAGGGTTTTATTTCGAGTTTGCCTTCTCTTGTATAGATGTTATATGCGTATTATATCTGTAAGTCGTCCTTTACGACATCTACGGGCAAGATAGGGAGTGGAGAATTGAATACAATTACTCCGTCACCACACGGAAAAATTTTATTGGTTTTTAAATCTTATTTATTTATACTTATCTAGCTGACCCAACAGACGTTGTTCTGTTCAAATAAAACAAAAGGATTCTCCTTGAAATCGATAGCAGTGCCACCTACCGGGTTCCATTGTGAATCTAAACCCTTTTGAATAGTTTATATAGTCGAAAAAAAAGGTTGCATTAGAAAAGTTTATATAGTCGCTAAGTTTTCTTAAATTTTCTAATTTTCTGCACAATTTTCTTATTTTTTTTCCGTAAGTCATTTTCAAAGTATTAGAAAACTTAAAAAAAAAGATGGACGAAATCGGTAAAGTCGTTCTCAAGTTATGTTATTGTCCTGCCCGAACAGCGCCATCTACCGGGTCCAATTGTGAATCTAAACCATCCTCGAATCCCCCTTGAATACATACAAAAAATTTCGTCAACATCGGTCCAGCCGTTTGGGAGGAGTTCAGTGACATAGACACGTACGCTAGAAATCTATACCAATAAATAAAATTGGAGTGTCTGTTTGTAATGTCAAAATAATAGGCCTTTTTTCATGCTCACATGGTTATTTGCACGACACCTATGCCTAAAATAGCAATTAAAAAATTTTTGTCTGTCTGTCTGTCTGTTTGTTCCGGGTAATCGTCAAAACGGCTGGACCGATTTCAAAAATTCTTTCACCAATGGAAAGCTATAATATCAGGGCGTAAATTAGGCTATATTTTATCCCGGTATTCCCACGGGAACGGGAACTACGCAGGTAAAACGACTATAACCTATAACCGAAGCGAAGCGAGGGCGGATTACTAGTTTATATATAAGATTATAAAGTTCTTTGGGTCATTTTGTACATATTATTAAAGATATTTAAGTTTTTATAAGTCATTATTTCGAAATTCTTCCGTGTGATGTTGGAGTAAGAATACAATTTATTACCCCCTTTTTTACCCGTGGGTGTCGTACAAGACGACTAAAGGATTATAATATGCAGATAACATAGTATATGCATATAACGTCTCTATAACGAGAAGGAAAGTTGATATAAAACCGTATACCAACACGTCTGACTAGCGTGGAATAGTAGGTCAATTTCTCTCCCATTGTGGAGCCTGAACGCAGCAGTCGGACTTATAAAAGCTGAAATGATGATGACGTTCGTGGTTATGAAAAAGGTTGTTAGTAATCAACTTTTATAATAGTCGTGAATGTCTTTAACTCTTAGAGCGTTAAATTGACTTCTACCATCTCCTTTCGTGGAAGTAGAGTATATATTTATTTTCCTGCCCTCACCCCATGCTAAGTGTGGTTGGCACAACATGTTTTTACCTTCCATAGCCTCCTATCAGCCGTCATATGTGCACTCACTGCTTTCATACGCATATCTTCATTCACGCAGTCCATTCATCTCTTTTTGGGTCTCCCACGCTTTTTTCGTCCATCCACAATCATATTGACAACTCTCCTTGTCACATGCCTTTCATCCCTCCTCATCACATGTCCATACCATGACAATCTCGTGCTCCTAATCTTCTCTATCACTGGTGCTACTTTTCGTGGAAGTAGAGTACGAATACAATTAACTACCCACTTTTTTTTTGGCCTCGTGGGTGTTCTAAAAGATGACTAAGAAATTTTTGCAGGTATACTCGATACCAAGATGCTCGTCAGTGTCAAGAACTGGGACGCGGTCGCCGCCTTCTGTGAGGCCGTAATCTCACGGAAGGAGGCGGCGGATCGTGTGCTAGTAGAGCTCCTATTCGGCGACACGTTCCGCCGCCGGTGACTCGGGCGGCGCAGGCGCGAGTATCTGCGCCTAATGCCGCACTAGCCGAGGCCGCGGGTGATCGGACCAGGGAATTGTCCGTCACCCGCAGAGAGGCTGGCCGCGTGACGGCGACCGACGTCCTAGGACGTCGAAAGGTGAGGTTACCCGAAAGGGTATTAATTAAAATTTTATGAAAAATAATAATTACTGTTTTTAAAAGATATTAAGCACTATTTTTGAAGATCCCATCATCTATACAAATAAATAAAATTGGAGTGTCTGTTTGTAATGTCAAAATAATAGGCTTTTTTCATGCTCACGCGGTTATTTGCACGACACCTATGCCTAAAATACGGATTAAAAAAAATTTGTCTCTCTGTCTGTTTGCTCCGGGTAATCTTCAAAACGGCTGGACCGATTTCAAAAATTCTTTCACCAATGGTAAGCTATAATATCGGGGCGTAAACTAGGCTATATTTTATCCCGGTATTCCCACGGGAACAGGAACTACGCCGATAAAACGACTAAAACCGAAGCGAAGCGAGGGCGGGTTGCTAGTACATAATAAAAATAATAGTTAAATTATTTCGATGTATTTAATTAAAACTAGCAATCCGCCCTCGCTTCGCTTCGGTTTTAGTCGTTTTATCCGCGTAGTTCCCGTTCCCGTGGGAATACCGGGATAAAATATAGCCTAGTTTACGCCCTGATATTATAGCTTACCATTGGTGAAAGAATTTTTGAAATCGGTCCAGCCGTTTTGAAGATTACCCGGAACAAACAGACAGACAGACAGACAGACAAAAATTTTTAATTGCTATTTTAGGCATAGGTGTCGTGCAAATAGCCGTGTGAGCATGAAAACAGCCTATTATTTTGACATTACAAACAGACACTCCAATTTTATTTATTGGTATAGATAAAAACTTAATTGGAAGGAAAAACAAAGAAATATTAATAGAAAATTCGAGTTAAATTTGAAAAATGAATAACATATAAATTGTTTCTTAATTACATGTCTCATCGTTAGTTTACATTAATATATTACTAAGCCAGCCAAGTCAAGTATGACTTCCTTACGACCGTTTGTTATATCAATAATTTACTCTCACATAACTCTACTCATATGTTGTAAGGCATCCAAGTGAGAAAGGTATGAACTCCAGCCCATTGAATCGTGACGACACATTTATCACTTTACCCCTGACTTAGTCCGCGATTAATTCGAAATCATTCATTACGAATAAGCCCCGCAGAGGCATATACTATCGTGCCGACAGCTGTACGCGAGGGTGATCCGGTCGATAGCTCTGTACGGCGCACCGGTGTGGGCGGGGTCCCTGACCGTCCGGCCGAAGGCCCTCTTGAGGCGACCACAGAGGGTCATGTTGGTCAGCGCCATACGCGGTTACCGCACGGTGTCGACGGAGGCAGCGTGCCTCCTGGCCAGAACTCCCCCGTGGGACCTGGAGACGGAGATGCTCGCCGACATTTATCGGCGGGTGTCGGAAACGCGCGCCGGCGGCGGTATGGTCTCCCTGCAGGAGATCACCGCCTGGCGGGTCGACGCCCGCCGAGGAGTCATTGCCCGTCGGGCAGTCCGGCTGGAGAGTCCTCGGTACGGTGTCAAGACCGTCGAAGCCTTCCGGCCGGTGCTGATAGAGTGGTTGGAGCGGACGCACGGGGTACTTTCCTTCCGACTTGTGCAGGTGCTGACGGGGCACGGGTATTTTGGGAAGTACCTGCACAAGATTGTCAGGAGGGAGAGCACACCGTCCTGCCACCACTGCAGTTGCGACGAGGACACGGCGCAGCACACGCTCGAGGAGTGTGCTACGTGGGAGGGGGAGCGCCGTGAACTCGTCGCGATTATCGGTGCCGACCTGGCATTGCCGACCATCGCCAGGGAGATGCTCGTCAGCGTCAGGAACTGGGACGCGGTCGCCGCCTTCTGTGAGACCGTTATCTCACGGAAGGAAGCGGCGGATCGTGTGCAAGTAAAGCTCCTATTCAGCGACACGTTCCGCCGCCGGTGACACAGGCGGCACAGGCGCGAGTATCTGCGCCTAATGCCGCCCTAGCCGAGGCCGCGGGTGATCGGACCGGGGAATTGTCCGTCACCCGCAGAGAGACTGACCGCGCGATGGCGACCGACGTCCCAGTACGGGCCGACCACTGATGACAAGTCACATCTGCTGCGATGGTCGGCCCAACAACGAGGTGATGTGGGTACGGATGGGTTATGGGCCCGCGCGCCGTCCTTTCATCAGAGGTATATACTATCAATTTTAACATTTCACCTTTAATTAATCTAATCGTTATGTAATTCACCACTCCCTTTCTTGCCCAAGGATGTCGTAAAAGACGACTAAAGGATATAAGCATATAACATCTATGCAGGAGAAGGAAAACTCGAAATAAAACTCTATAGCAATCTGACTCAGCAGCGCGGTACACTAAGGTCAATTTCCCTTCTATTGTGGAGGAGGCTCCAGCTTATCAGTGGAAAGTATGTATATGAGCTATGATGATAATAGTGATGATGAATTATTTCAATAAAGTAACACTGGAAGGGAATGCGTTTCGCCATTGAGAACATCCAGCAAGAAACTCAACGCGTTTGCGATTATTTTTTAGACTTTCTTTTTAGATTTCCGTTATATTCGCTATATGGTGGCTTCGAATACTACCAACTCTTATGCAGCTTGTCGTAAAAGAGAACTAAGAGCTTTTAACGTCGACCTGGCTCTATCTAATACCAACAGCTCAATTGCATTCCTTTTTGTATTTCTTGGGTGGGCTATGGCTAGCACACAGACCCTCCGTTCCGTCCGCGACGACGCAATGGCGACGCACAACCCCATAATCCACCATATCCCACCCCTTAGCCATTAGGCCGATCAGTGGTACGGAGTGCCTTCTCGTTTGTGGCCATCCCGGCGGACTGGTTCGGGTACCAAGAAATATTGACATCAAGCAGGCGGCCGATCCTATAGCCAAAACTTGCAATATGTCCTATGGTTGCGTCATAATAAACCGATTAATAAATCTTACTGTCACCATACAGAAATTTATATTATTTGTTTTTATTTTGATAAATTTATTTAATATATACACTCATTTGCAAAAAAAACGGGCACCTAAGCAATGAACCATTTCAAATGTTAATATTTCTTTGTTTGATAATTATAGGTAGTTTTATCCACACAATTTGCTAAATTAATAAGAAAATAATCGTTTTCATCAGTATTTCATAAAATTTAGATACAATTTATGGGAAATAATGCTAAACCTCGCTAGTAGTGTATATTCGCTAGTAGTGCATATGCTCATGAAGTAAAAATAAAAAAGTTTTTTTGTTTGTTTTTCTTTAATAAAGTAAAAGCAGATAAATGTTTAGTATCGAGTGTGACCCCCTCTAGCTAAAATCACAGCTGGAATTCGTCTGGGCATGCTAGCGAGTATATCCCGGATACTTGCTTGCGGAATACGTTCCCACTCCGCAGTAATCACATTCTTCAGCTCTCTGATGGTCTGCGGAGCCGGGTGTACTGATCTCACACGCCGTTTCAAAACGTCCCAGACATGCTCTATGGGATTGAGGTCGGGACTTCGAGCTGGCCAATCCAAACGACGAATGCCGACCTCTTGCACATACGCATTAACATCGCGGGATCGGTGGGCGCGAGCATTGTCGTCCATAAAAATCGAGTCTTCACCTAGAGCGGCCAATGCGGGTTGTGCATGAGAAATTAGAACTTCCGTTATGTATCGATGCCCAGTCAGTGAGCCGTTTTCAATGAAGACTAACTCTGTACGATCCATTGAATTTATTCCTGCCCAAAACATAACAGAGCCCCCACCATAAGGTGTGATTTCTTCGAAACATGCCTCTGCAAAGCGTTCTCCTTGTCTTCTTAGCACTCGCCGACGTCGATCTTCACCGAACAGAGATATCCTGGCTTCATCAGAGAACAAAACCCTATTCCAATCGTCTTGAGTCCATGATTCACAATTTCTAGCGAACCTAAGCCTGTGAACTCTGTGCTCACGGAGTAATTTGGGGCCGCGGGCCGGGCGGTGACTGCGTATATTGGCAGCGAGAAGCCTCCTCCTGACCGTCCATAGACTAATATGCACATTTCTTACTTCTTGGAGGTTGTTCTTAAGATCCACATACGAAGATTTGCGATTTCTCAATGCGCGACTCACAAGAAAACGATCATCCCGTGGTTGGGTACATGGTTTTCTTCCAGAACCAGGCCTTCTCTCGACGGAACCAGTCTCCTGATATCGCTGCCAGGTCCTTTGGACTGTCGAGCGACTAACATTTAGCCTCCTAGCCACGAAACATTGGCTGCAACCCTCTTCAAGCAGCGCGATAATTTTGGTAGCTTTTACCACTTTATCTACCATTTTTGATACAGCCAAACAGCATTAAATAAAGCTTTGACAGTCAAGGATATGAAATTAATCGATAAAAATTGAATAAAAGTTATGAAAGTCGATGTTAACTTCTGGAACTTCGCGCCAAAAATGTAGGATAAAAAGGGGTTTTCTGTAAAAATGAACATCAAATGAAAAATTGAATTTAGAACGTACTTTTTTAAATACCACAGCATTTTTAAAACCGGCCAGTAACGTGTACAAACGATTGAAACCTTTTTGGTATTGTATCTTTTTAAATATGAATGAAAATCAAAACCGCCCGTTTTTTTTGCAAATGAGTTTATTTTTATTTATATTTAATATATTTATTTATTTATTTAAGACAACACCCTGCACTAAGGAAATAATCCTTGTATTGCGGGGGACTTTACAAACATATAATTAACGGACACAAATTACATCCAGACTCAGAACAACAATTTGTGGAGCGCACAAAGTGTTGTCCCGCGTGGGATTCGAACCCCCGACACTGGCGCTCTAGGTCGCTATCTTAACCACTACGCCATTTGTGCAGTCAATAATTAAATAAAACTTTAGAATTAATAATATATCGTTGTATTTTTCTTCATTTAATATTTGTGCTACAAACCGACTCTTTCACAGGGAGTGCTCCGAGGAACTGTTTGACTTGGTACCATCGTCACCATTTTACCATCGTACCACTCGACATTTTAGCAGAGCTTATCGATTTTATCACCTGTAAGCGCTATGGTCTTCAACTGTATGTTTCCAGCGATCATTTCTCCCACGTACGTGTAAGCTCTGGAATGAACTACCTTCTGCTGTGTTGCCCGAACGCTATGACATGTCCTTTTCAAACGAGGTTTAAGAAGAGTATTTTCTTGACGGTAGGCGACAGCCTGGTTGTGCTCCTGGTATCGCAAAGGTCCATATGCGGCAGCATCACTTACCAGCAGGTGCTACTTGCTAGTTTGGCACCGTTGGCAATAAAAAAAAATAAAAAATACAACATTCAGTTATTCATATTTTATTAACGTCTATAAAATATATCATTACACTTCGCACTTTAAGAGCAGAATTTCTAGAACATTTATTGCTACACTAGTAAGCGGATTGTTATTATTTACAAATTCGTAATACCATAAACATCACTGTTATTTACGAGGTAATAATCTATATCACAATTATTATAAAACTGAAGTTTATTTGTTAGTTTGAAATCGCGGTGGAGATGCTCGCTAGTCTTTACAAGCACGTGACGACGACGCTGACGGGGGACGGCTATGTCCCGCCTCAACAACTGACCGCCTGGCGAGGCGACGCCCGCCGGGATATTATTGTCCATTGAGCAGTCCAACTGCAAAGGCCTGGTATCGTTTTTCAGACGGTCGAAGCCTTCCAGCCGGTGTTCATGGAGTAGTTAGGTCGATGGCACAGGGTCTTTTCCTTTCAGCTGGTGCAGGTCTTATCGGGGCAAGGTTGCTCTGGCAAGTATATGTATAAGGTCGCAAGGAGGGAAACGACACCGTCCTACCACCACTGCGATTACGACGAGGAGACGGCGCAGCACACGCTCGAGGGCCGAATGACCTGGACAGAGCAGCGCCTTGAACTCGTCGCAATCACAGCTCGTGACGGCGTCAGGAACTGATGCGCGGTCCGCCTTCTGCGAGGCAGTTGTATCGCAGAAAAAAGGTAGCGGAGGCATTTCTCTATCACGACATGTGCCTCCGGACCGTTGGTTGGCGCAGGTATTAGTACTCGCACCTGATGCCGTCCTAGCCAAGGCAGCGGGTGGATGGACCAGGAATTAATTCGCCACCCGCAAAGAGGCTACCGCGTGAGAGCAACGCCCTCACCCAACACTATCTCGTTGCCAAGGCGTAGAAGGGGATGGTAGCTGAAAGGGAACCAGTGGTCAGCTCAATGGCGATCTGGAAATGGCGTTAACCTGGACCGACTAGGCGGGGTGTAACTAGACCATAGTCGACCACTATTGAGCTTCACCCAATAGTGTAACGTATGTGGGCTGAAATGAATTTAATTTAAAAAGGGTTCATTAAATAGAAAATCATTTTGAAATCCATTAAGAATTCTCTACGTTTTATTCATATCATTTATAAGAGTCGAGTTTGATATTTTATGAATCATTAACCGTGTAATTTATAACTTCAAAAGGTTTATGAATTCTGAATATTATTTAATGATTTCAACTGTTTTCGAAGTATAACTTTTATAATTGAATTATGCTTTCATTTGATTTTTGGAGATGACCTTTTAACTGAATGAAGTGAATGAGTCATCCATATTTTTTAGACGACCCCTTCTTTGATTATGGCTATCTTTGCGTGGCTATTTCTGCGAAAACCTGTCTTACAGTTTCCCTCTCACTTTTGCGTGTGATGACGGAGTAAGAATACAATTTACCACCCTCTATCTTGCCTGTGGATGTCGTAAATGACGACTAAGGACTATAATATGCAGATGATATCTATGCAAGAGAAGGACAACTCGAGGTGAAACCCTATACCAACACTAATGTGTTGGTATAGGAATTTGAACGGGGAAATTGGAAAATTGACCTTCTATACCATGCTGGTCAGATGACGAGCATGGTATAGAAGATCAATTTTCCCTCCTATTATTATGGAGTTTTACTTCTTTTGACGCGTTAGGGAAAAATTATGAGAGTAAATGTCTACGATCCGCGCATACACCGTCACGAAAAAGCAACACTCTGAAGTTAGTTTTACAAAGCGCGCACGCCGTCTCAAATTTTAACTAGATAATGCGTTGTAATAAAACATCTAATGTATTAAATACCTTTTTTTTTCTATTATTACTGCCGTTTATTCTATATTAGCTTCTACTCGCGATTTTGTCCGCATGGTATAGATACTTTGGGCTAACGCTAACTTTAACCTAAGACTTTGTTTACAAAGAAGTGAAAAAAAAAGATTTTGAAACATTCTTCATTTGTACTTCGCTCCTGTTGGTCTTAGCGTGATGATATATAGCCTATAGCCTTCCTTAATAAATGGGCCATCCAACACTGAAAGAATTTTTCAAATCGAACCATTAGTTCCTGAGATTAATGCGTTCAAACAAACAAACTTTTCAGCTTTATATATTAGAATAGATTAATATAGATATAGAAATGTACGATAACTCGAAAAATAAAATTTTTAGAAGGATTTTTATCTCGTTACGCAAAAAGAAGTATAAATTCTTACGTACGTGTATAACGCACACCCCATTTTCATTAAAATAACCCTATGTATAGTAAAAGTGGCTAGCCAATAACATAACGAATAAATAACACAACATCAATCATGTTGATTTATAAGTATACTCAATATTACAACACAATACATCACTTTGACATAAATATTATAAGGTTTAGATGACTTTTATCCGGAGCAGAGGAGTAAATTAGTTGTGACAAATTATTACTTCCTGAAAGGAAAAAGGAATGTTGTATGTAATACTATATTTACACGCTTGGGAAGTCTCGTCAAGTGTCCACAAAATCAAGCGTGTTATCACGGTGTTTGGTTTGGCTTGGCTTTTTTTTTTGGGTGGGCTATGGTCCAGGGTACACAGCGTCGCCGTTCGTCGCCCCGGATGGAGCTGGATGGTGGGTACACTGACCTTAGCCCATCCCAAAAAGCCCTCTCTTCCATAGTGGTGGCAGTCCAAGCCCAGGGTAACCGTACATGGGCTAAGATGATGATAGTAAATAAAAAAATCTTTCCTTTTTTTGGTGGGCTATGGTCAGCGCATACGCCGTCCGCTCAGTCTGGGGTGACAAAAGGGCGGTGCGCGGCCCTATAACCCACCAATACGGTGTTTTATGAGGCCTCTCCTTCGCCATTGTCCGGTACCGGTGGTAGTAGTAGTAGGACCACTCTGTTGACAGTTGTCTGTCTACAGCCTCGGGCCAGTCCAACCGGAGTAGTACCACACTGAGCAGAAAATCGACGTCCGAGTAGTAACAATTTGTTACTGTGCTTCGTTCGGTGGGCGAGAGAGCCGAAAGCTCAGTTTTCTGAGGGTGTTTGCGTGTGATGGTAATGATGCAATACAGTAATTTATTAAGAAGAAGAAATTTGGTGAACTTAAGAAGAAGTTCAGTGAACTTCATTGGATGCATTCACACTCACTTCACTTTCTTCGTGGTAGGCAGCGGCCTTGCAAAGGTCTATGAGCGGCAGCAATACTTGCTATCAGGTGTACTGTTTGCTCGTTAGCCATCGTTAGCAATAAAAAAAACCGAGTATCTTGTCGACCGTGGCCAGCCCGGCGGGATACCCTTTCGGGTACCCTCTCTTTCTAACGCCCCTCCGAGACGTTGGTTGTCAGCCTCTCTGTGGTTGACGGACTATTATCCGGTCCAGTCACCTACGGCCTCAGCTAGGGCAATATCAGGGGTTTGACTTGACTGGCGTTAGTTTGTTGGTTTTTGAATACAGATCCAAAGAAGCTTAGGGCAAGCGCTTGTTACCATTTACCTATTGGTGCATGTCCGTTCTCTTCCTTTCTTTGTGTTTGATATATTTTTATACAAATAAGACAAAAGTCATGAAGACAGTCGACGGAAGTGAAAACTGAAACTATGAACAGCAGCAGAGCTGTAATTTTTACATTTTCAAATTAATTGTTTGATCATAAATTGAAATTCGTTAATTAAAACTGTTAACATTTACCTTGTGTTGATAGTGTTAACGTATTAACGTTAACGCACCACGTGACCACGTAGATAACGCCTTTTATGAATTTATTCCCAACTGAAACTTTCTTCTAGAATAGGAAATATGCATGATATTTTTATTTTTTTTAAACGTTTCTACTAGTTATTACATTACCGGGAATAAATATAACACATTCAAAATATAAACCATTACGCTAAAAATGTTTTTTTAATATGCTATCATTTTTGAGCGATTTAAACGCGGCTATTTCGGCGCGCATATTCTGTGATGTCAGAATACTCGCACAAGTTGCTAGGGCTATCAACTAGAGCTGTTGATATTTTTTAAAATATCGTTATTTCGACATATAGCAATTTTTATATGTATCGATATCGGCCGTCGATATATCGAAAAAAAATCGATATTTTTATTATTATTACGATTATTACCTTGCAGCGTTTACTCCTTTAGATTCAGCAGACGTAAAATCTGAATTAGACGTGAAATACGTCGTCTATTTTAGGAAAATTATCAGACTGTGCTTTGACGAATCCGGTTTCAGTCATTGTGTTAAGTCTTTTATTCGCAAAGATTAATACTTGAACATAGAAAACTAATAACTTATTATGGAATAACTGGGTAAAAATACAAAATAATCACTAGAAACATACAAACAACAATTTGATATTAAAGGGAGGGCTGTTGATAAAATATCGATATTATTGAAGTGAAACTTCTTTAGAATCGTTGTGATTTCAAATTCGATGAAATGCGAGTCCATAGAAACATAAACACGTAAATGTATAGGATTCAGCCGGCGAGAGAATGAGATAAAGGATAAAGCAGTTTCACTTCTAACATACGGATACTTATTACTGAAATTTTTTTGGACGATAAGTATATTGATACTAAAAAGTAAGTATCGAGGTTCGATATTTATTTGAAAAAATTTGATGTTTTATCTTTGCTTGTAAAGTATTTATTCTACAAAATCACGTAATCTTAATCTACTGTAAAAACGCTGCCATGAATTTGATGATCAGTTATCCTTACTCCTTACTTACTTACTCCTAGAATTTGATAATAAAAAAGCTCATCACGGCAACCCCGCAATGAACGAATTTAAAAAGTTGTCACTGGGAAAAATATCAATATATTTTTTTTTCATTATATTGAACTCCGATATTGATATATTTAAAAATATTGATATATGGAATACATAATATATTAAAAATATCAACAGCCCTAATCAGAAGACACGGGAGCACTATTATGTCACGTTTTGAACTACCAATCGCGTTGCGTTTTAGAAATTTGAGAGCGAATCTAAAAAAAGGCACTTTTTGATAATTAAATTTCATTGTTAAATAATGATAAAATTAAAAAATATTTGTATAGGTACGTTTGTTAACCAAGATAACAAATAAAAATAATTTGTTCATTTTGGAGTTTCGTGCATATTCCCTATTGTAAATAAAACTACGGATTTTATTGCGTTTGTATTGGATTTTTGATTGCCGGACATCAGAAATAATTTCCTATAGAAGTTTCCACTTCAAAAATATAGCAAGCTAAGCGCAATATCATGCACAGATTTTACGTTAACATCTGCTGTATATGCCTGCACAGCTTGCCAGTCAACACACTACCGCACTCGTAAGCAAATAAATAACATGTAAGGGCTTGGAGCTTCTGAAAACTTTCCAAGTTTAGGCAAATGTGCAAAGGTGGTTTATAACTGTAGAGACGACAAATATCACTGTTGACATGGGTCGAAATGAAAACTTTGATGTCCCATCATTATCCTCTCCTCCGCTCCTATTTTTCACAGCGTGTATTATAACTTAAAATTATTCGAGTGCCGCTTGTGGGATCTGGTAACCTTCATATTTTGTATTATATTATACTAGCTAACCCAACAGACTTTTTTTTTTGTTCAAATCTAAAAAATAGTAAAAGGAATTCTCCTCGAAATCGATCGTAGCGCCACTTACCGGTTCCAATTATTAATGTAAACCTAAAAAAAATCATCAAAATCGTTTCAACCGTTAAGAAAAAGTTCAATAACAAAGATAAAATTTATATACATTTAAAGATTTGCTGTGTGCTGTCTACTACGAATACTAGCAACTTTTTCATGGGTGTCGTAAAATACGACTAAGAGCTTTACATGGACTTAAACCGATACCATCTGATGCCCTGTGGTCAACAATTATATTCACAGGAAGCGGTGACCTCAGGCAGACGATCATAAAAATTTTGTCAGTAACTTTTGAATTATGTTCTATGAAATAAGAGAGTATTGAGTCAACTCTAAGTAATTGGAATAAGAACAGATTCATGGCAAATGATGAATTGTGACCTATATTATATTTTGGTTCGAAGGGCTGGAGCTAATACTTAAGAAAAATCTTGTATAAATTTTATATAAAAGAAGTTCATCTCAGCCTATATATTAGGGTGGTCCTTAATAAGGTTATTTTCAAATTTCTTTGCTCCCAGGGGCTCAAATGCTTTCAAATTGATAAAAAAAAATCCCTGAAAATTTGAGCTCTTAATATTAACTCTAAGATAGTGCGCATTCCAATCTAAGTTACCTATGGAAATAACATACGAAAAATTACTTTTGTTGTTTATAATTTTATAACTTGGAAACGAATGAATTAAAAATTATAAGACATACATATATTATAAGACATAAAATATTTTTACAACAAATATTTAATAATATAATAATTTACTCGATAATATTAATAAAAAGCCTTGATAATATTAATAATAATATGAAAATTATACTTTGACGTTGAATAACTTTTAAACCAATAGACTAATGGAAAAATTATAAGAGACCTTTTTTGTAGAGCGTTAAATTTTCTATAAAAATATGTATGACTTATAATTTTTAATTCATTCGTTCCCAAGTTATAAAATTATAAACAACAAAAGTAATTTTTCCTATGTTATTTCCATAGAAAACTTAGATTAGAATACGCACTATCTTAGAGTTAATATTAAGAGCTCAAATTTTCAGGGAACTTTTTTTTATCAACTTGGAAGCATTTGAGCCCCTGGGAGCAAAGAAATTTGAAAATAACCTTATTAAGGACCACCCTACTATATATATCCCATTTTTGGGCTCCGGCTTCCTCCATAATGAGAGGGGAATTGGCTAGTATTCCATGTGTTGGAATAAGGTTTACTTTCGAGTTTTCCTTCTCTTGCATTGATGTTATATGCTTATTATTATATCCCTTAGTCCTCTTTTACGACATCTACGGGCAAGATAAGTAATGCTGAATTATATTCTTACTCCGTCACCACACAGATATATGCGGATGGTATCCTATATTATCAATATGAATTTTAATTTAAGACTTTCTTACATAATAAGACTTTTTGAAATCCAATCGTGTGATAATGTGGAATTTGTGACCGTTAGTTATATTTTTGTTAAGTCCCCTGCAATACAAGGATTGTCTTTTAAATAATAAAAATACAGTAAATCTAATCTGAAATTAACAGGTTCAAACAGTTAAACAAACTCTTGAGCTTTACATAATCTGAAAGGAAGGAAATAACTATCTCTAATTCATTTAACATAATGAACTATAATTTTATAAATAACTTGAATCATATTATCCGGGTTCACTGAGGCAAACAGATGCATCACACGAGAAAAAAAATCCATTAACATCGTGAGAAATCTTCGCATTGTTTAACGAAGTAATTTTTAATTATAATCTATATAGTTGTTAATTATATTTTTTTTAATTATATAAATTCTCTGCAGGTGATCAGAATGTGCGGTCAATGTATTGAATTACTTAAGATGTGGAATAGTAAAATAAATTACTTTTTTTTTGGGGTGGGTTACGATCAGCGCAGCCGTCGCCCAGCTCCGTTCGGGGCGATAGAGGGACGGCGCGCGGCCCCGTAACCCACCCGGCACGTCACCTTCATCGTTGAGCCAACTACGGGTATAGAGTTTCTTATCTTCAATGGTCGGCCCGACAAAAAATAAATTACTAAAAGTGTTTTTAAAACCTAATTAACAAGTTTTGTTCTAGCCACTAGCTTTCACCGCGTAGCGACGGGAAAGAATACAATTATGGCCGTGTAGGCAAGTAGCCTGCGGGAGTCGCAAAATTAAGCTGAAGGTCTTCCCAAAAATCGGAGCCGGTAGTTTTATACTAGAACGACTCACTACGATTGCTGGTTGCTAAGCATAACGATTACAGCACTATAACCCTTAATTACTTACTGGGTAGCACCAACCGAATGATATGTACTGGAAACCACATTAGATAGAACCTATGGGGCCGCACCTACTGGACAGCATCTACGGTATAGCATCTGGACAGCACTCTCTCTTTCTTAGGTGACGCAAAGAAGGCTGCACCGGTCAGCTATGCTGATTATGACATAGTGATGTTTTAGAACTAAAAAAGTAGTACACAAATATGTCCCACTCCGCTGAAGTGGCAATGGGCAGGCCATATCGCTCGAAGAACTGACAACCGCTGGGGAAGAAAGGTTCTCGAGTGGCGACCACGTATTGGACGACGCAGTGTAGGACCAAAAGATGGACCGACGACCTGGTGAAAGTTGCTGGGCGTCGTTGGATGCAGGCGGCACAGGACCGCACTTTGTGGCATAACATGAGGGAGGCCTACGTCCAGCAGTGGACGGCGATAGGCTGAAATGATGATGATGATGATGATGATGTCCCACTCCTCCACTATGGGAGGGAAATTAACCTACTATACCACGCTAATTAGACGTGATGGAATAGAGTTTTATGTCGAATTTTCCATCTCTTGCATAGATACGATCTGCATATCATATCCCTTAGTCATATTATACGACACCCACAGGTAAGAAAGGTATAAAGATAGTTCTATAAAGTTAAATCCTGTAAATAATGTTGTCTTTTAGTATTTCTAAGTCACGTTTTAAATTTAACAGAGTCACGGAGCTACTTAGAGTTCGCGCTGGACCCTTGAGACCTTCATTCATCCACGTCGACATATATTAGCTCTCAAGTACGAGGGACCAAGAATACTATTATCAACGAAAATATCTTGATAACATGCAAGTGTGTTAAATATATGAAATTCTGGTTTATATTTAAGTTAGATGTTTGAAATGTGTGTGTGATAACAGAGTACGGATACCATTTACATTCTACCGTCCATTTTTTTTAATACGGTTGATGGCGAATGAGCAAATAGCACACTTGATAAGTGATACTATTGCTCATGGATTTTTGCTTGGCCGCTCATCATCACAGCCTACATTCGGCCCCCTGTTGAACCTCGGGTCTCCTCCACAATGGGAAGGAATTTGACCTACTGTACCATGCTGGTCAGACATGTTGGTATTTTTTTTTATGGGTGGGCTATGGTAAGCGCACGCGCGGTCCAATCCGTCCGGGGCGATGAAAGGACGGCGCGCGGTCCCATAACCCACCCGTACCCACGTCACCTCGTTGTTGGGCCGACCACCGGAGCAGATGTGACTTGTCGTCAGTGGTCGGCCCGACGGAATACCCTTTCGGGTAACGTCACCTCTCGACGTCCTGAGACGTCGGTCGCCATCGCGCGGTCAGCCTTTCTGCGGGTGACGGACAATTCCCCGGTCCGATCACCCGCGGCCTCGGCTAGGGCAGCATTAGGCGCAGATACTCGCGCCTGCGCCGCCCGAGTCGCCGGCGGCGGAACGTGCCGCCGAATAGGAGCTCTACTCGCACACGATCCGCCGCCTCCTTCCGTGAGATTACGGCCTCACAGAAGGCGGCGACCGCGTCCCAGTTCCTGACGCTGTCAAGCATCTCCCTGGCGATGGTCGGCAGCGTCAGGTCGGCACCGATAATCGCGACGAGTTCACGGCGCTCCCCCTCCCACGAAGCACACACCTCGAGCGTGTGCTGCGCCGTGTCCTCGTCGCAATTGCAGTGGTGGCAAGACGGTGTGCTCTCCCTCCTGACAATCTTGTGCAGGTACTTCGCGAAGCAACTGTGCCCCGTAAGCACCTGCACTAGTCGGAAGGAAAGCACCCCCTGCGTCCGCTCCAGGATTTCATTTCGAATTTTCTACTCTTACACAGATGTTATGTGCATATTATATCCCTTAGCCGTCTCGTACGACTTCCACGGGCAAAGTAAGGAGTAGTTTATGCTTATCGTGAAGAAAATAAAGAGAATGTGAATGCATGCAATGAGGTTCGGTGATACTAAAGGCAGCACCAAAACCAACCACACACAAATACCCTCAGAAAGTTCAGCTACCGGCTCACTCGAAGTTCAGTAACAAATTGCTACTACTCAGATGTCGATTTTCTGCTCAGTGTGGTACTATCCGCGGCTGTAGACAGACAACTGTCAACAATGTTGTTCAACCATATATATCGGTTATGTATACAGAAAACAAGTTAAATTTCTTATCGCATTAAATTTTATTACCACCTTGCGTGTTAAACCACAATATTCCAGATAAGTGCTGGATTATATACTAAAAAAGAATACAATTCACCACATCTATCTTGCCCGTGGATATCGTAAAAGACGCCTAAGGGATATAATACACATATAACATCTATGCAAGAGAAGGAAAACGAGAAACAAAAGCCTATTCCAACACGTCGGAGCGTGGAATAGTAGGTCAATTTTCCTCCTACAGTGAAGGAGGCTCGAGTGGGGACGTATATGAACTGAAATGATGATGATGAATGATGAGAACCATTTCCTACCAAATTTCACTACATTACTTTCTAAGCTAATCTGAAGATTTCCTGAAAGTTTTATCAAAAAAGAGAGGGGCCCTTTATGGAGGAGGCTTAAGCCCAACGGTGGGACGTTTTTTTGGGCTGAGATGATGATCCTGGTTTTATCCCAATTATTCTTCTACGCTATATGTATTCTTCTTCCGTCATATATGTTGCAAAAGTTTTTCATCATCATCATCATCAGTTCATATACGTCCCACTGCTAGGCTCGAGCCTCCTCCCCGATAACAGAAATAGACCTACTATACACTACACGCCTATCAGATAAATAAAACTCCATGCTATTCAGCATAGTGTTTTATTTTGAGTTTACCTTCTCTTGCAGAAATGTTATGTCCAAATCATATTCCTTAGTCGTATTTTGCGACACCCACCGCCAACAAAAAAGGGGGTAAATTGTATTCTCACTCTGACACCATACAGATTTTTTTGCATCAATTTTAATACAGGCGGCTTGCATAAACCAGTCCTTAAGAATATAATTATTGACCAGGTCAGATATGAGCTAAGAAGACGATGATGAAATTGATTGTGAATGTTTTACTATTTATCGGCAAACGCATAATTATAATACTAAGTATATGAAGCGGTGAGTCGGTCTTCATGTCTATCAGGCAATGAACGTCCACTATCAGACATAAATCTTCCCAAGACTAAACCGGTCTTCAGACGTCTATATCCAATAATTCTTTATGAGTTTCATGATCTCTTCAGTCGACCTGGTACTGGCTCCTATCAGATGCAGTGCATCTGGTCGCCACTTGTAAATTTTTCTTTCCTAATAAGTTGTCGTCGAGCAATGTGGTCTCCCTCTTTAATACGTTTTTATTAGCTTCAGACGTATCTATGTTAGTATGTTAGTATGTAACGGAATCTTTGAACATGATTTTGACCCCCTTCAAAACGTCGGATTACCTCGAAATTTGGCATACTTATTAAGGACCGATGACAATTCAATATTTTAAACAGTTTGACCCGTTATCCTTACTAGGATAATCAGGATTAGCGATTTAAGCGTATTTTTTTAGTTTCTTTGAACTATTACATTTATTCTACTTCATAGTACTTCAGGCTATCTCGGTTACACCTGTTCATCTATGGAGTAGGTACTATTACTGGCTTTTATTCTAAATGGTGGTTACCACCATCTGGAAATATGGTTATATTTCAAATAAAACTCTTTTCATACCAAGCTATACAATTTTAAGCTTCCTTAATGTCGATAGATTAAAAAAAAATATGAGGTTTATGTATTGCTAATAGACCTCAATCTTACTCTTAAATTAAAAACACAGAAGAGCCACTTCATTCGTATCCAGCCCTTTCAAGTAGAAAGTGTAAGATATATTTATACGTATGTTTTCGCCCAAACAATCCACAAGTCTTACCTTCCAAGGCTGTAGGAGTACACTTAACGGACTCGAGGACCTGCTCTCACCTGATAGTGACCAGTTATCCTAATATATCCGGATATTCTCATTAGAATTATGGTTTACATAATGATTTCTGATGTTTACGCTAGTATTACACATGGACATAAGGCTATGGATTTTATCGAGCTTGTATTTGATTTTTTATTGCCCGGCGTTTCGAACACTTTGCAGCGTTCATGGTTACGGGTGGCAAGTCCTGGCGGTCAGTTAGCAAATCGCAGTGGTTTTATTTACAATAGAAATGTGTTTTTTAAACATAATTTATAATCGCTTCTGATGTTTACGCAAGAATTATACATGAAATAAAACTATTTTTACAAATTTCATAACGTTTAAAAGGTCACGAAAGTAAAAATTAAATTTAAATGCGATAAAATCCCTAAAATAGTTTTAAATAAAGATTACTACATTTATTATTCTTATATTTCAATATTAACTAATGCGTCTGGTAATAGGGTAAAAAAACAATTCACAACCCCCTTTGCGTGCCGTGAATGTCATAAAAGACGACTAAAGAATTATAATATACCAAATATGCAAGATGGTCGACTACACAAATGGCTTAACCTACCATGCCAAATGATTTCATAACCACTCAAAATATTCTTTGTGCTGTTATAATTTTTTTTAAATTGATATTTGTGCTGGTTAATTCATAATAATTCTTAGATGCAAAAATATTCCAGAGTAACAGAAAGTGATCTCCTGAAATAATTTTAGAAATCAAAGCAGTATTTGTTCACCTAATGCTCATCGCAGCCCACATACGTCTCTCTGTTGGGCTCGGGCCTCCCCCACAATGAGAGTGAATTTGGCCTACTATACTATGCCAGTCAGACATGTTGGTATAGGATTTAATTTCGAGTTTTCCTTCTCTTGCACAGAAGTTACGTGCATATTATATCCCTTAGTCGTCTTCTACGATATCCACGAGCAAGACAGGGAGTAATGATATCTAATGTTTACGCGAGCACTACACATCTATACCAATAAATAAAATTGGAGTGTCTGTTTGTAATGTCAAAATAATAGGCTTTTTTCATGCTCACACGGTTATTTGCACGACACCTATGCCTAAAATAGCAATTAAAAAATTTTTGTCTGTCTGTCTGTCTATCTGTCTGTCTGTCTGTTTGTTCCGGGTAATCTTCAAAACGAATGGACCGATTCCAAAAATTCTTTCACCAATGGAAAGCTATAATATCAGGGCGTAAACTAGGCTATATTTTATCCCGGTATTCCCACGGGAACGGGAACTACGCGGGTAAAACGACTATAACATATAACTGAAGCGAAGCGAGGGCGGGTTGCTAGTTGTCAATAAAACTATTTTTACGGATTATATCACGTTTGTATTTGATTTATGATTGCCCGACGTTTCGAATACTATACAGCATTCATGACATCCGCCCGTGACCATTATTTAAAAGAAAAATGTTTACTACGATGCCACATACAAACACACAGATGCACAAACACGTTAAACTTGTAACATCCCTATTTTCGTGTTGGAGGTTAAAAAGAATAATGTTTTACAACTAATAATGGTCACCCTAATCCTATTGTTCTAAATATATTACATGCGAAAGTTATAAACGAAATTCCTTCTTCACCTAATTTGACAGACTTGTAAGCAGGAAGTAAGTTGAAGAATTTTATTCAGTCCAAACGATTCATCCAAGAGATATCTACAATGGTACTTCCTTCATTGTATTCGTTCAATGAACCTTTTGAATATCTCTGTTCGCTTCATTTAATCTTTAGAAATAATGGGTGTTGTTAACGCTAAAATCTATATTATTTGGCACCAATAACGGCATTTTCAACGTTATATGCCCGTTATTATATTACATCACTTCTTCTTCTTTTCAGCCCACTGTTGGGCTCACGCCTTTTCGAAACTGAGTGGGCAATTGACCTACTATCCTGCGCCGGTCAGACGTGTTGGCATAAGGTTCTTAGAGGTAGTAGTGAATTGTAATCTTCTGATTCTCTCGTAGATTCTTTAGGCAATTTTTCTACGTAGATTTTGTTACGGAAATTCAATTAATATCATCAGTGAATTAATGCGATTTATAATTTAATAGGCTAGATTATTTATTAAAAAGTTGTTTACAATCGAGATATGATTGCCACTCATAACGATTGTTACCATTTTAAATAAAACTACGATTTTTATCGCGTTTGTATTTGATTTTTGATTGCCTGTCAATCATAAATGACTGTTATAACGATGACTTGTTGGACGTGAGACATCTTAGTCCGCCCGTGACCATGAACGCTGCAAAGTGTTCGAAACGTCGGGCAATCAAAAATCAAATACAAACGCGATAAAATACGTGCAGTAATTTGATTGCCACTCGTAGGACTTGAACTGATATCAACTAGAAATCCATACCAATTAGACGAGCTTACATGACAACCAAATTATCGCTCGTAATGTCGTCCTGAAATACGTCATTTATCGAAAAACGGCATATTGCAGTCTTCATTATCCATACGGGTAACAAACATTAATAACCGTAAATAATTAAAAGGTTATAAAACTCTGTAAGAGTTTGTTCGGCCACAGCAATAAAAAGCAAAGGTAATTTAGACTCCTATTACTATCTACGATCCTACCTTACCATTCGCTGAAGCGTAACATAACGAATTATATTGAATTGTATTACATTATATATAAGGTTTATTTTCGGATGAATATACAATATATTGATCGGGACTGTTAGTTGTTCTTAAGTAGTTTTATCTACATAGATAAAAAAGTATATATTTCTATCATTATTTTGTGCAGAATCTTATTAACGTGCTATATAAAATACTTTTTTGTATGTTTATTTAACCATTTTTGTTATTGATTTGACTGCCACACATAAAATGAACTAAAGCTATCTTTTGCAAAAATACAAATCAACTAGAATCATCATCACCCTAGTCTTGTTCCAACAACTTGTGGTTGGTTCAATATGTACTCTTCTTTCATAGGTACATATTGCAAAATCTATTATTGGTAATAATATTATTGGTTAATAATATTAATAGCTGCCTATCTAAAATCAACACTTATTTGAATGCAATTATTAACCAGATGACATCAGTTGCCTAGGTCTATATAAAACTCTTAGTCGTCTTTTACGACACCCATAGATAAATAGTACTTGTAGCCCTTACTAGATAGCATAATATCACAAAAAATTACGAAAATTCTTACTAAATATGTCGTCGTCTGAAGACCAACGTTGAAGATATTCGTAGCTTAGTATAATAAACGAAGCGTTTCTAGTCATCTTCTCTGAAAAAATAACTTAAATCCTTTCCAGAATATGCGATAATATAACTACAACAAATTAGAATAATAACAAATTTGGCAAACGGATGGGTGATTACAGAGAGACCGTTTCCCAATAGAAAGCTACTGCTCTTGGTGAGACCCTTATTCAATTTTTACAATTCCCAAGAACAAGTCAAGGACGGCCAAAATTAATTTACAGTATAAACTTTCATAATGTATGACTAAATATTGAAACTATATGCAACATAGGGTACATTATTTAAAAGTAGATAAGAGTTTGTTAATTGAAACCATAATTAAATTCAGCATCAATAAAATATAGAGCATACTAACAATTTCCAGCGATTTCCCTCGCGAAGTGTCTGTTTCTTTAGGAATACCGGCAACAGAGGGGCCAGAAATTAACTGATTTTATTATTTTTGGCTGATCTTTATAATGCTTTATAATGAATTCTTTTTTCAGGAAGCACCTGCATAGAAAATGAACCTCCATTAGCCGTGATGGTTCAATAAAAAAGGGATAGACTTCATCTTGTCAGAAAAACGACAGATATTCAATGACGTCTCAGTGATCAGCCGAATTAAAACAGGAGCAATTACCGCATAGTATGAGATACATTGAATATTTATACAAAAGCCGAGTAGCCATGCTCAATGAAGTCTACGCTCCGACCTACAGCTGTCCAATACCAGAACCTCGAAAGCTTTCAACTCGAGCAACTCAATAGCTTCCAAGATCTAGATGAGTGCGAATCTCCGAACGATATGAACAACAGCTTTTGGAAACTGTCCACGCAGTTGGGTGGCAATTATTCAAAGCTTGACGTACTAACAAACTCTCAAGCTCATAGAGCAAAGAAAAGAAATGAAGATATAATCTTCAGTGGAGTGGAGTAATCCCAATATAAGCAAATCAATGGGCAGATCTCCAGGTCTGTCCGTCGCGATATTCGTCGATTTTATAGGCTCCGTATTAAAGAAGCAATAGTGCAGGACCAAGGCTCGAAAGTGTTCACACAATATCTGTCTATTGGGCAGAGCCAAATGACTAAGCTGAAGATTAATGATGGCACTGTCATTTCGTCCCAGAGTAAGACCTTGGGAGAGATTGAAACGTGCTATGGGCTGTTTATAAACCATGCTGAAACCCTGTTGTCGTGGCGTAGTCCAAACCCCATATTCAAGCTAACTCTGCACCGAAGAAATGCCGGACATCAGCTTGTGCGAGGACAGAATGACTCTCAAACAACTAACAATAAGAAACAGTAAGGCACCGGGAGATAACGGAATTACGGCAAAACTCCTGAAGGCAGGCGATAAGTTGGTCTAAAAGCCCTTCAAAAGCTAGGTATTCAATTCTTTTGTTTTCAAGAACAACGTTCCCGAGTTGTGGACTCGGAGTGTGGTGGTTCTGTTCTCTAAGAAGGGCGATAAAGCTTTTCTAAAGAACCACAGACCATTTTCACTGAAAACACAGGTCTACGACCAGCGTATGTAACCAGTAATGACATTTAGATATAGCCCTAAATGTAGCCCTCATAACCAATTTCAAAATCTCTCTATGGAACAGGCTAAGCTTGTGATTTCTCTGCGAGATACAATCCGAAATACGGACATCATCGTCAGCATAAAAAAAAGAGTGTAACTAACATATCATGAAGAATTAGCACGCTGAAGTAGCTATGGGCAGACCACATCGCTCGACGAACCGACAACGGCTGGGGAAGAAATATTCTCGAGTGGCGACCACGTAACGGATGACGCATGAGGAAGGCCTACATCCAACAGTGAACGGCGTTATTCTGAATTATAATAATGATGTTAACCGGAGTAAAATATAATCTAATTTATTCCTTATTTACACAGCTACCTGGCAGTAATGTATTATAGATCCCATTCCAACCATTTTGAAGATTACCCGAGACAAACAAAGTCAATAAAATTTACTCATTTTTTATACGTACGTAAGCATGAAAAATCACCTAAAATTTTAACATTACAAACAGACACTCCAATTTTATTTATTTGTATATATAATACCAACAATAACCGATTATATTATATCAAACAGTCAGTTAACGACAATAGTTGAAGTCGATATAAAAGTTAAAATTATGTCCTACATTTTATTACTAGTGGGAATTTGTTTATCTTCAATTTGTGTTGTGATATTGTGGACTACGTGGTGTTTGATGCCTCGTTGGCGAACACTTCATAATTATATCGGGATTAATCAAATCACAATAGGAGCAATGCAGCTGGTTTCATTAATGCCGATAATACAAATCAACGCAATAAATATAATTGAATTACCTTATACTTTATTTGTAGCTACTTTGAACTGGTCATTAGCATCATGCTTATTGGCTTATCTTAAACTGGTTCTGATACATAGTAATACAATCAGTTATGAAAAGACTAGCGTTACAATATTTGTGTTCGCATTAACTACACTCGAATGGATTATAATATATTATATGATGATTAATTCGCATGATTTTATGGTTGGGGTATGTCCTCAATTATTAGCAATGATACTTATATTAATGATATTTATAAGAGTAGTGTTTTCAGTGCTGTCTTGTTGTAAAAAAAGTGTATCGAAGAGGAATGTGAGGCATTTTCTGTCCATAATTGGGGTGGCAATAGTTTGTGATGTTGGAACAGTACTGGTGCTGATTCTAGATTTTTTGGGCTACGATATTGTAAATATATGGATAGATGTTAAACTGGTACTGCATACTTTATTTCTTTTACTGAATTCTTCATCGAGGAAGCATTGGAAATATTATTTACACAGATGGAGGCGGATGAGAGCTGCTTATATTTAGTTGAGGGGCTGGCAACAGCGGCATGATAAGCATTCACAGTTGCGATAAAAAGGCCATAGAATCGAGGAAGCTGTAAGTCCAAGATTCTGAAGATGTTTACATGTGGTATTTTGATGATGCCTTTAGTATATGAACCTCATTGCACGCAATCACCTTCCCTTCACAGTAACCTAGCAAATATCTATGAGCGGCAATGTAACTTAATATTACGTGTGCCGTTTACTTAACATCAATAATAATAAGAAGATAAAAAAGCAAACTGGAAGAAGTGTCCAATGAAAACAATTGAAAGCAGCGATCATACTATATGGCAATCTTATGAGAATGACACTAAATATTTTGAATGCACTAATGCGTAATACAGCAAAGATTTTATTGGACAACATAACCAAAACTTTGTTTGCCGAAAATAAAGATTCGGGTTACTGAATTATTCGAAGCATTTTATTTAAAAGTCTCTCCTAATATCTAAAATTAAATCCCACAGTTTATATTACCTACTACAATTAAAAAATTATATAAGTTGTGGATATCATCATCATCTCTCTTAACGTTCCACTATTGGGCTCGAGCACGACCTTATGAAAGAGAAATTGACCTACTATAGCATGCTGGTCAGACGTTTTGGCATTTTTTTATGGGTGGGCTATGGTAAGCGCAAGCGTTTTCCATTCCGTCCGGGACGGCGAAAGGACGGCGCGCGGGCCTATAACTCACCCGTACCCACGTCACCTCGTTGTTGTGCTGACCACCGGTGCAGGGTGACTTGTCGTCAGTGGTCGGGCACAAACGTTTTGGCATTGGGTTTTGTTTCGGGTTTTCTTTCTCTTGCATAGATGTTATATGCATATTATATCTCTTAGTCGTTTCGTACGATACTCGCGGGTAAAAGAGGGGGTGGTGAATTATTTTTACCCCATCACCACACAGTAGAAGCTAAGAATATATATTAAGAAAAATAATTCAACTATTATATAGATGTTGGCCCGGGGCTCGCATCGAATCGGCATCATCAAATCTAGTCGCAATGATGTAATTTCGTGGTATTGCAAAGGTGAGATATTGATGAGTAGTATATAAAATTGTAGAGAATTTTGTATTCTACAATATTGATAATATATACAAATAGCAAAAAACCCATAGGAAATGAGATATTTCCAAAAAAAGCGCAAAAAACCGATTTTTGTGATCTTTGACCTTGAAATTTAATAGTTGCTTACACCCTACCATATGTAGGTTTTGAGACAACTTTTAGGGTGTCAATATACAAGTATTTACAAACTTACTGCTGGGTATCTCGAATTCCGAGATTCTTACCTAATTTAAGCTTAAATGACTGGACTAATTTATATGCTCAGCATATTACAAACGGATTTAAACATAGAGATAATATAAAAAATAATTAGATTTACCTTGTGGTGACGGACTTAGAATATAAATCATCGCCTTCTCTTGCCCTTGACTGCTGTAAAAGGCGACTAAAAAACATAGCAGGCAACATCAATACAAAAGAAGGAAAATTCGGTATAAAATCTCATTCTACGACTTCTGGCCAGCTTGGTATTTGAGGTCAATTTCCCTCCCAATTTGGAGGAGGCTTGAGCCCAATAGTTTGTTTTATCTTATTTTTAGTTTTTGCACGAGGCCATACGTATTATAACGTATATCCTTACTAATATTATAAATGCGAAAGTATGTTTGTTTGTTTGTTACGCTTTCACGCTTAAACCACCGAACCGATATCAAAAATTCTTTCACCAATGCAAAGTTATAATATCAGGGAGTAACATAGGCTATATTTTATCCCGGTATTCCCATGGGAACGGGAACTATACGGGTACGGCGACTGACACCGAAGCGAAGCGAGGACGGGTTGCTGGTAAAATATATATAAATTCGTAGCCGATATTATTGAATGCTGTATTGAACTAATTATATAGAAAGTAGATAAGGTTCAGTTAATTAATGCTAAAATAACATTAATTTTATCAATATAGTTAATTCAATGTTATTAATGAGTGATCGTACTGCTAAAACAGTCGGTTAAAATTTAAATTTGACTAATGTTGAAGTTATTATTACAAATTTAGTGAAAAATACAATTATGTGCTATCATAATGCATCATTAGTCATAGGAATTTGTTTGTCTACAATTTGTGTGGTGATTTTGTGGATAACGTGGTGTTTGATGCCTCGTTGGCGAAAACTTCATAATTATATCGGCGTTAATCAAGTCACGTGGGGTACTTTGCAACTATTTTCACTAATAATGGAAAGTAATATAATTATAATTATTGAAATAACTGATACTTTACTATTAGCTACTCTGAAATGGTCATTGGCATCATGCTTATTAGCTTATATTAAGCTAGTTCTTATACATAATGGAAGAATAAGTTACGAGAAGATAAGTGTTACAGTATTTGTGATTGGAGCAACTTTAAGCGAATGGCTTATAATATACTTTATAACAAAATATTCAGATGAATATAATATAGATATAGGAATATGTCCGTTGTTATTAACAATATCACTTATATTAATGGTGTTTATAAGAGTGGTTCTCTCAGTAATGTCGTGCTGTAAGAAGAGTGTATCGAAGAGGAATGTAAAGCATATACTATCTTTAGTTGGAGTTGCAATTGTTTGTGATGTTGCAACTGTTGTGGGGTTGCTGCTAGAAATTTTTCATTCTGATGTTATGGGTGTATGGTTACATATTAGATTGGTCCCGCATGCCTTATTTCTTTTACTGAATCCGTCATCGAAAAAGCATTGGAAATATTATTTAAGAAGATGGAGGCGGATGAGAGCTGCTTCTATTTTTTAACGTGGACGCCAATAGTGAAGTAGTAGTTATAATGACCAATTGCAAATTAGCTATCATAGAATAAGACTTTTGGATAATATTGAGGGGTGAAAGGCTAGTTTAAGGCTGGTTTAAGCGACATCTAGGATGATATTGAGTTATATATATATTCGAAATCAGCGAATTTTTCTCCGTCGAATGTTACCGAATTCATTAAAATGAGAGCACTTTTTTTCATGCGCTGAACTCTTTTACACTTTCCATACGCTGAAAAACGAGGGCTTAAGGCAGATTGTATTAAGCGACATTTATCTTTCTAATTAAATGTATGTTTTATTTAGTATTAACATCAAGAATTCGATGTTTTTAATTGAATTCTAATTAAATTTATCCCATTCAAATAGCTCCAGAAGTATTTTTGTTACGTTTTTTTTTTCTAAAATTTTAAACTTTAAATAGCTCTCCTGTAAAGTTACAAAAATGTCGCTTAAACCAAATAGCCTTTCACCCCTCGATATATAACTTGTCAACTATAGTCATCGATAGGAGAGTTATCTGGCTGGAATGAGAGTTCAGAAAAATCTGATTAAACACTGAAGAATTATTAGTATTGGAAACACTTTCATATTGTATATGCTTCGTTTCATCATTATTTCGTCATCATCTCATATCGGCTCATATATATATCTCTCTCTTTCGCTCTCTCTCTTAGCTTGGGCCTTCTCCTTAATGGAAAGGAAATCAATCTACTATATCACGCTATTTGGACGGATTGGTTTAGTTTTATTTCAAATTGTCCTTCTCTTGTATAGATGTTATTTGCGTATCCTAATACCTTATTCACCTTTTACGACACCCAGGGGGTAAGAGAGGAGGTGATGTTTGTATTACTGTTTCGTCACCATATGGATAAGTATAGCATAGCACATTCGACATGAATGACAGCCAATATTTTGAAAGTGGTAACATATTATCCTTGAGCTTCCAGTTCGCAAATGTCTAGCTAAAATTTCATGTAAATAATACCGTAACTGCTGAAGCTAAATGTTTATACTACTAACTTACTCTAGAACTGTCGATTCAAAGTTTGTAGCGGTTAATATTTGAACCACAGTTTTGATACCAGTATGAAATGATTTTAACGGCTTATTACTATCTTGCCGTGTAAAGACGGAGTATGAATACAATTATCTCCCTCTCTTACCCGTTGGTGTAGTAAAAGACGACTAAAGGATATAAGGATATATAAGCAGACAAGATCTATGCAAGAAAAAGAAACCTCGACATAAAACCCTATGTCTACACGTCTGACCAGCGTCGTTTAGAAGGTATTTCATTCATTTTGTAGAGTAGGCTCGAGCCCAGCATTGAAACCTGTATGAGCTGAGATGAATACGATGATGAACAACTTTCCTACTTTACACAAATTACATATATTTATAATGCAAATGGTAGGTTCAAATCTAGACCTTTATTTGTCTTTTAGTCTAGACTAAACGTGGCTAGATTCGTAAAAATGTGTTGATACTATATCTTTTAAGTCTCTAGACTATGTAAACGCAATGAGCATTACAAAATAAGGTTTCAAAGAGATAATACATTGGTCGAATAAAAATACCCATATCAAAGGCTTTGACTGTTAATACTCAAATTCGAGAATCACGTCTTAAAAGTTTACTCGAATTTTATTTTACCAATATAAAGTACAAAACAACATTAAAACAGTACAAATTAATATTTGAAATCTTTAGAATAAGTTGCCAGGGCCTCCGACATTACCAATTTACTCAGAAAAAAAGGTATGGGATAAAGTACTATTAGGATGAATATTGCATGTATGCAGATTCTCACAGCAGATTATTACATATTTTTTGACAATCTTAGAATAATAACGCTTCTATGCGTTATTATTCTAAGCGGTAATATTCTAATTATGCGGATACTTCGAGCGATCAAAAACATGAAGCCAATTAAAAAGCCAAGAAAATACTACATGCGCGCAGGCGATTACATACGATCGCACAACTATACAAATTTTGATATCAAATATTCTTTTTATTAACATTAATCGTCGAAATATTTTTAAAAGTAATGTTAAAAATCTTTCTATATTTTTTTAAATGAGTTGTGACGCCAATTGAATACACAAACCGTCATAATTACCTATTTATTTTTTAAGAGCTACGTACGTACGTACAGTACAGTGACCTTGTACAATACGAAACAGTCCGGCGTAGGCTCCAATTTAAATGCTTCATTTTTTGTGCGCGGACTTACCTTCTATACGTTATTATTCTAAGTAGAAAATATTATTAATAAACAGTCATCAATATTGTCTGACACTTTCCTTCAACTTTTACCAAACGCTTTATACTATGAAAAAAAAAACATAACTTCTACGTATTTATTATTCTGTCTTGATTTTAATATATGATAATCAAGAAACTATTGAAAATCCTTTTTTAAGCAGTCAGTTTCCGTGTGGTGACGGAGTAAGAATACAATTCACCACTCCCTACCTTGCTCGTGGATGTCGTAAAAGACGACTAAGGGGTGTTATACGCATATAACATCTATACAAGAGAAAGGAAAACTTGAAATAAAACCTTATACGAACATGTCTGACCAGCATAATATAGTAAGATCAGTTTCCCTCCTATTGTGGAGGAGGTTCTAACCCAACAGTTATATGAACTGAAATGATGATGATGAAAAATAATGAAGCAGTCAGACCAATCATCCCCCCAGACTAAATGTTACCATGGATACGATTACAGGCGCCATATTAGGATAATTTTGTAACATAACCTTATAAAACGTTTATCATTAATATTCTGTTTAAATAAAAATGCCAGGCAATGATACTATTAACCTATAGGTACCACTTAATACTCATATAAATTATTTTATAAACCAACATTTTATTTATGTTAGAATCAAACCGAAGCAGGTATTTGCATCGTATCTGGTCTTCTATTCTCTTTTAACCTTATTTTGCTTTTAATTTAAAAAAATGTATTACGTGTTTTACCTATATCTTTCAATCTCACTATTATTATTTCTATATCTAACATTTGTATATTTATAGAATAAACTGCTTTCAATTATATTCTTTTGTATTTAATGTATAACCTCTGAATAGCTCATGGTTTCCTCATGCTTACGAAAAGATCTCGGTGATAGCTATTTAGATCGGATCTCTTCCTTGTGATGTGGTTGCATAATGGCTGCTCTAGTAGTAAACTCGTCAGCGATAACCGCTATTGGGATCTAGTCCAGCAATAATGTTTGCCCATTATATTTTGAAATAGAAAAGGAAATCCTGCTTTGCAAATGTAAGTAAAGCTAAAAAATTCTGTTATAGTTATCTGTTAGGCTGCAGCTGAAAATCAGCGCTGCAAGTTTATGTAGCATATGCTGAGCTGTTGCCTTTTGGACACTAATATTTGGTATTTAATTTGTATATACTATGATTATTTTATCCATCAATATTTTTTGTCTTCGTTTTTATATCATTTCTGTAATTATATTTCAAATGATTGATTATCTAGTTTATGTAATTAATGAAATAATGATGATTCATGAATTTCTATGTCAAGCATGTAACTATAGTGTCCAATAAATCTTATTTACTTTCTTTCTTTCTTATAGACTTTGAAACCTATATGCTCCAAATTGGTTTTATTGGAAAAGCGATAATGCGAGGACGGTTTTAAACTACAAAAGTAATGCATTAAATACATTCAGTCCTTTCATGAGGTCGCAATTAGCTTTATACAAAAAATGTGACAAGCCCACTGTTCCTCCTCGCATGGAGCGCGTTCATGGGATTCTCTATTTGTGGGCAAATTCTGATCCGATAGTACACTATTATATTCATTTAAGATAAGATCTAAAGTTGATAATATGTATTTACATATTATCAACTTTAGCATTTGCTCTCGCGGTATATAATAAATTGTTTTTATTTAGATATAGTCCCTATTGAACGGGTTTCGTTATCATCACCGTCTTGCTCTTATTCCAATCACGGGCTGTATGGAAATAGAGGTACTCTTTTCATACAGCCCTATCTGACGTCGTCCCTGTGATCACTCCATTTATTCATGACATAGTCCACGCAGTCCATCCATCATTTCTCTGGCTTCCCTTATTACGTTTAAAGCCTTCAATATTCTTACTTTAAACTTTCCCCACAACATCACTTGTCCGTCCCGTCCCCCATCTCACATGTCCGTACCAAGTCAAGTATTGATTCATTCCTTAGCTTCTCCGTCACTGGTACAACTTTCAAACGTTCCCTAATACCAAGCAATAACCCTTATCAAACATATGCCTATTGCAAAATGTTAGGGTGAATAATATGCCACAGTATGTTAGTATAAATCAGCGAAGGGACTATCAGTGGAATGGTCAACAATGAATTCATTGTCCGTGGGATCATTAACATTTTATAAGGATTTCACCAGGACAGCAGTGGGCTACCGGACATGGGGTCTTCGGTAAGTACCTGCACAGAATTGGAAGAGAAGAGGCCCCAGGATGTCATGAGTGTGGCGCGCTAATCGATGATGCGCGCCACACACTGGAAGTATGCCCCACCTGGGGGCCTCAGCGCCACGTTCTGTCAACGGAACTGGGAATAACAGACCTGTCGCTGCCGACCATCATCTCCAATATGCTCGGCAGCGATAGCTGTAGGTCGTCGATGATCTCCTTCTGTGAGGCTGTCATGACAAGGAAGGAGGCCGCGGAGCGGGCACGCGAGGCGCTTGCGTCTGCTGACTCGCTCCGCCGGCGACGACCATGGAGGAGGAGACGCCGCTATGCGCTCCTTCATCCACCGCCCTGAATGATGACAGGACGTGGCCAGACGGTCAAGCGTTGGGGTGTCGGGGATAGAATGTTATCAAATAATCTCTCCGGCACCACGTAAAAGCGCGGAAGGGGCCGCTGTGGTTTTAGTGAGTATTTCGGTCGGGTAACCGGCGGGGGATAGTGCGTAAATGCATTTCCACAGCGTGAACAAAAAAAAAAGGACAGCAGCGGTCTGAAACCGCTGTCCTGGTAAACCTTTAATGCCTCACTACGATCACCAATCCGCCTACCAGATGTGGTGAGCATGCCACTATCACTTCATTTGTGGTGAAGGCCTACATCGAATAAAGGATTTCGAAAGGTCACATAATAAATTGAAGATCTGCTGTGACGCCTACAAATTTACTCATGGCAATAAATTATTTTATATAACTTTGATGTTGCTAGTATGTAGTACCAGGGGTTCAACTCAGCTCAGATATTTATATCCTACTGCTGGGCTCAAGCTCAACCAGCTACTCCAAGCTACTCCACATCATGATCAACCTACCCTTAACTCAAATACTTCGTGTTGAGTCAATATGTACTCGTCTTTCATAGTACATATTGCAAACACAGTTTTATGCTTGATGTCAATCCTTCTTGGGAAAAGGAATGGTTTTATTGAGTAAACAATATCAGATGTAGTTGACTTACTATGCCACACTGCTCAAACAGGTCGGTATAAGGTTTTATTAATATTTTTAAAAGCTTTTATTTAACTTGCCCTGTTAGTCTGTTAGTATGGGACCACGGAGCATATACTTTGTAGTTACTCCGTGTATGGGACAAATCTTGCGAGTTAAATTAGAACTACTTTCTATCGTTAGATTAGGTTGAAATTTGGTTTACTTACGTAACTTCGGTGACAATGCAATAATATGGTACCATGAAGCTGGTCTCAAGATGGCATCGGAAGGTGGCTAGAGGAACTCCTAAACTAAACAAAATAAAACCGTCGAGTTTGGACTCGTTTGAATAGTCTTGACAAGCACTCTCATATTTTCTTCGATTTAGAACATTTAAAAATGTTGTTTTAAAAATGTTTTTAATTAATATTTATTTCTTTTCCTGATTTTTGCGTATTATATGCCTTAATTGACTTTTACGACACTGCCGGACTAGAAATGGGGCTGGGCTCTCTCCATCACAACACGACAGAAAAACCACATGACATCAGGGGTTAAGTTCAGTATTTTAGTAAAGGTTACCTAAGTATATTAAGTATTTATATTCAACTAGCTGACCCAACAGACGTTGTTCTGTTCAAATAAGCGCCACCTACCGGGTCCAATTGTGAATATAAACCATTCTCAAATCCCCTTGAATACACACAAAAATGTCATCAACATCCAGCCAGCCATTTAGGAGGAGTTAAGTGACATACAAAAAATTTATATATATTTTATATATAAGATAATAAATACCCGAGGTTTCAAGGGCATAATTCCCGTACCCGTGGGAATACGGAGATAAAATTTATCCAGTGTTACTTGCTGATAATGTAATGTATCGTTCTCCCGTAACCATGAACATTGAAAACTATTTAAAACGTCTGGCAATCAATAATTAAATCCATACGGAAAAAAAATGTCTATAAAATAGTTCTAACACATCTGACCAGCGTGGTATAGTAGGTCAATTTTCCTCTCATTGCGGCGGCGGCCCGAGTGCAACATAGGGACTTAACGTATAATGAGATGACAATAATAATAATTTATTTTTTAAAACCACTATTTACGCTATGGGAAAAAATGGTGGCCAGGCTAGATGGGTACGGAGAGATGGCAACTATACGGCAGATCATGGAGCTGGAGCACGGAGGATTTCGGCGATGACTAGAATGACCAGGACTTCATCATTTCAGCTCATATATGTCCCACTGTTGGACTCGAGTCTTCTCCTCATTAGGAGTGAAATTGACATTACTAAACAATGCTGGTCAGAGAGGTTGGTATGGAGAGAAGAAAAACTTCAAATAAAACCTATTTGAAGTTTTTCTTCTCTGGCATAGATGATATATATGTACGTATTATATCCCTTAGTTATCTTTTACGACCAGGACTTGGTTCCTTAAAAAAATGCATAAAACGTAAAACTCCCCACAATACATGAATTAGTTACATTTTGCTGAGCGTTAGGTTTTCGAAGACAAATGAAAATAATCGGATACTTGTGTATTAACGGACTCAAATAACACCCAATCTAAGAATAATTATTTTAAAAGAACCGTCGTCCATGGACATCGAACACAAGACTATTATAGGATTTATGCAGTCCAGTTATAAAGTCAAACCTCAGTGCCAGACATAAATAAGTCTGTTTCTGACAACTCTGTTTTTAAATCAGCAATAATTATAAGTTACCTTATTATCGTACAATATTTTATTATTTTCACACTTATATAAATTACTAGCAACCCGCCCTTGCTTCGCTTCGGTTTCAGTTATATTTCCTGCGTAGTTCCCGTTCCCGTGGGAATACCGGGATAAAATATAGCCTAGTTTACGCCCTGACATTATAGCTTTCCATTGGTGAAAGAATTTTTGAAATCGGTCCAGCCGTTTTGAAGATTACCCGGAACAAACAGACAGAGACGGACAAAAATTTTTTAATCTTTATTTTAGGCATAGGTGTCGTACAAATAACCGTGTGAGCATGAAAAAAGCTTATTATTTGACATTACAAACAGACACTCCAGTTTTATTTATGGGTATAGATATTAAAAACGGTATCGCTAATAAGAATTGTGTTATTTACAGTCTGTCTTCAATTATAAGCGGATTTGTTGTAAAGCTTATTCTTAATATCTACATTCTAGATGTTGAATTATCCGTGTGGTGACGGATTAAGAATACAATTCATCACTATCTATCTTGCTCATAGATGTCGTAAAAGGCGACTAAGGGATATAATATCCACGTAACATCTATGCAAGAGAATGAAAACTTGAAATAAAACCCAATTTTTTTTTTGGGGGTAGGTTGCGGTCGGCGCGCTCCTCGCACCACTCCGTCCGGGGCGACAGAGAGGCGTAAGCACGCACACCCGCAACCCAGCCACGATGCACGTCGCCTTCGTCGTTGGGCCGACCACCGGAGCAGGGTTACTTGACGTCAGTGGTCGGCCCGATGGAATACCCCCTATTCCTTCCCATTGTGGAGAAGGCTCAAGCCCAACGGTAGGACGTATATGAGCTGAAATGATGATGATGATTTACAGTCTGTTTTTAACTATAATCGGATTTGTTGTAAGGCTTATTTTCGGTTCTAGTTCATATCTACCTTTCTTAATACCTATAGCTAATATTTATCAGGTTAGCTGCCAGATCATTAGGGTGAACCTTTAGTAAAAAATTTCAGATAATCAGTAACGTGTATTTATACATTTACAATGTAATAAAATCTTACATAAAGATATCATCATTATTCTTCCTACTCCAATAACTTGGGATCAATGTATTATATGCTTTCCTCTTTCAGACACATCGCAATTTTTTTCAATAATTTTATTATCGGCCATCTGCCTGACGTTAATCCTCAGGAATGTAATTATAATCAGAAAGCATCAACCTCTGCTCGGCCGTTGCCTACCGTAAAGAAAATAAACATGTGCTTCCCGCTCTCTCGCTTACTAACGAAGTGCAGTAACAAATTCCTACCACTCAGACGCCGATTTTCTGCCAGAGTAGAGTTAGTACTCTACTCTACTCTAGTCCGGGGTAGTCCCCGGCCAGACCAACCCGTGGCTGTAGACGGACGACTGTCAGCAGTATGCTCCGACCATATAATATAATAAACGTTTATGCTAGTATATTCATTATGTTAGTATATATTCTGTGTGGTGACCGAGTATAAAAATCGCCACCCTCTTTCTGACTCAAGGGTGTCGTAAAGCACGACTAAGGTATCTGATAGACATCTTGCCCGTGGATTTCGTATAAGACGAGTAAATAATACACATATAACAAATATGCAAAAGAAAGAAAACTCGAAATAAAACCCTATACCTACCAACCTGTTTGACCAGCATGGTATAGTAAGATCAATTTCTCTTCTACTGTGGAGGAGGCTCGAGCCCAACAGTGGGAACGTATATGAGCTGAAATGATGATGATGAATTATTAGAACCATTTCCTACCAAATTTCACTACATCACTTTCTAGGCTAATCTGAAGATTTCCTGAAAGTTTCATCAAAATCGGTACAGTTGTTTTGGAGTACATCGGGAACATATTGTTTGTAATATAATATAGATTAATAATTTAAAATTAACTTGTACAAAACAATTCCATAAAGTAACACGACTTGTTCCCACACTCGATATTAAACGAAAGTAGCGATAATCTTAACAGAATCGATATACTCTCGATTGTCGTCGTTAGCGATTTTGTCGTATCGATAAAAGTTATGGTCTGATCGAGATAACGATCACAACGGTTAGGATGTTGTAAAATTTTAATGTGTTATTATAACTTATTGGGGTATATAATTTTATTTTTCATGAACTTCAATTAATAACGGTAAATTTTTTTTTATTATTACAACTTTGAGTGGAATTCCTAAGCCATTTAGTAATTATTTTATAAGACAGCGTTTTGCTGTAACTTTATATGTATAAAAGTTTTTGGTGGTAATAAGCGTTTCGTCCTGATACTGTGTGTGTAGTTATGGTTACGAATACTACTAAACCATAGACAGCCAGTGGATTTTATAAAATACTTTATTTTATTGCCACCATTAGGTGACAAACGAGCAGACAGGACACCTGATGGTAAGTGTTGCTGCCATTAATGGACCTTTGCTAAGTCGCTGCCTACCATGAAGATTGTGAAGGGAGTGTGAACGCGTGAAATGAGATTCGGTGAAACTAAAGACATCATCAAAACCCCCCACACTCAAGCACCCTCAGAACGATGGGCCTCCGGCTCTCTCGCTCACCAGATGAAGCGCAGTAACAAATTGCTACTTTTTTACTGATACTACAATTAATGGATCTTAGCAATATTAGAGGCAGAGCTAGCCCACTGCTTACCGCCCATCAACGAGGTGACGTGGGTACGGGTGGGTTATGGGCCCGCGCCCCGTCCTTTCATCGCCCCGGACGGACAGGACCGCGCGTGCATTTACCATAGCCCACCCATAAAAAAAAAGCCCACTGCTTACCGTAACAGAATTAAAAGTATTGAGAATTCAAATTCAAATTCAAATCATTTATTATGCATAGACCCCGAGAGGGCACTTACATATTGTCAATTTTACAAAATAAAATTAAATTATCCAATAAAAATAAACTACCACCGGATCGGAACGCGACCGCTACTGAGAAGATCCGGCAAGAAACTCAGCGGGCTTGTCTATTATTTTATATTTTTTTTCTTCTTACTAGATATAAATTTGTATACATGTTTTGTAAGACCTAGCTCCAGTGTGATGCCCTTCGAACTGCAAGATACTTAATATAATTCAAATGATTATGGCTGGACCAGATCCCACAAGCGGCACCCGATCACGAGTTAACTACTAGAGCAGCCATCACTCCCCTCAACCACTATGGAGGGAAGGGAGAGACCCGCTCCACGCAGCTACCGCAAGTAGATCCTTATGTGAGCATGACCAACACCACAATATGTTACAAACGCTGAAAATACAAAAATTCATTATGCAAAATACGCTACACTTTACAATAAAAGTTAAAAGTACATTTACAAACAGTATATTTAAAATAACAAGGAAATTGCTGAATGAGGAGCTGCTCACAACCAATCTGTATTATCATCTACATAATCCGAGATTTTATAATAAGCTTTTTACAAAGTCTATTCTTGATGGCTTTTTTAAACTTTTTCATAGGCAGGATATCGGATATACCGCATCTAGATCTACCGCAAGTAGATCCTTCAGTGAGCATGACCAAGACCAAATGTTACAAACATGTTACAAACGACGAAAATGCAAAATTTCGTTAGGCAAAACACGCTACGCTTTACAATATTAGAGTTATTAAAAAAAGAGTTTATTTAAAATAACAAGGAAATTGCATAATGAGGAGCTGCCCACAACCAATCAGTATTATCATCTACATAATCCGAGATTTTATAATAAGCTTTCTTACAAAGTCTATTCTTGATAGCTTTTTTAAACTTTCTTGTTGGCAGGTCTCGGATATCTTTAGGTAATCTATTGTAGAAACGTATACATTGCCCCATGAATGATTTGCTAATTTTTTGGAGACGAGTAGTATGTACAACTAGTTTGTTCTTATTCCGAGTATTCATTTCATGAATGTCACAATATCTTTTGAAGTTAGCGATATTTTTTTTGACATATAATATATTTTCGTATATATATTGTGATATAACAGTTAGAATATTTATTTCTTTGAATTTCTCTCGAAGTGAGACTCTTGGGCCCATATTATAAATTGCACGGACAGCCCTTTTTTGAAGAACAAAGATTCTATTCAAGTTCGCGGAGTATCCCCACAGTAATATACCGTAAGACATAAGACTATGGAAATAAGCGAAATAAACCATTCTAGCTGTTTCAATATCGGTTAACATTCTTATTTTTTTTACTGCATAAGCCGTTGAGCTAAGCCTACTCGACAACTTTTCAATATGAGGTCCCCATTGAAGTTTAGCATCTATGGTGATACCTAAAAAAACGGTCGATTCCACAAGGTCCAGAGCCACACCATTCATTTGGACATATCATAAATATTCATGGAAAGCGACTTTTTAAAAATATAATCGCTGTTAAATGACTCTCTGTCTTTGTAGCCATACCGTAAAGGATGTCACAATCTAACGACAGAGCTTTCTGAACGCTTCTACACTCGCTAATACACTTACCGCTCACATAATTGGGTTTGCGACGCGTACAGATATTGCTTTACAAAAGTCCATGTTACTGATTTATAAGCGATATTTTATACCGTCGTAAAAGGCGACTAAGTGCTTTATATAAAACGGGGCCGACTCTATCTGATGCCGTCTAGTCAATAATTACATTCCAAAGATGGTCAATGTCAGACAGATGGCTGGTCATAAAACTATTGCCAATAACAAAGATTACATGTTAGTAGATTACATATTGCCAGTAACAAAGAAGCCTTACGTTTCTGGATCAAAATGGATAAGTGCTGGTGGAATCATCATGTTAAGAGTACCTACGCGTAATCGCAGTGTGAATGAAGCGTTCACAGAGAGCCATGGCGGTCAGGGTCATACGCGAATACCGCACGGTGGCGACGGAGGCAGCGAGCCTGTTGGCCGGGACTCCCCCGTGGGTCTGGAGGCGGAAATGCTCGCCGGTTTGTATCGGCGGGTGTCGGGGGTGCGAGCGGAAGACGGTGTGGTCTCGTTGAGGGAGCTCACCGCCTGGCGCGTCGATACCCACCGAGACGTCATTGCCCGTTGAGCAGTCCGGCTAGAGAGGCCTCGGTTCGGGGTGCGAATCGTGGAGGCCTTCCGGCCGGTGCTGATGCAGTGGTTTGAACGGCGGCAAGGGGTGCTCTCCTTCCGACTTGTGCAGATGTTGACGGGACATGGATGCTTCGCCAAATATCTACACAAGGTCGTTAGAAGGGAGAGTACACCGTCCTGCCACCACTGCGATTGCGACGAGGACACGGCGCAGCATATGTTTGAAGTCTGTGACGCTTGGGCAGAGCAGCGCCGTGAACTCGTCGCAATCATCGGTGCCGACCTGACGCTGCCGACTATCGCCAGGAGGAGACGTCGATCGATGGGAGGGTACCTCAAATAGGGGGTATTCCGTCGGGCCGGCCACTGACGTCACGTCACCCTGCTCCGGTGGTCGACCCAACGACGAAGGTGACGTGCATCGTGCGTGGGTTGTGGGTGTGCGTGCTTACGCCCCTCTGTCGCCCCGGACGGAGTGGTGCGAGGAGCGCGCCGACTGCAACCCACCCCCAAGAAAAAAAAAGTGTGAGTGAAGCGTTGGAAGTATATCTGGATCGTGGCGTGTGGCAATCCGTAGTCCCTGCCTACCCCTCTGGGAAGCGGGCGTGGGGCATGAATTCATACAGTATTCAGGCTGTGTGCAAAATCAAAATTTAATTAATTTAACGGTTACATTTCACAAACAACAGAGGAGTTATAATTAATAGTATTTTTTTATATTTACTAAAACTTACTTAATATTGTAGTAAAACGGGTTTTATGAAGAAAAAATATTGAATAAATTAATAAATATCGAGTGTATTAAAGTCTTGAATTATAAAACAACTGTTATTCAAGTTTTGTTGTGGCGATTTCTTAAATTTTATGTCACGTTCGACCCATATAGCACACACATATATTTATATTAAATCATTAATTAATCGTTAATTTCATTTAATCAACAGTAAATGAAAAATATCCCAGTAACTCTATATATCTTCGAAAGTTCTAAAAACAAGTTGTCGAGATTTGTGATCTTATAGTCCTACCTCAGAATGTCAAGCCGTTAGTCCTCACTGTAATAAATATCTATGTCAGTTCAGAGGAGTTATTATCTTTAAATAGCCTAACAAATTGAAATTCTAAATTATTTATTATTCATAAACCCCGCGGCGGCTCTTACATATTGTTAATTTTAACATTTTAATTTAAATACATCTAATAAACTACCACTGAATCAGATTGCGATAGCCACTTAGAGAATCAAGTAAGAAACTCAGTCACTTTGTTGAAGTTAAATCTTTTCTAGGCAGATCTTGATGAGGAGTAAATTTAGATAAGTCATCATCAACATAGCCACATAGCATATACATACGCATGATGTATCTGTAGTCATGTCAATGTTACTACATATATCTGTGCCGATATAATTATATTAAACACAGACAAATATAAATGGCTTTAATTTGCAAATTTTAATTTAAGATCAAACAATTAATTTGAATATTCAAAAATAGCAACCGATTGTTTAGAGTTTTAAGTTCTAATCTCTGTCAGCAGTCCTCGTGGCTGATTTGTGTTTTTTCTAATAAAATAATTGAATATTATTATTATGCTGATATAAAATAATACCTTCAAATCTAAAATGAATATATTAATTATCTTTGTTCTCTTATTATTTTTATTATTCACTAAATTCTATTTTTATTTTTAATGCAACTAGCTTCAGTGTACTGTCCTTCGAGCTAGGAAAAAATATAATTTCCAAATATAACGCAGAAGACTACACAGACTAAAGAGTGGTAGGACCACACTGTCGACAGTTGTCTGTCTACAGCCGCGGGCCGGTCCGTCCGGGGTAGTACCACACTCTCGCAGAAAATCGACGTCTGAGTAGTAGCAATTTGTTACTGCGCTTCGTTCGGTGAGCGAGAGAGCCGGATGCCCAACTCTCTGAGGGTGTTTGCGTGTGGAGGGTTTTGGTGGTGCCCTTGGTATCACCGAGCCTCAATGCACGCATTCACACTCCCTTCACTTTCTTCGCGGTAGGCAGCGACCCTGTAAAGGTCCATGAGCGGCAGCAACACTTACCATCAGGTGTACTGTTTGCTCGTTTTCCACCGTTTGCAATAATAAAAAAAAGACTAGAAAATCAACCATAATACAATTGGGACAGTAGAATCGCCGAGGATTATGTTTTATTGCATTTATATTGATAGTCCCATAGTTTTATACGCGGAAAATGAAATAAGAGTACAACACAACCTGATTTTGTGATATAGTCAGTGTCAAATAATAATAAACCCAACCACCTAATACATCATCATCACCGCAGCCCACATACGTCCCACTGTTGGGCTCGTGCCTCCTCCACAATGGGAGGGAATTTAACCTACTATACTGTGCTGGTCAGACATCTTAGTATAGGGTTTTGTTTCAAGTTTGCCTTCTCTTACACAGATCTTATGTGCATATTATATCTCATAGTCCTCTTTTACGACATTCACGGGCAAGATAAGGAGTGGTGAATTGTGTTCTTAATCCGTTACCACACGGAAAATCTAATACATACAGGCGAAGAAAAAAAAACCAAAGATTGAGTATGTACTGTCTGAACATATAATATGCCAACTTATCTAGCAAGCGTGGAGAAGCAAATCAAATTCTCTCATAAAAAATCCCCGTATCTCCAGCATTATCCTTATACGAAATGAAGAGAAACAAAAATATGAATATCGACATTAATTTGTAATACACCCAAATTGCATTAAGTTAAGTCTCCTCTTACTATCGCTAAGTTGACATCATTCAATAATGGTCACATAATACTTAATAAGGCTCAGTCATTGAATAGCTGAGTGATATGTATTTCAATTAAGTAAGCGATTGTTTTATACGAACAATATTGAAAGTTTTGCGAAAGTGGAACATTCTAGTGAATATTGGAAAGGTTTTGCGGCGCTTGTTTACGAGTTAATGCATTTCTTTTGTATAAAATGATTTAATTTTGCTACTTTCGTGGGAAAGTATTAGCACAGATGTTTACTATCTACATTAATATTAAAAAAATATATCGTGCTCGTATATATTGAAAGATGCAAGTCTTCGATAAAGGTCTATAGAGAATAATAAATAAATTATCCTCGTTTGTATACTTGATTACGGTAATCATTTAAGTTCAAATAGAATACATTATTACTAAGCGCTTCATCTCAGCAGTTTATTTTGTATGTACGTGAGTGATTAAGAATACAATAGATATACCTTTTTCTTAAACACAATTGTCGCAGAAGTCGATTAGAACCCGTAAGGGAATAATAGGTTCCTTCACGTTCTTTTTTACTCGTAATAGGATAATTGTCGACTTTAAACTTCTTGTTGCTCTGGCAAATCATGCCTAAAAATGTCGTATATTATATTACGATTTGATGCTTAGAAATATTTCTAAATTTAAATCTAGTACAATCTGAAACCGCTCGTGACCATGAACGCTGTAAGGTGGTGATCGCAGTGAGGTGTTTAAGTTTCCCAAGAGCTGTTGCCCTGCTTACCTGCCACCTTAGCCAATATTTACGATTCTTACAGGGAAGTAAGGGAAAGCAATAATTTAATATTTATCCTATTGCTACTGTGTATATTATGTTTTTAAGAGAAGACATCTTGATATACTCAAAAATGTGACCATGGCATGACGTCTCTATAAGAAATTGAGTATTATTTAAAATCTGGCAGGCATGTTAACAACTGCTGCCACTCTTATAATCACAAGTTTCTTAAGCTAATAAAAATTTATAAAGCAGAAATTTATTATAATTATATTTATGATAACTCGTCTCAATTCATGCATTAGAGGATATTAATATCAAAATTAAAACGTGATTAAATATCAGCAAAAATTGTTTTATTTCATAAGTGGAATGTTGTTATACGCTTTTATTACATTAAAAAAGTAAACAAGTTTAAATTGCCACTTCATATTCTATTTACTATTATACTATACTAGTCGGAAAATAAATAAGAGTAATAATAATATGATACACACTATTTGGTATTGATAATACGAAGCTGTAATTTGAAAGGACAATAATCTCATTTCTCCTTAGTAAATCTTCGATAACATTTCTGTATGCTGTAGGAGTTAAAATGCAATTCATACTTCTCTATCTTGCCAGTATATGCTATAGAAGCCATATTAGGTATATAATATATACATATATAACATCTAAAGATCAAATATTTTATAATTTTGTATTAAACGTATCATAGAAAACGGATAAAAATAAACAACGTTCGCATAAAACAACCACAATCATTACATAATATTCGATTATGACTACCGACGTGTTAATGCGTATTATATTATATGTAATAGTTCATCAAAGCTAATGGCAAATACATTTGTACCTAAATGCTTTGATTATTAACATAAATAACAGCCACGACAGTGAATTAACTTGCTAAATAGTTTATATTTGGATTTAATTATTCAGGTTGTTGAGGGTTGAACACAAGTTTGTACTGAATTATTCATGGATTGTTCATTAATCGTATTTATAATATTGTTATCTTGTGTTAAATTGTTGAGTGTTTGAGTTAAGTGTGTGCATTAAGTGCGGACTGTGCTGTAACTAGAGAACACTTCGCACTAATATTACACAGGCGAAAATTTATGTTTGTGTTACCTTTTCACTGCTGTGTGGTAGCGGCTTCAAATACTACCAACCCTTGCTTTGCTCGTGGGTGTCGTAAAAGACGACTAAGAGCCCTAGATTGACCCGGACCAACTCCATCTGGTAACATTTGGGTCAACGATTACATTCCCAAGGAGGGTTGACGTCAGGCAGGCGGCCGGTCATGAAAGTCATTGCCGAAACTTTTTGCAATATGTCAAAACAGATGACATATTGCGTCGACCCCAAGTAATTGGGATAAGAGCAAGATGATGATGATGTTACCTTTTCACGCTCTTAACGGCTGAGTCAATTTTAATAAAATTTGTTATGGAGGCAGCTGACACTCTGGATTTTTTTTATTTCGGTAATGTGTTCACTTGGAATGATAGTTCTATTGTTGGTTACAGACATTTTTTTAAAGCATTTCAGTACCCGCAGTACAGGAAAGGCTTTTTTTGTAAAGACCCTAAAGAAATAATCCTTGCATTGCGGGGGACTACAAAAATATTTAAATGGACACAAATTGTGTAGTGATGGAGTAAGAATACAATTCACCACTCCCTATCTTGCCCGTGGATGTCGTAAAAGACGAGAATGGGATATAATATGCACATAACATCTGTGCAAGAGAAGGAGAACTCGAAATGAAACCCAAATTCCCTCCCATTGTGGAGGAGGCCCAAGCCCAACAATGGGGCGTATGTGGGCTGCGATGATAATGATTACAGCTTAAAAGCCTGCTCATTAAATTGAATATCGGACACGATATTTTTAATCAAACTAGTAGTTCTTGAGATTAGCGCATTTAAACAGACATTCTGGTGGCTTAGATACCGACCTACAGTGCCAGTGTCGGGGGTTCGAAGCCCACGCAGGACAACACTTTATGGGATCCACAAAATATTGTTCCGGGTTCGGATGTAATTTATGTCCATTTGTTATATGTTTATACAGTCCCCCGCAATACATGGTTTATTCCTTAGTGCAGAATGTGTGAGTCAAAAAAAAGAGCGTACGTACAAAGTACGCATGTCAGAAGTGAAACTTCTTTGATCCCACGTGTTTTCTGTCAATAGTAAAAAAAAAATTAAAATTAATTTATCAAGGAAATGAAAATGTACACACAAATAAAAATGCATCAACAACCAACATGATTGCTTTATATTAAAGCTTTCTAATAGGCAGGCGCAAACACATTTATTAAACACATCCTAACATAAACGTAGAACGCTCGGAACTGGAGCAAGATATATACTAACTATTAGGGCTGTTGATAATATATCGATATATCGAAATATCGATATTATTATTTAAAAATATCGATACTTATCAACGATATATTTTTGGACGATATACCGATAGTTCGATACTAAAAAGTAAGTATCGAACGTCGATATTTATTTGGATAAATTTGGTGTAAAAAGATAAACTGTTTTTGTAAAATATGCATTCTACAAAATCACCGTAAATTGGATCTACTGTAAAAATGGTGGCATGAAATTGACGATAAGTTAACATCTACATCTAGAATTTTTCTAAAAAAAAAAGCTCATCACGGCAACCTTGCAATGAACGCGAAACTAAAATGTGGTCATGCGTAAATATCGAAATATCGATATTTTTTTCGATATATCGAACCCCGATATTGATATATTTAGAAATATCGATATATCGATAAAACGATATTTTTAAAAATATCAACAGCCCTACTAACTATCCCATTACATAGGAGCATATGTACATATGGACAATGCTTAGTAGATAATAGTGGACGCTACGCGAATGTGTTCTATTTCATTCTCTCGCCGGCTGAATCCTATACATTTACATGTTTCTGTCTCTATGGACTCACTTTTTCGTTTCATCGAGTTTAATATCACAACGATTCTAAAGAAATTTCACTTCAAAAATCCATTTGATTTGTTTGACTGAATAAATTTACATGTGTTTGAAATAGTAGCTACATTTCTAACTTGCTACCCCTAAAACGAGTATCCAACATTACAAATATGCTTCCATTCAATATTCATAAGAGTACCTACTACAGGAAGGCTAAAATTTCGTCTACACAAGTTCCCGTAGTCTGACAGTTTCGGTTCTTGGTCTGTATTGACCAAACGATCTATCTTTTTATCGTTAACAGAGGCCACTTAATTAAGGTTATTATGGTTTAAGATATTTATTTCTCAAAAGAATAACAATTCACTTACACTGAGAAATACTTGGTAGGTATATGCACAGCTTATATGATAAATTCTACAAGAACTCTTAATTCCTATATCCCTTCTCATATCTGGTGCTGTGTGGCTGCGCTTTACGTAACTGCACGTCTTTTAAATATTGACTAACTAGTCATATATACATTTCTTTTTTCATGCTGACACGGTTATTTGCACTATACATATGCTTAAAAATCATTTTATATTTTTTTTGTCTGTCTGTCTGTCTATTTATTCCGGGTAATCTTCAAAACGGCTGGACCGATTTAAAAAATTTTTTCATCAGTGGAAAGCTATAATATCAGGGAGTAACATAGGCTATATTTTATCCCGGTATTCCCACGGGATTGGGAACCACGCGGATAAGGCCACTGAAACTGAAGCGAAGCGAGGGCGGGTTGCTAGTTGTAAATAAAACTATATACTTTACGGATTTTATCGCGTTTGTATTTTGATTGCACGCCGTTTCGAACGCTTTACAATATTCACGGTCACGGACGGACTATGATGTCCGACATCCAATTTACTTCATGTCTGCCATCTCTCGTCCAATTTGACGTAGTCAATTTTGCTTCATGTCGCCCGCATTGCGTAGGAGGGAAGTGGAATCAATCTCTTCCAACTCCTCCTGTTTAATTTTTTATAATTAAATTTGTAGCGGGTTCCAAGACAATTAAAATCATTTCCCGGGACTGTCTGAGGGTCAAACCTCGGTGTAATCTACGGAGACCATTATGGATCCTGGCTTACAAGAGTTACAATGGTGGGAATGTGTGGTAGAATTAGTTTAAAAAAAATAACTCGTAATTATTCATTCATCTCAGCTCACATATCTCTCTCATTGCTGGGCTTGAGCCTTCTTAAGAATAGGAGGCAAATTGACTTATTGAGTTGAGTTCAGTATTTTAATAAATAAACTTTGTTATTATTTATTATCAGTCCAGTTAGGTAGGCCCAATTTCGAGAAAAAAGTCAGCCGACGAATCCAACTCGGTTGGGCAGCGTTCAGAAAACTTAAAAGGATCTTCTCGTCGAACATTCTTGAGTGTCTGAAAACACAGGTCTATGATCAGTGTGTGTTACCAGTGATGACTTACGGCACGGAAACGTGGTCGCTCAGCGTGCTATGTAGCGGGCTATGCTCGGGATTTCTCTCTACGAGATAGCGTCCTATATGCGGAAATCTGCAGAAGAACGGGTGTAACCTACATAGCGCGCTAAAGTGGTAATGGACAGGCCACATCGCTCGACGAACCAACAACCGCTGTGGAAGAAAGGTTCTCGAGTGACGACCACGTGTTGGACGACGCAGTGTAGGACGCTCTCACACTAGGTGGACGACCTTGTGCAAGTTGATGGGCGTCGGTGGATGCAGGCGTCACAAGACTGCACTCTGTGGCTTAACATGAGGGAGGCTTACGTCGAGCAGTGAACGGCGATAGGCTGAATGATGATGATGATTATTATTTATACTCAATAATAAATTCCTATGATTTGCCTCAGTTTCCTATGTAGTTCCCGTGCCCATGGGTATACGAAGATATAATATAGTGAATTTTCATCATCAAAACTCATATATGTCCCACAGTTGAGTTCGGACCTCCTCCAATATGGGAAAGAAACTAATCAACTTTAACATGCTGATCAGACGATTTGATTAAGATTTTATGTATTTCTTCTGAAGCATTGTTCTTATACATATACGTATAACAACAAAGCTTTCAGTCGTCTTTTACGACACCCATGGATTGGATTGGATAGGTGATGAATTGTATTCTTACTCTTTCATCATACGATGATTGATCACATAAAATCTTATTCTCGTTAAATAGTATCTATTTAGAAACTGTCTATAAAGCGGCAGAGTTTATTTGTTTCAACGCGCTAATCTCATGAACTATTGACCCGATTTAAAAAATTCTTTCAGTATTAGATAGTTCATTTATCAAAGAAGGCTATATATATTTCATCATGCTAAGACCAATAGCAGCGGTACAACAATGAAAAATGTTTCCGAATCGTGTTTTTTACCTTTTGAGAGCTTCCGCTGCGTGCACCACACTCTCGTAGAAAATCGACGTCTGAGTAGTAGCAATTTGTTACTGCGCTTCGTTCGGTGAGCGAGAGAGCCGCAAGTCCAATTTTCTGTGAGTGTTTGTGTATGGAGGGTTTTGGTAGTGCCCTTGGTATCACCGAGCCTCAATGCACGCATTCACACTCCCTTCACATTCCCGCGGTAGGCAGCGACCCTGTAAAGGTCCATGAGCGGCAGCAACACTTACCATCAGGTGTACTGTTTGCTCGTTTGCCCCTGTTTGCAATAAAAAAAAATATAAACGGTTAGGTTTCGCAAAAATCGTGTGTGACAGAATTGTATTATTTAAAAATATATTCACCTTCTACGAAAACAAAGTCGCGGGTTAAAGTAAGCATTAACGCAAAGTAACTGTTCCTCGCAGACGAAGTTGCAGGGGTAAGCTAATCTATTTATAAACTGTCTATTTTTTTACGCCAAAATGAATGTTGTCTACAAAGCGTGGGTGATCCAATTTCATGTCTTCAATAAGATAAAATAAATGTATTTATAGACAGAGTCCATTTACGTGGGAGTTTATAGCAATTTCGTCTGTCAGGACTCTTTAACGAGTTTTCTAGAGCCATGTGGATTTTGTTGAATTTGATTTCCTCGAATCTCAACTATTGCAACAGAAACAGAATATAAGTAAAGGTTATTTTTTTGACGTGACAAGGTCTTATAATTCGATGGAGCCGGCTGCACACACGAAGAAACATGACGTATGCGGCGTTACCTCGCTCTGAGGCGTTCCATTTAAAGCTTGATCCATACAAAATATTTATCAAACGAATAAAATTTAAATTTTCTTTTGAAAAATTAAACCATTCCATCAGTATTTTCTTATGACATTGTCACGTTCAACTATCGTCAGTAAACCGACTTTACAGACAACCGATTTTTTATCCAAAAAAGTGGTGCTGACATAGTAGTCTAAATAGGCTAAGTCTATTTTTATTCCCATGCAGGACAATTCTTTGTGCGATGTATTTTGCCTGTTTTTTGTTAATTATTGTAATATTGAAAAAAATTTTAAAGTGAGTTAGTGTGAGATGTTTAAAAATTTAAAAAAATTATTATACATACCAAGAGATCAGTGCTTCACCAAATAAAGTAGACTAAAAGTAAGTTTTTCGGGCGCCAGGTGAAGCTCTCAAGTGCCGGACAAGAATCATTGAACTTTAGCTTCTCCAAGCTCTCAAGGGTCCAAAGGGGCCAGTTAAAGAAAATGCAACATGAGCCTTCCATAACTTTATTTTCCTTGAGAGAGCAATTATGATACACTTAAAATTTAATAAAGTAATCTAAAACATACTTATTAATACAAGTTTAAATAACTCCTAAGGTTCATGTCTGCAATATGGGAGAAAAATAAAAAAATTAATTGAATACCTTTTATGCTGTAAAACCAATTTAAATTCCCCAATACCATGTGGGGTCAATATCCATCCGCGCGGTGGCGTCAACTACGGTTTCCACATAATCTATCTCAGCAAGCATTTAACGCTTCAAAATTCGGCATCGCAAATGGCCGTTCCATGAATGTTGGTCGACATAAAGGCGAAAGAAGAATTTATAAGCCACTAATCCATGGAATAATACACGAAAAGAAGAAATAACCAAAGTAAGAAAGAAAAAGAAACCGCTTTCTATAGCTGTAAAAGAAAAACGAAGTTTTAGTATGGGGCAAAAGCAAGCCACGACATTATAACATTTAATCGAAAATCTTACCGGTTTTTTAAAAAATATGGGTTCACCCATAAGGTGTATAAGCCCGTCCATAAATAAGTAACACTCTTTTGTATAAGGAACGAAGATTGCACTGTGATAATTCTATTTTTAAAAAATTACGTTTTCGACATCGTCGAGGCTTGATCGAAAGTAAGACTCCTTTGACAAGTGTCAAATGTCAGCCATGTTTCATTTTTTTTATCACCTGCTGCCATAGGCACAGGGTACACGCATACAGCCTAGTGGATACTGCATAATGTGACGTGACCGAAAGTCCAACGTTACATTATATATTTAAAATCGATTTATCACTTAATTCTAAATTATGGTCAAGTACAAAAGAAACTATTAGAAATAAAATATTTATTACGGATTTTATTGCATTTGTATTTGAATTTCATTTGCCTGAAGTATCGAATACTTTTCAATGTTCGTGGTAATAGGAGCTGTAAGTTTAAAAATTTTGTCATAGTATGTGTTAAGAGCACACTGGCGATAGTCTTCTATCTACAGAAGCGGGTCGGTCCGTCCGGAGTAGTACCTACCACACTCTCACAGAGAAAAGAACCGGCAACCTAAATTTCTGAGGGTAGTAAGTTTTGGTGATGGCTCTAGTATCACCGAACTTCATTGCACGCATTCACACTCTTTTCACTTTCTTCGCAGTAGGCAGGGGGCTAGGAACCATCAGGTGTCCTATTTGCTCGTTCGCCACCAACAGCTAAAAAGAAAAGGCTTTTTTTTCCTGTCAGTATATTCCGGGTAATCTTAAAACAGCTGGACCATTTTGATAATATTTTACTACCAAGTAGGCTATTTTTCCTCTCTAAAAACCCTACAAAATGATGCCCGTTCTGAGAATCCAACCCTAGACCTCATATACTGCAATCGCGTAACCTTAATATTACACAGCGATTGGATCCGAAGCAAAGCTAGTCATGAATAAAATATCCTAGAATTAATAGTAATCAGAGACATTGAGCGAACTAGTAATTTCGATTGTCTATTCTCTATTGTGTATCATTCATGAAATCAAAATACACGTATAACTCTTGTTATATACATATACATAATTATTATTATCAAAAGCTAATTGCATACCGACGGTCAGGTATGTTGGACTCGCCAACTTCAAATTAATAGCATTACAATTAAATCAGAAATTATGTACTGATTAGCAGCGCCCTCCGGTTTCGCCCGTAGTGCCTCTTCCCGTGAGAATATCGGGATAAATTATAGCCTATGTGTTATTCTGATATGTAAGCTATATTATTGTAAGTTTGATTAAAATCCATTCAGTAGTTTTTGCGTGAAAAAGCAAGAAACATCATCACATCTTCACATTTTCACATCTTCATATTCTCACATACTCACAAATTATCGCGTTTATAATATTAGTAAAAGTAAGGAGTAAGGGTTACTTGGTTTCCAAGTTGTGTGACTCGTTATTTTTTTTTTTTAGTTTTACTTTAAGTAAAGACAAGCAAAACTAATGGCTATTTTCACCAACAATACTTAAATTCTAGGTGTCACCTAGGATATTATAAATGCGATTATCACCTATGGTGTTATAAATGACATGATATTGAAAATAATTAATTTTTGTTGTTCCTTCCAACTTATAGACGTCCATTGTTGAACCTACTAAATTAATATGTGAACACGGATACATAAGATTTAAAAAACAAATATTTTTCTTACTTCCTTCAATATTTCATTAGCGCTCTACAAAAACAAAATAGGAGAAAGGAGATCCCTAGGAGAGAAATTTTTTATTCACTATTGTCATCCGAGCCCATGTGCGTCCTACTCTTGGGCTCGGGCTTCCTCCACTATCGAAGGGACATTGACGTATTATACCGCACTGACACATTCTAGCATAGGGTTTGTTATGAGTTTTCCTTCCCCTGCATAGATAATAATATACCTTAGTATAAAAAGGAAGTGATAAAATGTATTCTTACGCCATCACTATAAGAGATCTAAAAACACAAAATTTTGTCTTACAAAAGCAAATAGCTTTAAGACTTAAATTAACGGATATGCCTTAAGCTTGAGGATTACAATTAACGGATTACCGAACAAATTCAATTATCTTCGGTAATCAATCTTAATCACAGACAGCTCCAAGGATTCAATCAATCTAAGAGTTCTGTTTTAGTACTATAAATATTTTTGTTATTTGCGAACCTATCTGGTAAAAACTTAAGAAAAAAAGGTGAGTGGGATCTATGGATTCTCGGTCGGAACCAAGTTCCTTTCGCTACTCGGTAGTCATTATAATTTATATTTTAATTTTTTTTATTGCAAACGGTGGCAAACGAGCAAACAATTACCTGATACCTGATGATAAGTGTTGCTGCCGTTGCAAACAATAGGTACACCTTTTTTTTTATAGGTGGGCTATGGTAAGTGCACGCGCGGTCCAGTCCGTCCGGGGCCATGAAAGGATGGCGCGCGGGCTCTTAACCCACCCGTACCCACGGCACCCCGTTGTTGGACCGACCACCGGAGCAGATGTGACTTGTCGGCAGTGGTCGGCCTGACGGAATACCCTTTCGGGTAACCTCACCTCTCAACGTCCTGGGACGTCGGTCGCCGTCACGCGGTTTGCCTCCCTGCGGGTGACGGACAATTCCCTGGTCCGATCACCCGCGGCCTCGGCTAGGGCGGCATTAGGCGCAGATACTCGCACCTGCGCCGCCCGAGTCGCCGGTGGCGGAACGTGTCGCCGAATAGGAGCTCTACTCGCACACGATCCGCCGCCTCCTTCCGTGAGATTACGGCTCCACAGAAGGCGGCGACCGCGTCCCAGTTCCTGACGCTGACAAGCATCTCCAACAATAGGTATACCTAATGGTAAGTGTTGCTGCCGCTCATGAATCCTTGCAAGACCGCTGCCTACAGCGAAGAAAACGAGGGGAGTGTGCGTGCAATAAGGTTCGGTGATACTAAGGGCATTACTAAAATCCTAACACGCACTCTCAGAAAGTTGGGCTTCTGGCTCTCTCGCTCACCGAACGAAGCGCAGTAACAAATTGCTACTACTCGGATATCAATTTTCTGCTCAGTGTGATACTACTCCGGACGGACCGGCCCGCGGCTATAGGCAGACAATTGTCAACAGGTATAATATCAAATTTATAGAGATAAATTGAAATATTTACAATAAAATATATTTATTTCCATGTAGTTTAATTTCCTTTTCGTGTGGTGACAGAGTATGGTAATATAATTCACCATTCTCTATCTTGCCCGTAGATGTCATAAAAGACGACTAAAGGATATAATATGCATGATGTATTTATACAAGAGAAAGGAAACTCAAAATAAAACTCTTATATCAAAAAGTCTGACTAGCATGGTATAGTACGTTAATTACAATAAGGGTATTGGGGAGGAGGTTCCAGCTCAGCAGTGTATGAGCTGAGATGAGACGAAACGCGTTCAATTTCCTGTGGAAAGTAAAAGATGATAAGTTTTGTGAGGAACAAAAGTAAGTCGATTTTGTATGCCCCATTTCAATAGTTGAGACATATATTCGCCTATTTCTCCAGTCCGTCTGTAGTAATGGATTGTATAAGTAGGAGACCGTCATTAGCGTAGTCAATCAATGAGCAGTTTTGCGATAGAAGTAACTTAAGAAGGTCATCAAACTCTACATTCCACAAATATGTGCTTAACACCGATCCCTGAGAACAGCCCGTCATCAGTGATTTAGACACGGCATGCTGTCCGAGTTTCAGTGTGTACTGTGACTGTACGATGTTCTTGAAGTATCCGCGAGTCTTCAGATGAGGAGAGGATTATAGAAAATGTGTTATAAGCACCTGCAACAGAAGATCTTAAAAGACGTACATTCTTCCCGTTCTTGCAACATTTCCATTGATGAAGCATCGGCTCCTATTAGTCATAGCGTGATATTATACAGAAAAACTATATAGCCTTCCTCGGAAAATGAACTGTCCAAGACCAAAAGAATTTTAGAACTGGATTTCTAAAATTACCTAAGATTATCGTGTTCAACATAATAAACTCTTCAGCTTGATAATATTAATTTTAGCCCCGCTAGCCGATTCACCTGCGGCCGCTCGCTAAAGAGTTTATTAATGAACCTATACAGAATATACAATGCTTTTCTATGTCCTTACCTCTATACTACGTGACGATACGCTAACAATTACCTACGCACTAAAGGTTCTTTGACACAATAGATTTTAATTTTTTTATGCTGATACAAAGGCGTGTTCACACAATTAATTTATTCATCAACCTATCGACATCTACTTTAGATTTTGGATTTTATATTAAAGGAATATGGAAGGAATGCTATAATCACCACGCTTAGCAGGTGAGTTGGCGATTTATACACAATCTATACTAATATATAAAGCTGAAGAGTCTGTTTGTTTGAACGCGCTAATCTCAAAAACTACTGGTCCAATTTGAAAAATTCTTTCAGTGATAGCCTATATATAGGCTATATATTATCACACGACCAACAGGAATGGAGCACCAATGAAGAATGTTTCAAAATCGTTTTTTTTTTCTTTTGAGCGCTCCCGCTGCTTAAACAGCTAAATTTTCGCAAAAATCATGTGTGATAGAATCGTATTATTAAAAAATATTTTTACCTTTTACGTAGACAAAGTCTTAGGTTAAAGTTAGTGTTATCCCAAAGTATCTATACCACGCGAACGAATTTGAGAACAGAAGCTAGTTATAATTAATTATATTTCATACCTTGCCTTAATGAAGTTTTGACTTTTGTCGTGTGGTCTTATTGAACAGATCATTTTTTGTTTCATTTTCACCTTTTCAGCAACCCTAAACACAGGGTAATATAAATGACATTTAAAGTAGGCTATAAAATACTAGCAAGTCGTAATGTACCGGTGGCAATAACATTGAACGAGGGAAATGGGTCACTCCCAGATTTAAAGGACGGTCATCAATCTGCCACAAATGGCAACAATGAAGGGAAAGTCCTGGAGGAAATATCGTAGATGCTTATCTTCTTGCGATTGAAGCGTCAATATATTTTGATAGAATATTTATTGTATCTACATGAATATTTATATATATTTACTAGCGGACCCAACAGACGTTGTTCTATTCAAATCTAAATATATTTTTTTTGCGAAATACGAAACCGCCTTCAATAATGTAGACAATGTAGATAAATTATTAGATTTTTGTTGATTTTCAAAAACCGCTTGTCCGATTTCGATAAAATTTTCATGGGACCATTTGGGAAGTATACCCTTTCCAATCAAAAAAGAATCGCCGAAATTGGTTCATAAACGACGAAGTTATTCGCGAACAAAAATAAAAAAGCCTTTTTTGAAGTCGCTTAAAAAAATAGTAAAAGGAATTATCCTTCGAATTACACGCAGCGCCACCTACCGCTTACAATTATTAATCTAAACCGCCATAAAAAGTCAAAAGCCAATAGAAGGGAGGTTGATCTACTATAACCACGGTGGTCAGAAGTGTTGGTATAATGTTTTATTTTGAGTATTCCTTCTCTTGCATAGATGTTATACGCTTATTTAATCCCTTAGTCATGTTTTTCGACACACACGGGCAAGAAAGGTCTTAAATTGTATTCTTACTCCGTTACCGCACGGATAATATTTATTTATAAAATATAGAAAATATTTATTATGACGTCCACGAGCAAAGGGGTTTTTTTTTATGGGTGGCCTATGGTAAGCGCACGCGCGGTCCATTCAGTCCGGAGCGACGAATGGACCTCGTTGTTGGGCCGACCACCGAAACAGGGTGACTTATCGTCACTGGTCGGCCCGACGGAATACCCTTTCGGGTACCCTCACCTCAACGAGTAAAGGGGCTGGAAAATTTAATTCTCACTGTGCTTCTACACGGAAAAAAGTTGTATAAACATTTTCTTATCAATAACGCACGTGTTCCTTAAAGAGATTAAATACGACTGGGAATTTGACTGACCTACACCAGATGAGCTTGGTTTAATTGGTAGGACGATTGGAATGGTTTGCCAATACGCATGAGTTCGAGTCTTGAGTGTGACATTCCTTTTTCACTCGTAAATAAGATTTTATAAATAATCTAGGATGTTAAATTCTATCATCTCAGCTCATATACGTCCCACAATTAATCTCGGGCCTCCTCCATTGTGAAAGGGAATTTGTTCTATATACCACGCTGGTCAGACATGTTGGGTTTCACTTCGAATGTTCCTTCTCTTGCATCGATTTTATCTGCGTATGTATATCCCGTGATTACTGCCGTGTGGTGACGGAGTAAGAATACAATCCATCATCCCCTTTTTTGCCTGTGGGTGTCGTAACGACGACTATGGGAAATAATATCTATGCAAGAGAAGGAAAACTCGAAAATAAACCCTATACCAACACGTCTGACTAGCGTGGTATAATAAGGTCACTTTCCCTCCTATAATGGAGGAGGCGCGAGCCCAACACTGGGACATGTATGGTGATTATCCCTTAGTCGTCTTTTACGATACCCATGGGCAAGAGAAAGGAAGGTGAACTAATAATAATTATTATTATTTGCATAATTCAACTTGATATAAATCTTTCAGACATTTACTATCTCGTTAGCACCTGTACTAAACATTGTATCACTTATTGTTTAAACATTGTATCACTTATTGTTTAAACATTGTATCACAGGTGCATGAAATTGTATTCTTACTCCGTCACCACACGGATAACGGTAAATCACAGTAATTTAAATAATGTAAAGATAATTGATTGATAAGACTATGATTTGTGATAGTTACGCGAGTATTCATAGCACTAATATTATAAAGAGGAAACGTTGTATTTTTTGTATTATATATGTTTGTTAAGAATAAGCATAAAAACTACTGGATGGGTTTCGACAATTCTTTCACCATTAGAATTCTACATTATCCCTGACTAAATATAGGCCATTTCCGTGTGGTGACGGAGTAAGAATACTCCACCATTCACCACTCCCTATCTTGGCTGTGGATGTCGTAAGAGACGACTAAGGGATATAATATGGACTTAACATCTGTGCAAGAGAAGGAAAACTCGAAACAAAACCCTATACCAACATGTCTGACCAGCATGGTATAGTAGGTAAAATTCCCTCCCATTATGAAGGAGGCCCGAGCCCAACAGTGGGACGTATGTGGGCTGCAATGATGATGATGATGAAAATAGGCAATATTTTATCCTGATATTCACACGGCAACGGAAACTGCTCGAGTGAAACCGAAGCGAAGCGAGGGCGGGTTGCTAGTTATAAATAAAACTATTTTTACGAATTTCATCGCGTTTGTATATGATTTTTGATTGCCCAACGTTACGAACACTTTTCGCCAGTACAAAAAGAAAAAAAATAAAGAACTGTTGGCAATAAATTTATATCAAAATGTGCATCAAAATTTAATAACTAATTCTGTAACGATTATATATAAATCCCTGTAATAATGATAACGATGACTTGTTGGACGTGATACATCTTGTTCCAGCCATGACCATGAACGCTATAAAATGTTCGAAACGTCGGTCAATAAAAAAACAAATACAAACGCGATAAAGTCGATAATAATAGTTTTATTTATAAGATGAAATGTTTGTTGTGGATCAGTCCTAACGCTTCAACATTCGCTGAACATTGTACGAACTGTTTGATACTTTGTGATTTAAAGCGCATACGTCGGATACATACAGATTATCTAACGCACGTGTTAACGTCGTATGTCGAAACCGTCGTCAGCACTTACTATGTTTGAATTAACGACTATTCTAATATATATATATATATATTTACTAGCTATGTATATAGCGTTCGGGAAACTTAAGAGGATCTTCTCGTCCAACATACCTCAGTGTCTGAAAACACAGGTCTTTGACCAGTGTGTGTTACCAGTGATGACTTACGGCACAGAAACGTGGTCCTTAAATGTAGGCCTCATATCAAGGCTCAAAGTCGCTCAGCGTGCTATGGAGCGGGCTATGCTCGGGATTTCTCTGCGAGATAGAATCCGGAATACGGAAATCCGCAGAAGAACGGGTGTAACCGACATAGCACGAAGAATTAGCACGCTGAAGTGGCAATGGGCAGGCCACATCGCTCGACGAACCGACAACCGCTGGGGAAGAAAGGTTCTCGAATGGCGACCACGTATCGGACGACGCAGTGTAGGACGCCCCCCCACTAGCTGGACCGATGACCTAGTGAAAGTAGCTGGGCATCATTGGATGCAGGCGGCACAGGACCGCTCATTGTGGCGCAACATGAGGGAGGCCTACGTCCAGCAGTGGACGGCGATAGGCTGAAATGATGATGATGTATATAGAATTATTTGGATATTTTAATACATTGTGTGCGGTAGTAACATTCTTAAATTAAACCTTTTTTGTACACATCTTATAGTGTTTGTATTTGATTTTAATTTGGCCATAATTTCGAACATTTCATAGTGCATCGTCATAAGGAGTTTAGTTCTGTTTGTAACCATGAATATTGAAAAGGTTAGATATTTTGATAGATAAAATAATCATCTTGTTCTCATGCCAATTATTTTTGGTTCACGCCAATACGTACTTCTACTACAGTGCCGTTGCAAGAGTTTTGGCAAAATTTTTAGCACTAACCCTACCTGTTTTTTTTTTATATTTGAATACAAGACAACACTCTGGATTAAGAAAATAATCCTTGTGTTGCAGGGACTTTACCAACATAATTAACGAACACAAGTTACATCCAGACTCATAACAACAATTTGTGGATCGCACAAAGTGTTGCTCTTCGTGGGATTCGAACCCCCGACACTGGCACGGTAGGTCGATATCTTAACCACTACACCCTCTGTGCAGTTAGTTGTTGAGCAGATACTGTTTATATACATGTATCCCAAGCGAATGGTTTTAACCATTCCATCGATACTTTCATGGTGATGGCTCACGACGATTTTTACGGTTCACATGAAGAAAAAAGTAGTGGCACATTGTATTCTTAGCCCTTCATCACACGAGTATGGGATTAGTTGTTTTGATTATAATTAAAACAAAACTCATTTTCTTTATAAAACGAAATATTTCGTAGACATGTGCATTTTGGTAGGAGAATTATCTGCCTTGAAAAATGGACTTTACTATACCATGCCGGTCAAATAGATTAGTATAGGGTTTCATTTCGAGTTTACCTTTTCTTGCATAGATATTATATGCGTATTTCATCCCTGAGGCAAACCTGACGTAATGCCGGGCGCGGTCCTGACTGTGTTCACAGACTGCACCTAGAGCGACGGCAGTTCGATAAACCACAATTCCTCGCAAAAGTAAACCGATACTTGCGCAGAACGGTACACGAGACTATTCAAATAAAAAAAAACATATATTGGCATATCTAGTGATATGCATAGCAAAAAGATCTCACAATATTTATTCACAACTGTTAAATAAGCGTTTCACGTTTTCCTATAACCCACACTAATACGTCCGACCACCCAAAATTGTCTCGAGAAAGCTTAAACATGAAAATCAGATATACATACTATAAACACGTATACAGATAATTTCACAAGAAGGCAAATCGCAAACCATTTGCAAAACGTTACTTTGCGGCGGAAACAGTATCTTTCAATTATTGTCAGATGCAAATCTCAGTTACGATGGTTGGTAATGAATGAAGAACATGCATTCGGAATTTTTATATTTCGAGACTCCAGACTGTTATTGTTTTACACATTGTTGAATTTTAAACAATGTTGTTTTATTATTGAGTAATTGCCAGTCCGTGTGGTGACAGAATAACAGTACAATTCACTATCTTGCCCGTAGATGTCATAAAAGACGACTAAAGGATATCTTTGCAAAGAAGTCAAAAGAAAACCCTATACCAACCTGTCTGACCAGCATGGTATAGTAAGGTCAATATCCCTCCTAAAGCGGAGGAGCCCAACAGTGGGACGTATATGATCTGAAATGATGATGATGAATTTCCTCTCGCGACTTCCCCCGCATGGTTAGTTGATAAAATGTTTGCTTAGTCCAGGCTTCAGTCGCGTAGTCAGTCTTGGCGTGTCATTGTCTAAACCACCCCTCCATCCCCGATCTGTGCGCCTCGAACTTAAAGAAAGCGCTTAATGGTGCTTTTATTAAGTCAACTTTATCGTGATATTATTATAAAGTCCGTCCAAATTACGTAGTGTAAGGGACAAACATCTATACCAGTAAATAAAATTGGAGTGTCTGTTTGTAATGTCAAAATAATAGGTTTTTTTCATGCTCACACGGTTATTTGCACTATACACATGCCTAAAAATCACTTTAATTTTTTTTTGTCTGTCTGTCTGTCTGTTTGTTTCGAGAAATCTTCAAAACGGCTGGACCGATTTCAAAAATTCTTTCACCCATGGAAAGCTATAATATCAGGGCGTAAATTAGGTTGTATTTTATCCCGGTATTCCCACGGGAACGGGAACTACGCGGGTAAAACGACGAAAACCGAAGTGCAGCGAGGGCGGGTTGCTAGTCGACAATAAATACTGAAAACGGCAAATTATGAAAAGAATTAGCAAAATTCTATGAAAAGTACAATACAGGAAAAAATATTTAAATATATTTATGGCTCATATCCCTATGCCGGCTTGTTTGACACAAACTTTCGCATTTATAATATTAGGAAGATAAGACTAAGACTACAAGATTAAGACTTTCCGTGTAGTGACGGAGTAAGAATACAATTCACCGCTACCTATTTTGCCCGTGGATGCGGGAATAAAACGACTAAGGCATATAATAAGCATATAACATCTATACAAGAGAAGAAAAACTCGAAAGAAAATCCTACTCCAACGCGTCTGACCAGTGTGGAATAATAGGTCATTTCCCGTCCCCTTATAAAGAAGGCCTGAACCCAACAGTGGGACATATATAAACTGTGATGATGATGAAATGGTGAGTTATACGAAGATATAGTATTAAAAAGTGATCATTCAAATATTTAATTTTTATTGATAACCTACAATTTCAAAGATTTAGGTACCCTGTATACTCAATAGTTGCCGTATGGTGACGTAATAAGAATAGAATTCAGCACCCCTTCTCTCTCCCATTTATGTCGTAAAAACGACTAAGGAATTACAATATGCAGGTAATTGTATGAAATGTGTATAAGCTGCGATGAATGAATGAAACTCAATTTTTAACGGACCAAAACTTCCATTCCCATGTGAATTGTAAGACTTCCCTTTTTGGTTCTCCCCAAGGGTACCTAAGTTATTTTTATGCCCAATGATAAGGATTTATGTAATAAAACCACACTGTCAACAGTCATTTGTCTAAAGCCGCGTGCCGCGCCGTTCGGGGTATTACCACACTCTCCCAAAAAATCGACGTCTGAGTGGTAATCATTTGTTACTACCCTTTATTCAGTTTTATTGATGCGCTCTGCTCTCCCTTCACCTTCTTCACGGTAGGCAGCAGCATAGCAAAGGTCCATGAGCGGCAATATTACCATTAGGTATACTCGTTTGCTCTCAATCGCAACAAAAAAGGCAAATTTTGTATTGTATTATTTATGGAAATCAAAGTGCCCTGATGTTTTATAAATGAACAAATCAATGAATAAGTAGGTCATCTCAATATCGCTAAGAGATCCGTTTATGTGGGAACATGGTTTCCCCATTAATTTGAGATTATATGGCCTATTTAATATGTATCTGTATTAGAATACACAAGGAATAGCAAATGAGTATTCAAAAATTCAGAAAAACGATAAAATAAAACGTGTTTACGAAAATTTTATTCCAATTGTAGTGGTTTTAGAATTCATGTTATTTACTGCACAGACATTAAGTTTTATGGGTTCAATCTCTATATAATGTATTTTTTATAACATTTTATTTTATTTATTTCAGTTAACGTCTCAAACCTCTCTGCGTTGTGATGTAATACGAAGATCATGGTCACTACCTATTAAAAAAAATAAAACATATAAGCAGAAATAATAACTCATATGTAGTAGCGGCTACGAATACTTCAAACCCTTACAATTTAAAAAAAAATTACTACTTATGTCATTTCAGTCCACACACGTCCCACTACTGGGATCGAACCCCCTCCTGGATAAAAGTAAAATTAACCTAATAGGTTAATTTTATTATTATTAACCACACTAGTCAAACAGGTTGGTATAAGATTTTATTTTGAGGATTTCTTCTTTTGTAATCGGTCACCACACAAATTTAATAATTTAGTTCTTTTTACTTTCAAGCTTTTCTAAACATGTAAATGGTAGAAAAAGATATTTCCATACAATACCAAGGAAAAACTTAATTGCGCAGAGACTAACAAGTATGTGACTAAAGTCTGTATGATTTCGAACTCTCTCCCATATACGACGCAGATGAAACTGCGCGGCTCAATTAGTTCATTAAATAGAAAGAAACGTCACTGAATTTTACCAATAGTAAACCTATAGGCCTTCAAAAACGTAACTTCCAAAATAGCCAAGTCTAGCAACTCAGTTATTCTACCATAAAAAATTGTGAGATCCATGTAATACCAAGTCGGTTAATTTATTCAGTCCCTACTTAAGGGGTCTCCTGCCTTAAGTTATTACGTAATTAGCTAAAATAACAACTTATTATAGTGATCATGTCAATATTAAAAATCTTTTATGTTTAAAATGAACAGGTTGACTTGGCCATCGCATGAAAACACAATGTATCTCACAAGTAATACATATATTAAATTACTTTGTTTAGTGCCTATTTTAATGCCGGGTTCTAGTTTTATTGACAACAAAGTTATAGGAGATCAAAAATGATTTTTATAGGGGTTTTCTTCCCCGCGGTCCGAAGACCCCCGGCCCTGAGCTTCAAACGCAGTCTCACTCAGGGTTACGGCTTGGGCCTTCCGGGTCTGGCCGCTCGCGAGCGACCGACCCGTCACGTCCCCGGGCCGTGACGCCACCGTCTCTGGCGACGGAGTGCCATGAGGCACATCCGCCCCATTGGCCCCGGGTCAGATCCGCCGTGCGCTCTGCCATCCGAGTCGCACGCGGAGACTCCCTCCTGCCGAAGTCTTGGCCGTCCAAATGGACGTTTCCAGGGAGCACCACGTGGAGGTGTTCCGGCCCCACCCCCCAAAAAAACCGACGCGACGACGACGACGCACCGACCGCAGCCCACCCAACAAAAAAAATAAAATAAAAAGGGGATCAAAAATGGCCTCAATTATATCGAGACAAGGATGTTACAGCAGAGCTGCACTTGTGCTCGACTTGGCGGGGGCACGGCCGTGCCTCCAGATCTATCTAGGATACAATAATGGAAATAGATTTGACCTTTCTATAAATTTGGATTCTTGCAATTCTTGCTCTATAGTTGTCAACCCTACTGAATAACCCTTGGGTAGTTGAGTAAACAAAACAATCGTTAAGAATGAATTGGACGCTCATTCATTCACATCACGACACTATGTACTACACATTTGAAGGCACTGATTTATTCGCGACCGTTGTAACATTCGTGTTTTATGGATCACGTTGACTCTGAAACACAGAGCATGGAAATAATTCATTCGCATTTTTTTTATTTTATTTTAAAAGAAACGCCCGTATTTTTTTTGGGTGTGGGTTGCGGTCGACGCGCTCCTCGCACCACTCCGTCCGGGGCGACAGAGCGGCGTAAGCACGCACACCCGCAACCCACCCACGATACACGTCGCCCTCGTCGTTGGGCCGACCACCGGAGCCTGTGTAACTTGACGTCAGTGGTCGGTCCGACGGAATACCCCCTATATGGGGTACCTTCCCATCGACCGACATCTCCTCCTCGGGGAGGACGTCGGTCTTTCCTCACGCGGTCGGCCTCTCAGCGGGTGACGGACTCAACAAAAGAAATGCCCTGCATTAAGGAAACAATCTTTGTATTGCAGGAGATTTCACAAACATATTATAAACGGACACAAATCACATCCAGACTCGGAACAACAATTTGTGGACCGCACAAAGCGTTGTCCTGCCTGAGGTACGGACCCGTGACTCTGGCACGGTAGGTCAGTGTCTATTCCATTATGCCAACTGTGCATTTAAATTTAGTCAAATCAATATGCGATTTCACAAACATAATAAACAGACACAAATTACATCCAGATTAAGAACAACAATTTGTAGATCGCACAAAAGGACGCACGTGGATCGCACAAGGATAACGGTCCTGCGTGGGATTCGAACGTATAACGCTGGCACATTAAATCGGCATCTTAACCACTACACGCCGTCAGTGCAGTTAGATTCAAAATTCATATAACATTATTCAAAATAAAACCCTATACCGATTTCTGATCAACATAGAGTTACTACTCTGCAAATTCAAATCAGATCAAATTCTCTCTTACAGTGAAGGAGGTTCAAACCGAACAGCAGAACGTTTATAAGCTGAGGTGACAATGACCATGACTATTGCGCTTCATTCATTGAGAGAGAGGGCTGGGAACCTAAATCTTTACGGTAGGCGATCTAGCTTTATTCCAAATGTTACAGAGGCGACAGCTACCACAACTATTAGGTGGGCTGTTTGCTCGTTTGCCACTGAAGGCAAATAAAGGAATAATTTCAATTAGTATATGAGCTGATTGAGGTTTTTATTCAGTAATAAACTTCATACTCCGTGTGGTTACGGAGTAAGAATACAATTAACCACTCCCTATCCTGCCCGTGGATGTCGTAAAAAATGACTAAGGGATATAATATGTATATAACATCTTTGCAAGTGAAGGAAATCTCGAAATGAAAACCTATACCAACATGTCTGCTCAGCATGGTATAGTAGGTCAAATTCCCTCCCATTGTGGAGGAGGCCGGGGCCCAACAGTGGAAAGTATGTGGGCTGCGATGATGATGAAACTTCATTGATTAAGTTATATCTACAGATAAAATCACTACGATAAATCAAGCAAAACTTTTGTGCATAGCGATTTATATAGTTACAAACTTACAATAGAGCGGAGGTCATTGATCCCGCCAGGTGTTTTCCAGTCGATCGGTTGCAGATGATTGATCGACCGTAGGCACTGCCCGGGACACGCTACAATGTGCCTATTCATATACTTTGCATATAACCAGATTTCAGTGAACAGTGATTTTTTGAATTAGATCGGTATACTGCATTTATTTTCCGTGTGGTGACGGAATAAGAATACAAATTCACCACTCACTATCTTACCCGTGGATGTCGTTAAAGACGACTAAGGGATATAGTAAGCATATTAAATCTATGCAAGAGAAGGAAAACTCGGAACAAAACCCTAAAACATCCTGTATTACCAGCATGGTATAGTAAGGTCAATTTCCCTCCTATTGTGGAGAAGACTTGAGCCCAGCAGTGGGACGTATATGAGCTGTGATGATAATGATGATGACTGCATTTACTTATGCATTTTAAAAGGGTCGTAACAAACAGACTAAATCGTTATGATACGATTTAATGTATACATAGTGTGTACATTAGTATGACCTTAAATCCCTTCTGTGTGGTGACTAGAGATTGCAAACCGGGCCCAGTGCCCTTTTAGGTACCCACCGGGCCCGGCAAGAATGGCCGGGCCCGGTCACCGGACCCGGTAAGAATGGCCAGCTTTTTAAGATCATTCTTTCACGTTGAAAAATAATTGTTTTGCTTTATGCGAGTAAGAATTTACTTTCTGTTTTGTTATAATATACTTATAAAGCCTACGTAACCAATTTTACCTTACGTTTTGTTAGTTAAGTCTATACAAGTTTGGTTGTTTACAGTTACAATACAGGCTAGCCTATGCGATTTCCCTATTTGCTCAATTGGTAATAGTAACACTTACTAGTCTTAATAACCAACGTTTAAGAAAAAACATAATACTTTACTTTTAGCAGATAGGAATTTGGTTTGTTTATACCAAAGCTATCTATCTAAGTTGTTATGACACGTTTAGTACTTTGAGCTGCGTTATTAGTTTCTTATTTTAATACTATATTTTCATATAGACACTATAAGGAGTAAAGAGAAAGACCTGCTTGTTTAAACTTATAAAATTGAATAATTACTAATATTAATGTTACTTTTGTCTCCATAAATAAAAGTAATCAATTATGTATTGTAATTTTGAAACTTGAGTGAGACTGATTATTGTTATAACTGTTCATAAGCCAGTTTGAACTAAACATTGACCTTGAATCATGGTCTTTTGCCATTCATATAAAGAAAATTTTCATAATATTCTTTAAAGATTTCATCACTAATACGCCCGGCCCGGCGAACCCGGCCGGGTTGGCGACGAATGCAACCGGGCCCGGCCGGGTTGAGAAACATACCGGGTTGCAATCTCTAGTGGTGACAAAGTAAATATACAATTTACCACGATAGTGGGACGTGTATGGGCTAAAAGGATGATGAATGATGAAATACGCTTCCGTATGGTGTCGGAGTGAGAATACTTGTCCTTGAATGTCGTAAAAGACGATTAAGGAATATGATATGCAAATAACATTTATGCAGGAGAAGGAAAACTTAACATTAAACTTATACTAACACGTCTAAGCGGCACGGTATAGTAAGTTAATTGCCCTCCTATTGCGGAAGTGAGACTTCCGCCTTCTGCGAGGCTGTTGTCTCGCGGAAGGAAGCGGCGGAGAGCGCGCAAGTGGAACGCCTCCACGACGATGCAATCCGCCGCCGGCGACTCGGGCGGCGCAGGCGCGAGTATCTGTGCCTGATGCCGCCCTAGCCGAGGCCGCGGGTGACTGGGCCGGAGATTTAGTCTGTCACCCGCAGAGACTGACCGCGCGACGGCGACCGACGTCCCCGAGGGGGAACGTCGAAAGGAGAGGGTACCCCGCGACTGGGGTATTCCGTCGGGCCTACCACTGAAGACAAGTTACCCTGCACCGGTGGTCGGCCCAACGACGAAGGCGACGTGTCACGGGTGGGTCATTGGGCCGCGCGCCGCGTCGCCCCGGACGGGGCCGGGCAGCGGGAGCGCTGACCATGGCCCACACCAAAAAAAAAAAACTGTGAGACCTACGTCCATACATAACTTTACTATTAGTTACTATGCACTTACCATATCCGACTATTACACTACTGCCTAGCCTTTACTTAACTACGATGTTGTCTACCCCTTCGCGTCAACTATTTATGCCTGTCATTATCTGTGAAACCACTCAAGTGTGACGATTTTGTCCAGAGCACGCCTTTCGAATGGCGATAACAAATGGTCACTACTCGTTTCTTAAATGAAATCATTCACCAGGTTAAGTTTAAATCCTTTTTTTTTTCTTTTTTTAAGAGCTTATTCGCTATGGCGAATATGTCACTCTGTAAATTAAATACATAAAATACACCTACTTCTATTCAAATGAAATAACAACATGTTTACCTATCTTTTTTTCAGGGCAGTCTTAACCATTTTTAGTATGTCGGAAATCTTGTCAGATAAAAGTTTAGATCCTGTACAATTTTTTTTTAAAGCCGTTAAGAAAATAATCCTAATATTTCAGAGACTTTACAAGCATGCAAGTAATGGACACAAATTCTCGAGGCTCAGAACGAAAATTTGTGGATGGCATACAAAATGTTGTCCTGCGCGGGAATTCAACCCATATTTGACAAGGAATCGTCAATGGTATACGAATGTGATTTCGTTTGTTTACTGCACTTGCACTCGATCAATCGATTGTCTTGAAATTACGAAAATATGTCAAAAATCTGCAATTATGTACTTTTCTGTAAAAGCACTTATTCCCAGGATAAAATTATTGACATGATCTACATTAATGCGTTTGAAGATGTTTACATAGCTAGTATTCAATAAATTACTATCCATATTCATTCCTATTGCATAACACAATTAAAAAATAAATATGTGCCGATTCAATCAGAACGCCACCTGCTTATCCATTTCTTCCCTCCTATTAAAATGAATTGTGTTCTGTTGAACCATTCATACGTTCATTCAGTAGAATATTGAATGAAATATCAAATAAATAATAAAGTCTTTCATATTTTATCCCTTAAAGAGATGAATTGTATTCTTATTTCGTCAGCACATAGTATTCCTTTTTATTCTACTATAATTATTATGTATTAACCCACTCGATTAATGATTTTTTAAAGTATAGACTTATATAATACTAGCTTTTGCTCGCGACTTCGTTTGCGTGGTATAGATACTTTGGATTAACGCTCACTTTAATCTAAGACTTTGTTTATGTAGAAGCTGAAAATATTTTTTAATAATACGATTCAGTCACACATGATTTTTGCGAAAATTTGGCCGTATACGAAGCGGCAGCTCTCAAAAGGAAAAAATACTCCGATTTTGAAACATTCTTCATTGGTGCTCCGCTTCTGTTAGTCTTAGCCTGATTATATATAGTCTATAGCCTTCCTCGATAAATGGGCTATCTAACACTGAGAATTTTTCAGATCGGAGCAGTAGTACCCGAGATTAGTGCGTTCAAATAAACAAACTCTTCAGCTTTATATAAATATATTTACAATAAAAATTTGAATCTTCATCTAAATTTCTTGTTTTATTTTGTTTTAGAAAACAAAGTTCTTGTTGAAAAACCCTTTATTAGTATAGATATTTCTCCATTTTCCAAAAACGTAACTTTAAACTTAAAAAGAAAAGTAAAAACACATTTTAACACAACATCCTGCACTAAGGATATATTGTATTGATGAGGACTTTACAAACATATAATTAAGGGACACAAATCACATCCCAACTCAAAACAATTTGTTTGTACAACACGTTATCCTGTCTGGCACTCTTACCTACGACACTGGCACGTCTGTCTATATTGACCACTACGCCACACGTGCAGCCAGAAATGATATAGGTAAAGACACAGTCTTCTTTGAAAAATATTACCAGCAAAATATTTTCCGATTTGTGGCGTCCAGTTGAGATTTTAACGAGTTTCCCTTTATCCTCGATCATAAAAAAGCAACCCTTTACCAAATATAATACCAAGTAAAGCATATTTTTAACATCGTCTATAGAAACAAAACAAAAACTCTTATATCGGATTATATTTCAAAAAATATTTTTAAGATAAATCTTTCTTTGATGTATAAGAATTTAGATTGTAAGATATAGTTTCTATAGAAGATCATTATTTGGTACATGAATTTCGGCTGGTTATTTTCCATTACACAGATAGTGAAGTTGTCTAAGTTAAACCTCGTCGCGAGTGCCTTAGGTTCGATGCACTCGCAGTACAATTTTAATCCAAAATGATTACTCTGAGTCTGCGTGCAATCTGTACATGATTGCGTGTGAAATTTCCCTATTATTTTAGTCAAACGGTTGTGTAGAAGAAGTATCTCAGAATTTTGAGTTTTCCTTTATTATCTCCTTACGTCAGAATCTCACGTGGTATAATACTACCAAGTCTTGCTTTCCTTCTGGGTATCGTAAAAGATGCCTCACAGCTTCACATCGACCTGGGCCAATTCTATCTGATGTCGTCCAGCCGACCATGAGATTCTCAAAGAATTTTCCTTTTCCTTCATAAATGTTATATACTTATTAATCCTTTAGTCATCATTTGAACGCCCATGGGAAGATAAGGAGTGGTGAATTGTATTCTTATTCCGTCACCACACCGAGAAAACATACTATTTAACTGCAAAATAATGAGTATATAAATTATAGAAAGTTTTATAAAATATCTAGACAATTCAATAACTTTAATGTATTTTTAAATCCTTTGTATTAAACTTGCAAGCTTATAAACTCTTAAGCACTTTGGTTTATTAAGTTTGTGTTTGCAATGTAACATCAGGCTAAGTTGTAAAGCTTTATTGATCAAATATGTTCAAACTCATTTATTTTGTAAAGGAAATTATAGTACGATTTCTCAATTTTATCTTACTATAAATTTCGTTTCGTCAAGAAATTTTCTACGGCAGAAGGAACTTTCTTTATTATTTTTGTAAAGACCCTGCCGATGCTTATTTAGCCATCTGGCTAATTCAGCGGATTATCCTTTGGGGTATCATATCCGTCGACGGTCCGGCAACAACATAATTGTCGTCACACAACATAATTGTGTGTCGGGTCGACCATTGAAGTCAAGGAACTCTGCACCGGCGGTCGGCCCAACGACGAAGGCGACATGCCATATGGGTGGGTTACGGGTGTGCGTGCTTACGCCCCTCTGTCGCCCCGGACGGAGCCGGGCGATGAGTGTGCCGAACGTAGCCCACTCCCAAAAAAAAACAAACAACATAATTATGACCAGGGCGACTCCCTCACGTGGTTGGCCTCTCTACGAGTAGCGAACAAATCTCCGATTAGTCCACCTGCGATCTCTTTTAAAGCGGCATTAGGCTCCACCGCCTCTATTTGTAAGACGACTGCCTCGTAGAAGAGGCCAACTACATCTCAGTCTGACAAATAATCATCTTAGCTACAGATGGCAGCGACAGCTTGATCGTAACGAGTTCACGGAGCTATTCTGCTCAGTTCACGCAGACCTCGAGGGCGTGGCCACACTCTGCCCTGAGGAAATACGTCCTATATTGCAGGGACTAAGTATATAAACATACAGACTCGACACAAAAAAAATGTGGATCACACACACCATTGCCCTACCTGAAATCGAACCACCAAACTAGCATAGTAGGCTATTATACTTAGCACTACGCCATCCGTGCATTCTGACTAACCTATATAATAGGTTAATTTGAATACGGGTTGGATATAGAATTTTATTTTAAAGATTTTCATTGCGGTTTTTTTTTTTGCTTTTTTTGCTACATACTTTTCTTATCCTTTCACCTATTGAGAAGGAAAAAATTGTGAATTGTAGTCATACTCAGTACTCAGTTAGCATAAGGAGAAGTATGTAACCATCTTCTCAGCTCATATTACTCCCACTGTTCCACTCGAGACTCCTTCAAACCCATCACAAGGTATGGTATATGGTTTTACCTAGAGATTTTCCCGCTCTTGATAGATATTATCTGCATATTTTATTCCATACTAGCAACCCGCCCACGCTTCGCTTCGGTTATAGGTTATAGTCGTTTTACCCGCGTAGTTCCCGTTCCCGTGGGAATACCGGGATAAAATATAGCCTAGTTTACGCCCTGATATTATAGCTTTCCATTGGTGAAAGAATTTTTGAAATCGGTCCAGCCGTTTTGAAGATTACCCGGAACAAACAGACAGACAGACAAAATTTTTTTAATTGCTATTTTAGGCATAGGTGTTGGCAAATAACCGTGTGAGCATGAAAAAATCCTATTATTTTGACATTACAAACAGACACTCCAATTTTATTTATTGGTATAGATTCGGCTTTTAGAACACCCACGCATAAGAAAGGGCATTCCCTTTCTTATGCGTGGGTGGGTAAGCGTCACCATTGTGAACCGTATTAACCCGTCAGCACAAGGGCCACTCCACATAACTAACGAAGTGATAAGATTTGTTGGAGTGGCGGTGGGAGTTCGGATCTCTCTGTAAGCGCTATTCACTCTTCAATAGAGACTAGTCACTAGAGTAAAAAAAAAACAGTGACTAGTGTTATTTTTTTTTTTTGTAAAAGATAACACACTGCACTAAGGGGGGATACATACATATACATCCAGCAAACACAAATTACACCCTGACTCAGAACAACAATCTGTGAATCGCACAAAGCACTCTCCCGCGTGGGAATCAAACTTGGACGCGGTACGTCGGTATCTCAATAACTACGCTATCTGTGCAAGCATGTCTGACTTAGTACCAACATTTTTTTTTCATCGTACTACTCGAGTAACTTAATACCAAGTGTCGATACCGCAGAAAGATTCATCCATAGCAGCTGGACACCAAATCGCCTTCGATTGTACGTTTTCAGCGTTAATATCTGCCACGTACGTGTAGAAACTGTACTACCCACTGCGGTATTTCCCAAGGGCTATAAACACGCCATTTTCCATCTTTAAACGAAGTTTAAGAAAACTTCTTTTCTTACGATAGCAGCGACTTGTCCATGAGCGAAAGTTGCCTCTTGCCGTCAGCTGGGTTCATCATCTACCTTAGTGGTAAAATCCTAAAAGGAATATATGTATATTTAATTGCCACTTTTTTTTTTTTGTGGGTGAGCTGTGGTCGCCGCGCCTCCGCACCACTCCGTCTGGGGCGACAGAGGGGCTTAAGCACGCAACTCGCGCAACCCACCCGAAAACCACCTCGCCTTCGTCGTTGGGCCGATCACCGAAGCAGATTTACTTGTCGTCAGTGGTCGGCCCGACGGAATACCCCCTACGTGGGGTACCCTCCCATCAACCGACGTCCCCTACTCGGGGAGGACGTCAGTCTTTCCTCACGCGGTCGGCCTCTCGGCGGGTGACGGACTAATCCCCGGTCACGTCACCCGCGACCACGGCTAGGGCGCAGGTAGTTGCGCCTGCGCCGCCCCATTCGCCGGCGGCGGATCTCCTCATCGAGGCTGCGCTCCTCGCGCAGACGATCCGCCGCCTCCTTCTGCGAGATCACTATCTCGCAGAAGGCTGCGACCACGTCCCAAATCCCGACGCTGTCGACCATCGCCCTAGCGATGGCCGGCAGCGTCAGGTCGGCACCGATGATTGCGACGAGATTTAATTGCCACTTGACATGATCGGCCACTATTTTATGAATTACGCAATAAAAAATGTAACAGCAGCTACACTACTATTATTACTACGAAATATCGAAATAAATAGTACTTTAAGAATTAATTTTTTCAGTACATTAACGATCCACTAAGATTAAGTTGCTGGTTTACTGATTTATGTGACATATAAAGATTTATTTTATTAGCTAATGGTATTGTGTGGCCATATTATAGGTAAATCGGGTATAACTATGATATTAAAACCGTTTAGTATATAGTCTATAATAGCATTTTCAATGCAAAAAATTTGGACAATTCAATATTTTTTAATCATAAACTTTATTATTTTTTTCCGTTGGGTGACGGAGTAAGAATACACTTCACCACCCCCCTTTCTTGCCCGTGGGTGTCTAAAAAAACAACAAAAAGTATTCTATCGACATCGACAATGTTAGGCAGACGACGGGTTGTTGGCGGAAGTTTACCAGCTCCGTGCCACAGTGCGGGCCAACGGCGAGCAATTCTCCGCAAGCAGACTGGACAGAACACAAGAAGTGGCCCGGAGGGAAGTTATCCAGCGGTGGAGGGAAATCCTAGACCCCCGCGAGTCCCACACGCAAGCGTGCGTGAACAAAAAAATAAAGCTATTGCCAAATCTTTTGCAATATATACTGTAACGGCCTGGCCACGACTTAGGTCTTAGCGGCGAGCGGCGCAGCGTGCCGAGCGGCGCACGCTGGTAAAGTCCCATACAAAGCCGTCTCAAAACCGTTTCATGTGAAAGTCGTTGTAATAGAATAAAATTTATAAATTAATATGTAATACATATATAAATAATTAATACAAACGCGATATAATCCGTAAAAGTAGTTTTATTTACAATTTTTTTTTTCTAGTTCAGTCTGCCATTTTAGTATATATAGTATGTAGTAGTAGTGTAGTTTAGTAGTTAGTTTATAATATGTTATTACTATGTTCTACCATTTTATGTAAATTAAACAAGCATATTTTGTATTTTTGTCTTACATAATTCATGTATTTTTAATTTTATTTTTTAATTAATTTATAAACAGTTTTTTTTAAATCAAAGTTGTTTCATTAAACTTTAAACATTCAAGTATAGGTGTGCAAAATTACAGCTCATTTAGTTTTGAAATAACTGAGATAAAGAGTTTTGAGACGAAACATACGCGATTTGCCCACTGTGCGCCGCTCCGCGCTTAGCCGCCGCTCACAGTGGCAAGGTCGTGAACGGGCCGTAAAAGAAGAATACATATAGAAGAGAACTGATAGAAGATGGTAAAGCGAACTCATAACAAATGCTTATTTATCAAGAACAAAATAATCCAAAGCAGGGCCTTTCTGAATCAGTTCACACATACAGCACAAAAAGTAAAAAATGTACCCTAGCAGGAAGTGGCGGAAGCCTTGACCTTGTCGGGCGTGAATCTCCCCACGACAATACACCATATGCCAAGAAAACATTAGCTTAAAACATTTATTTTTAACTTTATTTATAAATGTATAGAATTGATTTTTCAACGAAATATTGTTTAATACGATGTCTTTAACATATCATATTTGGTATTCAATATGCAATACAGTTTTTAACTATTCAGCTTCATAGAAATCTAATAAAAAAAATATTTGGGTATTTGTCTTTATGTTAATCTGAATAAATTTTAGTGTGTTTAGGCAATTTGATTAAATTCTCGTGGGAATTATATTGGTCGGGTAATAACTAAAAGAACAATGTTTGTATGTGTAGCAGGTTAAGAACAGAAAATGTCATCCCGTATAGTTTCTGTTCCCGGAATACAAGAATCAAATATATAGTAATTATTTCTTATATAGACCGCTGCCTGGTAGTAAAATATTATCAATATCGGTCGAGCCGTATTGAAGATTACTCGGAACAAACTGACAGCCAAATTTTTAAACTGATTTTTAGTAACAGGTATCATGCTAATAACCATGTGAGCATGAAATAAACAGCATCATCATCATCTCAGCCCACATATGTCCCACTGTTGGGCTCGGGTCTCCTCCACAATGAGAGGGAATTTGACCTACTATACCATGCTGGTCAAACATATTGGTATAAGGTTTCATTTCGAGCGTTTCTTCTCTTGCACAGATGTTATGTGCATATTATATCCCTTAATTGTCTTTAACAAATTCCACGGGCAAGATAGGGAGTGTTGAATTGTATTCTTACTCCATCACCATATGGAAGATTATTTTTGATTATTTTTTTTGTTTTATGTATGATATCATATTTTAAATTAGACTATTAGCAATAAATTAGTAAATATTGCATTGATGATGATGATGATCTAAATTAAAATATGATATCCTTACTAATATTATAAATGCGAAAGTAAGGTTTGTTTGTTTGTTTGTTACGCTTTCACGCTTAAATCACCGTCTCGATTTCAAAAATTCTTTCACCAATGGAAAGCTATAATATCAGGAAGTAACATAAACTATATTTTGTCCCAATATTCCCACGGGAACGGGAACTACGCCGCGAGTAAGGCAACTAAAACCGAAGCGAAGCGAGGGCGGGTTGCCAGTCAAATTTAAAACAAAAAATTAAAATTAATGTCAAAAATAATAAATGTCTAAATAATTAATGCAAGAAAATCAGTTGGCAATCTATTACTTATCTATATGTTAATACGTGAAGCAAAATCTTTGTACCCCTTTTTGCGAAAATTACGTGGAGGGATAAGTATAAAATTTTGGCATCGTTGAAGTATATAATGAGGGAAAGTGCCTCAAACTGAAATTTCATATAATAATGGATGAGAAACACATTAAATTCATTAAAAAAGGCATTACCATTCAATTGCTACACACACACGCACACGCGCGCGCTTATACACTTTTATTTAGGGTGACGAGGGTGCGAGCGGACAGCGGTGTGGTCTCGTTAAGGGAGCTCACCGCCTGGTGCGTCGACGCCCGCCGAGACGTCATTGCCCGTTGGGCAGTCCGGCTGGAGAGGCCTCGGTTCGGGGTGCGAACCGTGGAGGCCTTCCAGCCGGTGCTGATGCAGTGATTGGAAAGGCGGCACGGGGTGCTCTCCTTCCGACTAGTGCAGGTGTTGACGGGGCATGGGTGCTTCGCCAAATACCTGCACAAGGTCGTAAGGAGGGAGAGTACACCGTCCTGCCACCGCTGCGATTGCGACGAGGACACGGCGCGCCATACGCTCGAGGCCTGCGTGGCTTGGGCAGTGCAGCGCTGTGAACTCGTCGCAATCATCGGTGCCGACCTGACGCTGCCGGCTATCGCTAGGGCGATGGTCGACAGCGTCGGGAATTGGGACGCGGTCGCAGCCTTCTGCGAGACAGTGTTTTCGCGGAAGGAGGCAGCGGATCGCCTGTGCGAGGAGCGCAGCCTTGATGAGGCGATCCGCCGCCGGCGACTGGGATGGCGTAGGCGACGACCTGCGCCTCATGCCGCCCTAGCCGAGGCCGCGGGTGACGTGACCGGGGATTAGGCCGTCACCCGCCGAGAGGCCGACCGCGTGAGGAAAGACCGACGTCCCCCCGAGGAGGGTACGTCGGTCGATGGCAGGGTACCCCACATAGGGGTATTCCGTCAGGCCGACCACTAATGACAAGTAACCCTGCTCCAGTGGTCGGCCCAACGACGAAGGCGACGTGGTTTTCGGGTGGGCTGCGGGTGTTGCGTGCTTACGCCCCTCTGTCGCCTCGGACGGAGTGGTGCGAGGAGCGCGAAAGAAAAAAAACACTTTTATTTACATTTCTTCTGCTGCTTTTTATTGGCAATAAGCTACTATAATATGAGCTATTGGTGCCATTGTCAAGTTAAAAACAAATTAATACGTATTTATATATATAATAGTTATATTAGAAAATTGTGTAGCAGAAAAATTTGTTTAAATGAATTATGGCCGAATTTCGACCACTCGGCGACCACTAGTATGAAGAAAACTGCAAAACAGTTTAAATTCGATGTTTTTACCTTATTGGATGAGTATTACGCTAAAGATATTCCGTTTGATGACGGAGTAAGAATACAATTCACCAGCCCCCCCTTTCTTGACTATCGGTCTCGTAAAATACCACTAAGGGGTATACTATGCAAGTAACACCGATGCAAGGGAAGGTAAATCCGACATAAAACCCTATGCCAACAGCTCCATTAGACATCTAAGGGAGAGTACCAGAAAAGGGTATCCCGCCGGGCTGGCACGGATGACAAGGAATTCGGTACCGATGGTCGGCCCAATGGCGAAGGAGAGGGATTACGGTGGGTTATAGATCCGCGCGTCGTCCTTTTGTCGCCCCGAATGGAATTAACGGCGTGAGCGCTGAAAATAGCCCGCCCAAAAAAAAAATCCAACACATCTGACCAGCACGGTATAATAGGTTATTTTGCCTCGTATTGTGAAGGAGGTCCAAGCCCAACAGTGGGACTTATGTGGACTAAGATGATGGTGATGATGATACTGAAAGATTAAAAATAAAATTATTTACGAAATCAAATTTTATTCTACGCGATGTTTTCTTTAAATAAGCAATATAATTCAGTGAGAAAGAGGGATTATTTAAGTAAATTACATTTAAGTAGAAAATTAAAAGTATTATTATATACCTTATAATATTCAAGTCTTTTTAGCGCTAATCTCGTGAAAGCTCTATCGAATGTAAAGGCTTAAAACCCTTAGTTCAAAGTAAGTATAGATCATTCGTTATTCTTTTAACGTAGATAAGTAAAAAATCCTTGCTTAAAAGAACTGGTCTCAAATGTAACTTTTTTTTAAATGCCGTACTTTCAGCACAAATACTTTTTTTCGTTTATATTTTAGTAGGTTTTAGTCGTCTTACCCACGTAGTTCCCGTTCCCGTAGAAATACCGGGATAAAATATAACCTATGTTACTCCCTGATATTATAGCTTTCCATTAGTGAAAGAATTTTTGAAATCGATTTGGTGGTTTAAACGTAAAGGCGTAACAAACAAATAAATTTACATTCGCATTTATATTAGTAAGGATTTAAGAATATAATGAATTCGATGTGTTTTTACGACTACATGACAGAAGTGAAAACTTAATTAAGACGATTCATCATTTGCCTGCCCTTATCCCACGCTAAGTGGGGTCGGCACAACATGTACTTACCTTCCATAACCTCCTATCGGCCGTCATATCTGTACTCACCCTTTTCATACACATGTCCTCATTCACACAGTCTATCCATCTCTTTTTGGGTCGCCCACGCTTCTTTCGTCCATCCACATTCATATCGATAACCCGCCTTATCACATGGCTTTCATCCCTCCTCATCACATGTCCATACCAAGACAACCTCGCGCTCCTAATCTTCTCTATCACTGGTGCTACTTTCATGCTTCCCCTAATATACTCATTTAATTAATTAAGACGATTATCTATATAAAATAGATCCATTCATCTCAGATAAGTTCCACTACAGGGCTCGAGCCGCCTCCACAATGGAAGAGAAATTGACCTTACTATAACGCGCTGGTCAGACGTGTTGACATAGTTGAGTTTTCCTTATCTTGCATAGATATTACTAGCGCCCTCGCTTCGCTTCGGTTTCAGTCGTCTTTCCTGCGTAGTTCCCGTTCCCGTGAGAATACCGGGATAAAATATAGCCTAGTTTACTCCCTGATATTATAGCTTTCCATTGGTGAAAGAATTTTTGAAATCGGTTTAGCCGTTTTGAAGATTACCCGGAACAAACAGACAGACAGACAGACAAAAAATTTTTAATCTGTATTTTAGGCACAGGTGTCGTGCAAATAACCGTGTGAGCATGAAAAAAGCCTATTATTTTGACATTACAAACAGACACTCCAATTTTATTTATTGGTATAAATATGTATTTTCATTGTATGTATACGTGTATGTATTTCTGTATGTGTATATGTGTGTATGTGTATTGGTAATTTATATTCACTACTGCACCATAATCTACCACTCTCTCTGCTTAATGATTTCTCCATATAAAGGTTGCCTGGAAGAAATCGCTGTTAGCGATAAGGCCGCCCATTGTATTTACTAATCTATACCAATAAATAAAATTGGAGTGTCTGTTTGTAATGTCAAAATAATAGGTTTTTTTCATGCTCACACGGTTATTTGCACGACACCTATGCCTAAAATAGCAATTAAAAAATTTTTGTCTGTCTGTCTGTCTGTCTGTCTGTCTGTCTGTTTGTTCCGGGTAATCTTCAAAACGGCTGGACCGATTTCAAAAATTCTTTCACCAATGGAAAGCTATAATATCAGGGCGTAAACTAGGCTATATCTTATCCCGGGATTCCCACGGGAACGGGAACTACGCGGGTAAAACGATTATAACCTATAACCGAAGCGAAGCGAGGGCGGGTTGCTAGTATTATTATAAGTTTCTACTTCTGTATTTAACATGGTATACAAGTGTAAATAAATAAAAAAATAAAAACATTTATGCAAGAGAAGGAAATCTCGAAACAATACCAACCTGTCTGACCAGTATGGTATATTAAGATCAGTTTCCCCTTTATTATGAAGGAGGCTCGAGGCCAGTAGTGGTGATAATGATGATATGACTTAGTCGTCTTTTACGACATCTACAGACAAGATAGGGAGTGGTGAATCGTATTTTTACTCCGTCACCACACGGACTGTTTTGTAGTATGGTAGATGAATTTCCTTTCCAACGTAGAAGAATCCCTGGCAATAGTGGGGCATAAATGATCTGAAATGATAATTATAAAACCAATGACACTTCCTGATGAAAAATTAGACATCATCCACAGCCACATACGCCCCATTATTGGGTTACTATACCATGCTGGTCAGACATGTTGGTATAGGGTTTTATTTCGAGTTTTCCTTCTTTTGCACAGATGTTATGTGCATATTATATCCCACAGTCGTATTTTACGACATCCACGGGCAAGATAGGGCGTGGTGAATTATATTCTTACTGCGTCATCACACGAAATCAGACAAAAAATCGGAGAATTTCTACAAAATCCACGCGAAACTAACGTGTGAAAACTCAATGCTTAAAATAACCCAATGGGCCAGTTTAATTATTGAATAACCCAAAAGTTGTAACAACATCGCAAACTCAAGTACAGAGCTATCAAACTGATAAAACTATAATGGAATTTCAAATTGAATCAGCTAAAGTTCACAAATTCTTTCATGTCGAATAATGTTATAGCGAAATTTTCGATAACGAAAATGTGTTATACCGAGTTATGTTACTAGTCAAGTTTTATTTCAGAACTAACTAATACTGCCTAGTTCAAACAAGTAACAGTCATCTGAGTAGACAGCAGTAACATCAAGAAAAACTTGTAATGATTGTGGTAAGGCTAGACTGCTGACAGTTTTGTCTGCAGCCATAAAGGAGTCGGCCCATCCGAAGTAGTACAACACTTTTTTGGCGGGCAATGATCAGCACACACGCCACCCATTCCGTACGGGGCGACGCAAAGGCGGCGCGTAGTAGTTACTACTTACGATCAGACCATCTGATCTCTAGATCTTCTACTACGGTAATAAAAGCATATTAAAATAATTGCCTAATAAATACAATCCAGTTAAAAAAAAGAAATAGTGATCTATTATGGATTTTAGTATAAGTAGATCCGCTAACCCTTCATATTTTATTTCAGCACTCTCTATTCCTTCTCCCTATATGATATTAATATAAGTAGCGATTTGTTACTGCACTGCACAATTTTCTGAGGATGTTTGCATGTGGTGGGTTTTGGTGAAGCCAAGAAGGTGTACCATCGAATCTCATTGCACGCATTCACACTTTCTTCACGGTAGGCCTTTCACGGTACCATGAGGTATGCTATTTGCTCATATGCCACCAACAGCAATAAAAATAATCTATTAGTTATTAATGTTAATTACACAGAGAGACAAGGGACAGAAACCATTCAGGTAAATATTGACAAGGATCTAACTTGATGCTCGGGCATTTTATTTTGAAGACAAGTAAACTAAAACCTGGTGTACTTGGAGAGAATTGTCTTTCTTCTTCCTTTCTCTCAATTCGCACACATCCCACAGTTAACACAGTGAACTGCGCTACACTTTATGATGTGGCAAATTTGGTTTACTGCTTTGGTGCATCTTACCACGCTAATGAGACAGATGGGCATAGGTAGAACTAAAATATTCTGAAATAAATATTTGCCTGCAACATATTTAATGGAACCGATGTTCATAACAAACTTTCACATTGAATTCTTGAACTTTATAAGTTGTAAACTATTTAGTACGATTCTAAATTTCTAAGCTTTATAGCCTATTAGGTAAATTATAGCCTATTAGGTATTTAATTTTATAGCCTATTAGGTATTTAATAAATGTAACATGTTTAATGCCACAATGAAATGTAAATCCCAATCAGTCATGGCGGACACCTTGTGATTATCAGTATGTCAGGTCTAAGGGGCCGGGTCGTATACCGCGTGTCCGCCTTAACCCGATTACTTCATCAGCTGGTAATCATGCGGGTAAAACTGGGAGCATTAGACCGAGTTTAAATTTCTTTCACCAATGCAAATCTACATTATCAACGAATAACATGTAGGCTATTTTTTATCCCCGTATTTCTACGGGAACGGAAACTACATGGGTGCATCAACCCTATCTCCTGTCATATAGTATTTCTCTATCGCCATTTGGGCGAGCCACCGGTACTGACTGTTACTGATACTATCCTGAGGGATAGAAATGACTTTTCAGACAACGGTTTAGTTATTTTCAATTAAGATTTTTTTTCATAAGGTAAAATTAAAGATTTTCTATGGTGACAGACTAAAAATACCATCCAACACTCCCTTTCTTGCCTGTGGGTGTCATAACAAATGTGTGATGACGGCTATCAATACTACTAATCAATATATTGCACCTTTTTTTTTTGGAGGTGGGTTGCGGTCGGCGCGCTCCTCGCACCACTCCGTCCGGGGCGACAGAGGGACTTAAGCACGCACACCCGCAACCCACCCACGATGCACGTCGCCTTCGTCGCTGGGCCGACCACCGAAGTAGGGTTACTTGTCATCAGTGGTCGGCCCGACGGAATACCCCCTATTTGGAGTACCCTCCCATCGACCGACATCCCCCCTCGGGGAGGACGTCGGTCTTTCCTCACGCGGTCAGCCTCTCGGCGGGTGACGGACTAATTCCCTGGTCACGTGACCCGTGGCCTCGGCTAGGGCGGCAATATATTGCACCTAGGCAAACAGCATTTGACGCTGTATGGTCAACAATTATATTACAAAGGTCGGTTGACATCGTGTAGGTCATAATACAGTTATATACGAGTACAGTCATAAAAATATTTCCTAACCCTTTTGCAATGCCTCGCGTCGCCCTGGATGGAATGGACGGCATCAGCGCTAACCATGGAACGCCAAAAAAAACCCTTTTGCAATATGTACGATGGAATAAGCGTAGTTACATGTTATGCCTTTTACCATCCACTGCTGGTCGTAGACCTCCCTCATATTTTCCCAGAAAGTGCCATCCTGCTGTGCCTGCATCCAACGACGCCCAGCATCTTTTACCAGGTCGTCGGTCCAACTAGTTCTCCTACACTCGAGAACCTTTCTTCCCCAGCAGTTGTCAGTTCGTCGAGCGATGCGGCCTGCCCATGATGATAATATAAATATCTATATAATATTTAATGTTCTCATTTTGTTTGTTTGTGTTCAACGCACGTGTCTCGATATTAAAAATAATATCCACAATATATCCATCGTATTGGTTAGCTAAGTAGTTGTCATGCAACGGCGACTACGCAGAACAATTAAAACGTGACGTCACATTGTTTTTTTTTTTTTTTTTCAAATTGTCTAACATCTAACTCTTCAATACAGTTCGCCACCCCATTTCTTGCCCGTAGGTGTCGTAAAAGACGACTAAGGGATATAATATGTATATAACATCGGTACAAAAGAAAGAAAATTCAAAATCAAACCCTATACCGACCCGTTTAACCAGCATGATATAGTAAGTCAAATTGACTTCTATTCCTACCTTCTATTGTAGGGGAGGCTCGAGCCTAGAAGTGGGACGTACATGAACCGAGATGAGATCTAAGGCTGTCTTACACAATAATATGTTTGAAATCCAAGTAGTAATTTATATATTTGAGATAACTTAAAATGAATTTCTCCCACGTACGTGAAAGCTCTGGAATGAACTACCTGCTACTGCTTCCCGAGCGCTATGATATGTCCTTTTTTAAACCAGGTGTAAGAAGAGTATTTTCTTCATGGTAGGCAACGGCCTAGCTGTGACCCTGGCCTTATTGCAAAGATCCATGAGCGGTAATATTACTTACCATCAGGTATGCTTCTTGCTCGTGGCATCGGCAATAAAAAAGAAAGAATATTGGCAAGGACTTTTGTTGTTTACGCGAATATAACACAAATAAAAAGTATCTTATCTTATCTAACATTATAAACGCGTGCATTACAAATACATGGACTGCACAGATGGCGTAGTGGTTAAGATACTGACCTATCGCGCCAGTGTCTTTGATTCGAATCCCACGCAACGTCACTTTGTGCAATTCACAAATTATTGTTCTGAGTCTAAATCGAATTTGTGTCTTAATTATATATTTTTAAAGTTCCTCGCAACACAAGGATTATTTCCTTAATGCAGGATGTTGCCTTTAAAAAAATAAAGCGCTATTTTTACGAACATAATTGCATTCTTATTTGATTTTTGTTTTACCGATGTTAGCTTCGCCAAATACCTGCACAAGGTCGTAAGGAGGGAGAGTACACCGTCCTGCCACCACTGCGATTGCGACGAGGACACGGCGCGCCACACGCTCGAGGCCTGCGCGGCTTGGGCAGTGCAGCGCCGTGAACTCGTCGCAATCATCGGTGCCGACCTGACGCTGCCGGCCATCGCTAGGGCGATGGTCGACAGCGTCGAGAATTGGGACGCAGTCGCAGCCTTCTGCGAGACAGTGATCTCGCAGAAGGAGGCGGCGGATCGTTTGCGCGAGGAGCGCAGCCTCGATGAGGAGATCCGCCGCCGGCGAGTGGGGCGGCGCAGGCGCAACTATCTGCGCCTCATGCCGCCCTAGCCGAGGCCACGGGTGACGTGACCGGGGATTAGTCCGTCACCCGCCGAGAGGCCGACCGCGGGAGGAAAGACCGACGTCCTCCCCGAGGGGGGGACGTTGGTCGATGGGAGGGTACCCCACGTAGGGGGTATTCCGTCGGGCCGACCACTGACGACAAGTAAACCTGCTCCGGTGGTCGGCCCAATGACGAAGGCGAGGTGGTTTTCGGGTGGGTTGCGGGAGTTGCGTGCTTAAGCCCCTCTGTCGCCCCGGACGGAGTGGTGCGGAGGCGCGTCGACCGCAGCCCACCCACAAAAAAAAAAAAAAAATGGTACTATTTATTATTGAAGATAGCTATTGTCGTCATTTTCACCATTTCAGCTCATACAACGGCCACGGTTGAGCTCGTGCCTCCTCCATTATAGTAAGGAAGTTGACTTACTGTACCACGCTGATTAGAAGTGTTGGTATAGGGTTTAATTTCAAGTTTTCCTTCTCTTGTATATATGTTATATGCATATTTAATCCCTTAGTCGTCTTTTACAACATCCACGTGCAAGATAGGGAGTGGTGAATTGTATTCTTACTCCGTCACAACACGAAATTGGTAATAGAACATTCTTCTTTCTTCTATTTTCATACCAAATGATTTTATTATTGAAGTTCATTGTATTTAAGCACGGAAATGAACCTTGGACTATTTTTAGTTCGTTTTATTACGTCAGAACACTGAATGAGTCATACACTGGGGTCATACACGAGCAGGCGCCGATTTGATGCACCTATCATACAAATTAGTTTATTAAGATTTTTAAAGCACGCAATCTGCGCAATAGTTTAAAATGAAAAGGTGTTTGATTCAAATAACGACACATATTTTGATTCAGCTTTTAGACGCGTCTTTGTCCAAGGAAAATCTTACTTTCCCAATGTGAAATTTATCCTAATCCGATTTATAGATATGTAGTTGGTTTGATTGAATATAAAAATTCAAGTTCAACTATTACCTCAGGAAACTTAGCCGGGATCTCTCTCTCTGGTCGTTCCCTCATGACTGAGGATTGTGGTCATCATTGGTGAATGCTGGTGCAATGGTTCACTTAGACTTTATAATTTGTCTCCATCGGTGCCGATCCATCGCGTCTCTGACAACCGCACAGAATTTGGCTGAAGATGATGCCTTTACTTGATCGCTCCACCTGGTTGGGGACCGTCTATGGCCTCGTTTGCCCTCCGGGATAAAAACTATCATATACTAGCAACCCGCCCTCACTTCGCTTCGGTTTCAGTCGCCTTACCCGCGTAATTCCCGTGGGAATACCAGGATAAGATATAGCCTATGTTACTCTCTGATATTATAGCTTTCCATTGGAATTTTTTTTAAATCGGTTCGGTATTTAAACGTGAAAGCGTATCAAACAAACTTACTTTCGCATTTATAATATTAGTAAGGATGTTACTCTAGGAAATGGTCTATATATGTGGTAATTTTCATCTAAATCTGTTTGACGATTTACACGTGATTGAATAGCAAACATACACACACCTTCACACTTTCAAACGCATTCTAATTTCAGTAATAGATCCATACTATTGACAGTTATCTAATCGTCCTCATAAATTAAATAAGCTTATTCGGCAGTACTTCCTACTGATTGCCTCCAAAATGGAAGGCAATTGACAAACTACTTATGCTTATCAAACGTGTTGATATAGGGTTTTATGCCCATCATCATTTTTTTCAGCTCATATACGTCCCAATGTTGGGTTCAAGTCTCCTCCACAATGGAAAGGAAATTGACTTACTATTCCACGCTGATCAGACGTATTGAGATAGGGTTTTATTTCAAGATTTCCTTCCCTTGCATAAATGTTATATACATATTCAATCCTTTAGTCGTCTTTTACGACAAGAGAGAGGGTGGTACATTTTATAGCGTCCGAGTAATATCAATTTGTTACTATACTTCGTTCGGTGAGCGAGACAGCCGTCCAACTTTCTGAGGGTGTTGGCGTGTGGTGGATTTTTGTTATGCCTTTAGTACTGAATCTCATTGCACACATTCCCATGTCTTTCACTTTCTTCACGGCAGGCAGCGGCCTTGCAAAGGTCCATGTGCGGCAGCAACACTTATCATCAAATGTGGTGTTTGCTAGTTTGCCACCGTATGCAATAAAAAAAAATCGGCTAAGTGCGAGTCGGAGTCGCGCACGAAGGGTTCCGTACTCATTATCTATAAAAAATCAATTTTGTTATATGGGAGCCCCTCTTAAATATTTATTTTATTTTTAGTATTTGTTATTATAGCGCCAATACATCATCTGTGAACATTTTAACTGTCTAGCTATCACCGTTCTTGAGATACAGCCTGGTGACAGACGGACGGACGGACAGCAAAGTCTAAAAAGAAGAATTGTATTCTTACTCCGTCATCGCACTAAAAAACTTTCTCCACCTATTTTTATGAATGATAGGAAATTAAAAACTCAACAATCGAAAGTTACAACAACATTGACAGTAAAAAAAGGAAACAACACAAGCGTAATTCCTGTCGAACAAATGGCCGTTTCCGTAGAACAAAATAACACGTCTCAATGTTGTAAAAAGTAAAACATATTTTTTTACAAGCAAACGTGTTACAACCCACTGGGCACTCAGGATATTATCATAAGCGTATCGCCCTGAATAATAATATGTAAAAGAAATATGTACGACGAACTTCTTGGATAAACTTCTATTTTGCTATTCAATTTTTTTTTTTTTTTTTTTTTTTATATATTCACGCCTTTTTCCCATAGGGGTAGGCAGAGTCCACTGCCCTCCACCTGCTACGATCTTTGACATATTCAGCGTAGCAAAGCGGTTCTCTGTGGGCCACTTTTCGCCCCCGACGGAAACGAGACGTGACGTGTCGCGAGCCACATCGCCGCCATTCGTACAGTTTTTTAATTTTTTGAAACTCATTGCGTTTCCGCGAGAAATACATACACATATAATTAACGGACACAAATTACATCCAGACTCAGAACAACAATTTGTGGATCGCACAAAGTGTTGTCCTGCGTGGGATTCGAACCCCCGACACTGGCGCTGTAGGTCACTAGCATTAACCACTACGCCATCTGTGCAGTCAGTGCAGTTTGCTATTCAAACAATGAATATATTTATATTATATTTATAACTAGCAGCCCGCCCTCGCTTCGCTTCGGTTATATGTTATAGTCGTTTTACCCGAGTAGTTCCCGTTCCCGTGGGAACACCGGGATAAAATATAGCCTAGTTTACGCCCTGATATTATAGCTTTCCATTGGTGAAAGAATTTTTGAAATCGGTCCAGCCGTTTTGAAGATTACCCGGAACAAACAGACAGACAAAAATTTTTTAATTGCTATTTTAGGCATAGGTGTCGTACAAATAACCGTGTGAGCATGAAAAAAGCCTATTATTTTGACATTACAAACAGACACTCCAATTTTATTTATTGGTATAGATTAACTATCCGTGTGGTGACGGAGTAAGAATACAATTCGCCACTCCCTATCTTGCCCGTGGATGTCGTAAAAGACGACTAAGGGATATAATCCTTACTAATATTATAAACGCGAAAGTTTGTAAGTGAAGATGTTTGTTGATCTTTCACGCAAAAACTACTGAATGGATTTTGATGAAACTTTACAATAATATAGCTTACATATCAGAATAATATATAGGCTATAATTTATTTCGATATTCGCGCGGGATGAGGAATTGCGTGTGAAACCGCAGGGCACTGCTAGTATGCGTATAACACAAGGAAAACTCTGACCACTATGATAGGTCAATTATTCTCCTATTATGAAGGAGGTTCGAGCCCAGTAGTGGAACATATGGGTATATAAGCTGAGATGTTATACTTCCAAGCCGACTCATTTACATCTGCAAGCAAAAAGCTGTTGACAATATGACCTTCATCATCATCATCATCATTTCATATATGTCCCACTGTTGGGCTCGAGCCTCCTACACAGTATGAGGGAAATTGACCTTGATATACCATGCTGGTCAGACAGGTTGGTATAGCGTTTTATTTCCAGTATTCCATCTCTTGCATAGATATTATATGCGTATTATATCCCTTAGTCGTCTTTTACGACATCCACGGGCAAGGTAGGGAGTGGTGATTTGTATTCTTCTTCTGTCACCACACGGAAAACGTGGTCTTACCACAAGAAATATCTAGTACTAGCTGACCCAACAGACCCTGTTCTGTTCAAATAAAATAAAAGGAATTCTCCTTGAAATAGACAGCAGTGCCACCTACCGGGTCCAATTGTGAATCTAAACCATTCTGCAATCCCCTTGAACAAACACAAAAAAATTCATCAACATCGCTCCAGCAGTTTAGGAGGAGTTCAGTGACATACACACGTACGCTATAAATGTATATAATAAGATATTTAAGTACTTTTATACTGTTCATATTATCCAATATCAATGGTCGTACCGGCTTGCTTATTTTTTATTTGTGAAATGAGGGTATGCTGCAAATCACTGTCTGTTTATTGTGTATTTCTAAATTATTTGTTTTAATTATTTAATTGTATTTCATTATTTACTATGTTTATTAAGTATATATACTTCCGTGTGGTGACGGAGTAAGAATACAATTCACCACCCCCTATCTTACCCGTGGCTGATCGTACGAGACGACTAAGGGATATAAAACGCATATAACATCTATGCGAGAGAAGGAAAACTCGAAATAAAACCCTATATCAACACGTCTGACCAGCGTGGTATAGTAGGTCAATTACCCTTCCATTATGGAGGAGGCCCGAGCCCAACAGTGGGACGTATATGGGCTGAGATGATGATGATGATTAAGTATATTTACTTTTATACTGTTCATATTATCCAATATTTATTCATTTTGACAATTAAAATATGTATACCTGAAGTGACCATACGTCCCGTTTTGAACGGGACTGTCTTGTTTTTAAGTATTCTATCCCGTTGTACCGAATTGTACAAAAATATCCCGTTTTACAAACAAAGCCTAATTATTTATTTATTATACTGATACGGACGTTTTTTCGTTATTGCTTGACTTGTTGCTTTTGCTGACTCTTTACATGTTCTTGATTTTTAGCTTAAATTTCACAAGTTTACTCATTTTTGAAAGTGTCCCATTGTGATCAATCAATTGTTCAAGCTTCCCGTTTTGAGTTAAAAAAAATATAGTCACCTTATGTCGTATCGTATGTCGTAGCGGTCTGTGCTCATTAAATGATTTTGCCTGAAAACCAGCGCTGTAACACTCCTGTGCTACAGCTTATGCTGAGGTCCTTTTTGGTGTAGTATTGTTGTTTTGTTTTTTAATTATAATTATTAGTAGTATTTTAAATTTTGTGTAATAGAATAGCTGCTAATTGTTTTTTTTTTCTCTTAGATAATAATGCTGTAGAGCCCAAATAAATAATTTTCTTTCTATGTTTTTGTATATATATTCATAGTCGGGATCTGCGTATCAACAGATGGCTTATACCCTTTTCAATGACATATTTGAAACTAAACATGTGTGTTTAAACAGACTTACACCTTTTTATATTTTTGAAGTACACATTTAACGGAAGACAACGGGGTGGAATTTAGTAAAAGATGTTACTTATCAACCCGTTTTTTTCTTTCTTTTTTTCAAAGTGCTAAGGAATAAATATATCTTAGGAATAGATCAACTTCACAAACCTTTTTTTTTTTTGGCTAATGGTGGTAAACGAGCAAATAGTACACCTGATGGTAAGTGTTGTTGCCACCCATGGGCCTTTGTAAGGCCACTGCCTACCACGAAGAAAATGAGAGTGTGAATGCGTACAATGAGATTCAGTGAAGTTGGGCTGCCGGCTCTCTCGCTCTCCGAATGAAGCGCAGTAACAAATTGCTACTATTCGGACGTCGATTTTCTGCTCAGTGTGGTACTACCCCGGACGGACCGGCCGGCGGCTGTAGACAGGCAACTATCAACAGTGTGGTCCTACCACATCTAAAAGGGACATAAATTACATTCAAACTGATTATAATTGTGTGAGTGGACCGTGGAATAGTCCGTCCGCTGACCGCATGAGGGCGACGCCCCGAGTCCGTCGGGAAGGAAGGGTATGCGAAGGGACATCATGGATTCGGTACCAGTAGTCAACCCAATGGTGAAGGGGAGAAAATATGGCCGGTTATGGGGTCGCGCGCTGCTCTCTTGTCACCCCGAACGGGAATGACGACGTAGCCTGCAAAAAAAACTGTGTACAATAATTAGTAAGGACCAAAAAGGTAGGTATTGGTCCTATCATCACAGCTCATATATCAAGTGTTGGGCTCAAGCCTCCTCCACAATGAAAGGAAAATTCATCCGCTATACCGCGCTGATCAGACGTGATAGGGATTTATTTCCAGATTTCCTTCTCTTGTATAGATGATATATGCATATTATATATATATCCCTTTTTTAGGGGGGGGGTTGGTTACGGTCGGCGCACTCCACCACTACTCCGTCCGGGGCGACAGAGGGGCGTAAGCACGCACACCCGTAACCCACCCGTTTAGCACGTCGCCTTCGTCGTTGGGTCGACCACCGGCGCAGAGTTCCTTGACTTCAGTGGTCGACCCGACGGAATACCCCGAGGAAGTACCCTCTCCCTTCGACGTCCCCTACTGGGACGCCAAACGCCGTCGCGAGGCTAACCTCTCCACGGGTGCCCGGACTAAATCCCCGCTCCGGTCACCCTCATATTATGTCCCTTAGTAGTCTTTTACGACACCCGCTGGCAAGAGAGAGGGTGGTGAATTGTATTCTTACTCCGTCACCACACAGACTTTAATTCTTGTAAATATTGAAAAATCAAACTTTCAATAAAACACAACGTCCCGTCGCCGTCGTCGTCCCAAGTCAAAAGCGTAATTTCTATGAAGTATAGTCGGTTAGTCGCGTAACTCGAGCCAATGAGTGATCAGTCATATCAGTGAGTTGCGCGCGGGCAGTATACCCGCACGCGTTCTGCGAACTGCTCGCACCAACACGTGATCAGAAAACTGATCGTGCGCGCTGTGAATGTGCTATATGTGTGTACTACGTGATTGTGCTATTTATATGTGTGTGTGAAAAAAAATACTTGGATTTTTAGTTCGGGTGAGTTTATTTAAATTTTCATGTACTATTTGTACTGTCTCTATGTTTTTAAAAAAAAAGGATAAGATTCTCAATTAACTGCACCAATAGAGTATTGGTTTGAATCCCAGGCAGTACGCTTTGTGCGATCCACAAATTGTTATTCTCAGTCTGCATGTAATTTGCGTCCGTTAATTATATGGTTGTAAAGTCCCCCGCAATACTAGGATTTTTTTTTAGGCGTAAGATTTCTTTAAAAAAAAAATACTGTTTTTTTTTTTGGTTATTTTTTTTTTGGTAGATAGGCTTCATAGGTGCAATAAAATTTGTTCAAGATTTCATCAATGGTTTTTGAGTTATCCTTAATAATGTGTATTTGGTTCATCTCGACAACATTTGAAGATTTGAAGCCGGTTTACTATTTGTTAAAATTTTGTATTATTTGATAATTATTCATTCACACACTATCTAAATCGTTTAGATGTATAGAAGGATTTCGGTGTCAGGTGGCTCAACAGCGAAGGGGTAGGAATCCGGTGGCTTATGCGGACGCGCGATGTGCGACCTTATAATCTTTTTTAATGCTCAATTGAGCACAAAAACAAATTGACCTTGTTGACTCTTTTGAGCTACCCTGTTGGATATCTACTTTCTACTGATGGCGTCAGGTCAGGAAAGTTCTAAACGTCACCCTCTCGCAGTATAGTGCCGAAGTAAAAAGCAATTTACCACTCCCTTTCTTTTACGATTAAAAAAACCGGCTAAGTGCGAATTGGAGTCGCGCACAAAGAGTTCCATACCATTATCTATAACAAGCGGCAAAAGACCACAATTTTCTTGTATGAGAGACCCCAAAAATGTTTATTTTAATTTTATTATTTATTCATCATCAAATCCGTGTGGTGACGGAGTAAGAATACAATTCACCACTCCCTATCTTACCCGTGGATGTCGTATAAGACGACTATGGGATATAATGTGCACATAACATCTGTACAAGAGAAGGAAAACTCGAAATGAAACCCTATACCAACATGTCTGACCAGCATGGTATAGTAGGTCAAATTCCCTCCCATTGTGGAGGAGGCCCGAGCCCAACAGTGGGACGTATGTGGGCTGCGATGATGATGATGATTCATCATCATCCTGCTCCCATCCCAATTACTTGGGGTCGACGCAATATGTCATCTATTTTGACATATTGCAAAAAGTTTCGGCAATGACTTTTATGACGTCAGGCCGTCAACCCTCCTTGGGAATGTAATCGTTGATTCAAATGGTACCAGATGGAGTTGGTCTGGGTCAATCTAGAACTCTTAGTCGTCTTTTACGACACCCACGAGCAAAGCAAGGGTTGGTACTATTCGAAGCCGCCACCACACAGCACTAATTTTATTATTTATTATTAAAGGAAATATACAATCGAGTATTTTGTGAATATTTCAAGGGTCTACCTATTGCCATCATCGATATCGAGTAAAAAAAGGGCCAAAGATCGTGTTTGTATGGCAGCCCCCCTTAACTATTTATTTTATTTACTTTTTAGTATATCTTGTTATAACGGCATCAGAAATACATAATCTGTAAAAATTTCAACTATCTAGCTATCGTGGTTCTTGAGATCCAGCCTGGTGACAGACAGACGGACGGGAGGACAGGGAAGTCTTAGTAATAGGGTACCGTTTTTACCCTTTGGGTACGTAACCCTAAAAATAATTCACTGGGGTGGTATTTTGCCATGGATATCGTAAAAAACGGCTAAGCAATATACCTACTTACTATTTATAGCTACCATTATCTATACAAGAGTAAGGAAACTAGAAATAAAACCCTATATCAACCCGTTTGTCCGTGGTGGTAAGTGATCGTCGTGGTATCATCATCATCTCAGCACATACACGTCCCACTGTTGGGCTCGGGCCTTCTCTACTATCAGAGGGAATTTGAGCAACTACATCACGCTGGTCAGACGCGTTAGCATAGGGCTATGTTTCGAGTTTTCCTTCTCTTGCATAGATATTATATGCATATTGTATCCCTTAGAGTAGTAGTAGTAGTAAAAGACGTTTACGACACCCACGGGCAAGAGAGGGGGTGATATTGTATTCTTACTCCATCGCCACCCGAAGAACGTCGTGGTATATATTAAATCAATATCAATCATCATCATCTTGCTCTTATCCCAATTACTTGGGGTCGACGCAATATGTCATCTGTTTTGACATATTGCAAAAAGTTTCGGCAATGACTTTTATGACCGGCCGCCTGCCTGACGTCAACCCTCCTTGGGAATGTAATCGTTGACCCAAATGGTACCAGATGGAGTTAGTCCGGGTCAATCTAGGGCTCTTAGTCGTCTTTTACGACACCCACGAGCAAAGCAAGGGTTGGTAGTATTCGAAGCCGCTACCACACAGCATTAAATCAATATCAATACACACAAAATTTGCAGCTATTTAGGAAGATTTAGATGACAAACACACTTACGGAAAAATTATTTATTTATGAAAATTTATTAAATAGACTATATATAGATAGTCTTTATCCTTGTGCTGGCGGATTAGGGTACAATACGGTACTACCCCTTTCTTTACTGTTGGTATAGTACAGTTTAATTGGTTCATTCATTCATTCATCTCGGCTCATAAACGTCCCACTGCTGGGATCGAGCCTCCTCCATAATGGAATGGAAATTAACCACTATAAATGAAACGCGATAAAATCCGTAAAAATAGTTTTATTTGTGTGTAATACTCGCGTAAACATCAGAAAACTACTATACCACGCTGGTCAGACAGGTATAGACGATGATATACGGATGGATGGAAAATATTGTGCAATTAAATTAGTTGCCTACTTTACTAGTACTTATGTTTTAAAACACATTCAATATCTTATTAATATTCTAGTCGCAAATTTCTTATAAATATTTGCGCTTTTAAATTGTATTCGTACAAGTAAATATACTACTGGTTGGTTTACATAACTTATAATTATTTTAAATAAAACTACTTTACGGATTTTATCGCGTTTGTATTTGATTTTTGATTACCCGACGTTTCGAACACTTTGCAGCGTTCATGGTCACGGGCGGACTAAGATGTCTCACGTCCAATAAGTCATCGTTACTGCAGAAAATTTATAATTATCTACCCGATACAGAAATTAGTTATTAAATATTGAGCCACATTTTGACACAAATTTATTGCCAGTGTAACAAGAAAATGATTATATATGAAAAAATTATATTGTTTATGGTTAGTAATTATTTAACATTAAAATTAATAGTAATTATATTTAAAAACCTAACGTCGGGTAATCAAAAATCAAATACAAAAGCGATAAAATCCGTAAAGTAGTTTTATTTAAAATGTGTAATACTCGCGTAAACATCAGAAATCTTTATAAGAATTATATTTGAATCTATAAACTTATCCACTAATTAAGAAATAAAGTTCCTTGAGGTGACGAAGTCAGAATACAATTCACCACCCCCTATCTTGGCCTTGGGTATTTTAAAAGATGACTAAGGGATATGATAGTTATCTGTATAGAAAAACTCTACATTGGACCCTATGCCAAACAAATCTGACCAGTGTGGTATAGCAGGTAGATTTACCTCCCATTGTGGAGGAAGTCCGAAGGTCTTCGGGTATTTCATTCACCAAAAGAAACTCGGTAATAAGTTTGATACTATTCAAAAGTCTTTCCGTGCAGTGGCGAAGTAAGAATACAATTCACCACTCCTCTTGGACAAATTAATTATACATAAAACGTCTGTGCAAGAGCAGGGATGTTTTTTCTTTAAAATAAATCGATTATAAAATACTCGATTAATTAAAAATAATTAATCAATTTTTTTACTATTCATAGTTCTTTCTTAAAGTTCTTCTCCCAACAGAATTATGATGACCTTTTTTTTTTAAGGAAATGTGAGATTTATTTTCTAATATAGTATGAAATAATAGTATGAAACACTGACATTCGATCGAGCACTTTGCCTGGCAGTATCGTGATGACCTTTATTTTTTAGGAAATCTGGTAGTAATTTTATTTTAAACAAAACAGCAAATACTAAAATAATCGATTAATTTTAATATAAAAAAATTCGTTTTTCGATCGACTTTTATTATTTAGATAATCGATTATTAATATTGATTATTACAAAAAAAAATATTTTTTCGCATCCCTATGCAAGAGAAGGAAAGCTTGAAATAAAACCCTATACATCTGACCAGGGCGCTATAGTAGGTCAATTTCCCTTCTATTGTGAAGGAGGCTCGAAACCCACAATATGGATTTTATGTGGTAGTGTTTTTATGCCCCGAACGGCTGCTACCTCTACGGCTATATGTATAAAACTGTCAGTAGCATGGCTCAACTAAAAATATAATAATATTGTAGAACGTATAAATATTAAATATTTTGTTCGTGTGTTTGTAATTAAAATCCTTCTAAACGGATGGACCGATTATAACGAATTTTTTGCGTGTGTTTAAGTGAGTGCGAGAATGGTTTAGATTAATATTTGGACCCTGTAGATGGCGCTGCGATGGATTTCAAAGAGATTTTTTTTTAATCCAAACAAAAGTGTGTCTATTGGGTCAGCAAGTTTTCTTTATAATAACGTATTGAGTATCAAATGTCTTAGTGATCGCGTGATCGGACAAGTGCTAATAATTAACCAAAACGTAGGATTAGTAAAAAATTTAATGTTTAAAACGCTATGAAATCTCTAAAAACAGTTTCATTTCATACTTCTAATATTCTCCTAAGCATCAAGAACAATTTTTGGCTACACAGATTAGTAGATAAATGGAGATTGCCAACAAAATATGAAGATAATTTATTTTTAATGCCGAAGATTATTTGGTTGTCTTCGTCTTAGATCATACACGTCCCATTGCTGGACTCAAGCCCCCTCCACAATAGGAGTCAAATTAAACTACTATACCACGTTAGTCAGACGTGCTGGTATAGGGTTTTATTTCAAGCTTTTCTTCGCTTTCATAGCTGTTATAGATATATTGAATCGACGATACCTACGGGTAAGAGAGAAGATGGTGAATTGTATTCTTACTTCGTCATCGCACGAACTAATAATCTAAGCATTTTTTTTTTTTGGATTGGGCTGCGGTCGGCGCGCTCCTCGCACCACTCCGTCCGGGGCGACAGAGGGGCGTAAGCACGCAACACCCGCAACCCACCCGAAAACCACGTCGCCTTCGTCGTTGGGCCGACCACCGGAGCAGGGTTACTTGACATCAGTGGTCGGCCCGACGGAATACCCCCTATTGGGGTACCCTCCCATTGACAGACGTCCCCCCATCGGGGAGGACGTCTGTCGATAATCTAAGCATAAGGAATAATTATCCACTACATAGGTTACTAAATAAATATCGATTGTGTATACCTACAGTACGAAGTATATCCTAAATTCAATAACTTTTCTTTTAGTACTGGAGATTATTTATATTCGCTTAATTTAGAATGTCCTTTTAAAATCGTAGTTATAGTTAGTAAATTAATAATCGTAGTTTTAACAGCTTCAATTCTTTAGACGTATTTTAGGACACCCATGGGGAAGATAGGTGACGAATTGTATTCTTACTCCGTCACCACACGGAAGGTGTGGACAAGGACTCATTCCCGGACTCATTCTCGTCAAGGGCGTCCCGTTCAAGGACATATTCCTCTCGATTTATACTTCAACCACTAGGTAGTAAGGGGTGAATGGTACATTTTATTTTTATTATTCTTAGTCAAACAAATATGCGTGAGACAATCTTTAGCGTTAAAATTATTTGCCGACTCTCTTAAACAGGTCCCATTCAAGTGTTTATGAACTTAAAGTAATCATATTTTGTTAACTTCCGTTCAAAAACTCGTTTTACATTCAATTAACAAATTTACCACGCCTTCGTAGAATTTGTAATAGGATATTAATAATAACAAACCAAATGTTTTTATTTTTATTTTAAAAATCCTTTTACTGTAGAAAGATTAATCTTTAAAAATGTATTAACATTAAAATAATCGTGTATAAACAAGATAATAGGGGTTTAAATATGAAATTGCCGTTTCAACGTATTAGCTACTTTGAATTAAAATTAAACTTGCATGGTGTTAGATATAAAAGAGAAACTGTTTTCAAACGAAAACTATCCATCCATCCATCAGCCTACGGACGTCCACTGCTGGACATAGGCCTCCCCACAAGAATGCCACTCGGAACGGTCCTGCGCCACTTGCATCCAACGGTTCCCTGCGACTTTGAGAATATCGTCAGTCCACCTAGAACATCTAGAACTATAACATTCCAAATTTTTAAAAAAATCTGCCATTTGAACAATTTTTTGCACGGAATAAAATTTTCTTCCGAAGAAGCAGTACAAAATACCTTCACACAGTTTGTGAAGTCCAGGACCTCAGAGTTTTATCGCAAAGGTTTAAATGATCTTCCAATTAGGTGGTAGAAATGTATAGATAACGAGGGTAAATACTTTGATTAAAGAAATCTGTTTTATGAATTAAAAAAATGGTTTTTCTTTTTATCAGTACGAAACGACAATTTCATACTTTAACCCCTAATATTAAGAACTCAAATTTACCACCAGTAAATATTGAATACAATTTACCACGATGACGTTAAAGACGACTAAGGGACATAATTTGCATAAGGAGGTTCCAAGCTGTCTGACCTTGGTGGTATAGTCGTGTAAATTTCCCTCCTATTTTTTTTTTATTGCAAGCAGTGGCAAACGAGCAAACAGTACACTTGTTGGTAAGTGTTGCTGCGGCTCATGGACCTTTACAAGGCCGCTGCCTACCGCGAAGAAAGTGAAGGGAGTGTGAATGAGTGCGATGAGGCTCGGTGATACCAAAGGCACTACCATAGCTCTCCACACGCAAACACCCTCAGAAAGTTGGGCTTCCGGCTCTCTCGTTCAGCGAACGAAGCGCAGTAACAAATTGCTACTACTCAGACGTCTATTTTCTGCGAGAGTGTGGTACTACCCCGGACGGACCGGCCCGCGGTTGTAGACAGATAACTGTCGACAGTGTGGTCCTACCACTATTAAAGGAAAAAAAAAACAAAAACACTTCCTTTTGAAGGAAGCTCGAGCCCAGCTATGGAACGTCTATGAACGGATAATATAAACATAATAAAAATACATACTCACATTCAACCCTTTCCTTCAACCCATTACATACACACTCAGCCATTTCTTTTTCGTAGACGTCGTATAAGCCAATTAATTACGTAAAAGGATAACCTATCCATGGAGCCGCCCTAGCTGAAGCCGCGGTTGATATAATCGGGATTCGATGTGTATCCTACCAAATGCTAGAATATATATTATTTTTTTATTTATTTATGACAACACCCTGCACTAAGGAAATAATCCTTGTATTGCGGGAGACTTTACAAACATATAATTAACGCACACAAATTACATCCAGACTCAGAACAACAATTTGTGGTTCGCACAAAGTGTTGTCCCGCGTGGGATTCGAACCCACGACACTGGCGCTGTAGGTCGCTATCTTAACCACTACGCCATCTGTGCAGTTATATCTAATGTCAGTCATCATCATCATCATCATCATCGCAGCCCACATACGTCCCACTATTGGGCTCGGGCCTCCCCCACAATGGGAGGGCATTTGACCAGTAAGTCAGGTATACCATGCTGGTCAGACGTGTTGGTATAGGGTTTCATTTCTAGTTTTCCTTCTCTTGCACAGATGTTATGTGCATTATATCCCTTAGTCGTCTTTTACGACATCTACAAGCAAGATAGGGAGTGATGAATTGTATTCTTACTCCGTCACCAGATGAAAATGTCAATCAGAACTTAGATATCCAAAACTCGTCAGACAGGCCAAGTTGGTAGTAGGATCACAGGACTACACTGTTGACAATGGTCTGTCTACAGTCGCAGGCCGGTCCGTTCAGGGTAGTACCATACTGAAAATCGACGGCCGAGTAGTAGCAATTTGATACTGCACTTCGTTTAGTGAGCGAGAGGGCCGGCAACCGAACTTTTATAGGGTGTTAGGGTAGATTTTGGTTATACCTTTAATATCACCGAATTACATCGCACGCATTTACTCTCTTTGACTTTCTTCACGGTAGGCAGCGGCCTAGCAAAGGTCCATGAGCGGCAGAATCACTTACCATCAGGTGTACTGTTTGCTCGTTTGAAACCGTTTGCAATAAAAAAAAAGAAGCTAAGTCAAGACAACTATGCTGATGAGCCATTTTATGGAATTTTATACCACACTTATATGTGGCCTCATACTTAAAAGACTATTTTTCTTTAAGCAACCGTTTAACTATATCCCTTTTAACGATAAGTGGCAGTTATTTTATCTGGTAATAAAGCGTAGTAGTTCATTAAAACGTATTACTAACTCTTGCCATAAAGTTACTCGCACTGTAATCAGACGAGAACACCGCTAGTAATTTATTTTAATATCTTTCGTAAATATCATAAACATGACGCAAAAAGACTGCAATTGCTACCATATGTAATATTTTAAATTTCGTGTATAAAGTAAAAGTTTAAATTTAAAAAATAATAATAAACTAAAGAAAAAAACCTTTTTAAAAACATGCATTTATTATTTGTTGATAAAATGAACTAAAAAGTAAAAAAATCCAGGTTCATCATCAGACCCTGGTTACCATATAGTATCAAGGTACTCGCCAAGATGAATGAAATGAGCCCAAACTCGATGGTGTTTCGTCGTTTAATTACGGAGTTCCTATGGCGAGCTTCCAGGTCCATCATCAGATCAGCTCTATGCTACAATAATATTACATTGTCATTCGATTTTTACATGCATACAAAATTTCAGCTCAATCATAAACCGGAAAATGGATCAAATTTAACTTGCAAGATTCAATTACAGACAAAGGGACAGGTGAATAAAAGCTTGTAAAAATGTATAATTTTTAGTCGTTACTTTATTTAATATTGTTTGTTCCTTTACGTTAAATTTTATGAGTAAAATACGTCTTTTTTTATTGTAGATACGTCCTTTTTTATTGTAAACTACTTTACGGATTCTATCGCGTTTGTATTTGATTTTCAATTTCCCGACGTATCGAAGACTTTACAGCATTCATGGCCACGGGCGAACTAAAATGTCTGGCGTCCAAACAAGTCATCGTTCTTAATGATATTTATAATCATATCCCCGCTACAGAAATTAGTTATTAAATTATGACCATTTTTGGTACGTTCTTTTTTACTTTTAAATTACATATTTAAAAAATATTAGGAAGAAATCCTTTGAATATTTATGTTATTCTCATATATTATCACATATTCTTTACAATAAAGTTCCATTAAAAATATTGCAACTTTATTTATTTATTTAAAGTAAAAGAAATAAAGGGTCATTTGTTATATCCCCGAAGGAGCCTTTATTATGAAGGTATTTATTCTCCAAATAGTATTTCGTCCTTATTACATTGCTTACACTTTTCAACATCAAATTGCCAGCTCCAAGAAATCCAAGTCTACGTATATGCTTGAAAAACCTTTCATAATTACTACTAACATCCTTGGTATGGTTGTGGAATCGAACTTAATGATTAGAAATAGTACGAGACCGATAGCATTGCACGATCAAAACAACATAAAGACGCATAATGAGTCACAAAATCACTGGACATAAGAAATCACTTCCCTTAATTACTGGTTAGTTTGACACCATGAAAAGTTGATTGAACTCTATGCTCCTATGTCGATCAATAAGCGCCTTATGATAGGAATATCCTGATTCATTGTACTTATGACTCAATTCAGAGGTCTTCAACTGTTGGCCTTTTGATAAATTCTTTAAATTAACTTGTTTCGTCATATATATGCCCGCAGTTTCAGCGGCGTAATTTCTGTTTCCGTGGGAATAAATCGATATGTTATGGTTTTACATTGTCCTATGTTTTGAGTTTCTAATGCTTTCCATTAATAAAATATATTTTAAAATAGCTTAAGTAATTTAGGCGTGAAAGCATAACAAACAAATTCACATACACATTTATTTTATATATTTTATTTTGTTAACTAGCAAATTGTCCCGGCTTCACTCACATAGTTGCCGTTTCCGTGGGAAGATCGGGATGAAATATAGCTTAAGTTACTCGTTATACAGACAGTTATCTGGTAATAAAATATTATCAAAATCGGTTTAGCTGTTTTGGAGTTTACAAAACGATAGAAAGACAAAAATATTTAAACTGGTTTTTAGGCATACTTATCGTTAAATAACCGTGTGAGAATGAAAAAATATTAAATTTATACAGAACAGCGTCTGTTGGTCAAATAGTTTGTGTTCTAAGTTCCACCCCGAAAATTTTATACCTGATTCATTTTTCACATAAATAAATGTATACAATTCTCTATGATATTCTCTAAATATATTCAATCTCCCTCGTGGTGACTGTAGTAATCATAAAAACCATCATTTGCGGTCCACTGTTGAACATTGGCTTCTTCCACAAATAGTGTCATGATCGCCAAGGGTTGGCGATTGCAGTGAGTTGTTATAGACTTCCCAGGAGAGAGCTTTTTCCCACTCCTCTGTATAGCCTCAGCCGATTTTTACTTCTCCCATATAGAAGGAAGAGATGGCGTCAATTATAATCTAATTACATCACCACACGGCCAATTTATACATCAACATCTCAGCTCACAGACCTACCACTGCTTTTGTTTTTGACCTTCTATACCACGCTGTTAATATCGGTTTCAATTTCAATCAGGTTTTATTTTGAGTTTTGCTTTTTTTGCGTTAATGTTATCTGCATATTGTAACCCTTAGTCGTATGTTACGACACCCACGGGTAGGTTAGGGGGTGATCAATTGTATTCTTACTGCGTCACTACAGGGAATAATGATTACATATGTATTTAAAAATCAGCATATCTTAAATCGCCCAAACCAGTGTTTACCCGTCCTTATAATAGTGAACCGAATGTTGTAGGCCCCTGCTTAAAGGATAAATTCAATACATGTTTCCGTAAGCCATAAACAGTGTAATAATTTTACAGCTTCCTTTAATTATGTTTTTATATTAAAAACTATTAATGACATAGTTTAAATTGTATATTTAGACATCGCTTAACAACATGGGCAACAGCTTGGCTATTATTAAGAGCTTCGCTATTATTAAGAGGTTTCATTTTCTTATATATGACGGTGCCACCGTCAGTATCTGTTAACAGCGGTAAAAACAGTAGAAAAGACAGAGCTTGCTAGTCGAAGGGGCATCGGGTTAAGAGCCCTCAGCGCTCACCCATAGCCCGGGCTAAGCTGTGAAAGCCATCTGCGGCTAACAGCTATACACACACAAAAAAAAAGTCGAAAGGGCATTCGTCAGTCGATCGTCGTCCGGTGCACATGTTGTATTACTACTAAACTATTAATTGGATAGTCCAATTAATAGTTTAGTAGTAATACTAATAATAGTGATTTTCAATTACATCAATTAGTTAATTAAATAAAGTGATTAGGACAAGTGATTCAGTTATTATTTTAAATGATGTCGGCCCTCAAATCCTACATATATGATGTTCGCATGCTCTTGAATCGTATTTTACGCCATCCACAGGCAGGATGAGATAATATGGCGAATTATATTATAATTATTACAGATTTTAGAATTAAATAATAACTACCTATACGAAAACTAGTTTTTGTAGTTATGTTTGTAGCAATATATCAATATAACATTTATTTCTTAAATATTCAAAGTCGTGAGAAAATAAACTTGCTTGTCACTAATAGACACATTCAGAGATGAGTTATAGGGGCAATTTAGAGACCTCCACGCCATTCAACTGCAGGAAATCCAAGAACATTAACGTTGGACCCTTATCAAAACTCACAACAATTGGTTCAGGGCGATGTGGATAACTGTGATAGAAATAACCGTATATTGTTGGGTTAAATGAAAATATGACGTAAATTTGCGTGTAAAATATTTTTACGGATTTTATAACTGTTTTTTTTTATTATAGTCTTATATCTTTAAACGAGCAATTTTTGTACATATATACATATACATATATATATATATATATATTCGGGATCTCGGAAACGGCTCCAACGATTTTGTTGAAACTTGGCATACTAGAGGATTCGGGTCCAAAAATCGATCTAGCTAGGTTTTATTTATGGAAAACGTTGTTTTGTCCGTGTTTTTAGCAAAACAATACATGACATTAAATTTTAAAAGAATATGAATTCAAATTTCGTTGTCAATGTCATGAGTTACGATAGCTCAGTTGAGAAGTTGACAGGTTCTAATTTTGTTTTTTTTGGCATTCAAACCGCGTCGGTTCGAATTTCGGTGTTATTATTATTCTCTTTTTGTATTTTCTTTATATATTTTTCATTTTTTATTTTTTATTAATATATATCTAACTAAATTCGACAAAAATATTCCGAGCGAAGCTCGGTCAACCAGATATTGAAATATAAACATAAATTCCCTTGTGGTGACGGAGTAAGAATATAAATCACCGCTCCCTATCTTGTCCATGGATGTCGTAAAGACTTATAAAGGATATAATAGGCATATACCAACTAAACAAGAGAAGGAAAACTCGAAATAAAATTCTGTATTAACCTGTCTGACCAGCTAGTTATAGCAAGGTCAATTGCTCTCTTATTGTGGCGGAGGCTTGAGGCCCATAGTGGGTCGTATATGAACTGAAATGATGATGATGATAAGCATACTAAATATTGAATTTGATTTGAACACGCTTTTATTTGTGTGGTGATGACGTAAGAATACAATTCACCATCCCATATCTTACCTGTGAACACCCCCTATCTTTATCTTACCCACGGAAAAGAAAGAGGGTAATGAATTATATATTCTTATTCCGCTACCACACAGAAATAAGATCTATAAATGCGTTAGATTAAATACCTGAACACTTTTTATATTCTTGATATAAATTATTCAAGGAATCGTAACCAATGACTCGCTGCATTGGCGATGAAGGGTAATAAAGTAGCAAGGAACCGCACGTTGGTCTTCTGTTACCCAGAACATTTCGAGCGGGCTGAAACCAAACACTGTCAAAGAAAATAAACAGCGTTTAATTATTTCATTTCAAATCAACATGATTTACAATAATATAATTGCCAAGTATTCACTAAAAGGACAAAAAGTCAGCACGAATAATCATGGAACATAACTCAAACTACCTTTTAACGGTTGATGATGATACAATTCAAAGCAGTTATTAAATTAAAAGCATGAATTGAAACAGGCTCGTTTCGGTGCCGGTTAGTGGATTAAAGGAGACTGCATATTAGTAGAGTTATCGAGATTACGGTGCAAGGGAGAAACCGGATACAGAATTCAAGGAATCGGTACTATATAATAGGCCGCCAAAAATTGGGGCGATCTGTAGAAACTCGCAAAAACATTTTTTATGTGCTCTCCATGAGATTCAAACCCATAATCACACCGACCAAGCCCTATCACTAGAATGTACCAACCGGATCAAGTTAATTAATGGAGTATATAATACTCCATTAAATTATATAAAATTAATAATTAATATATTTTAATTAATAATAATTATTATATAATTATAATTATATAAAAGGGAGCCGACGCTCAGGAAACCTGGCAGATGTGAAACATCGAAGTTATTTTGCACAAGTATATGCATAACATAACGCCATCTAGTGAAGATCGCGTTATACAAAATTTTAAAACAGGTTATAGTTTCGTTACCCAAATGTGGCGTTCCAAGCGTGGCGTTAACATGCCAACTTTAAGGTTCACCCTCGCCTATAGATATTTCACATCAATAAAATTATTTTTACGGATTATATCGCGTTTGTATTTGATTTAGAGGTAAAACCACACTGTTGACAGTTGTCTGTCTACAGTTGCGGACCGGTATGTCCTAGGTATTACCACACTGGGCAGAAAATCGACGTCGGAGTAGTAGCAATTTGTTAATGTGCTTCGTATGGTGAGCGAGAGAGCCAGACGCCCATTTTGTTGAAGATGTTTACTTGTGGTGGGGTTTGGTGATATCTTTAGTATCACCGAACCTCATTGCATGCAATCACACGCTCTTCCCTTTTTTCGCGGTAGTCAATGGCCTAGCAAAGGTCCACGAGCGGCACCATTATTTGGGTACCATCAGGTGTACTGTGTGCTAGTTTGCCACCGTTTACAACAAAAAAAAAAATGCCAACGTTTCGTAAACTTTTCAGCGTGAATGGTCACGGGCAGACAAAAATGTCTCTCTCACATCGAACAAATCGTAGTTGTTACAGCGATTTATACTTATCTACTAATTAGTTATTAAGTGAGTGAGTATGCTCACTAACAATTGAATGTTTTTTTATTCAACCTTGCAACCCTACCCCTTTTAAAATACGAATTAAACTAATCTTAACCCGTAGCGTGGTCGAAGTAGTTTTGTGAATGAAATAGCCCATAATTGGCCCTCCGGCTATTACGTTAAAGGTACGTAACCCTTCAAACGCTGTTTCTAAATCGTTGGATGAGCACAATTATCCCCATTGTTACTTTACGGCTATTAAAATTTACGATTTGAAGAGTTTTCTACATGATTTAATGCTACTTTTTTATTTAAAAAGCTAAATGGCCTAAATATTTCACTTTTCTTTTGAACTTAAACTTCTTTAGCCGCGCTTAGGAGTAACTCAGATCTATTTTTAAACGGAAGTGACGTATATTAAAATAATGTACTATTTACCTCTACTGTCTACTTACGATGGTTGTCTAACTACAGTGTGAGCACATTGATTAAGTATTTATATATTAATATATAAATTTTAATGATATCTGATGTTTACGCGAGCACTACACATTGTAAATAAAACTACTTTTACGGATTACATCGCCTTTGTATTTGATTTATGATTGCCCGACGTTCCGAATACTTTTTTTTTTTTTTTGTTTCTGGGCCACTCGGTTTGAGTATTTGCTAAGTTTCGAATACTTTACAGCATTCACTGTCAGGGGCGGACTAATACGTCTGACGTCCAAACAAGTCAACGTTATTACAGATTTACTTTTCGTCGGGCAATCATAAATCAAATACAAACGCGATATAATCCGTAAAAGTAGTTTTATTTACAATATAAATTTTAATCAAACTCTACAAATATATAATCATTATTGATACAATAATAATAAAATAACGATAATAATTAAGTTGGTTAATATTAGGCATCCGTAAAATGGCGCCTTTGATATTTTAAATTTGGAAGCAGTAATAAGTATTATTACTGTTGTTATTCTATTTTTAAATTTATGATCATCTGTCACGATGTCAAAAAAGTTTTACTTCAGCTGCGTTTTATTGTTACGTGCGCTAACGTTTTTTTTTTCAAATTTAATGAATTCTCAGTACATATCTACGATATATTTTTTTAGAATACGACATCCTGCACTAAGCAAATAATCATCACAACTCATATATGCCCCATTGCTAGGCTCGAGCCTCCTCCACAGTAGGAAGGGAATTGACCTACTATACCACGCTTGTCAGAGGAGTGCCTATAGGGATTTATTTCGAATTTTCCTTCCATTGTATAGACGTTATCTCCAATGAGAGGAAAATTGACATGTGCTAATCAGACGTGTTAGGATAGAGTCCTAGAATAAAAACGTATAGAAAGTAAGTCCGCGCACAAAAAAATGAAGTATTTAAATTGGAGCCTAATGGAGCGTACGCCGGACCGCTCTGTAGTGTACTATACGTACGTACGCAACTCTTAAAAAATAAATACGTAATCATGACGGTTTGTGCATTCAAATGTTGTCACAATTGGAACACATTTGGAAAACATAAAAAGGTTTTTAACATTACTTTTAAAAGTATTTCGACGATTTACGTTAATAAAAACAAAATTTGATTTCATAATTTGTATAGTGATGTGCGTGTGTACGTGCGTAATCGCCTGCGCGCATGTAGTATATTTAGCTTCATGTTTTTAATTGCTCGAAGTACCGACACTATCCTTCTATGCCATATTATTCTAAGGAGTTTTGTATCGAGTTTTCCTTCTCTTGCATAGATATTATCTGTATATCATATCCCTAAGTCGTCTTTTACGGCACCCACGGGCAAGAAAGGGATGGTAAATGGTATCTAACATCATTCTTAATTTAATCTACACATAAAACGTTAACTTTTTTTATCATATATTCTCGATGTGACCGCACTGAATGCTTTGATATATTATCGCTATAAACTTTACCTATAAATAATAAAACTGTCTTGCAAAGAAAAATTCTCCTCGAATTTGTTTAAGAGTTAGTCCGAAGCACGTCAACGCGAACTTATCATACGAAAAACTTATGTTGCTTTTTTAAGGTTCCGTATCCAAAGGGTAAAAACGGGACCCTATTACTAAAACTTCGCTGTCTGTGGCTTTATCTCAAGAGCCGTAATATCAAGACAGTTGATTTTTTTACAAATTATGTATTTCTATTGCCGCTATAACAACAAATACTAAAAACAAAATAAAATAAATATTTAAGAGGGGTTCCCATACAACAAACACGATTTTTTTGCCCTCTTTTAGATAATGGTACGGAACCCTTCGTGCGCGACTCCGACTCGCGGTTTTTATGTTACTTTTTTGCGACATAAGAAATGAGATTAAAAAATATTGTAATTGTCATAGTATGTGGTAAAAGCACACTGGCGACAATCATCTATCAATAGCCATGGATTGTGTTGCCAGGATAAAGTCCGGATATGCCGGATATAGGTAGGCTTTTTAATTGCGTGTCCGGCCAAAATAATCCATGTCCGGCTTGTCCGGCTTTTATTAGGCTTGTTACATTTCGCAAACGAGCTAGCGCCGAGCCTGTCCGAGCGCAGGCGAGTCGACTGTTGTCATAATAATCCAAAAAGCTTAATTTTACATACATTTTTTTTGTCGTACCTAATAATACTAAAACACAAAATTCTCAATAATGTAGTATGTTTTTTATTGCAAATGGTGGCAAACGAGCAAACAGTACACCTGATGGTAAGTGTTGCTGCCGCTCATGGACCTTTACAAGGCCGTTGCCTACCGCGAAGAAAGCGAAGGGAGTGTGAATGCGTGCATTGAGGCTCGGTAATACCAAGGGCACCACCAAAACCCTCCACACGCATCACCCTCAGAAAGTTGGGCTTCCGGCTCTCTCGCTCACCGAACGAAGCGCAGTAACAAATTGCTACTACTCAGATGTGCGGCCTTTCTATCCAAATGTCCGGCCAAACTGGCTGGTCTGTCCGGCTGTTAGGTTTGACAACCTGGCAACCCTAGCCGTGGGCTAGTCCGTCCAGGGTAGTATTACACTCTTGCATAAAACCGATGTCTAAGTAGTAGCAATATATTACAGTACTTCGTTCGGTGAGTGAGAGAACCGGAAGCCCAACTTTCTGAGGATGTTTGCGTGTGGCGAGTTTTGGATGCCTTTAGTATCACCAACCCTCATTGCAAGCATTGCGTTGCCTCATGCGTTTTAGTTATGCCTTTAATATTACCGATCCGCAGTGCAAAAACAGACATCCAACTTTTTTTACGGTAGGCAGCGGCCTAGCAAAGGTCCATAAGCAACAGTATCTCTTAGCAAAAGGGCTGTTTGCTCATTTGTCACGAAAAAAAGCAATAAATAAGAAGAGAAAAATTTAATTAGACCCGCTACTCAGAGGGTTGCTATAAGTTTTATGCCAAATATTCCCTCTTAATTTTTTTGCCAATGCTCATTTTTCCTCGTCACTTGGAACATCAAATACAAACTGCCCTTAATCTCATGACGATATAATTGTCAACCTTTTTTTAGATGGTAACACTAGTTACTATATCAACATAAGGAAATACTAGAAGACTTTTGGCGGCAATATGGAAGTGTCATGTGGTGTTCTTGTATTATATTCAATATCTTAAGGTTTTAACGTGTTATATTAAATAATTTTGATGGCATTTTATATAGGTAATATGTAGCGGCATAACGGCTGGGGTGTAGTGAATATGATAAAAAAGTGTTTTACATACGTTTTAGTTGCCACCAAAATTCTCAGAAGATACTGTTAACAGTGGCCATTACACTATTAAAGGCAACAAATTACTAATATGAAGAAATTGATAATTCGTAAAGAAAATTATGACTCGACACTGGCATATATGGCTCGTAATTGTAGGTATACAATTCACCACTCCCTATCTTGCCCGTGGATGTCGTAAAAAACCACTAAGAGTTATAATACACATATAAGATCTATTTAAGAGAAGGAAAAATCAAAATAAAACCGTATACCAACCTATCTGACCAGCGTGCGTAGGTTAATTTCACTCCTATTGTGGAGGAGGCTTGACCCCAACAGTGGGACGTATATGAGCTGATAAAAAAAGAAGAATAAAAAGAACGAAACACTAGTCATGACTCAGTTATATAGAGGGCGGTGAGCTCAATCAATTATGTTGGATCGTTAGAATTAATACTAATTGATTTTTTTGATATGAATGTATTTTAGTAAGCAACTTCAATATTTATTTATTAGGTGTGGTGTAGCTGTAAGAATACAATTCACCGCTCCCTTTATTTTTACGTGAGTGTTCTCAAAGATGAGTAATGGGATATGAAAAACTGAAAATAAAGTTCTATGCCAACCCGTCTAGCCAAGGTGGAAAATAAAAAATCACACTAAATCGCACAAGTAAATCGCACTACTTGTATAACTTGATTTAATTAATATTAAAAAATAAGAAATCACACTAAATCACACTAAATCGCACAAGTAAATCGCACTACTTGTATGACTTGATTTAATTAATATTAAAAAATAAGAAATCGCACAAGTAAATCGCACTACTTGTATGACTTGATTTAATTAATATTAAAAAATAAGAAATCACACTAAATCACACTAAATCGCACAAGTAAATCGCACTACTTGTATGACTTGATTTAATTAATATTAAAAAATAAGAAATCACACTAAATCACACTAAATCGCACAAGTAAATCGCACTACTTGTATGACTTGATTTAATTAATATTAAAAAATAAGAAATCACACTAAATCGCACAAGTAAATCGCACTACTTGTATGACTTGATTTAATTAATATTAAAAAATAAGAAATCGCACAAGTAAATCGCACTACTTGTATGACTTGATATAATTAATATTAAAAAATAAGAAATCACACTAAATCACACTAAATCGCACAAGTAAATCGCACTACTTGTATGACTTGATTTAATTAATATTAAAAAATAAGAAATCACACTAAATCACACTAAATCGCACAAGTAAATCGCACTACTTGTATGACTTGATTTAATTAATATTAAAAAATAAGAAATCACACTAAATCACACAAGTAAATCGCACTACTTGTATGACTTGATTTAATTAATATTAAAAAATAAGAAATCACACTAAATCACACTAAATCGCACAAGTAAATCGCACTACTTGTATGACTTGATTTAATTAATATTAAAAAATAAGAAATCACACTAAATCACACTAAATCGCACAAGTAAATCGCACTACTTGTATGACTTGATTTAATTAATATTAAAAAATAAGAAATCACACTAAATCACACTAAATCGCACAAGTAAATCGCACTACTTGTATGACTTGATTTAATTAATATTAAAAAATAAGAAATCACACAAGTAAATCGCACTACTTGTATGACTTGATTTAATTAATATTAAAAAATAAATCACACAAGTAAATCGCACTACTTGTATGACTTGATTTAATTAATATTAAAAAATAAAAAATCACACAAGTAAATCGCACTACTTGTATGACTTGATTTAATTAATATTAAAAAATAAGAAATCACACAAGTAAATCGCACTACTTGTATGACTTGATTTAATTAATATTAAAAAATAAATCACACAAGTAAATCGCACTACTTGTATGACTTGATTTAATTAATATTAAAAAATAAGAAATCGCACAAGTAAATCGCACTACTTGTATGACTTGATTTAATTAATATTAAAAAAAAAGATAAAATATTGCGAAACATTGGACTTACTGGACATTTATACTATAAAAAATGACGAGTAAATAATAATTAAAAAAATGACGAGTTTGCCGATTTACTTATCAGAACTTCTGAGTTCGCGATCGTGTTCTATTCCGGACGTAGATTACTGGATAAAAAAAATGAATTGATTAATTGTAAAATTAATAATTTGAACTATTTTACAGGACCCATACGTAATAAACGATTTGTTTAGAATATTATTAAGCAGCTATTCCAACAAGTTGGCAAACTTGTCGATTGATAAATAAGCTGGTTAATAGCCTTGCGAAAAGATTACGCTGAGGAAGTGGTCGTTAAATTGATCCTCGATATTTCTGTAAGTGACATGAGACCAAGACATTTTCACATTTATCATTGTCTATTACTATAATAGTAATTTGTTGTGACCTGAAGCATAGAAAGAGACAAAAACATATATTATGTACTAGTCTCTCTCTTTTTTTCCTTAACTACCATGTTCGTGATAGAAGATTATCTATGTCTGTAAAAAAATTGTAACAAGGCGATGTATTCATTCATTTATTCGTTCTTTTCAGCTCATTTCGTCCCACTGTTGAGCTCAAGCATCCTCCATAATAGAAGGGAAATTGACTATAACCACGCTGGTCAGACGAGTTGGTGTAGGGTTTTATTTCAAGTTTTCCTTCTCTTGCGTAGATGTTATATGCATATTTAATACTTTAGTCATCTTTTACGACACCCACGGAAAAGAGAGGGGGGGTGTGGAAGTGTATTTCTGTTCCGTCACCGGCATTGTAGATATTAAAGAAAATCAACGTGGTTCTTATTAGAGGAAACAAACTGAAAGCACATTGTTTTAATTTATATCTATTTCAATATGTCCTACTAATATTATAAACGCGAAAGTTTTTAAGTATGTGAAGATGTTTGTTGCTCTTTCACGCAAAAACTACTGAATGGATTTTGATAAAACTTCACAATAATATAGCTTAAATATCAGAATAACACACAGGCTATCATTTATCCCGATATTCCCACGGGAAGAGAAACTGCGGGTAAAACCGCAGGTGACTGCTGGTATGTTTATAAATGCATCATGCAAAAACTTGAAGCAATTGTCTGTATGTTGTACATGCATTACCCAAAAACTGTGCAGAATTGAATGCAGTTTTCACCAAAGTATTTCTGGATGAAAACAATCTTAAAACATTGTGTCATAATATACAGGTTGCATCAGGTTATGGGGCAACTGTTCGAGTATGTTATAGTTAAACGGTCATAGAACGCTGGACAAAGGGGACTTTATTTCATGTTTTCCTTCTCTTGCATCGATGTTATCAATTTATTATATCCCCTAGTCGTCTTTTACGACATGCACGAGCAAGAACGGGAATGTTGAATTATTTCCTTACAGTTACCACACGGCAATATGGATTTTATAAATAATAAATTTTATAGAGTTATGTTCACGGGAATACATTTTGGCAGGATGTCTGTGGCCACAAAGTTATACGTGTACTCTGAATGATTGGTTATGAGTTAGCCATTCAATTGAATCGTTCGTTTACGTTCAAAGTATCACTCGCTATATAATTAAAGGCAGGGGCAGCACAGAGTACTTTTTTAAATGAGATTGCATTAGAAATAATAATTCAAGTTGCGCTTTCGAAACGTAATAGAAATTTTCTTTTTATTTCTCAACACGTTTAACCTTATCTTTCTTTCCTTGTAGTAATGTCATAATGGAAAACTTGTATTTATAAATTATTCATTAACTAGCAACCCGCCCTCGCTTCGCTTCGGTTTCATTCGCTTAAACCCGCGTAGTTCCCATTCCTGTGGGAATGCCGGGATAAAATATAGCCTATGTTACTCCCTGATATTATAGCTTTCCATTGGTGAAAGAATTTTTGAAATCAGTTCGGTGGTTTAAGCGTGAAAGCGTTACAAACAAACAAACAAACATCCTTACTTTCGCATTTATAATATTAGTATGGATTACGCCCCGGTTGTGCCTGACTACCCGATTCTCCTCCACAATGGGAAGAAAATTGCGTGATATAGTAGTTACGCTTATCAGACGAGTTAGCATAGAGTTTCATTTCAAACTAGCAACCCGCCCTCACTTCGCTTCGGTTTCTGTCGCGTTATCCCCGTAGTTCCCGTTCCCGTGAGAATACCGGGATAAAATATAGCCTAGTTTACTCCCTGATATTATAGCTTTCCATTGGTGAGAGAATTTTTTAAATCGGTCCAGCCCTTTTTAAGATTACCCGGAGCAAACAGACAGACAGACAAAAAAATACAAAGTGATTTTTAGGCATATGTATAGTGCAAATAATCGTGTGAGCATGAAAAAAGTCTATTATTTTGACATTACAAACAGACACTCCAATTTTATTTATTGGTATAGATTGCCCTTTACTTGCCTATGTGTTACATGCATATTTAATCACTTAATCGTCTTTTGCGACCCCAACGGGCAAGATGGATAGATGAATTGTATTCTTACTCCATCACCAGACGGAAACTTCGAAGATTAGCGTCTTTCTTATATGTGAATGCTCTTCAGTTTTGTAATAATACAAAATATAGAACGGGTCCCTTCAACCGAGCACAGTGAGTTACACCAATTTTAGTTACCCGTGATTTTCTTCTACATCAATCTCATCATTGTCATCTCATCTCATACACGTGCCACTGCTGAGCTCGAGCCTCCTCCTCAATGGAAGGGAAATTGACCTACTATACCACGACAGTCAGATGGGTTCCTATAGGGTTTTATTTCGAGTATTCCTTCTCTTATTGTTGTATCTGCAATAAGATCCCTTAGTCGTTTTTTACGTTACCCACGGGCAAGAAAGAGGGTGGCAAATTGTATTCTTACTTCGTTACAACATGGATATCAATCTAATAACAAAATATTAAAAAATAAACCGCAACGAAAATTTTATCAGAACACAAGCCATCATTACTCATCTGTCACGAAATAAAAATTTCTCCTTTGTTCGCTCCATAATTTAATCCTACTAATATTATAAACGCGAAAGTTTGTGAGTATGTCAGTGAGGATGTTTGTTGCTCTTTCACGCAAAAACTACTGAATGGATTTTGATGAAATTTAACAATAACATAGCTTACATATCAGATTAACATATAGGCTATAATTTATCCCCATATTCACACGGGAAGGGAAACTATGTGGGCAAAACCGCAGGGCGCTGCTATTATAAAATATTTCTTACATTAAAAATCATTATGACTCTGCCCTTATTCCAATTACTTGGAGTCTATTCAATATTTACTCTCCTTTTATTATACATATTGCAAAAGTTATTGACAATAGTTTTACGACCGGCCACCTGCCTGACTTCAACCATGGACTTGTTGACTAGACGGCATCAGATAAAGCTAGCCCAGGCGTATGTTAAATTCTTAGTCGTCTTCAATGTCACCTACGAGCAATGTAACGGTTGTTTGTTTTCGTAATTATTACCACATAGCATTAAAAATATTCAAAACGTGAATGAAATATTAAATTACAGGACAAATTATATAAGAAATTTATTGTTTTTAAAAACCCCGACGCAAAAAGAGAAGTGTTATCCCACCAAAAACATAAATGTAAAAAAATAATTTTTGTATTGAACTTGGCTCTCCTTTTTTACATTTATGTTTTTGGTGGGATATCATTACTTTTTGTAATGAAAACTAGGCAGGTATTGTGATTTAATTTTTATTTTTGTATGGCGAATTATGTTTTTTTTTTTAATTTTTAGATTTTTTCTACGCTTACACACAATTACCGAGCTGGATTCCAAATTTCATCCTTCTAAATCATCTGGAAGTAGATTAGATTTAGGTACATATGTCAGTCAGTCAGTCAATGCTAAAATTTACGACTATTTGACCTTCATATCTTTATAACCGTTTGAGCTAGCTTCATGAAATTTGGGCTTCTAAATGTCCTTATGGATATAATTAAACACACGTAATTTTATGTACGTTAAAGAGGTTTTGAGTTATAGAAGGGTCAAAAGTGACACCAAGTGGTTCGTGTAATATTACACTCGACGTTGGCTAGCCAGTTCCTTTGCTTGAACTTGACTTGACACGCTGCCGCGTGTCTAGATAAGTTTGTTATAATAAAAAAGCAAGAAAAGTGTTATAAGTTTGACGTGTCTGTGACATCGTATCTCCTAAAAGAATGGATCGATTGTAATGCGCTTTTTGTTTGTTTTAAAAATGATGTGATCGTAATTATTCTTAGTTCGTGAATGTTTGATAACGCAGTAAGAATACAATTCACCAACCCTTCTCTTGCCAGTGGGTGTCGTAAAAGATGACTAAGGGATATCATCTGCGTGTTACTCGCTATGCAAAAAAGGAAAACTCGAAATAAAACCCTATGCCAACATGTTTGACCAGCGTGATAGTAGGTCAATTTCCCTCTTGTAGTGGAGGAGCCCCGAGCCCAGCAGTGGGACGTTTGAGATGATGATAATGAATATCTGTTTAGGCGTTTCAAACTCATCAGTCCATTTTATTTGTTGTCATACGAATCTTAGGTACATCATGTGTATTTACTGTACTTTCAAACATATCTGGAACCTTTACCTAGTGGTAGGATTACATTGTTGACAGTTGTTTGTCTACAGCTGATGGCCGGTCCGTCCTTGGTAGTACCACAATGAGCAGAAAATCGACATCCGAGTAGTAGTAATTTGTTACTGCGCTTTGTTCAGTAAACAAAAGAGCCTAAAGCCCAACTTTCTGAGGGTGTTGCCGTGTGTCTCCCTTCCCTCCATAGTGGTTGAAGGGAGTGATGGCTGCTCTAGTAGTTAACTCGTGATCGGGTGCCGCTTGTGGGATCTGGTCCAGCCATAATAGTTTGAATTATATTAAGTATCTTGCGGTTCGAAGGGCATCACACTGGAGCTAGTTCTTACAAAACATGTACACAATTGTATATCTAGTAAGAAGAAAAAAAAAATAAAAATAATAGACAAGTCCGCTGAGTTTCTTGCCGGATCTTCTCACTAGCGGTCGCGTTCCGATCCGGTGGTGGTATATTTTTTTTGAAAATTGCAACCTTGACAATATGTAAGTGCCCTCTCAAGGTTTATGCATAATAAATGATTTGAATTTGATTTTGAATTTGAATTTGTGGTGGGTTTTAGTGATGCCTTTAGTAGCGAATCTCATTGCACTCATTCCCACTTTGTATGCGATATGCAGCGTCCTTGCAAAGGTCCATGAGCGGCAGCAACACTTACCATCAGATGTACTATTTGCTCATTTGCCACCGTTTGCTATAAAAGAGAAACCTAATATTTCAAACACATATATAATGGTACCACTGAGGTACTTTGATAATGGAACTTGAAAGCAGGAGACGAAATCCTCGATCGCCTATTAAACCCATCAAGTTTAGGCTCCTTGCCATTCATTTTGACTAGTTCTGTTCATTTCTCCTGATGAAGAAAACATGATGCTTACTTTTTAGAGATTTTTTCGTTAGTTTTTTTTTTCGTTAAAGGTTTTTTCGTTTCGTTCGTTTACATTTTTTAATATTATTTATTTTTATATCCATACGCGGACACATCTGTAAGTAGATGTGTGATGGATGTAGATAATGACATTACTGACCTTTGATTTGAAATTACACATTAAGAATCTATAGTTGGACGGTCCCAAGGCCAAAATCCGTACATTTTTTTTTTTTTTTTTTTTTTTTGGGGTGGGTCGCGGTCGGCGCGCCTCCGCACCACTCCGTCCGGGGCGACAGAGGGGCCTAAGCACGCAACTCCCGCAACCCACCCGAAAACCACCTCGCCTTCGTCATTGGGCCGACCACCGGAGCAGGTTTACTTGTCGTCAGTGGTCGGCCCGACGGAATACCCCCTACGCGGGGTACCCTCCCGTCGACCGACGTCCCCCCCTCGGGGAGGACGTCGGTCTTTCCTCACGCGGTCGGCCTCTCGGCGGGTGACGGACTAATCCCCGGTCACGTCACCCGCGGCCTCGGCTAGGGCGGCATGAGGCGCAGATAATTGCGCCTGCGCCGCCCCAGTCGCCGGCGGCGGATCTCCTCATCGAGGCTGCGCTCCACGCGCAGACGATCCGCCGCCTCCTTCTGCGAGATCACTGTCTCGCAGAAGGCTGCGACCGCGTCCCAGTTCCTGACGCTGTCGACCATCGCCCTAGCGATGGCCGGCAGCGTCAGGTCGGCACCGATGATTGCGACGAGTTCACGGCGCTGCACTGCCCAAGCCGCGCAGGCCTCGAGCGTGTGGCGCGCCGTGTCCTCGTCGCAATCGCAGTGGTGGCAGGACGGTGTACTCTCCCTCCTCACGACCCTGTGCAGGTATTTGGCGAAGCTCCCGTGCCCCGTCAACACCTGCACTAGTCGGAAGGAGACAACCCCGTGCCGCCTCTCCAACCACTGCATCAGCACCGGCCGGAAGGCCTCCACGGTTCGCACCCCGAACCGAGGCCTCTCCAGCCGGACTGCCCAACGGGCAATGACGTCTCGGCGGGCGTCGACGCGCCAGGCGGTGAGATCCCTTAACGAGATCACACCGCCCTCCCCGCGCACCCCCGACACCCGCCGATACAACTCGGCGAGCATTTCCGCCTCCAGGTCCCACGGGGGAGTCCCGGCCAATAGGCACGCTGCCTCCGTCGCAACCGTGCGGTATCCGCGGATGGCCCTGACCGCCATGACTCTCTGTGGTCGCCACAGAAGGGCCCTAAGTCGGACGGTCAAGGACCCCGCCCACACCGGTGCGCCGTACAGAGCCATCGACCGGATGACCCCCGTGTACAGCCGTCGGCACGTAGCGCTCGGTCCGCCCACGTTCGGCATTAGCCACGATAGGGCGGACGCCGCGCCGACGAGCCGCGGAGCGAGCCTGCGGAAATGCTCCCGGAACCACCATTGCCCGTCGAGCACCAGGCCCAAGTACCTCATATGGGCCCGGATGCTGATGTCAACCGATCGGACGGTGATCGAGACGCCGATGGGAGGGCTCATAAGGCGCCCATGGAACAAGAGGGCCTCCGTCTTGTCCAGGGCGACCCTCAACCCCAGCGCCTCGATCCGCCTGACGACCTCTTCGGTGCCATAGGTCGCCAGGCTTACCGCCTCTTCTAGCGTCCCACCGCGGGCTGTGACGAGCGTGTCGTCGGCGTAACAAATCACGCCCAGCCCGGGCGGGAGGCTCCCCCGCAACGCCCAGTCGTAGCCGATGTTCCACAGGGTGGGTCCGAGGACCGACCCCTGTGGGACACCGCACGTCATGGGCGTTCGCACAACGTCCCCTGCTCGGTTGGTACAGAGGACGCTGCGCCCCACCAAATAGTCTGCCACTAGCCGCCTCAGGTAAGCTGGCATTCCGTGATACCGGAGCGCCTCCCTGATGCAGCTGAATGGCAGACTATTGAATGCGTTGGCGATGTCTAGGGACACCGCCAACAGCACTCCCCCACCGGTGACGGCCTCAGTCGCCACGGCCCTCAGGCGCAACAGAGCCGCGATCGTCGAACGACCCCTCCTAAACCCAAACTGGGCGTCCGACAGATCGGGCCCCGTGCCGACGAGGTGCCGCTCGATGCGGGCAGCTACCACCCTCTCCAGTAGCTTGCCCGTGTCATCGAGCAGCACGATAGGCCTGTAGGCCGAAGGCGACCCCGGAGACCGTCCCGGCTTCGGCAGGAGCACCAGCCTTCCCTCCTTCCAGCACCCAGGGAACCGTCCGGACGCTAAACACGCGTCGAACAGCTCCCTGAGGCGGGGACCCAGGTGGTCGAGGACCAGGCCCAACACGCGGTTTGGAACACCGTCGGGCCCGGGGGCGGTGGACTTTGCGCACATGCGCGCCACCGCCACTCCCATCTCGGGTTCCGTGATGGGCGGAACACTGTCGTCGTCGGCCTCCCGGTCAGTGTCTGGCGGAGCCATGACCGGGGGCGTGTGTTCCGCCCGCCGCGGGAACAGGTCCTCGACGACCCGGGTGAGAAGGCTGGGCTGGAGAGTCTCGGTGAGGGGAAGGCCCCGCGCGCGGAGCTTATTCAGCACCGCGCGATAAGGGCGTCCCCAGGGGTCACGATCGAGACCGTCCAGCATCTCCTGCCGACTGACGTCCTTGGCGGAGCGGACGGCCAGCCTGAAGGCCGACCGCGCATTGCGGTAGCCCTCATACAGCAAGGCCTCCCGCTCCGCGTCGCGTTGCCGCCGCCGGCTGCGGGTGTAGGCCCTCCGGGCGCGAATGCACGCGGCCCGGAGATCCGCCAGCTCCCGGGACCACCAGTGGACCGCCCTCCTCGGGGGCGGACGCCGTACCCGGGGCATGGCCGCATCGCAGATCTGCGTCAACGCACTGCGGATGCGGCCAGCCTCGGCGTCCACCCCGTCCGACTGGTTGGCAGAGGACAGCCACGAGTAAACGATGGCTGTCTCCGCCAGCTGGTCCCGGTCTAAGCGACCCACAGCCCATCGCGGGAACGCAGGACGTCCATCCGCCCCGTGACCCCTGCTGGGCGTCGGGATTACCGGGGAGACCTCCATCCGGATATACCGGTGGTCCGACAAGGTCTCCACCTCCTCCACGACGCGCCAGCTCCCCACGCGTGCGGCGACCTCGGGGCTAGCGAACGAAAGGTCCACTATCGACCCGCCCCGTTGTCGCACGCACGTATGCACCGAGCCCCTGTTCAGCAAACAGAGGCCCAGTGCCGCCGCCCACTCCTCGATCGCCCGTCCTCGGTCGTTCGTCCGGGGAGACCCCCACGCCACGGACTTGGCGTTGAAGTCCCCCAAGACGAAGACCTGGCGCGATGCCATTCGCCGTAACGAGGCCTCCATGATGGTGAGGGAGGCCTCGAAATCGGTCACACTCCAGTTAGGGGAGAGATAGACTCCGAGGAGCGTAATCTCCCCCCAGTCCGCCGCGACGTATCCGACGCCCCTGTCCCTAAGGGTCAGAGGCGACGAAGGCCACGACGTGGAGGCGACGATTGCCACGGTGCCATCGGTGCTACCCAACCAGTTAGGCCGGTCGGGCACCACGTACGGCTCCGCGGCTACGGCTACTCCTATCAACCACTCCGCCATGGCTTGCAGGAACACGTCCTGCGCACCGGCGGTGTGGTTGAGGTTGGCCTGGAGGAGACGAATGGATACGGGGTCCATTAACGGTCCGTATCCATCGTCACCTCCTCCGCGCTGACGGGCGATCGGGCCGCGCTCGGAGCGGGGACTGGCCCGGTCGATGGGCCGTCCCGCCCCTTCGGGGCCGATGCCGGGGGTCTGCAGTCCCCAGAGCCCATGCGGTGTTTGGCAGGCCTATTGCCTGCCGCACACGCGGGGCAGTGGGGCACCGCAGAGCACGATGCCGCCTGGTGTCCGGTCTGACCGCAACGGAAACATAGCCCGCTGCAGTCAAAGCAGTTTTTGCATGTCGGTCGGGTATGCCCGACCGCCATGCATTTGTAACACCTCGCGGGCCGGGGCTCTAGCACGGTTACCCGCGCCGAGCTCCAGCCCACGAGGAGCCTGCCTGAGTCGGCCAATTGCTTGACCGACTCCACCGGACACTGCACCCAGGCAGCACCGACGCCGCCCGGACCAGTGCGGATGGTGCCAATCCGGACGGTGTCCGAGGCACATCCGGTACGCGCCATAATGGCCTCCCGGACGTCCTCCACCGTCACGGAATCGTCCAAGCCCGTCAGGCGCATCTCTGCGCACTTGACAGGCCTGGCGATTCGGACACCATCCTCCGGCCCGAACAGCCCCCTCAACATCGTGGCCAAACTATCGGCCGTCTTCGCGCCCTCGGCCCCAGGGAACTCGAGTATTCGAGCCCCTGTCCGGGCCTTGCGGGTCCTCGCCTCGACGCCCCCGATACCGGAGACGTCCAGCTCCCGCCGGGCGCGTTTTAGGACGGCCTCATAGTTGAGGCCCCTCTCAGCCGCCTCAGGCAGCACGGTGATGACCACCGCGGCCGTCTTCGGCGACTTGAGGCCCCTGCGCGACCTTTTCTTCCCCTTTCTGCCGGCTCCCGCCTGGGGAGCGGCGGCCACGGCGGCACTCTTGGCCGCCGCTCTCCGCTTCTGGCCGCGTGCCTTCCTGCTCCGCTCAGCCACCTGCCAGCCCTGTTCGAGCCTGGCAGCAGCGCTGAGCGCAGCAGGAGCGGTCGCGGGTGCGCTGGCCGGCGCCTGCGGTGCAGCCGCTGGCGCCGGCCGCGGCCCGGCCTTGGCGGGAGCCGGCACCTTGCCGGCCTTCTTGGCCCCCTTGGGCCCGGCCGCGGCCGCAGCGTAGCTCACCACGCGGCCACCCTGACAGGGCAGCGGGGTGGGAGCTGACGCTTGCGGCCGCCTCGCCTTGTCCGCGGCGAGCGGCGGTCGGAGGGGCGGCTCAGGCGGGAGCCTGGCCGCTACGGCGGCGATACGCGCATCCACCATCACCCCTACTCGGGCTAGGATCACGCGTACCGCCGACTCCGACACGCCGTGCACCTCGTCGGGCGGCGGCTCCTCCCCCCTCCGAGGTCTCCCGCGGCCACGAGCCGGCGGAGGGACCACGACGAGGGGAGGAAGCGCCGAAGCCGCGACGGGTGCAGCTGGCGCAGCAGCCGCGACGGGCGCAGCCGGCGCCACGGGCGCAGACGACGGGCCCGCCCTCCCCGGCGCAGCCCGTTTCGGTGGCGAGGCCGGCACAGGCGGCGCGGCCGGCGCCAGGCGCGCGAACTGGGCCCGCAGGTCGGCCATCTCCTTGGCCAACCCGCGGTTCTCCCGTCGCACCGCCGATAGCTCCGTCTCCAGCTTGCGGTTGCGTTCCCGCAAGCCGGAGACCTCCTCACTAAGGCGGGCGTTCGCGGCCTGGAGGGCCGCCACCTCGCCACCGTGGCCGGCCGGACCCGGTGTCCCCGGCCACGCCGCCACCACCGATCCTCGGCCTCTGCGCCCCCGGCGCATGGTCGGGACCTTGGGAGGAGGCATGGTGATGGAACTCCCCTCCGAGTCGGTGTTGGAGCGGCCACCCTCTTGCAGGGGGCGCTTCCAGGGTCTCGGGGGGAGGGCCTCCTCCCTCTTCCTCGCACTTGGGGCTGGAGCTGGCGCCTTTGCAGCCCCCTCCGTCCTCTTCCTCGGCGACGACGACGACGACGGCGACGACGGCAACGACGACGGCCTAACTGCACCCTCAACTGACGGCGCGCCTTGCATCTGACTACCTGCGGCGCATCCACCGCCCTCGTCCCTACTCCGGCCGACTAGCACCCAAGGGGTGCTGCTCTCCTCTCCTCCTCTCGCGGACGGCTCTGCGGCACTTCCGCCCACGTCCGTCAGCACCATCTCCGACGCATCCGTCTCCTGACGCTCTGATGGCCCTGCGGCACTGCCGCCCTCATCCTGCGACGGCTCTGCGGCAATGCCGCCCTCATCGCTCGACAGCTCGGAGCTTTCGCCTGCTAACCTTACGCACGGCTCTGCGGCAATGCCGCCCTCGTGCTCGGACCCGCTGCTGCTGCCGCTCTCCTCACGCGGCGGCCCTGCAGTGGTCTCCATCCTCTCCTCCGACGGCTGGGCAGCAACGCCACCCCCGTCCTGCGACGGCCCTGCAGCAGCAATGCTGCCGCCCTCGTCGCGTGCGGCAATGGCTTCAGCCTTCATCCGCGCCCGCCACGCCTTCGATGCATTGGCGCTAATGCGGGCTCGTGCAGCGGCGGAACGCCTCGGCTTCGTCCTCCGGGTCTTCTTCCGCACCTGCACCTCCTCCTCGTTTCCCCTCCCCCCCTGAGCCACTTGATGTTGAGCCGGGCTCTCGGCTTCTGAGGCAGTAGTTGTCCCCCACCCATACGATTGGGGACTGACTGTGCCGGGACTTGGGCGCGACTCCAAATGGACGTCGCGCGCAAGCACCGGCACAGCAAGGGATTCCCCGGCCTGGCCGGGACCCTCTGGTGAAGTTAAACGTGTATTGACTTCTGCCATATCTTGTTGGACGTTTTTAAGTCTTGCCTTGACTACCACTCTAACGACTGGACGCTCGCGCGCTTCTTAACCCACCAGTCATACATCTCCTCGCCGAGTGGCCAAACTTAAGATTGGGGTGATTTTTTATAGGGGTTTTCTTCCCCGCGGTCCGAAGACCCCCGGTCCTGACCCCCCTGCTCAGGATTACGGTTTGGGCCTTCCGGGTCTGGCCGCTCGCGAGCGACCGACCCGTCACGCCCCGGGCCGTGACGCAACCGTCCCTGGCGACGGAGTGCCATGAGGCACATCCGCCCCATTGGCCCCGGGTCAGATCCGCCGTGCGCTCTGCCACCAGAGCCGCACGCGGAGACCCCCCCCCTGCCGGAATCTTGGCCGTCCAAATGGACGCCTGACGTCCAAATGGACGTTACCAGGGAGCACCACGAGGAGGTGCTCCGGCCGCGCCCCCCAAAATCCGTACATGACACCGACAAGAAACAAAATATTCTTGTCTATTAATTACACCTCATTATCAGCACAGCCTTCCGTGTGGTAACGGATTAAGAATACAACTCACCACCCCCTCTTTTGTCCGTGGGTGTCGACTAAGAGATTAAATCGCACTATTCCTGTAAAAAAGACGTAAATACCTACACTTGCCCCAAAAATTTTTTATTGCGTGAATAAAGCGAGCATCATGGTTGACACCTTCTGTCAAAATCTCTTGAAGCTATCGACAAAACCAGAGGAATAAATGCAAAAATACTATAATTTTGCGATCTTAGAAAACATAAAATTCCAGCATAAAATAGAGCATATTTACATTTATACGCTTTACAATATTATCCCGTTCATAAAGTCACAATTATGTTTACGTAAATTTTAAAGGAAGATTTACAAGAAAATTTATAACGCCAGTATACTTAAATACTTGTTCCAGCATTGTACAATCTAGGAATTATGTGTAATTCTAATTACTTATTTCTTCTACGAAACTTTTAGGTGACAGTTTATGTGTAATTATTGTTGTATTGTAGGTGTATACGTCCCAGTGTTGGGCTCGAGCCTTCTCCACAATAGGAGGGATATTGACCTACTCTACCATACTTGTCAAACGAGTTAATATAGGTTTTAATTTCGAATATTTCTTCTCATCGAGATTACATCCTGCTTTTTTCCGTGTGGTGACGGAGTAAGAATACAATTCACCATCCCCTCTCTTTCCCATGGGGGTCGTAAAAGACAACTAAGGCATAACATGCATACAATATTTATGGAAGAGAAGGAAAACTCGAAACAAAACCCTATGCCAACACCTCTGACCAGCGTGGTATTATACCACGTCGGTCAATTTCCTTCCTATAGGGAAGGAGGCCCGTGCCCAACAGTGGGACGTATCTGGGCCGAGATAATGATCCTGCTCTTGTCCCAATTGGTAGCCACCACCACAGAGCAAAAAAAAACTTTAAATAAAAATATTAAATAGAGACTTCGGAACTAACGACTGCAGCTTACAAAATCGGTTATTATTATCGTTACATATTTAATTTCAAGATTAATATTTCCTTATACCAAACATCTATTTATAAAACTTAAGTACAAAACTCCACAAATACGCCCAAAAATTATTTGTTGGAGGAAATATACGAAATATTTGCTCTTACAATTCAAATAAAATGTATATTTGTCAAAGGAAAGCCTTTAATAACGCCCAAGTCGAAACTTTTCTTGTTAATCATGGAATAATATTAAAATATCTTTGAAGATTCTCGTTAAACATAAATTTTACAAACGGCATTTCTGTTTTCATTATGATTGCGATATTTTATAACTTTATATTCGACCATAGACATAATTAATTCATTTTAAAGAACATTTAGTTTAAGATTTTTTTTAATATGGGACTAATCCCACTACACATTCCCACCACTGTAACTCCTATAAGCCAGGATCCACAATGGTTTAAGACCGGTGTGTTAGGTTTGACCCTTAGGAAGTACCGGGAAACCCTTTTAATTGTCTTGGCACTGGCAACAAATTTAGTTGAAAAAGAAAAACAGGAGGAGTTGGAATGATTCCACTTCCTTCATATGCAAGAGACTTCATGTCTCTCGCTTTGCAATTGGCTAATAAGCCAGTAAATAAGAATTTGTACAACTATGTGAAACGCAGCGGTACAGCACCACGAATTGAACTGAGCTTAATGGACCTGTTTGTGAGCTTTGGGTTTGGTTACAATAGTAGGTATGGCAAAACCGCCTGAACGCACGGAAATTTTATTGAGTTGCTACAAGATCCGAATAGTATATTACCCCAGACGTAACATGCAGACTGTCTATCATGGGTTTAAGATCTATCCTGAAATATATTACAGACTAGCAACCCGCCCTCGCTTCGCTTCGGTTTTAGCAGTTTTACCGGCGTAGTTCCCGTTCCCGTGGGAATACAGGGTTAAAATATAGCCTAGATTACTACCTGATATTATAGCTTTCTATTGGTAAAAGAATTTTTGAACTCGGCTCAGCCGTTTTGAAGATTACCCGGTACAAACAGACAGACAGACAAAAAAAATATAAAGTGATTTTTAGGCATGTGTATAGTGCATATAACAGTGTGAGCATGAAAAAAGCCTATTATTTTGACATTACAAACAGACATTCCAATTTTATTTATTGGTATAGATAAGACAGAGCCAATTATTGCAGCCACAATCTTCAACTTGTCATGAATAAAAGGAGAAAATACATATCATCTGGTCAACAATTACATTCTCAAGGAGAGTTGATGGTACGCATGCGCCCGATGCCGCCCTAGCAGAGGCTTCGGGTGACCGGACCGGGGATTTAGTCCGTCACCCGCGGAGAGACTCACCTCGCGACGTCGACCGATGTCCCGGGAAGGATACGTCGATGGGAGAGTGTACCCCCTCAGGGTATTTCGTCGGGCCGACCACTGAAGTCAAGGAACTCTGCACCGGTGGTTGGCCCAACGACGAAAGGGTGGGTTACGGAGCGGTGCGCCACCCCTCTGTCGCCCCGGACGGAGCTGGGCGGCGGGTACGCTCACCGTAGCCCACTCCAAAAAAAAAAACGCAGACGGCCAGGCTTAAAATAAAACTATTGACAAAATCTTTTCCAATGTGTACGATAAATCTATATGTACGATAATCCAATATGTACGATTGATGAAAATTACATATTAATTCGACTCCAAGTCGTCTCAGCTAATATCCCACTGGTGGGCTCGAGCCTCCTTCGCAATAGAAGGAAAATTGACCTACTATATCATGCTGGTCAAACATGTTGGTATAAGATTTAATTTCAAATTTTCCTTCTCTGGCACAGATCTTATATGTATATATGGCCCTTAGTCGTCTTTTACGACATCTACTAAGAATGGCGGATAAGCAAAGATTTGCTTAAAGTTTTTATACATACTACAATAAGTACGTAAAAAATAATTACACACGTAATTTCGAAGCAGAGCATAAAAATTAATGTGAGACAAAAATAAATAAAATTAATAAGAAATAACATTACAATAGTTTTATGTATCATTACAATAATAATTCAATTACCACACAATTCTTTTACAACAATAGAATTTTCATTAAAACAATAACAATATCACAATAAAAAAATATAATAATCAAAACATTACGTGTGTTAATTAATTAGTTACTCGGATTAAAGCTCTGCTTAGAAAGTATAATGATGTCTTTGATGTTATTATTTTTAATTTACAGTTGGGGCGCAAGGCTCCGTATGGGAGAAAATGCAAACAAAGAACATCAACCTCAGCCAAGAACAAAGAAAGAAAGACAGTAGCGATATACAGGTAATAATTATGTTTTATTATCTATCTTTTAGTATATAACCAGAACAATGGCCTTGGTGCAGCGTTAATTTGAAACAAAGTTCATAACCTTCAGCGTCACCTATGTGATATCATTGACACTACATCGTGAATATTAATTAGGAACTATAATATTCTACTTAGTATACATCAGTTCTCAAAGATGGCGCTGTTCTCAATTTAATAATTAATTCATAAAATTACTTACTGTATCTATATTTCAACAGAAAATGGGCCGCCAAGAGCCTCAGGGAATGACAATCGAAGGGTCAGTGCACCACCAGGCGGTATACTTGAACCAAGTCACGGCACCGGCCATCGGTTCCACGTATTTCGGTCAGTATGCAATATGAAAATTAAAAAGGCCACACTTTACAAAGCGATGTTTCTTTGAAATATTGTTAGCTGTAGTTCGTTTTTAATGTTTTATTGGTTTCATTTTACAACTATCAAGCGATGAAAGTGCTACAATAAATATATGTAACACTCGTACCTATTTATTCAACAGTTTTATTAGGCTGATATTTTTAGTAGACATTATAAACACGCCTTATTCCGTGCGGTGATGGAGTAAGAATCAAGAATACAATTCGCTACCCCTTTCTTGTCCATGGTTGTCATAAAAGACGACTATGGGACTATTGCAAATAATATCTATGCAAGTGAAGAGAAACTTGAAATAAAACCGTATACCAACATGTCTGACCAGCATGGTATAGTAGGTCAAATTCCCTCCCATTGTGGAGGAGGCCAAAGCCATACAGTGGGGCGTATATGGCTGCGATGATGATGTTGTGTGATTTTTCATCAGGAAGTATAATTGGTTTTATAATCATCATTTCAGCTCGTTTATACCTTACTTTTGAATGAGATTCTGGATGCTATCGTGACTAACGTAATATAATACTAAGGTCCATTTGCTTCCTATTGTACAGGTGATTAAATTCAAGAGCGAAACGTATATGAGCTGAAACGATGATGAATGATGATTTACTTTTATAAGTTAGATACTTATAGGTTACTTCTTTTTACACGGCTACGGAGGGTTATGATTTTGACAGGCTATGTATGTATGTTCATCTGTTCCCTCATAGCTCCTTAACTATTTATTAGAACCGGATAAATGAAGTATCGTTAGAAGCGTCTTGATCGTCCGCTGGTTAAAGGCTATATGATGTGTCACTGAATCTAATAAAGCGCCCTCTAGACGTCTTGAAGTAGTTTTATAAAAAAATAATTTGAGTCAAATATGTCGTAAATAAAACTACTTTTACGGATTATATCGCGTTTGTATTTGATTTATGATTGCCCGACGTTTCGAACACTTTGCAGCATTCATGGTCACGGGCGGACTAAGGTGTCTCACGTCCAACAAGTAATCGTTATTACAGACATTTATAATTATCTACCCGATACGGAAAATTAGTTATAAATTTATTAAATTGTGACCCACATTTTAGTACAAATTTATTGCCAGTGTAAGAAGAAAATGATTCTATCTGAAAAAATTATATTGTTTATGGTTAGTAATTATTAATTATTAAATTTGTAGTAATTATTGTTACAATTTGTTGATTTAAAACTAACAAAACTAATATACTACCACCCTCACCCACACTGAGAAAGATCCGGCAAGATAACTCAGGGGACATGATGCTAAATTAATATTGATTTTTAATTTTAGATGCGGCTTACTTTGTCTTACTAAAAGATTTTTGATTTATAAAATTATCTTTTAACTATTATTATTTACAATGTGTAGTGCTCGCGTAAACATCAGATATCAAACATGTCGTGTTTCATATCATTGAAAAGCGCGTTACTTGTACATTTCAAAAATGTATATACATATTACTAGCTGACTTTGTTTTGTTCAAATAAGCGCCACCTACCGGATCCAATTGTGAATCTAAACCATTCTTGAATCTCCTTGAAGATGCACAACAAATTTCATCAACATCGGTCGAGCCGTTTAGGAGGAGTTCAGTGACACACACGTACACAAGAAATTTATATATAAAGATTATTACTCGTGACTGGCATTTACTCGTGACTTTATCCGTATTTATCCGATAACTCGTTTCTTATCATAGTTAGGTTTTAGTTTTTACTTTTATCTTGTATATAAAAGTGCATAAAAATGTTTCATCTCAGCGCATAAACACTGCTGGACTGAAACTTCTTCCGAATTGGAGGAAAATTAACTTACCATACTATGTTGGTTAGACATGTTGGTATAGGGTTTTATTTCAAGTTTTCCTGCTCTTGCTATGTTATATGCATATCATATGCTTGTTATGTTATAAAATAGAGACTGGTGAATTTTGTGCTTACTCCGTCAACACACGGGGAACATGTTTAGTAAGTATTAACTTCAATGAGCTTATACGTATAATCATCATCATCATCATCCATAACCACAATATGGAGGTACTCTCCTTTCATAATACATATTGCAGAAGGTTTCGGTTTGACAATAGTTTTAGGACCGCCTGCCTTACGTCAACTCTGCTTGGGAATGTAATTTTTGACCAGATGGCATCAGATAATATGCGGAATACTCTTCTAGTGAATCCTTAAACGATTTTCAGCATCCCACGGGCACAGTTAGGAGTAATAACAAAAAAATAGTATGAACATTAAATGTTTTATAACTAGCCAATTCCCCGGTTTCATCCAGGTAGTTCTTGTGGCATTATCGTGGTAAAATATAGCTTACGTTACTCCTTATATAGACAGCTACCTGGCTGTAAAATACTATCAGAATTAGTCTAGCCGTTTTGAAGATTACTGGGAACAAAAAGATAGACAGGCAAAAAATATTTAAACTGGTTTTTAGGCATAGGTATCGTGTAAATAACAGTGTGAGCATGAAAAAAAATATTATTTTGACATTACAAACAGATACTTCATATTTATCTGGTTTGTTAACCAAAGGGCACAATAATACAACCACTTATTGCTAACATATATTTAAAGAAAAGGAGAAAATCAGGCTGTTTTTCCTCTCAGAAAAACCCCACAAAATTTTACATAGTCCGGTAATGGAATCCGCTTGAGGGACGGCAGTCGTGTAGTTTAATACATATTTTAGTAGATACTGAAGCGAAATGATCTCAGAAAAATCCTATAAAATTTCGTCAATCCTGGAATCGAATCCGAGATCTGCATCTTAGGAGATATTGCAGATATTATCACACGAAGGCAAATATCACAAGCAAATCTACTGAAGAAAAACGTTCGTCGTTTGGTCAACTCAACTCAAACACTTCCCCCTGCTAGGCGCGATCCTCCTTCACCATAGGATGGAAATTAACCTATTATAACCATGCTCCTCAGACATGTTGGTATAGGATTTTATTTTAAGTTTTCCTTCTCTTGCATAAATATTATAAGCGTGTTATATTGGTCATCTTTTGCGACATCTACGGGCAAGATAGGGAGTGGTGAAATGTATTCTTACTCTGTCACCACACGGTAAAAAGTCTATTTTAATTTAACTATAGCAGAAATAATAATATCACATAATTCAACTATTTCTTTAATGCTAGTCAATGAATGACACGTTGTTTAAGTAGTGGCATCACTGAATTGAGGTCTCGCGTTCGATTCTCACGGTAGGACCGTAAAGATATTGACTTTTATGAACAAGATTCTGGATAGGAACAGGAATCTTGCAACTGTATCCAGTGGTATACGAATACTTGGTATAAGAAGTATAACTCAGACGTGAAAGGAAAAAGACATTGCTTTAGTCGAGATAAAACTGGAAAATCTGCCTATTTGCTTTTTGAAACCGACTTCAAAAAAGTAGTCTCAATTCGATTACATTTTTTTATGTTTGTTACCTGAGATAATTAGGTGAATAAATTTTGATGATCCTTTTTTTATTTGTAAACTGGTGCTTGCCGTGTCATTCCGTTTTAATTTGGTCCACTGTGAAGAAAGTGTGAATGTGAGATTTGGTAATACTGTTCTGCTGAGGAATCGAACCCAAAACAATCAGCTCACATAACTGTCCTGCTACAGGATCGAACCCAAGACAAACAGCATGAAAGCTCGTTACTTAGACTGTTGCTTCGTTCGTGTAGTCAAATTAAAAATTCAAATCTATACCAATCAGTAAAAATAATTGGACTAAGAGAAACACTACCGGTAAAGCCACTGAAGCCATCAAAAAATAACTCGCCCCAACCACTACACACCAGTTATCCCATAAATAATATTCCTAAATAAAAAAATAACACAGGGGTGATTTTTTGTTTATTTCCAACATTAGTAAGTCTTCATTGACTCATTGAAACACGGTACCGGCGCGTGAGTGCCCGCCAAGCGATCACAAACTGCAGACGTATTTTTACGTGATCAGAAATTCTATGTCAGATCAAAATCACAGCTTCATTGAACATTGACGCTTGTGAGCCTCTTGAGAATACATAAGGACACACAGTTGCAAAAAAAATAATTAACCAAATCGTTTAAAATTTAGTTCGCTAAATATATTCCGCGTTTGTTTAAATATTAATGGATTCTTCAGTGTTTTTATTTAATTTATTGTGTTTCTGTGCATAAATCTTTCAAACTGGATCCAAGAAGAAAAGGAATTTTGGGCTCTCCAATTGGATATTATGATTGTAAGTTATTTTTTACACATCAAACTTTTATAAGATTAAGAATAAACTATTCCTGCAAATTTTGCCGAAAAATATGCCATTAGTATATTTTAAATACTAAAATAATTATTTTTCTTCACAAATATTAACAAAATAATATCTGTAAATGCAATTTTATAACGATAACCAAATAAAATTATACTAACAATTAGATTTCTAACCTCAAAATGTATAATAATGTCAAGAACGTTAGTAAACAGCGGCTTTGAACCATTCAATATTTTCACGTGGTCTAGCTTTGTCTAGTGCGTTAAATATTTTATAGATGTCGCTAGATTACCTTTATCTTTAGAGCACTGCTTGTATAAACCTTACATTAATATGAGATAGTTTTAATTTTGAACTAACTTCATTGAGAAATCACTATGACAATATATTAAAAATTAATATGGATAATTTTAATTGAGCATTTCTTGCCCGTAAGCATCGTATAAGCGATGCATGCAACATCGATGCAAGAAAAGGAAAACTAAAAAAAATTAAACCTTATACTAACATGTCTGACCAGCGTGGTATGCAGTAGGTAAACTTCTATTGTGAAGGAGGCTCAAGGCCAATAGTGGGACTTATATGGGTTGAGTTGAATTTTAATTTTGAGCTAACTGAATTGAAACATATCTGCGTTATTAGATTCTATAAAATTAGCTATTTCTTTTTATTCTGACATTACAAGTGTTTTCCAAAAGCTAATTATATCTATATATATAAAAGAAAGTCGTATTAGTTACACTATTTATAGCTCAAGAACGGCTGTACCGATTTACCTGAAAATTGGCGGGGAGGTAGCTTAGAACAAGGAGACGGACATAGGATATTTTTATCCCGTTCAACCGGGTTCCCGTGGACATACAACGTCAAAGAAAATACAAGTCATTATAAAACGTGATATAACAAAAACGCATCTATCATGTAATAACAAAACGCAAATGACAGCTATAGACAGACTATATTTTCGGAAATTTAGAAAATTTATTAACTAAAAAAAGTTATGGCAGTACGACGTTCGCCGGGTCGTCTAGTAAATTATATTTTATGCAATCATCTGACTGCCAAAACTTATAATGGTATATATAATTGGAATGGTAATAATAATTGGAAAGCTATAAGATTAGGGAGTAACATAGGCTATATTTTATCTCGGTATTCCTACGTGAATGGGAACTACGCGGGACTGAAACCGAAGCAAAGCGAGGGCGGTTTGCTAGTGTTATAAATACATACAAAATATATCCAGTCGGTTTGAAGATTGAGCATCATCTTCTGTGTGGTGACGGAGTGAGAATAGAATTCACCACCTCATATCTCTTACCCGTGGGTGGCGTAAAAGTCAACCAAATCAAATCATTTATTCTGCATAGGCCCCTTAAGGGCACTTACATATTGTCAAATTACACGTTTGAACACAATACAATAATCTACCACCGGATCGGAACGCGACCACAAACTGAGAAGATCCGGCAAGAAACTCAGCGGGCAGTCACTTTTTTCTTTAATCTTTTTAATATATATAATTTTATGCTTCGTACCACATATATGGTATTAGATCCAGCGGGATGCCCTTCGAAATTGTATATACATATGTATATATTTTCAAAGTTTAGGACAGACAAAAAAAATTAAAGGAAGGAAGAAAATATGGCTGGACTAGATCCCACAAGCAGCACCCAATCACGAGTTAAGTACTAGAGTAGCCATCACTCTTCTCAACCAATTTAGAGGGAAGGGAGCGACCCGCCCCACATAGCTACCGCAAGCAGAAACTTATTCGGTGAGCATGACCAAACCATAGATAAAAATATAAAACGAACTACAACTACTACTATACAACTAAGGGATTATTGCAGATAATATCTATGTAAGAGAAGGAGAACTCGCAATAAACCCTATGCTATAGTAGGCGAATTTCCCTCTGATAGAGGAGGAGACTGGAGCTCAATAGTGGAACGTATATGAGCTCTGATGATGATGCTCGTGTTAATAACCTTCATCATCATCATCAGAGCTCATATATGTCCCACTGCTGGGCTCGGGCCTCCTCCATAATGGGAGGGAATTTGACTTACTATACCATGGTGGTCAGACATGTTGGTATAGAGTTTCATTTCAAGTTTTCCTTCTCTTGCACAGATGTAGTATGTGCATATTATATCCCTTAGTCGTCTCTTACGACATTCACGAGCAAGATAGAGTATGGTGAATTGGATACTCCTTCACCACACGGATAAAACCCTATGAGTATGAAAAATAAATATAGTTTAAAAACACGCTTTCAATTAAAAAGTGTAAAATATGTATGTATATTTTGTTCATTATATTTTCTGCCTAAGTGCTGTGTGGTAGTGGCTTGGAATACTACCAACCCTTGCTTTGCTCGTGGGTGTCGTAAAAGACGACTAAGAGCCCTAGATTGACCCGGACCAACTCCATCCGGTACCATTTGGGTCAACGATTACATTCCCAAGGAGGGTTGACGTCAGGCAGGCGGCCGGTCATAAAAGTCATTGCCGAAACTTTTTGCAATATGTCAAAACAGATGACATTGCGTCGACCCCAAGTAATTGGGATAAGAGCAAGATGATGATGATATTTTCTGCCTAAATTGAAAATTATTTTACATTTTTTAGTTGAAATCGTGTTTTTTGGTTTTTTTAAACTATATTTATTTATTTTCACTTTTTAGTGAATAGCCACCGGAATGTAATAAGTATGTGTATTAGATTTGTCGGTACATCGATGTCCCACCTCCAAAAAACCAACCCCAAAAAAAAAGCTGATTATTGCATTGTCATCGGTCTTTGATAGGTGTGCAAAGCTTAAAGAAAATATGATCGATCAAAGTAGGGCAAAATCGAGCTCAAAGAGTTTGATTACAAGCATACGTACAGGTGAAACTAATAAAAGCGTGTTAAAAAACGTATTACTTTGACATTACAAAGAGACACTTCAATTTTATTTTATTTGTATAGATAATCGTTTTACGTCGCAGCCAAAGCATTCGATTTAAAATGTAATGGTATTTATAAAGTTTTGTACAAACACTCGCCTGCAAAATTATTCAAATTCTTATATACTACGTGTTGGCATTTCTTTATTTACGACGTTTTCCTTAATTTCAACTTATTCTATGCTAATCACATTCCGAGCTGTCGCTTGTAATACCTTTTATGTTATTGATTTTCTAAGGGTAGATGACCTATCCGAGGCCGCGGTTACTGGACTGGAGAATAGTCCAGCACCCGTAGAGAGGATGATGGACTATTCCCCAGTCATTAAGGAGGGACGGTACTCCATAGGGTATCCCGCTGAGCTGGTCACGGAGGATAAGGAACTCGATACTGGTGGTCGGACCAATGGCAAAGAGAGAAGAAAGGTTATGCAGCCGCGGTCCGCCCTTTCGTTGCTCCGGGCAGATTGGGTGGGGTATATCTAGACCATGGCCATTTTTGTGGTAACAAAAAGAAGGGGTAGATGACCTGCCATCGATGTCAAGAAAATGGTAGCAATGGTTAATCCTAAATGGGCCTTATTTTTGAGCGGGCTACGGTCAGCACGCATACTGTCAATTCTGTCCGGGATGAGGAAAGGGCGGCGTGCGACCCCATAACCCTCCTTTGCCATGGGGCGGGCTATTGGTACCGAATCCTTGACCTCCGTGATTAGCCCCGAAGCTTAACTGGGCCTATAGGGAATTAATACGGCAGATTATAGGACTGTATAACGTTTTTCCATCGCCCCAAATGGATTTGGGATGTGGCCAGATAAAGTTTATTAAAAAGAATTAAATAACCTATAAACTGCTACGTAAATGTTAAAGGACATTAGAATATTGCGCACAAATCAGACACTTAAAGCAGTAACCCTTAACTGCATAGATTCCGGTGGTCGGTCCAACGACGAAAGCGACGTGTCACGGGTAGGTTACGGGTGTACGTGCTTACGCCGTTCTGTCGCCCCGAACGGAGTGGTCGAGGAGTGCGCCGACCGTAACCCACCCCCAAAAAAAAAACAACTTAGACGGTGTAGTAGTTAATATTAACTAACCACGCAAGTGCACATGTTCAATTCCAATTCAACATTATATCGTGTGATCCACAAATTCTTATATTTTGTATTTCAATGTAATCTGTATCCGTAAATATATTTTGTAAATAAAACTACTTTACAGATTTTGTCGTGCCCGTAGTTTTATTTACAATGTGTAATGTACGCGAGTACGTAGGTAAATATCAAAAATTATTACGTAAATATTTCTAAAAGAAATAATTAAACTTTTAAAATAATTTTAAAAGGCATAAATAAAAAAGTCGCTGGTAGATGTTTTCTGTCGATAATAGTGATTTACTTGTATTTTCATGTTCTGCCAAAATTTTCAAAGAAATTATTTGGTTTTCAGCGCCTCATTAATAATAACGACTTGACTTACTGACGGACAGTGATTATTACGACTTGGCTGTATGGGCTTTGCTTCCTTTGCCTGTCCAGATGGACAAATAGAATAGAAAAAATATCACATTTGTAAGAAAAAAGAACGGATGTGTCATAGAGAAGAATTGAACTCAGGTCGTTCGAAAATCAATTTTAATCATTTTCACATTTAATCATTTTTCCAAATAAAATACTCTTAGAATAATAACGTATAGAAGGTAACTTCGCGCAAAAAAGTGAAGCATTTCAATTGGAGCCTAATGGAGCTTACGCCGGAACCGTTCCGTAATGTACAAGTCATTGTACTGCACGTAGGTACGTACGCAACTTTTAAAAAATAAATAGGTAATTATGACGGTTTGTGCATTCAAATGGTGTCATAACACATCTGAAAAACTTAAAAAGATTTTTAACATTACATTTAAAAGTATTCCGACGATTTATGTTAATAAAAATAAAATTTGATTTCATAATTTTTATAGTGGTGTGCGTGTGTACGTGTGTAATCGTCTGCACGCCATTAGTATTTTTAGATTCATGTTTCGAACGTTCGAAGAACTGACACTATCCTTCTATACGTTATTATTCTAAGAAAATACTTTTGCACTTAGCTGTAGCAATCCAATTCTCATCTTTACAAGAGACGGTTTGACACGCTATCTATCTGATATTTAGATACATTATTCGGACTTATCACCATTTCAGCTCGTACACGTCCCACTACTGGGCACGAGACTCCATCTCAATAAGAGAGAAAGCACCTGTTGGAACATGCTGGTCAGACATGTTGGTAGGTTTTATTTCGAATTTTCCTTCTCTTGCATAAATGTTACCTAAATGCATGTGATATCCACAGGCAAGATAGGAAGTGGTGAATTGTATTCTTACTCTGTCACCACACGGATGAAAAACTCGGAGTCATTGAATATTAATTACTTAATTTGGATTACCTTATACTTAAAAAATACATCAATTGAAGCAAACCTTCTCGCTTCTATAAGTATTTTAGAAACCCTTGCCTCAATATCGGTTCATTGGCGGTACAATTAAGTTAAAATTAAGTGAGATTGCGTGTGGATAAGTGGGGTCGATTGCGCCCGCGCATGACGCATGCGAGCCTTTGTTGGGACTAAGTTGGGCAGGTAACTTTGTAATGATTTAAGTGACAAGTGAAAGCGTTTTTACATTTTATAGTAATAAATAATAAAATTATCATCAGAATATCAGCTCGTGTTCGTCTCACTGTTGGAGCCTTCTTCAAAATAGAAAGAGAATTGACCAATTACCACGTTAGTGGTTGGTATAGAGTTTTCTTTCAAAGCTTCCTTCTCCTACACAGATGTTATACGCATATTAATATCCCTTAGTCGTCTTTTAGGACGCCAAAATGTAAGATAATAGGAAAGAAATTGACCTATTACAACATGGTAATCAGACATGTTGGTATAAGTTTTTATTTTGAATTTTGCTTCCCTTGCATAGATGTTATATGCTTATTATATCACTTAGCCGTCTTTTAGGACACCCAAGGAATTGAATTCTTACGCCATCACGACACGGAAATTTAATAATTAAATTTAATCTATTGAGGAACCCTTAACGGAATAAGAACACCTTGTCGCAAGATGACAATATTTATATCATCATCATTTCAGCTCATATACGTCCCACTGTTGGGCTCGAGCCTCTTCCACAATAGAAAGGAAATTGACCTTACTATACCATGCTGGTCAGACAGTTTGGCATAAGGTTTTATTTCGAGTTTTTCTTCTCTTGCATAGATGTTATATGCGTATTATATCCCCCAGTCGTCTTTTACGACATCCACGGGCAAGATATGGAGAGGTGATTTGAATTCTTACTCCGTCGCCACACGGAAATTTAATAATTAATTCTACTCTATTAAGGAACACTTAACAGAATTGGAGCATCCTGTCGCAGGATGACAATATTTAATTATTTCATACATAAAGGAACAGAACACTGTGAATATGACACTATTTAAATAAACAAGAATAAAATATGTAACATGATCTTATCATTAGTAATTATAAGAAATAAAATGATTTTTTTTATATATAAAACAATTAAAACTTGCGACAAGTTTTTATAACATGCGAAATAAATTATATAATGTAATTTAATATGTTGCGAAATCAATTAATCTATAATTTATTTTAGTTTTTTTAAATCATTGACATAAAATTATTGCTTTGTGTTGGCTACTAATAATACTATGAAACCTTAAATTGCTAGTGGGTGTCGTAAAATCCGACTAACAGCTTAATATAGATTTGAGCTGTATATAACACTGTCTGTAAAACTATTTTTACGGATTTTATTGTGTTTGTATTTGATTATCCGATATTTCGAACAATTTACAGCGTTCATTGTCACAGGTGGACTAGGATATCTCACGTCCAACAAGTCATCATTATTACAGAGATTTATATCTACCCGCTAGTTTAGTTATTAAATTTTGACTTTTTTATTTTCAACTAGGAACCCACCCTCACTTCGCTTCGGTTATAGTCGTTTTACCCGCGTAGTTCCCGTTCCCGTGGGAATACCGGGATAAAATATAGCCTAGTTTACGCCCTGATATTATAGCTTTCCATTGGTGAAAGAATTTTTGAAATCGGTTCAGCCGTTTTGAAGATTACCCGGAACAAACAGACAAACATTTTTAATCGCTATTTTAGGCTTACGTGTCGTGCAAATAACCGTGTGAGCATAAAAAAGCCTATTATTTTGACATTACAAACAGACACTCCAATTTTATTTATTCGTATAGATATGTACTTCGAAAGCAAAGTAGGTACATATTGAGTCAACCCCAAGTAATTAGGATAAGAGTAAGATGATGATAATTATGACGATAAAAATGTGATGCTAGTACCTACGTCTGACCAGCGCGGTGTATTAAGTCAATTTCCCTCCCGTTATGGAGGGTTACTCAAGCTCAACAATTGGATTTATGTAGGCTGTGATGATGATGATATCCCATAATCTTCTTTTACGGCACCTACGGACAAGAAAGGTGGTGAATTGTATTCTTATCCGCTAATATACGAAAGATATTATTAAAAATATCGGTTGTCTGTAAAGTCGGTTTACTGACGATAGTTGAACGTGACATCGTCATCGTCGTCGAATGTTCGACAATATATCACTGAACATATATTTAATATCGAAAGAATCATTACCTTTATCGCCGCAATTATTGTTGCTATAAACAATTGACACCACATTCACTTTTCACTGCACTTCATACTTGACGACAACATATAGGTAAATGTATTATTGTATAGCAGCTGTCCACGCGGACGCATCGCTCACTCAAGTAGGAGAGAGACAGATGTCGAACGCTGCCGAACGCGGAGGCCGATTGTGTCCCTTTGTCGCTCGTTCCGCGCTCTCGCTTGCACTTCAAGCCTTAAATGGAACGCCTCAGAGCGAGGTAACGCCGCATGAGTCATGTTTTTTTCGTGCGTGCAGCCGGCTCTATCGAATTATAAGACGTTGTCACGTCAATAGTACTCTTTAAAAGTAATTCGCTTAAAGCGTATACATTGGACTATAAGAAATAAGTTACACGAAAATAGCTCTCGTGAGAGTTCACTATTATTATAACGATCATCGAGTTACTAAGTAAAGATATTTCAGTATACCTACAATTTGTAGAAAAATATCTTAACTTTTTTGCATAACAATCCAAGCCTTTATAATCAAATAAATGCAATACTTAAGATATATTCTTTACCAAAAAGTGTAAACGCATTATTTCAAAATCGCTTCAAAATTCAACCTATCAAGAGACTAAAAATTTATTCATTACAATTTCCTAATTTCGAAATTAACACTTATTAATTGCCGAACACTTTTATGTATGTGCGCACACACACACAGATGAAGTTTGGACCAACTCCGTCTGAACTCTGATTTCAGTCGATAGAGTAGATTAATATGACGGAGGCAGCGTGCCTGTTGGCCGGGACTCCCCCGTGGGACCTGGAGGCGGAGATGCTCGCCGGACTATATCGGCGGGTGACGGGGGTGCGAGCGGAGGGCGGTGTGGTCTCGTTAAGGGATCTCACCGCCTGGCGCGTCGACGCCCGCCGAGACGTCATCGCCCGTTGGGCAGTCCGGCTGGAGAGGCCTCGGTTCGGGGTGCGAACCGTGGAGGCCTTCCGGCCAGTGCTGATGCAGTGGTTGGAGAGGCGGCACGGGGTGCTCTCCTTCCGACTGGTGCAGGTTTTGACGGGGCATGGGTGCTTCGCCAAATACCTGCACAAGGTCGTTAGGAGGGAGAGTACACCGTCCTGCCACCACTGCGATTGTGACGAGGACACGGCGCGCCATACGCTCGAGGCCTGCGGGGCTTGGGCAGTGCAGCGCTGTGAACTCGTCGCAATCATCGGTACGGACCTGACGCTGCCGGCTATCGCTAGGGCGATGGTCGACAGCGTCGGGAATTGGGACGCGGTCGCAGCCTTCTGCGAGACGGTGATCTCGCGGAAGGAGGCGGCGGATCGCCTGCGCGAGGAGCGCAGCCTCGATGAGGAGATCCGCCGCCGGCGACTGGGGCGGCGCAGGCGCAATTATCTGCGCCTCATGCCGCCCTAGCCGAGGCCGCGGGTGACGTGACCGGGGATTAGTCCGTCACCCGCCGAGAGGCCGACCGCGTGAGGAAAGACCGACGTCCTCCCCGAGGGGGGGACGTCGGTCGATGGGAGGGTACCCCAATAGGGGGTATTCCGTCGGGCCGACCACTGACGACAAGTTAACGCTGCTCCAGTGGTTGGCCCAACGACGAAGGCGACGTGGTTTTTGGGTGGGTCGCGGGAGTTGCGTGCTTAAGCCCCTCTGTCGCCCCGGACGGAGTGGTGCGGAGGCGCGCAGACCGCGGCCCACCCACAAAAAAAAAAAAAAAAAAAAAGAGTAGATTAATATTTATTTGTTACTAGCAACCCGCCCTCGCTTCGCTTCAGTTTTAGTCGTTTTATCTACCTAGATCCCGTTCCCGTGGGAATAACGAGATAAAATATAGCCTAGTTTACGCCCTGATATTATAGCTTTCCATTGGTGAAAGAATTTTTGAAATCGGTCCAGCCGTTTTGAAGATTACCCGGAACAAACAGACAGACAGACAAAAATTTTTTAATCTGTATTTTAGGCATAGGTGTCGTGCAAATAACCGAGTGAGCATGAAAAGAGCCTATTATTTTGACATTACAAACAGACACTCCAATTTTATTTATTGGTTAAACATTTCAGTTTAATAAATAGTTAAAATAGTTGAGATTAAACTAGACAAATAGGAATTATTATTCAAAATGAAATATATACATAATTATAATTAAAAAAAACTTTAATCTGATTCACTAAAAACTGTTATTCTAGGTAGATACAAACATAGTTTGAATTAAAGTTGCAATATAGGAATTAAAAAATATCAAATGTATTATTATTAAAAGGGAGAGGAGATGAATGGCTAGAAAAACTGATCATCATCATCTTCAGCCAAATTCTGTTCGGTTGTCAGAGACGCGATGGATAGGCACCGATGGAGACAAATCATAAAATCTAGGTGCACCATTGCACCAGCATCCACCTATGATGACCACAATCCTCAGTCATGAGGGAAAGACCAAAGAGAGAGAGATAATTAAAAAATGTGAAATTATTAATATGCCATATTGTTAAAAATTATCTTTAAAGTATGACTCTAGTGAAAATTTTTTTTTTACTAAAATCCTGTCGAGGCCATTTTTTAAATTGTATTAGAAGCATTTTCTTTATTTTATTGGGTATTTTATTTAAAAATTAAATGCCAAATAAACTTTTTACTGATAATTTGTTTCTATATGAAGCTCAATACTAAGCTTTTACGACACCCACGTGTAATATAATGGCGAATAATGTAATGTGAAGGCGTACTTGTAGCCGCCACCACACAGAACATTGGTGTTATTACACCATGAAAAAAAAATACTTCCTATAAAACTATAAAGTGTATGTTACCTTAAAAGGCAGCGCCCAAAATTGTACATTAAACGCATTCTCGGGATCAAAGTTGTGCTATTAACCGCCTACTCGAAGACTTTATTGGGATTAACCAAATAAGGTATCTATATTGTGTAACCTATATATTATATAAGAAATCTATGTCATTTCCTTATTTCTTAACTATTGGTTATTAGATTTGATTTATTATTATCATATACGGTCTTATGAAAGATAACCTTTGCTTTTCTTTGTTTATAACCAGTGTATGTTAACAGCGATGACATACGGCACTGAACCGTGATCTCTTAATATCGACCTCATGAAAAGGCTCAAAATTACTTCACAAGCCATGGAGAGAACTGTGCTCGGTATTTCTTTACGTGATAAAATCCGGAATACGGAAAGCCGTAGAAGAACAGGTGTAGTCGACATAACCCGCAGAATTAGCACATTGAAATGGCAATGGGCAGGTCACATCGCTCGTTAAACCGACAACCCTTGAGTAAAAAAGGTGTTCGATTGGCGACCATGAATCGGATGGTGCAGTGTAGGACGAACCCCTATTAGGTGGACCGACGACATCTTGAAAGTCGCAGGGAAGTGATGGATGCAGGTGGCACAGGACCGTTCCGAGTGACATTCTCGTGGAGAGGCCTATATCCAACGATGGACGGCTCTAGGCTGATGGATGGATACGGTCTTATCCCTCTATAGGGCTGAAGACTCTTCCGATATGGAAGGAATTTGATTTACTACAGCACACTGAACAGACTGGTTGATATAGCGTTTTATATCAAGTTGTTCTTCTCTTGCATAGATGTTATCCAGCATATTATATCCCTTAGTCGTCTTTTACGACACATGCTAGTTTAATTACTGGCTTGGTTTTAATTACTCCATAACCACACAATAATTTACTTTCTTAAGTCAATACTCATAATAATCCTAATGTTTATTGGTATTTTTACAGCCAGTTTATAATTATTCTTAATAGAAAATATTCTAATCATCATCATTTAGCCTGCTGGACGTCGATCTCTTTCATGTATCGCCACAAAGTGCGGTCTTGTATCTCCATGAGGGGATAATGCCGTAATCGCCACGCTTGACAAGCGCAGGATGGTGTTCTACCATGTTCTACATTTCTCAGAAGAGAAGTACTGCTCGCTCCCCCAGTGAACCCATAGCCAATTTTTACATGTCCCAAATGTTGGTGCTGGCAAGTGTATTTTATCCCATCGCCACACGGGAATATTTTATGCAAGATCAAAAAAGGGGCGTAAATATTTTTATTACCTTTGCTGGAAAACAATAAATCACCTCACCTAGCAATATTACCTGTCAATATTAGTAGAACTACACTATTGATAGTTGTCTGTATACAGTCGCAGGCCGATCTGTCCGGGGTAATACCACACTGGGCAGAAAATTGACGTCTGAGTAGAAGCAATTCGTTACTGCGCTTCGTTCGGCGAGCGAGAGAGCCGGACGGCCAAGCTTCTGCATATGGATTTTGGTGATGCCCTTAGTATCACCGAACCTCATTGCACGCATTCACACTCCCTTCACATTCTTCGCGGTAGGCAGCGACCTAGCAAAGGTCAATGAGCGGCGGCATCACTTACCATCTAGTGCCACAGTTAGCATCAAAAAAATTTGGTGATATCTGCCGTTCATGGCCCTCTGAAATACCAAAGTCACATTGTTTGTTAATTCTAATCAGTATGATTATATTTTTGCAGAAACCTTGTTCAAATATAAGTAAAATTCCTTTCGTCGCCCCAGACAGATTTGGCGTGTTATGTCTAGACCAAAAAAGTATCTAATAACAGTAGTTTATATATACTATTTATATTATTCTATACGCCCTTAGAATAATATCGCTATATCGGTTAAAGAACTTTCTTCCTATGAAGACCAAGACAGCGCTGGTACAAACCTTAATCCTTCCTATCATCGATTATGCTGATGTGTGCTGCCTCGACCTGAATGCAGATCTGCTCAATAAACTGGACCGACTTCTCAACAATTGCATTCGATTCGTTTTTAACCTGCGTAAATTCGACCATGTATCCACATATCGTTCTCAGCTTAATTGGCTACCAATCAGACAAAGACGAAGCTTGCGAACTGATTCTTTGCTGTACTCTATTCTAAACTCCCCTAATGCTCCTCCCTATTTAAAACATCACTTTCAATTTCTCTGCTCCACCCATGACCGTAATCTTCGTGCCTCCAAAAATCTTCTTCTTCACTGTCCTCCTCACTCCTCTAATCTTGTACACTCTTCTTTTTATATCCAAGCCATTTTTCTCTGGAATGCGTTGCCGTTAGAAATCAAAATGGCCGCTAGTAATGGTGAAACGTGGATCTTCTGACGGAATCAACTCTTCAGTGATGAATCTCTTCTTTATAAAATTTATATATATATATATATATATATGTTATATGTGGATGTATATATATATATATATATATATATATACACTCATTTGCAAAAAAAACGGGCACCTAAGCAATGAACCATTTCAAATGTTAATATTTCTTTGTTTGATAATTATAGGTAGTTTTATCCACACAATTTGCTAAATTAATAAGAAAATAATCGTTTTCATCAGTATTTCATAAAATTTAGATACAATTTATGGGAAATAATGCTAAACCTCGCTAGTAGTGTATATTCGCTAGTAGTGCATATGCTCATGAAGTAAAAATAAAAAAGTTTTTTTGTTTGTTTTTCTTTAATAAAGTAAAAGCAGATAAATGTTTAGTATCGAGTGTGACCCCCTCTAGCTAAAATCACAGCTTGAATTCGTCTGGGCATGCTAGCGAGTATATCCCGGATACTTGCTTGCGGAATACGTTCCCACTCCGCAGTAATCACATTCTTCAGCTCTCTGATGGTCTGCGGAGCCGGGTGTACTGATCTCACACGCCGTTTCAGAACGTCCCAGACATGCTCTATGGGATTGAGGTCGGGACTTCGAGCTGGCCAATCCAAACGACGAATGCCGACCTCTTGCACATACGCATTAACATCGCGGGATCGGTGGGCGCGAGCATTGTCGTTCATAAAAATCGAGTCTTCACCTAGAGCGGCCAATGCGGGTTGTGCATGAGAAATTAGAACTTCCGTTATGTATCGATGCCCAGTCAGTGAGCCGTTTTCAATGAAGACTAACTCTGTACGATCCATTGAATTTATTCCTGCCCAAAACATAACAGAGCCCCCACCATAAGGTGTGATTTCTTCGAAACATGCCTCTGCAAAGCGTTCTCCTTGTCTTCTTAGCACTCGCCGACGTCGATCTTCACCGAACAGAGATATCCTGGCTTCATCAGAGAACAAAACCCTATTCCAATCGTCTTGAGTCCATGATTCACAATTTCTAGCGAACCTAAGCCTGTGAACTCTGTGCTCACGGAGTAATTTGGGGCCGCGGGCCGGGCGGTGACTGCGTATATTGGCAGCGAGAAGCCTCCTCCTGACCGTCCATAGACTAATATGCACATTTCTTACTTCTTGGAGGTTGTTCTTAAGATCCACATACGAAGATTTGCGATTTCTCAATGCGCGACTCACAAGAAAACGATCATCCCGTGGTTGGGTACATGGTTTTCTTCCAGAACCAGGCCTTCTCTCGACGGAACCAGTCTCCTGATATCGCTGCCAGGTCCTTTGGACTGTCGAGCGACTAACATTTAGCCTCCTAGCCACGAAACATTGGCTGCAACCCTCTTCAAGCAGCGCGATAATTTTGGTAGCTTTTACCACTTTATCTACCATTTTTGATACAGCCAAACAGCATTAAATAAAGCTTTGACAGTCAAGGATATGAAATTAATCGATAAAAATTGAATAAAAGTTATGAAAGTCGATGTTAACTTCTGGAACTTCGCGCCAAAAATGTAGGATAAAAAGGGGTTTTCTGTAAAAATGAACATCAAATGAAAAATAGAATTTAGAACGTACTTTTTTAAATACCACAGCATTTTTAAAACCGGCCAGTAACGTGTACAAACGATTGAAACCTTTTTGGTATTGTATCTTTTTAAATATGAATGAAAATCAAAACCGCCCGTTTTTTTTGCAAATGAGTTTATATATATGCATATAATATCTATGCAAGAGAAAGAAAACTTGAAACAAAACCCTATATTGACACGTCTGACCAGCGTGGTATTATCCGTGCGGTGACGAAGTAAGAATACAATTCAACACCCGTGTGTGTCGTAAAAGACGACTAAGTGATATAGTATGCATATAATATCTATGTAAGAGAAGGAAAACTCTGAACAAAACCCTATACCAACACGTCTGACCAGCGTGGTATAGTAGGTCAATTTTCCTCCCATAGTTGAGGAGACCCGAGCCCAACAGTGGGACGTGTATGGGTTGAGACTATGATGATGATTTATCAGCCTCCTACAAATTGCGTAAAGTTGCAGATTAAGGAAATATAACACTTGCCGTAAATTGAATTCAGTTGGATTATCAATAATTCCATTATATTGATACGTTTGAGGCCAAGTCCGGAGACCGCCTCAGCTTTAGCAGGATCACCAGCCTCCCCTACTTTCAACATCCAGGGAAATGGCCAAACGCTATTCAAGCGTTGTACAGTCAAGGTACCAGGTGCTTAAAGACCAGCGCCAGCACCAATCAAAAGAGGCTGGAGAGTGTCGAACGTGACCCCTGGGGTCGTCCTTATTGAACGGCACTAAGTAGAGATTTCACTTTTTCTTCAGATCAATAAGTAGAAAATTTTGAACAGTCTTGAATGTGACCCCTGGGGTCACCTGTATCGTAGTGCTGAGTAAGCTACGCCGTCCTCCCTTCGCCGAAATTTGCCTCCCCGACCTCCCCATCAGGGTTGTCGAGGACCTTAACCCACCGCGGAAAGCTCCCCGCAATCATTACTTTGCTGGACAGTAACCAGACAGACAGTTTAATTAGTGGTAGGACCACACTGTCGACAGTTATCTGTCTATAGCTGCGGGCCGGTCCGCAAATGAGTTTATATATATATATATATATATATATATATATGTGTGTATTTATGTATGTATATGTATCTCTGTATATATGTATTGTTTTTATGTACTAGGTTAAGTCTATATAAATTTGCTTTGTTTGGATAACCAAATTTATGAATTCATTGCTCGAATTGCATTGCACCTGCCTCATTCATTTCTGCAACACCCCAGGTTGACTGGTAGAAAATGCCTAAGGCATTAAGTCCGCCATGTACCTATTTTTGTGTGCAGAAGTTTTAAATAAATAAATACATAATAACGTATAGAAGGTAAGCCGGCGCACAAAAAATTAAGTATTTAAATTGGAGCCTAATGGAGCTTACGCCGGACCGTTCTGTAGTAGGTACGCAACTCTTACAATATAAAGAGGTAATTATGATGGTTTGTGCATTTAAATGATGTCACAACACATTTGAAAAACATAAAAAGGTTTTTAACATTACTTTTAAAAGTACTTCGACGATTTATGTTAATAAAGACAAAATTTGATTTCATAATTTGTATAGTGGTGTGCGTTTGTAATCGCCTGCGCGCATGTAGTATTTTTGGCTTCATGTTTTTGATCGCTCGAAGTACCGACACTATCCTTCTATACGTTATTATTCTAAGTATACGCCATTATTAATTCGTTATTATTCGTGAAATGTTCGCTTGTAACTGCTTGTTATTATAATCGCCGGTTTGGACACCTTGAGTTAATATTATGATTACATTACTGACATTTAAAACTATATAAACTGTTTTTAATGATTAGCCCGTTATTACCAAGTACAGTTAATAGATTGCTTCGTTGTTCTGAATCTATTAAATGGCATAATGCTGTCGTTTGAAAACATGTCACTAATGATAGTATATTTTTATCCAGTTTTCGTCTTTATCCGAGCCAAATATACCACGTTGACCAGAATTTGAAGAGAGAGCCGTCAGCTCAACTTTCTGAGGGTGTTTGCCTGTGGTGGGTTTCGGTGATGGCTTTAGTATCCCAAACCTCATTGCACGCATTCACATCTCTCTTCACTTTCTTTGCAGTAGGCAGCGGCCTTGCAAAGGTCCTTAAGCGGCAGCAACACTTACCATCAGGTGTACTATTTGCCCGTTTACCACCGTTTGCAATAAAAAAAAGACCTCACAATCACAAATTGCAAAAACTTATATTCAGATACTTATGCGAGTATTACACAAGAGAAATAAAATTGTACGAATTTTATTGGCGTTAACACTTTTTATGTTGGATTAGATTTATCTTGGACTATTTGTTTGGACGTTCTGTTTTAAGGCTGACATTGGTTTAGTCGAGTTTTTATTACTATAAAATAGATACTGTTCGGCAGTTTAGTCTAGTTTTATTACTACAAAGTAGATGCTATTCGTAGCCATTAGGATTCAACGAAACAGTTTGATCAAATATATCTATAAAATATTTTTTATTGATCAACTTTTTAGACATTTAAGTAACATTATGACAACGAAATTAACAACTAAAACAGGTTTCCTTATTAATACAATTTTTTATTTGAACTATAAAACATGAATTAAGAGGCTGTCACTTATTATTGTGTAGGTGGACACTTAAGAGATTGTAAGTTAATCGGCGCTATTAAAATTTTGAGTAAAGTTCTAATCACATTGAATTAGAATTGTGAAGGTTATTCGTAAAGGCTGAAGTTTGATTTTATGATATTTTAAATTATTATTTATAACTATAATTTTTAACAAAAAAAAACTGACTTCAAACCGTAAACTAAAAACGGTAATATTGCTTATAAAATTTTAAGAATTCCACCAATTTCTCAAACATACCATCATCAGATCCTGACCTGATGACTATGGGATCACCTGGGAAGTATACCCTATCAAACAAAAAAGAATTTTGCAAATCGGTCCAGGCGTCTTTGAGTAATCGGTGAACATACATAGAAACAAAACAAGAGAATCCGACGAATTGAGAACCTCTTCCTTTTTTTGAAGTCGGTTAATAAAAGATAACACATTGCGGAAGGAAATAATCCTTGTTATGTAGGACACTTTTATCATCATCATCTCAGCCCACGTACATTCCACTGTTGGGCTCGGTCCTCCTCCACAACGGGCGGGAATTTGACCTACTGTATCATGCTGATTAGACGTGTTGGTATAGAGTTTCATTTCGAATTTTCCTTCTCTTGCACAGATGTTATGTGCTTCTATTGTATCGCTTAGTCTTCTTTTACGTCATCCACGCGCAAGATAGGGAGTGGTGAATTGTCCGTCCCACACGGAATATAATTAATTTAGGTACAGAGTACTTTACAAAAATATAATTAACAATAATACAAATTACATTCAGATTCAGAACAACAATTTGTGGATCGCACAAAGTGTTGTCCCGCGTAGGATTTGAACCCACGACACTGGCACGATAGATCGGTATTTTAACCACTACGCCATCTTTGCAGTCAATTACGATTTACTATTTCCACGTTTTTTATTTGATGACACAGATGTCGTATTATTTAAATACCCACCTACCGTGCTAATGTCATGTTGTAAAAGATGACTAAAGGCATACGACACCCACAGACGTGAGAAATGGTGGTTAATTGTATTCAAACGCCGGAACCATACAAGCTAAAAAAAAGAACTAAATTGACAGTTATAGAGACTCCCGAAAGAAGTGAAAACTGAACTTACTTTTAGTATTAAAATTTGAAACTTCATCTTTTTATTTAAATACGAGCAACCCGCCCTCGCTTGGCTTCGGTTTCAGTCGTCTTACCCGCGTAGTTCCTGTTCCAGTGGATAAAATATAGCCTATGTTACTCCCTGATATTATAGATACCGGTGGTTTAAGCGTGAAAGCGTAACAAACAAAAAAATTAACAAACTTACTTTTGTATTTATAATATTAGTAAGGATAATATAAAATTTTCAATCGCCAAAATACGAGTATTACAATAATTTTCTTTTATTCTTTATCTTAAAAATATTAGTAAATTTATTTAGTACACACTATTGTGCTGCATAGCACACTGCGCATGCGCCAGTCTCATGACTGTCATTCATTAAGCATGCACGAGCATCTCGATGACGCGAACCCATAAGATTTCCCCCCTACCAAAAGTGCCCAACACGGCTAATAAAGTTTCCACTTCAAATAAAACGTGTGCTTTAAAAAAAAATAGAACCCTAATAAATTTCTTATTTTTTTTTGGATTTTTTCTAAACAAAACCTTAACAAATGTTCCGCTACATGGTCCAATTTTAAAATAATGAAATATTTAATTATAATGAACGTTTTAGACTATAATTAGTTATACACAGACGTGAACAGAACAGATATAATTATATAATTTATATTTATAATGCGTTTATAATGTTAATTGATACACCTACACAAGATATATGAGACTTTATCAGTAGTAAATGAACTGGTTCTAATTAATATTATGTTTTTATACAACTTTTATTTAGTCTATTAAATAGATAACTACTAACCCGGAAGGCTCAGGTTTTAATCTTGAATCTGACATTAAGTTATTGGTTGATTTCTAAAAATTCTTGATTTTGATATTTCCTATCAATAGTAGGAGACTTTTGCGTATGGTAAAGAAAACAAATTACCTCCCATTTTCTCTCCTGTGGGTATTGTAAAAGACGACTAAAGGATATAATATGCTGATGACTTGAGATGGCAAACTTGAAATAAACCCTGTACCAACCTATTTGACCAGCGTGATATAGTAGGTAAATTGCCTTCCTATTATGGAAGAGGCCTGCCGACAGAAGTGGAAACGTAAAACTATGAACAAAAGTTGTTATTTTTAGATATTCAAATTATGTGTTCGATTTTAAATCAAAATTTACATATTAAAGCTTTTTTAGATTTATCTGGTTTTTTTAGCTAGGTACATCTGCACAGATAGAATGACATTGACATAGCAGATATATCTAGTGTTAGCATTAACACGTCATATGACAATGTCGAAGTCAAATAAATTCCATGAATTTAATACCCATCCAAACCAGCCTAAAAAAGTTAACCTCAAAAGTAAATTTTTCAAGACATTGATTATTCTAATGGTGGAGTCACACTGCTGACAGCTTACTGCGGCCATAAATAGGTTGGCTCGTCTGAAGTAGTACCACACTCTCGCAGAAAATCGTCGTTTAGTTTTTTCTTTATTACTGTCGGTGAGAAACAAACAAACAGCACATCTGATGGTAAGTGGCACTGCTGCTCGCCTGCTCCTATACCTTTACTAGGACGCTTACCGTGAAGAAAATGAAGAGAGTGTGAATGTGTGCAATGAGGTCTGGTGATTCTAAAGACATCAGCAAAGCTACGCGCAAACACTTTCAAAAGGTTGGGCTGCCGACACCCGCTCACCACACGAAGTGCTGTAACAAATTGCTAATACTCAGACGTCGATTTTCTATGAGAGTGTGGTACTACCCCGGAAGAAACGGTGCGCAACTGTAGACAGAAAACTGTGGACAGTGTGGTCCTGCCATTTATAATGTAGTAGCAATTTGCTACAATACTCCTTTAGGTGAACGGGAGAACCTAAAGCCTAATCTTTACGGTAGGCAGCAACTTAACTATACCCTTGGTACTGAAGATCATTAGTTTCAAATAACATTTATCATCAGGAGGACTATTTGCCATGAAAGGCAATAAAAAATTTACATTATTTTTATCTATTGACATTTTATATCATCATCTCATCATCTCAGCCCATATACGTCCCACTGTTGGGCTCGGGCCTCCTCCATAATGGATGGGTAATTGACCTACTATACCACGCTGGTCAGACGTGTTGGTATAGGGTTTTATTTCGAGTTTTCCTTCTCTCGCATAGATGTTATATGCGTTTTATATCCCTTAGTCGTCTCGTACGATCACCCACGGGTAAGATAGGGGGTGGTGAATTGTATTCTTACTCCGTCACCACACGGAAGGACATTTTATATAATTTGTTTAAATACAAAAGTAACTTTTATACGTATTTAGAACAAAAACTACCCAAGTTTAAATGTTATACGCGCAATTTTAACCGATGATCTGTAATAACTTTCTAATATTGGGGCCACGAAACTAGCGGGAAATCTATTATCTCTGTTCAAACATGTCCTTCTACGACACGCTGGTCAAGCGTGTATAAATATGCCATATTTATTTCGAGTTTAGCGTCTCTTGCATAGGTATTATCTATATATTAGATCCCTTAGTCATCTTCTACGACACCCACGGGCAAGAAAAGGGATGAAATGTATTCTTCATCACCACACGAAAAGCAGAAAACGATTGTGAATCAGCTTTTCGTCTCCTGATGAGACTTTCAATCACGCAACTAGCGTTATTCTTTCGATTACGAATCAAGACGAATTCTATGAAATTTATTATGATAGTAATCTATCACTGCGGTAAAATATTAGAATCATTTTAATTACTATAAATTACATAAAATATTTGCTGCTGAAAAGAAGGGAAGAAAAACTTGACACGAAACCCTATACGAACATGTCTGACCATGGTATAGGAGGTCATTTTACCTTCCATAATGAAAGAGTTCCAAGCCCAATAGTGGAATGTATATGGGCTGAGATAATGAGTATGATTCACCGCCAACGGCATTGTAGGCACAGATGACGTAGCAGTTTAATACAGATACACCATACTGTTTTTAACAAAATACAAAAATTTGTACGGTCCACAAATTGTTGTTTTGAATCGAGATGTGATTTGTGTCTATTAATTCTAAATTAATGGACACAAATACGGGTAACTGACACGTAACTGTAACAGTATACGGCTGTAACCGACATAGCACGAAGAGTTAGGACACTGAAGTGGCAATGGACAGGCCACATCGCTCGACGACCGACAACCGCTGGAAGAAAAAGGTTCTCGAGTGGTGACCACGTATCGGACGCACCTCAAGTAGATGGACCGACGACTTAGTGAAAGTTTCTGACGTCGTTGGATGTAGGCGGCAGAGGACCGCACTCTGCGGCGAAACATGAGGAAGGCCTACATCCAGCAGTGGACGGCGTTAAGCTGTAATGATAATGATGATTTGTGTAATTGTAAATCTTACGCAGCACAAGGATCGGATCTTTAGTGCAAGTTATTTAAAAAAAAAGATCTATGAATATGATTTAATATCTTTTCGCTTTTTTATTTTTACGATATATTATAAAAGCTTAATACTCACTAATTTCGTGGCCCGAGGCGTAGGGCATGAACACACAGGTGCATCGTTTCCGCCCGATCCTTGATATTTGCAACCCCCTACTCATCGGGGCAGATGTTTAACAACCGTTGGAGCAAAGTTGCCATGTGATAAATATAACTATAGTTTACCTTTAATGTTGTTATTTTACAAAAATAACACTTAAGTATGTGTTGGACTTTCCATGTGGTGACCGAATAAGGATATCGATCAATCTATCCTCCAATATCCTACCCGAGGATGTCTTTTCTTCGTAAATTTGTACTAGCGACCCGCTCCGCACGGGGCTTCGCACAGGTCAAATGCTGATACTAATTATACTACAGAATTTTTGTATACAACGTTCACAGATTTTGTATCATTAGACAATACAAACATGTATTCTTTAGAGGTTACTCTTGAGTAACATATTATGCATGTCTTATACATAAAACTCTCTTCTTGAATCACTCCATCTATTAAAAAAAACCACATCAAAATCTGTTGCGTAGTTTTAAAGATCTAAGCTTACATAGGGACAGACAGACAGCGGAAAGCGCCCTTATTTTATATTATGTAGTGATAACAAAAATAATATATATTTTTTTTTTTTTTTTTTTGTGGGTGGGCTGCGGTCGGCGCGCCTCCGCACCACTCCGTCCGGGGCGACAGAGGGGCTTAAGCACGCAACTCCCGCAACCCACCCGAAAACCACCTCGCCTTCGTCGTTGGGCCGACCACTGGATGAAAATAATATAATGATGTTTATGTGAGTGTTACACATTCTCCGCTTGGTGACGGAGTAAGAATACAATTCACCACTCCCTATCTTGCCCGTGGATGTAACCGCTAACCTAACCCAACCCAACAGAGGTTGTTCTGTTCAAATAAAATAACGTCACCTACCGTGTCCAGTTGTAAATCTAAACCATTCTCGAATCCCGTTGAACACGCACAAAAAAATTCATCAACATCGGTCCAGCCGTTTAGGAGGAGTTCAGTGACATACATACGTACACAAGAAATGTATATATAAAGACTAGCTGACCCAACAGACGTTGTTCTGTTCAAATAAGCGCCACCTACCGGGTCCAATTGTGAATCTGAACCATTCTCGAATCCATGCATGAGTATGCACAACAAATTTCATTATCATTGGTCCGGCTGTTTACGAGTTCAGTGACATACATACGTACACAAGAAATTTATATATTAAGATTCGTCACAAGCCGAACGCTTAGACCGATCGTACCTCTCTATCACTTCTTACGTGCTGTCGCTTGCACTCTGATCAGGCGGAACGTGACAATGCGTCATGCTTTTTCGTACGTGTGACCAGTATTCATCGATTTATAAGACGTTATAACGTCAAAAATAGAAAATAAATAGTGCTATAACAAAAAATAAATACTTTTACAGCTAACATACAATTTTATTACGTAAAGCATTATATTAAAATAATAAGGGCCGTCGTAAAGTTTCCTTCGATCATTTATGTCAAATAATCTCCTTATACTCAAATTGCTATTCAATCATAGTAATTTTATCTATTAACTAGTTATGCTAGCAGCTGCGCTTACGTGAATTACTTGTTTTATTTTTTTAAACACTACACCACGATATCTATACAAATTATTTAATTTTATTGAAATGAAGATCTAGAATACAAAATGCAATTAAAATGGACCATAAGCAAGTAAAGCTTTGGTTTAAAAAACTATATTATGAAGTGAAAACCTAAATCTATTACAAACTAGCAACCCGCCCTCGCTTCGCTCGATTCGGTTCCAGTCGCCTTACTCACATAGTTCCCATTCCCATGAGAATATCGGGATAAATTATATAGTCTAAGTTACTCCCTATAAATACAGCGATATGGTAGTAAAATATTTTCAAAATCGGTCTAGCCGTTTTGAAGATTACCTCAAACAGACAGACAGACAAAAAAAATTTAAACTGTATTTTAGGCATAGATGTCATTTAAATAATCGTATGAGCATAAAAAGCCCAGTATTTTGACATTACAAACAGACACTTCAATTTTATTTATTTGTATAGATAAATAAAATTGAAGAGTATGTCTGTAATGTCAAAATAGTAAGATTTTTTCATGTTCACACATGCACGATAGCTATGCCTGAACACTAGTTAAAAAAAATTGTCGTTTTTCTCCCAATTTTTTGTTTCACGTACTCTTCGAAACGGCTAGACTATATTTGAGCCCAATATTCCTATGGAAACGCGAACTATGTGAATGAAACCGCAGACATATGCTAGTTAGTAATAATGATATTATTGTTAGTGATAATGGCATTAATAAAATATCAATTACAATTTTTATTATCTCTACAGTCGTTATGATAACGATGCATGGAACCCTTGACGCCCATTGTACTATATTCTGGCCGATTTGCTAATTCATAGACACTGCGCCGCTTCTCATATTTGTTAGCATTATATGATACTAGCAACCCGACCTCGCTTCGCTTCGGTTTCAGTCGCTTTACCCGCGGCGTAGTTCCCGTTCCTGTGGGAATACCGGGATAAAATATAGCCTATGTTACTCCCTGATATTATGGCTTTCCATTGGTGAAAGAATTTTTGAAATCGGTTCGGTGGTTTCAGCGTGAAAGCGTTACAAACAAACAAACATCCTTACTTTCGCATTTATAATATTAGTATGGATAGCGAGTTAATTTATTGATAAACATACTGTCAAATACAATAAGATTTTTATATCCAACTAGTAAATAAGATAAGTGCATTCAAACAAACAAACAAACTGTTAGTTTTATAGTAGTTATATATATTATGTATGAAGTTGTTATGTAAGTTACCTTTAGGCTTATGTATTGTAAAATATAGACATTTGAAATCGAAAGCGACGCCTCGGGCAATTGTCATACTGTCATGCTGTACAAGTTTGCTGTGACTGCGATTATAATATTAAATATCTGCTTACTTATAAAACATTAATAACATGTTGAAATATGAATCTGACGAATCACTTTTTAATTTTTGATATTTGAATCCATTGAATAATTTTTTTATCGTTGAAATCTGAATCCGACGAACAATTTTTTTATTGATGAAATCAGAATTCGACGAATAATTTTACAATAATTTATTTCTTAATCTTTTTATCGATAAAAAACATAAAAAGCGCGTTAAGTTTAATATAGGCAAAACAGAAGATAAACACGCTTCTATTATGCTAATAGATGACCTTTGATTATTAGTTATTTTTTTTTTACTAAATTATATCTGCCGAGCCTCGTCCACAATAGAAGAGAAATTGAACTTACTATACCATGCTGGTCAGAGAGGTTGGTTTTATCTCGAGTTTTTCTTCTCTTGAATAGATGTTATACATATGCGTATTATATCCCTTAGTCTTCTTTTACGACATCCACGAGCAAGATATGGAGTGGTGAATTGTATTCTGTACCACAAGGAATTCATAAATCATAATGATTCTTATGATTACGTGAATATTACACATCTATATCTATACCAATAAATAAAATTGGAGTGTCTGTTTGTAATGTCAAAATAATGGGCTTTTTTCATGCTCACACGGTTATTTGCACGACACCTATGCTTAAAATACAGATTAAAAAATTTTTGTCTGTCTGTCTGTTTGTTCCGGGTAATCTTCAAAACGGCTGGACCGATATAAAAAATTCTTTCACTAATGGAAAGCTATAATATCAGGGAGTAAACTAGCCTATATTTTATCCCAGTATTCCCACGGGAACGGGAACTACGAGGGTAAAACGACTAAATCTGAAGCGAAGCGAGGGCAACTCGCCCTCGATTCGCTAGTATCAAATACAAACGCGATAAAATCCGTAGAAATAATTTTATTCATAATCATAAATCATTATAATAAATAATAATAATAATAATAATAAAGTTTATTACCAAAAAAAGTCGTTACATATCAATTTACAATAGTGATCCCCAAACTAGGCGGGAAGGCCTGTATCTTGGGAGTCAGAGCGCAAGTTGATTTAGCAGATGAATATGCAAGATTATTAATTTGTGGTTTACGTACAATTTTACAATTACATACAGATATTAAGAGAGCTTAATTGTATTATGCATGTGGGTGTATGTGTGGATGTGTACGCGTGGGTGTGTATGTGTGTGTGTGTGTGTGTGTGTGTGTGTAAAGTATTATTATTATTAAAATTTCCGTGTGGTGACGGAGTAAGAATACAATTCACCACTCCCTATCTTACTCGTGGATTCTGGTGCTAAAGACGACTAAGAGACATAATAAATAACATCTGTGCAAGAGAAGGAAAACGCAAAGCAAAACCCTATTCCAACACGTCTGACCAGCGTGGAACAGCAGATCAATTCCCCTCCCATTATGGAGCATTCCTGAGCGCAACATTAGGACATATATAAGCTGAGATGATGATTATTGAAATAACAAACCATGTATATGAAACCCTGACCTACTAAAGCCCTTTTGATAACATCGTCACACAAGGATAGATTCAGGCATTAGAATTTCTCAATGACTAGACGAGTCCTACTTTACGGGCCCCCGATTGTTTGAAGCCAACGAGCCGAGACAAGCACAAATTATATGTACCTGCCGTCCAGAGACCCTTAATGATAGTGGTAAGTTGTTCAAAAGGAATGTTTTGTTGTGTAATGTAGCTTGTTTTGTCTTCTATTTCTTCTTCTTTTTTGGTCGAAATAAGATTTTTTAGAAGAGGACCCCTTTTTTTTTTTTTTTTTTTTTTCACGCTGTGGAAATGCATTTACGCACTATCCCCCGCCGGTTACAGACAGGGGAGTGTGTGTGGGACTCGCCGGCCACAGAAGTGACCGAAATACCCACTAAAACCACAGCGGCCCCTTCCGCGCTTTTACGAGGTGCCGGAGAGATCGTCTGATGACATTCTATCCCCGACACCCCAACGCTTGGCCGTCTGGCCACGTCCTGTCATCATTCAGGGCGGTGGAAGGAGGAGCGCATAACGGCGTCTCCTCCTCCCTGGTCGCCGCCGGCGGAGCGAGTCTGCGGACGCAAGTGCCTCGCGTGCCCGCTCCGCGGCCTCCTTCCTTGTAATGACAGCCTCACAGAAGGAGGCCATCGACGACCAACAGCTGTCGCTGCCGAGCATCTTCGAGATGATGGTCGACAACGACAGGTCCGCTGTTCCCATGTCCGTTGACAGGACGTGGCGCTGAGGCCCCCAGGCGGGGCATACTTCTAGTGTGTGGCGCGCATCGTCGATTAGCGCGCCACACTCATGGCATCCTGGGGCCTCTTCTCTTCCAATTTTGTGCAGGTACTTACCGAAGACCCCATGTCCGGTAAGCACCTGCACCATCCTAAATGTAAGGCTGCCGTGCCTTCTCCTGAGCCAGCGGTGGAGATGCGGCGCAACCGCCTCCACAGTCCCCCGCCCTGCTACGGGGGACTCTAGATCCTCCCTCCACCGCCGGATGACTTCCCTTTGGGCCACTTCCTGAACTCTGCCCAATCCCCTTGTGGAGACTCGCTCGCCGTTGACTCGCGATGTGGCGCGGAACCGGTATATTTCTGCCAACGCTTCCGCCACCAGTGCCCAAGGGGGGTCGCCCGCCAGCAGTGTTGCCGCAGTCCATGATACAGTACGGTAGCCCCTAATAGCCCTTACCGCGATGACCCTCTGCGGTCGACGCAGGAGGGCTCTGTTGCGGGCGGTGAGGGACTCCGACCAGATAGGGGCACCATACAGTGCCATGGACCGCAGGATGCCGACGTACAGACGCCGGCACGACGACCCAGGACCGCCAGTGTTCGGCAGAAGCCTTCCCAGCGCCGCGGCCGACTTTACGAGCCTCGGGACGAGCTGGGCAAAGTGTGGCCCGAAATTCCACTTTGAATCGAGGTGCAGACCCAAATATTTTATTTGGGCCTGCACCGGCACGGCAACCCCAGACACACTGATGTGTGCTCCTCGGGGGGGACCTCGACGTGGGCCATGAAAAAGGAGGGCCTCGGTTTTGTCAAGTGAGACCCTCAGACCCAACATCCCAATCCGGTCCACGACGAGCGCCACTCCTTCCTCTGCCAATCGGACAGCCCCCCGGAAGTCCGCCCTCTTCACCGTGATAAGGGTGTCATCTGCATAACAGATGATCCCCATCCCAGGAAGGAGCTGACCCCGTAGGAGCCAGTCGAATCCGACGTTCCAGAGCACCGGACCGAGGACCGAGCCCTGTGGGACGCCGCACTCCACCCGATGGCGATGTATACGCCCGTCGCCCCCTTCCCAGAGCACGTGCCTTCCCTCGAGGTACGCCTCCAACAGTCTCACAAGATACGGAGGCACTCCATGGTATCGAAGTGCCTCCTTCAGCGTCTCGTGTGGGAGACTGTTGAAAGCATTTTTTATATCGAGCGAGACTGCCAGGACAACTTCCTTTTTGGCCACCGCTTCGGTGGCCAGAGACTTTAGAACGGCCAGCGCGTCAATTGTTGACCGGCCGCTCCTGAACCCGTATTGTCTCTCTGACAGTCCCGGCCCAATTTCCTCGAGGTGCTGGACGAGACGGTCTGCGAGCACTTTCTCGAACAATTTAGCCATCTCATCCAGCAACACCAGTGGTCTGTATGCGGAAGAGGCGTCAGCTGGGCGACCCTCCTTCCGCAGTAGATACAAACGTCCACACTTCCATTGCTCCGGAAACTGCCCGGACCTCAAACATGTATTGAGCAGTTCCCGGAGTTCACCCTTGAGGTATTCCGCGGCGATGCCGAGTACGAGCCCCGGGACACCGTCCGGACCAGGCGCCTTCCTTTTGCCACGAAGTCGGGAGAGAGCCACTTCCATTTCTTGGTCGGTAATGGGTGAAATAGGAGTTTCCATCTCCACCACCGACCAAGGAGCCATTCTGGGGGGAACGTGCCCCGTAGAACGCGGGAACAGTTCCCCCATTAGCCCCGACAGGAGACCCGGGTCCATTGTTTCGACGATGGGGGCGCCACAGGCACGGAGCTTGTTACGCGCCCGTTGATATGGGCGCCCCCATGGATCTCTGTCAAGGCTCGCCAGAAGCTCTTCACGGGCCCTCTCCTTCGCCTGGCTGATGGCCAGCTGCAGTGTCTTCTTCCTTGTCCTATATTCTCTTCGCAGCTGACCCTCGAGGACGTCATCCCGGTTGACTCTCTGACGGCATCGAACGTAGGCACGCCGCGACCAGTTTGAAGCCACCCGGAGATTAGCGATCTCGGGTGACCACCAGTAAACCTGACGACGCGGCGGCATCCGTCGAGCCCTTGGCATCGCCGCATCACATATTGCTTCAAGGGCATTTTTGATACGACCAGCAAGCCCCTCCACACCTGTAGGTAGCTGTCCTGCTATACCCCAGCGCTGCACTATGGCGGACTCCCGGACCATTTCCGGATCAAGTTGGCCAATGGCCCATTTTGGGAGTCCACCTCTTCTTCCGCGCCGAGGCCCTAGTGGTCCCCGAGGGGTGGAGATCTCGAAACGTATATATCGATGGTCCGAGAGAGTCTCCACTCCTTCTTCTACCCTCCAGCCGTTTACCTCACGAGCGACACCGGGGGTGGCAAACGATAGGTCTACCACAGACCCACCCCGATGTCGCACGCAAGTGTTGACCGTCCCTCTATTAAGGAGGGACAGACCGGAGAGAAGGGACCACTGCTCAACAGCCGTACCCCTGGCGTTTGTGGTGGAGTTCCCCCACGCGCGAGACTTCGCATTGAAGTCGCCGAGGACCACAATTCTTCTCGGCGACTGACGACGAACCGCAGCACTGACAGAGTCCAAAAATGATTCAAACTCTGCCAGTCCGCGATTGGGGGAGAAATAGATACCAATAATGGCAAAATCTCGCCACCCCACCACAACATATCCATTGCCCCTCTCAAGGGAAGAGAGGGGAGGGCCGGCACGACCTCGTGACAGGACAGCTACATCTTCTCTAAGGTCCCCCACCCAATTGGGTGATTGGGGAACAAAATAGGGCTCGCTGGCCACAGCCAAATCGGTATTCCACTCCGCCATGGACTGTAGCAGCAGGTCCTGAGCCCCGGCGGAGTGGTTCAAGTTCACCTGGAGGAAGCGTACTGTGTCTCCCATTAGATGGACATTTCGGCATCTTCCTGGGTTCTGCGGCTACTGCTTAATGCGGTGGCCCGAGGTCCTTGGGCCACCTTGCCTTTTGATGAGGGGGCTTTGCAAAGCCTCCCCCCCATCGTGTGCTCGGCTGGGCGACCGGCGGCGGCGCAAACTGCACAGTGTGGCATGGCGACACAAGCAGCTGACTTGTGTCCACTGCTGCCGCATCGAAAGCAGAGTTCGGAGCGGTCTACAGTGGACGGGCATAGCGGGGCCGTATGCCCCAATTCCAGGCACCGGTAGCATCTCAATGGCAGGTTCTCCAGCACCTGGATGCCAGCCGCGCTCCAGCCGACCAGGAGCCTTCCTGCATCGGCAAGCATTTTAGCGGCGGCGACGGGGCAACGCACCTTTACCATGCCCACACCGCGCGGCCCACGTTGGATTTATCCAATTTGGACCTCTGCGGCTTCACATCCACATGTGCGGACTACAGCTGCGCGCACTTTATCCTCGGTGGCGGAGTCATCCATCCCGGTTACCCGAATATCAGCACGTTTCACCGGCCGGATGACATCCGCCATACCCGCCAGTGCCGTACGTAAATTGACCGCCAGCTGGTCAGCAACTTCTATTGACTGGGACTTAGATAATTGCAGGACTCTAGCCCCAGTCACGGAGCGCCTAACTTTGAGGCCCTCCTTAATTCCCATCTCTTGGAGGTTGACCTCTTGCTCGGCGCGAAGCATTGCGTCGGCATATGTGACCCCGTTTTTTTCAGCTGCCGGCTGCAATTTCAAGATAACAGCCGGGGAGCGTGGAGCAGCAAGCGCTGACTTCAATTTCCTCTGCGCCAGGATAGCTGGATTGGGGGTCACAGAGGGCACAGCAGCCGCAGAGGGTGGTGAAGGAGGGGAAGACTTTTTCTTCCCCTTCCTTACAACGGTTGCCCAGGTGTCCGCAATCGTGGGCTGGACCGAAGGACCGACCGGCGGAGGAATGGCTGCTGAAGGAACGTCCGCTGAAAGAACCACCGCCGAGGTACTGGGGACTGGCTGACCAGAAGGCACCGGTGCAGTCGCACGGACGCCGGTTGTGGACACGACAGACGCTGCATTCCTTCTTCTATCTGCAGCTAAAGGCGGACGGTTTACCTTAGCGGGGAGAAGGCGATCCTCTAGCCCCGCAAACCGGGCGTTCATTATCTCCCCAACTGATTTCACGATAGAGGATTTTATTTCTTCTATTGTGTCTACTCCTATTGAGGACGAAGAGGCCCTCATCTCTGAAAATTCTCGCCGGTATGCCTTGAGTTCCGCCTTGAGGGCCTCTACTTCCTGGCGCTGCCTCTTATTCTCCGCTCTCAGTCGGCGGGTTTCCTCTGCCTCCGATTTGGAACACAAATCCTCTATGATGGCTTGCATATCCGCTGCTGCATCCCTAAGCTTTTTTATAAAAGGGCCCTGAAGATGGCCAGATTTTCGGGTAACCTCCAGGATCATCGCTGCATTCCGGCCACCACGGGCGCGTATCTCCTCAGGCCCTAAAGCGGAGAGGTTCTCTGCAGTAGGGCATTCCGATGCTGAAGTATCCGCTGAGTCCATCTGTGTTGCTACAGCTTCTTTGCGGAAGGCACGACTTCTAAGCACGCGGTCGTACTCAATTTCTTCAGCTTCGGCGTCTCTCCTTTGAAGATCCGCCTTGGCACGTGAGAGCCCTACATTATGGCCCCTCTGCACTGCCTTACCCCGACGTGAGGTATTTACCTTTGATTTGGGTTCCGTTTCAGTATCGGAGCCCAAATCCTTCCGTCCAGAGTGGCCGGTTTTCAAATACTGGCGCTTCCTCCCCGTGGGGGTGGTGTCCGTTTCACCCGTGTCGCATTCGACAGCTGATGGTGCGTCCGTCTCTAATTCAGAGTCGTCGTCCATTTAGTAGATTGGTAGTTAACCCAGATACTAAATGTATCGAACTCACTAACCTAATACAACGGCTGAATCGCGATATTAGATTTTCTCCACAATGTTAGTACGACTGAATCGCGGTATCGAAGTTTATTTTAAATTTTATATATACAAGCCAGCCACGACCAGCAGGCTGGTCGCAAAATTTTTGACACCGGTTGAATGCTTCCACAATATGGTCGCAGTCCCGGTACCTAAGCGACCCCTCCCCTCCCTTCCCCAGACACAACACGACCCGACAAGACAAACGAACACGACAAGACAACGACAACAACCCGCCAATTAATTCCGATGCTAAAGACCGACCTAAACCAACAATCCATCCAGTGCACACGTCCGACTTGTACGAGTGCCAACTCCTATCTCCAGAAGAGGACCCCTCCAACAATGGGAGGAAAATTGTCCTACTATACCAACCAGGTTGGTATAAGAATATATTTTAAGTTTTTATTTTTGTTAAGAACTACAGGCCCATCTCACTCCTCAGCCACGTTTACAAGTTCGTACAAGGGTCCTTACTAATCGACTCACGTGCAAGCTTGATGGCCAACTTGATCTAGCCGCCCGAACTAGCCGGCTTCCGAAAAGGAAGGCGTGAGACAGGGAGATGTCATCTCTCCGAAACTGTTCACCACTGCACTGAAAGATGTCTTTAAGCTCTTAGACTGGATCGAACTCGGCATCAATATTAACGGCGAATAAATCACTTAACTTCGATTTACAGACGATATTGTGGTTATGGCAGAATGGACCTTGGCACCCAACTGTAGGGTACAACACCCAAGGGTATCCCAACTAGTGGGTTTACGAATGAACGTGAACAAGTCGAAAGTCATGTCAAATGCCCATGTCATTCCTGAACTGGTTCTAGTTGGCAATGCGATTCTCGAAGTTGTCGATCATTATGTTTACCTAGGACAAACACTCCAGTTAGGTAGATCTAATTTCGAGAAAGAGATCAGCCGCCGAATCCACCTCGGTTGGGCAGCATTCGGGAAACTTAAGAGGATCTTCTCGTCCAACATACCTCAGTGTCTGAAAACACAGGTCCACGATCAGTGTGTGTTACCAGCGATGACTTACGGCACAAAAACGTGGTCTCTAAATGTAGGCCTTATAAGAAAACTTAAAGTCGCCCAGCGTGCTATGGAGCGGGCTATGCTCGAGATTTCTCTGCGAGATAGAATCCGGCATACGGATATCCGCAGCAGAACGTGTGTAACGGACATAACACGAAGAATTAGCACTTTGAAGTAGCAATGGACAGGCCACATCGCTCGACGAACCGACAACCGCTGGGGAAGAAAAGTTCTCGAGTGGCGACCACGTATCGGACGACGCAGTGTAGGACGCCCCCTAACTAGGTGGACCGACGACATGGTGAAAGTTGCGGAACGTTGTTGGATGCAAGCGGCACAGGATCGCACTTTGTGGCGTAACATGAGGGACATGAGGGAGGCCTACGTCCAGCAGTGGACGGCGATAGGCTGAAATGATGATGATGATGACTCTGTGTGGTGACGAAGTAAGAATACAATTCACCACCCTCCTCGTTTGCCCATGGATGTCGTAAAAGACGACTAAGAGATAAAAATGCATATAACATCTATGCAAGAAAAGGAAAACTTGAAATAAAACTCTATACCAACCTGTCTGACCATATAGTTAGGTCAATTTCCCTCCTATTGTGGAGGAGGCTCGAGCTCAACAGTGGGACGTATATGAGCTGAAATGATGATTATTACCATTTATAAATTTCATCATCATCATCTCAGCCCATATACGTCCCAATGTTGGGCTCAGGCCTCCTCCATAATGGGAGGGAATTTGACCTACTATACCATGCTGGTCAGACATATTGGTATAGGGTTTCATTTCGAGTTTTCCTTCTCTGGCACAGATGTTATGTGCGTACTATATCCCTTTGTGGTCTTTTACTACATCCACGGGTAAGATAGGGAGTGGTGAATTGTATTCTTACTCCGTCACCACACGGAATTATAAATTTAAACCTGAAAAATCCAACATACTACATACCATTGGATCGGAACGCGGGCACACTGAGAAAGATCCGACAAGAAAAGCTTAAAGGACTTGTATCCATAGCCGTAATAAATTTAATAAAAAAAATAATATTCTGTCAAGGAAACTGAGAAGGCAGTTATATTAAAAATTACTTTATAAATACTTTTGACGCGAATGTCAAAATGTCATGTAGCGCTTTTATATTCTTTTCATTATTTTAGTGTTTTAAAGTGTTATATTCAATAATTTTGCTGATATTTTAAGTAATATAATGCAGATAAAATTCTGAAATGTAGTCAAAATGATATAATAGTGAATTACGTGCATTTTGACATTCTGCCCAAATTGCCTGAGACGCATGACTTGGATATCAGCACCAAGTCATGCTAACGACTGACTGAAAGACTAAGACTAAAGACGTGAATAATAATCAATATACTCGACACTGGCACCAATAGCTCATATTATTGTAGCTCATTGCCATTAACTAAAAAGAAGAAGAAGAAGACTTTATAAATATTAATTTATGTACTCTGTAAATCTATCCTAGTTTAATAATACCATCCTTTCTATCGTTATGGTTCAGGGCTATCTAAAGCCGTGACCGACCTCCGAATCTTATAATATCGATGATTATATTAACGATTTTATTTATTATATGTATAGATTAGTAATTACGCTACCTTGCCGATTAATCTAATACATTTGCGCAACGTGTAGACATAATAACGTGCTTATCGTGTGTGAGATTTAACTAACGTGATTTCATATTTTGTAACGAAGCTTAATCACACATGAAGGTCATAATGAAGCTTTCAATTCTTTAAATATTATTAGTTTGTTTTTTATTGCCAATCGTGGCAAACAAGCAAGCAACACACCTGATGGTAGCTGCTACTGCCGCACATGGACCTTTGCAATACCAGGGTCACAGCTAGGCTGTTGCCTACCGTGTAGAAAATACTCTTTTTACCTCGTTTTTTACCGTGTGATGACAGAGTAAGAATACAATTCACCACTCCTCTATCTTGCCCGTGGGTGTCGTAAAAAACGACTAAGGGATATGATTTGCAGATAATATCAAGGCAAGAGAATGCAAACTCGAAGCAAACCACCTATACCAATACGTCTGACCAGCGTGGATTAGTAGGTCAATTTCTCTCCCAAAGGCGGCCTGAGCTCAACATTGGGACGTGTATGGGCTGAAATGATGATGATGATGATGAAACCTTGTTTAAAGAAGAACATGTTATAGAACCCGGGAAACAGCAGCAGGTAGTTCATTCCAGAGCTTGCACGTCCTTCGCTCATCCATCTAGTAACTTGATTCAATGTACAAACTTGTAAGCGTAAATTACAGGTATATATCAGCTAGTTTGAAAATGGTTGTGCCACACTGTACTACGGCTGATTGGACATCGCTGATAAGATTGTTACAGTTAAAAAGCCTGATATTGTGGCGATAGGTAAGTGCCGTGAAATGATAGTCCATGTTACTTTCGTTCTTCATGACGGGACTCTTGTGAACGCTGAAAAATATAAATAGTTAAATTGTGAAGACAATTTCAATAGCTAAAAATCCCGACCAATGTAATATAGAATGAGTACGTTCGTGATATTTGCGTCATAGTTGGTATTCGTAACGTTATCGAGACCAATGTGTATATTTGGAGTAGTGCCCCTACCGTCCGATAGAGGCGCTGCTGTTCCAGTTGGACCAACTCGAAACAGCGTCGGGAAGGGCCAGTACCCGAAAGCGTCCCACCAGGCTGACCATGAACGTCAAGGAACTCGGTACCAATGTTCGGCCCAATGATGCAGGGGAGGGAATACAGTGGGTTATGAGGCCGCGCCAGTGGTCGGCCTAATAGATAATGTTACGGACAGATTGGAGTCGCTGGAGCAGCGGAGAGACTTTGGGTCACTCTGTGTACTCTACTGACTCTTTCACGGGGAGTTCTTCGAGGTTGTTGTTTGACTTGGTACCACCGTCACCATTCTACCAACGTACCACTCGACATCGTAGCAGGATTCATCCATTTCGCCAGGAAACGTTATGGTTTTCAACTATACGTTTCCAGCCATCATTTCTCCCACGTACGTGCAAGCTCTGAAACGAACTACCTGCTGCTGTGTTTCTCGAGCGCTATGACATGTTCTTCTTTAAACGAGGTTTAAGAAGAGTATTTTCTTCACGGTAGGCAACGGCCTGGCTGTGCCCCTGCTATTGCAAATGTTCATGTGCGGCATTATCACTTACCATCAAGTGTTTGCTCGTACTGCTTGCTCGTTCGCCACCGTTGGCAATAAAAAAAAATAAGGAGAAGAAATACGATGAATGGGTTATGGGGCCACGCGCCGCCCTTTTTCACCCCGGACGGAATGCGTCCAGACCATCAAAAAAAAGGGTGCTTTTAGTGAAGTCTAACTTCAGTATTGAATAAAACGTCGAAGTTCTCTTATAATGAATGAAAATAAGTACATTATATAGCGAAGGAACGAATGTAATGACTTTCAAATGTAAATTAGCGGTTTTTGATGTTTTGGGATCAATGTAGAAATGTCAAATTTAAAAAATATTGGTTGCCTGTAAAGTCGGTATACGGGCGAAAGTTTTACGTGACAACGACTTTGAGTGGTAAAATAATTTTAATGTGAATATTCATTCGTATAGTAGGAAGAAGGATGAAATAATAGTAACAATTTAAAACATTTATTTATACAAAGAATTATATTTAAAACATTAATTTATACAAAGAATCTCGCACTGAATTTCATATTAACAAAATTTTATTTTTACCTTTACACATACATACGTATTTATATACAAATATACAATTTTTATGTCTGTCTCTCTCGCTCTTAGGCGGGCTAACCATGCCCGAGTGGAAGGGACGCGTGCCTCTCACTCGCTCTCATTGTGAGCGCATAACGTGAGCGGAGCGTAACGCAGTTTCTTGAAGTGTCACCCGGCAAACCAATTTATAAGACGTTGTCACGTCAAAAGTATGTTTCGTTCGTAAACAAGCATAGAACATATTTTGTGAGCTTATACCGAAAATAAGTGTACATATGACTCACGCATAATTGCGTCACCTTTTGTTTAAAACTTTTTAAGGCCTTCATTTTTGGAAAATGTTGGGTTATTTATATTACGTTAAAGATTCAAATGTATAGAAGGTTTCATTATGAAATATTTTAGATAAAATAAGGATTTTGATATATCAAGTGGTCCAGCTCTGAATGTGTATTTCAATATTCCCTGGAAAGAAAATGAGCACTTTTTTGGTGCCGTTCTTTTTGTCACTTTATTCCGCCCAGTCATCAGGAGCAACGAAAAGATGTTGAAAATCGTTTGTTTACCATGTTTGCTCCTGCTGCCAATCTGACTGCGAATGCCAGACAAATCCTCGATGACCATCTGCAGCGTCGTTTAGGGTCCTCGCGCCTCCTGAGCCTTGTACGAACGCAGTAAACCAAATCAGCGTAAACACTGTTCTCCCTGACCTGCTCTGCTTCTTTGTCCAGCGAGATCAGTATTGTTTTATATTGCTCACATTACGTAGGAAGAAATTTAAATAATTTTTTCGCCACATATTTTATTTTTTTAAATTTTATTGCATTGCCCGGAACTTCTGCACATATCGTGTGTCGTCAATAAGACCTCTTACAGATTCTTATTTATAGCGATTTTAAATAAGGGAAATGTGTCCTAGAATTATCTCTAATTAAAAATAAGTCTATAACTAAATTCACACGTAATGTTATGAACAAAATATTGAAGTTACAGAAAAACAATAATTGCTTTACGCCTGTGAACCAGTTGTATTCATAAAGAAACGCACATAGTTACACAAGTCAATAGAGGCAGTTATGTCTCTATCAATAACTGGTAGAGAGCTGGTTACTCACACGTTCTAAATTATTGAAATAGTTATTAAAGAACTCATTTCTTACGAACGGCTCCTATCTCTAGCGTAAATTAAGTTTTATAAGGACAAACTGTCCATGTTGAGTCGGAATAAGTCGCAAAGAGACGACTAAAGGCTATGCAGAAAACATCGATGCACCAGAAAATTCTAAATTAAACCCTATGCCAACCCGTTTGACCAGCATGGTATAGTATGTCATATCGACCTAGGTATACTGCCCACTGCTGAGTTCGAGGCTCCTCCATATCATCATAATCATCATGTCAGCCCATACACGTCCCACTGTTGGGCTCAGGCCTCCTGCATAATGGGAGGTAAATTGACCTAATATATCACGCTGGCCAGACGTGTTGGCTTTGTTTCGAGGTTTTCTTCTCTTATATAGATATTATATGCATACTAGCTGACCCAATAGACGTTGTTCTGTTCAAATAAAATAAAAGGAATCCTTCTTGAAATCGACAACTGCGCCATCTACCGGGTCCAATTATGAATCTAAACCATTCTCGAATCCCTTTGAACACACACAAAAAATTTCATCAAAATCGGTCCAGCCGTTTAGGAGGAGTTCTGTGGCATACACACGTACACAAGAATAATGATTTCTGATGTTTACGCGAGTATTACACATTTTAAATAAAACTACTTTACGGATTTTATCGCGTTTGTATTTGATTTTTGATTACCCGACGTTTCGAACACTTTGCAGCGTTCATGGTCACGGGCGGACTAAGATGTCTCACGTCCAACAAGTCTGCAGTAACGATGACTCCCATCACTCTCCCTAACCACATTAGAGGGAAAGAATTGACCCGCTGCACGTACGAGGGGTGATCCAAAAGTAATGATAATCAATAATAAACACAATGAATAAAATAAAAAAATATATTTATTTCTCAACATAGTCTCCTAGCAAGTCTATACATTTAGTCCATCTCTTTTCTAAACCTAAAATTCCCTTACAAAAAAAATCTTTATCTTGACTCTCAAAAAAGTCCTCAACCGCGGCCATCACGTCGCTATCATCATCAAATTTCTTGCCTCGGAGGTGTTCCTTGAGTCGTGGAAAGAGATAGAAGTCACTGGGGGCTAGATCTGGTGAATAGGGGGGGTGTTCCACCAACTCAAAGCCCGCTTCCTGAATGCCAGCCATGGCAATTGCAGCTTTGTGAACAGGTGCGTTGTCTTGATGGAACAACACTCCAGCCCGCAGTTTGCCTCGCCTTTTCTCCTTAATAGCCTCCCGCAATCTTCTTATTTGTTCTGCATAGTAGGAGCCTGTAATAGTGGCCCCCTTTTCCAAGTAGTCCACCATGATTATTCCTTCAGCGTCCCAAAAAACAGACGCCATAACCTTCCCTGCTGAGCTTGACACTTTGAATTTCTTCGGCGTCGGTTCATCGGATCGTTTCCATGTCATCGATTGTTGTTTTGTTTCAGGATCAAAATGGTGGATCCAGGTCTCGTCCATGGTCACAAAACGTGACAAAAAATTGTCCTTGTCTGCCTGGAACTTTTCGAGATTTGCTCTTGACATGTCGACTCGTTTCTTCTTTTGCTCGTCGTTTAACATTTTCGGTACCCAACGCGCGGAGACCTTTCTCATATGCAATTCGTTCGCAAGGATTCTTTGAATGCTGCCATATGAGATCCCTGTGACCTCAGCTACATGCCTGATAGTCACTCTTCGATCTTCCAATACAACTTCTTCAACTTTTTTCACATTTTCTTCAGTGAGGGACGTCGATGGGCGTCCTTCGCGGTGTTCGTCTTCCGTCGATGTTCTTCCCAGCTTAAACTCCTTAGCCCAGCGTGCAACTGTGGAATATGGAGGAGAAGAGTCCCCTAATGTTTCCACCAAGTCGCTGTGTATGTCTTTGGTAGACATTTTTTTCAAGCAGAGGTATTTAATGACAGCTCTGATTTCGTGTTTTTCCATTTTGATGTTCACTCCTTGACAGTCCGTATTCAAATGAATGTAGCTCCCGGGAATTGTGGCCTATTTATATGATTTTTTTTTCCTGAACTAGTGGGTAACTGAGCAAGTGACTGAAATTTTTTTGTATTTTTGTGTGCACTAGAAATAACTGATTATCATTACTTTTGGATCACCCCTCGTAGCTACCGCAACCAGAGATCTTTTTAATAAGCATGACCAAACTACATATCCTGAGCTTTTATAAACACTGCCAATCTTTTGGCTGCATAGATGGCGTGGTAGTTAAGATACCGATCTACAGTGCTAGTGTCGCAGGTTTGAACTACGCAGGACAACACTTTGTGACCGACGTCCTCACCGAGGGTGGATTACAGGTGTGCGTGCTTACGCCCCTCTGTCGCCCCGGACGGAGTGGAGCGAGGAGTGCGCCGACCGTAACCCACCCCCCAAAAGAAAAGGACAACACTTTGTGCGATCTAAAAATTGTTGTTCTGAGTCTGGATACAATTTCTGTCCGAGAATTATATCTACGTAAAGTCCCCCGCAATACAAGGATTATTTCCTTAGTGCATGGTGATGTATTAAGAAAAAAAAAAAAGGAAAAACAAAAAACAATGTTACTGACGCCTAACGCCACGCACCACGGAGCGTGACGTGGCGTAACTCGTCCACATGAAGTAACCTGCATGCCTTCACCACTATTAGTCACTAAATCACGCAATATGTACTATATAGAGAACATTTCAGACATACCTTGTGATCCTCATTCATCTCCGTCTTAGTCTAAAAATGTACGCCCCATTCTCAGCCCCAACTTCCTCTTCCATTACTCATCTTTTACGATACCCACGGGTAAGATACGGGGTGGCGAATTGTATTCTTAATTCGTCACCACCAGGAAAAGCTTCCTCTAGTTCAAGGAAATTAGTTTACTAAACCACGCTGACGTGATAGATAAACATATGAAAGAAGAAAAAAAGATGTTAAAATTCCGCACAAAAAAAAAGATAGGACAACGAAATTGCAAATTTAGTGCTGTTCCAATTTTTTTTTTCAATTATATACCCAAAAATGATATGCTTTCATTTCGAATTTTGCCTATTTTGCAATTATGTTACATTAATTAACAGATTTATACGCGACCCTCGAGAAAGGAAGGGGTTGATAGTTTTATTAATGACCACTAGATGTGAAAATGCCGAATAAAATCGGCTGGAAATCTCTTAGAAAAATACTCGATATGGTTTGGCTTACGTATTTTCTTTTTCACTACCTAAACGATTCTGGCACGATTTAAGGTAGGTGCTTCTCAATGAGAATTTTTTCTATTAGTAGAAGAATTGCATTAACAGTTTCTACATCCAATCCAAAATATATCCCTTTAAAATATCAGATTAACGGAGCGCTAAAGCCATGTCCGTGCGGTGACGGAGTAAGAATATTATTCACCACCCCACTATTCTGCTCGTAAATGTCATAAAAATCTACTAAGAGATAAAAAACTCTACAAGAAATAAAAAAACTCGAAATAAAACCCTATTTTATTTTTTGTGGGTGGTCGCGGTCGGCGCGCCTCCGCACCACTTCGTCCGGGGTGACAGAGGGGCTTAAGCACGCAACTCCCGCGACCCACCCAAAAACCACGTCGCCTTCGTCGTTGGGCCGACCACTGGAGCAGCGTTAACTTGTCGTCAGTGGTCGGCCTGACGGAATACCCCCTATTGGGGTACCCTCCCATCGACCGACGTCCCCCCCTCGGGGAGGACGTCGGTCTTTCCTCACGCAGTCGGCCTCTCGGCGGGTGACGGACTAATCCCCGGTCACATCACCCGCACCCTCGGCTAGTGCGGCATGAGGCGCAGGTAGTTGCGCCTACGCCGCCCCAGTCGCCGGCGGCGGATCTCCTCATCGAGGCGGTGCTCCTCGCGCAGGCGATCCGCCACCTCCTTCCGCGAGATCACTGTCTCGCAGAAGGCTGCGACCGCGTCCCAATTCCCGACGCTGTCGACCATCGCCCTAGCGATAGCCGGCAGCGTCAGGTCCGTACCGATGATTGCGACGAGTTCACAGCGCTGCACTGCCCAAGCCGCGCAGGCCTCGAGTGTATGGCGCGCCGTGTCCTCGTCGTAATCGCAGTGGTGGCAGGACGGTGTACTCTCCCTCCGAAATAAAACCCTATACCAACTCGTCTAACCAGCGTGGTATAGCAGCTCAATGTCTGTCCTATCTATGAAGAGGCTCAAAATTAATATATGAATGAAAGCCATCTCAGTGTATACGAATATCTTCATAAAATTTCTAAGACTAAGTGTTTGACTATTTCTTTATTCAATACAGAGACCAGGTATTTAAACTCACAGGTGCCTGAACGCATTGTTCAACGGAGTGTAAACATAATGCTTCCTGCACATCCCACTTCGAATATATTACTGCATTAACTAATTGTGAGAGCTTCACTATATAATCGATGTAATACATCACAGAGAATGATTAAAGAGAATAATTTTATTACTGAAGTTAAGACAATAGCGAACCAAAGGCATACAAGACTTCTTTTTGAAAATGGATTATTAAAATGAAGAGTATTAAATACTTTTCGCCTGTATAATGTATTGCTGGGTGTCGTTGGATGTAGGCGGCACGGGACCGCATTCTGTGGCATAACATGAGGGAGACCTACGTCCAGCAGTGGAGGCATGCAAAGAAGATGCTATATATGATAACATATCATATATAGCATCTTCTCTGCATTATTTATAATTTTCATGTGTACGTGTGTATGTCACTGAACTCCTCCTAAACGGCTGGATCAATGGTGACGAAATTTTTTGTGCGTCTTCAAGGGGATTCGAGAATGGTTTAGATTTACAATTGGACCCGGGTAGGTGGCGCTTCTGTAGTCTGTATTTGAACAGAACAACGTCTGTTGGGTCGGTTAGTATTACATAAAATACCTGCAAATTATTCAATCACTAAAATAATAAATAAAATTTAGCACAAAGCACTACATGACATTTTGACATTCTTGTTAAAAGTTCCTTCAAAAACTTAAAGTTGTGAGGTTAGGTGTTGAGATCACCTTTCAGCAATTACCTTGACATCACGACAGCTGTCGTAGTAAAAAATAAAATAAAAAAATCTAGAGTAAACCGCACTAACGCCCAAGTAAGTAGGCACTTATGGAGTGAGTAATATGTCTGCTAGCCTTGTATAAACAAATGGGTTGATTATTAGTACTTTAGTGTGTTGCAAGTTATTGTCACTTGAAAGGAATTGAATGCAATCATATATCTACTGCATTGTTGGTCATGTAATCATATTTTAGCTTTGTAGGATATGAAATCTATTGTATTATAAATTATGAGATATCCAAGTTTTGTAGGACACTAGCTGCGATAACGACTTCGTTGGCATAGTTTGAGAATCCAATTCTTCTAAAGGCAACTGTAATAACATACATAATATTGCGATATATTTTCATGATTTACAAACTGGACCATAAAACGTTCGTGTATTATTTGCTAACGTGATATTCATAAAGATATGTGCTGTGTGGTAGCGGCTTCGAATACTACCAACCCTTGCTTTGCTCGTGGGTGTCGTAAACGACGACTAAGAGCCCTAGATTGACCCGGACCAACTCCATCTGGTACCATTTGGATCAACGATTACATTCCCAAGGAGGGTTGACGTCAAGCAGGCAGCCGGTCATAAAAGTTATTGCCGAAACTTTTTGCAATATGTCAAAACAGATGACATATTGCGTCGACCCCAAGTAATTGGGATAAAAGCAAGATGATGATGATGATATTCATAAAGATTTATACTACGGATTTGAACACAATCTGGATAAGCACGGCACTATTGTTATTATTACGATTTGAAAATTAAGTTGAAACTGAAAATACAAGTTTTTGACCAGTGTGTGTTACCAGTGATGACTTTGATTTTTCTGACGGCACGGCAACGTGATCCCTAAATGTAGGCCTCATAACGAAGCTCAAATTCGCTCAGCGTGACATGAAGCGGGCTATGCTCAGGATTTCTCTGCGAGATAGAATCCGAAATAAGGAAATCCGCAGAAGAACGGGTGTAACCAACATAGCACGAAGAATTAGCACGCTGAAGTGGCAATGGGCAAGCAGCATCGCTCGACGAACTGACAACCGGTGGGGCAGAAAGGTTCAGGAATGGCGGCCACGTATCGGACGTCACAGTGTGGGCCGCCCCCACACTAAGTAGACCGACGACCTGGCGAAAGTTTCTGGGGCATCGTTGGAGGCGGGCGGCACAAGACCACAATCTGTGGCGTAACATAAGAGAGGCATACGTCCAGCAGTGGACGGTGATAGGCTGAAATGATGATGAAGATGATGATAATTAAGTTTTAATTAAAATTTAATAAGTAAAAAGCGACTTTAATATATTTTTTAAGGACGCATTTGAACCACTATGGAATATCTATACCAATAAATAAAATTGGAGTGTCTGTTTGTAATGTCAAAATAATAGGCTTTTTTCATGCTCACACGGTTATTTGCACGACACCTATGCCTAAAATAGCAATTAAAAAATTTTTGTCTGTCTGTCTGTCTGTTTGTTCCGGGTAATCTTCAAAACGGCTGGACCGATTTCAAAAATTCTTTCACCAATGGAAAGCTATAATATCAGGGCGTAAACTAGGCTATATTTTATCCCGGTATTCCCACGGGAACGGGAACTACGCGGGTAAAACGACTATAACCTATAACCGAAGCTGAGCGAGGGCGGGTTGCTAGTATTAATATATTTTCTAACTAGCAACCCGCTCTCGCTTCGCTTCGTTATCAGTCGCTTTACCCGCGGCGTAGTTCCCGTTCCTGTGGGAATACCGGGATAAAATATAGCCTATGTTACTCCCTGATATTATAGCTTTCCAGTGGTGAAAGAATTTTTGAAATCGGTTCGGTGGTTTAAGCGTGAAAGCGTTACAAACAAACAAACAAACATCCTTACTTTCGCATTTATAATATTAGTATGGATGATGATGAAAGGTGATGCGATAAATAGTGAGATAAAGTGTTGCCAAGATTCGTTTTTAAGTTATTTTAGAAAACCTTTTCGGTTTAAGACGATAATACGAACGATATTCTGTTAAATTTTTGAAAAATCCTTACTAATATTATAAATGCGAAAGTAAGTTTGTTAATCTGTTTGTTACGCTTTCACGCTTAAACCACCAAACCGATTTCAAAAATTCTTTCACCAATGGAAAGCTATACTATCAGGGAGCAACATAGCCTATATTTTATTCCGGTATTCCCACGGGAACGGGAGCTACGCGGGTATTGCGGCTGAACCCAAAACGAAGCGAGGGCGGGTTGCAGGTAATTCATAATTAACATACATTTGTTATAAATATTTTTATTAAATATATAATTCATGTTTTTTTTTAAATGTTCGTAATATTAGCAGTGATACTCATAAAACGGCGATTGCTTAGAACGCTTGACGACTATTATCTTTATATATAAATTTCTTCTGTACGTGTGTATGTCACTGAACTCCTCCTAAACGACTGGACCGATGTGGATCAATTTTTTTTGTGTGTGTTAAGGGGATTCGAGAATGGTGTAGATTTACAATTGGACCCGTTAGGTGGCGCTTATTTGAACAGAACAATCTCTGTTGGGTCAGCTAGTTTACTATATTTTGCTCCATTTCATAATATTTATAGACACTGCTCCGCTTCTAATTGTCATGGCGTTATATAAAGCCTATAACGCGTTAAAATAAATAAACTAGAATTTTGCAGTAGTAATGTAGATCTATTTTTTTTTTTGGGTGAGTTACGGTCGGCGCACTCCTCGCTCCACTCCGTCCGGGGCGACAGAGGGGCGTAAGCACGCACACCCGTAACCCACCCGCGATGCACGTCGCCTTCGTCGTTGGGCCGACCACCGGAGAAGGGTGACTTGACGTCAGTGGTCCATGTAGATCTATTAGGTATAGTTAATGTGAGCATAGTGTAGTAGAGTATAGTGTAGTTCTTGTGCAAGAACTTTGCCATGTCCTTGTTTTTTCTTTCTTTTAGCTTTTGTTTTCATATTTCTGCAAGTGTACCGTTCTGACATAAAAAATAGATGGACTATTATTCAAGCGTCCCGGTTTGACAATTACAAATACGCTGAAAAACGAAGGCTTAATGCAATTTGTATTAAGCGACATTTATCTTTGTAACTAAAGCTACGTTTTATTTAGTATTAGCATCAAGAATTCGATGTTTTAATTGAATTTTAATTAAATTTACCCCATTCAAATAGCTCAAGAAGTTCTTTTTGTTACGATTTCTTTTCTAAAATTTAAATGGCTCTCCTGTAAAGCTACAAAAATGTTGCTTAAACCAAATAGCCTTTCACCCCTCGATATGGTCACAGTTGATCAATATGAAAAACGTGTGAAAAACATTTTAATACAATGAAGTGTTGATAGCCAAATAGTACCTACCAGAAAAAAATCGGATCCGCGTTCGGGACTCGACTTTCATGTGTATTTTGCAAATAAATCAATATTAACGAGGTTATATATTAGATTAACTTTTAATTACCTCTTGATAAAACGACTGCAAAGATTTTGAAATGGTTATATTGAAAGAGATAAAAAGTATAGAATTGCGAAGCTGTATTTATATATTTAAAGTAATCAAGATTAAGAAAGCTCTAAATAGATTTCGGTCCGAAGCCTCTGAGTGTCATATAAAAAAAAACTCGTCTCAAGTTATTTAATTTTGATTATGGGACTTCAAGATCGACAGTATTGTTTTATTTTTCTAATCATTGAACTGGGATATCGATCGATTTTAATTTATTCTATATATATTACTATTTCCTATCCCCATATACCACCATAAGTTCATCAGCCCGTGTTTTTCCCTATCTTGGCCTCCGTCAGACCATATCACATTAGTAGGTGCAGCGATCTGTATCGGACAGTACCGCACCATTGTATACAGACTATGCATTGTTTAGACAAGAATACAAAAGATTTTTAAGCTCCCAATTTGATTCTTACGACCTGCTTAGAAAATATAAAGGAAAGTTTATTCTATGTAATATTTTTGGAACTTAAAATGATTAGAATTGGCAGCGTACAATTTAATAAAGAACTTGAATTTCATAATATCGAATTTCTTCATCTGACGTGGGAGTAAGAATAAAATTCACCACCCCCTTTAGTATCTGTAGGTGTAGAAAAAGACCTTTAAAATATAATATACAGATAATATGTATGCACAGAAATGTAAATGTTAAATATAATTCCATACCAGACGAGCAGTTTTCCTTCTATTGTAGAAAAGGCTCGAGCCCAGTAGTGGAACGTAAAGTTAAGATGAGTACTGCCGTCGTATTTTCTATCATCCTCAACCTATAGAACGTCCACTGTAAGATATAAGTCACCTCTAAGGAGGCGATTATGATATTGCCATAGCCACCACGCTTGCCAGGCACTCGCCTGGGTTTTAAGCTTCTCGGGAGAGGGCATCAACTCATTTTTCTGATAATCCCTGAGCCAGTATTTACAGATCTCATGGAAATGTAAGGCATAGCAACATATTGGATTTCAAAATCATCACCACACGCCAAATAACAATGTTTTAAATACTTTTGAAGTAGAGAAAGCAAATATAAATGTCTATAATATACGAGTACACACCCACCAAGTACATACCCCACAAATAGTGCTATTGGGCAATTGGAAGCTATCCAAATTACTTTTAGAAGAAAATTGATTTATTTAACACGAAAAATAATTCATTTCAAGATTAGCATATTCACCATTTCGTCTATGTAAGGATATAGATTTTTATCTATCTCATTGCAGGTCCCAAGACAGTTAAAAGCCTTTTACGAAACTTTTCGTTGGTCAAACCTCGATATCATTTCGGAGACCATTGCAGGTCCTAATAGGAGGAATAAGTCCCAAAAGGGTTCCAAAGTTTCGTTAGGTATCCGAATGTAGGCCCATTTCATCCAATAACTACTTGGATTAAATTCTTCCATTTTAGTTTCAACGCCGTAGCGAGATGATTTACTCTCTCATATTCGATATATGACATAACTGGTTGCTTCACAACAAGTTTCTGAACTGCACATTCATTCATCGACTTTCGAATGTAAAAAATGAAATATTTATTCTGATATACTGTATAATACGTTCCGAAACGGGCATTCACACCCACGGGTAAATTTGTAAAAAAAAAAACCCACTTTGACATAAAAGGTCGTTCTGAAATTTGATGTGCAATTTGTGAATGAATCACCGATATTATTTAAAATGAAATAAATTCCAGGTCAATATATTTTACAATCATAAATAGTAAAAAATCTTAATCCCAATTACTTTGGATCGACGCAATATTGCGCTACGAAAAGTAAATCTTCATACATATTGCCAATATTTTGGCAATTATTCTATGATCCGCCGCCTGCCTGACGTCGAACCTACTGGAAATGTAATTATTAACTAGACATCTGATGAAAAGGCTCAGATCGATGTTAAGCTCTTATAATTAATCGTCTTTTACGATACCTATGAGTCTTATAATAACGTATAGAAGGTAAGTCCGCGCACAAAAAATTAAGCATTTAAATTGGAGCTTAATGGAGCTTACGCCGGACCGTTCCATAGTGTACAAATACTATACTGCACGTACGTACGCAACTCTTAAAAAATAAATAGGTAATTATGACGGTTTCTACATTCAAATGGTGTCCCAACACATTTGAAAAACATAAAATTAAAATTATTTCGACGATTTATGTTAATAAAAACAAAATTTGATTTCATAATTTGATAGTGGTGTGTGTGTGTACGTGTGTAATCGCCTGCACGCATGTAGTATTTTTGGTTTCATGTTTTTGATCGCTTAAGTACCGACACTATCCTTCTATACGTTATTATTCTAAGCCTATGAGCATTGTAAGAGTTGATTCGTGACCACTACACAGCAATAAAGACCGAATGTATTAACTGCTAAAATTAACATATAATAACTTATAGCACATGACACTATACAGCATTCTCTTCTGTAGATGTGCCTCACTCATTTTTACCATGAAAATGAAAGCAGCAATAACATAAAGGAAGCAGTAGTAACGCATTCTAATCTTACGATCCACACGTAAAGAAATTCCACTAATAAATATTTAGTTGAATAAAAAGATAAATAAATAATTTCTAATAATGATTATTAAAAAATCAATCATTTGATATATCATAAAACCCTCAACATTTATAGCAATTAAGGAAAAATAAGGTTAAATAAGCAAAACCTACGTAGTTACAAAAACGAATTTAAAATTTTTATTTGTCTGTAAAAAACAACTTAATTGTTTAGGTTGCACCATAAACAATAATTAGCACTTAACCAATATTTTTGGTAGTAAAGGCCATGTGTATTTTACTCGTAAGGCTACGTCACTTGAGACCGCGAAAGAGAATCTCAGTCCCCCAATGTGGCCACAAGTTGTTCAGTTTAAGTGCGCCCGCGACTCTGTGCTCTACTGTACATTGTGGTTTAAAAAGTAAAAAATATTTGTATAATCTGTGTCTGTGATGTGAAGTGAAACAAATGAGTTTGTAATTTATTTAAAAATTCTGTGGTTATGTAATGAAAAATATATTTCAAGTGAATTACGTCATATAATTAAATGAGAGTGCTGTTCTTATTTTGAAGATAGGTTAAAACAAAAACGGAAAAATATCGAATTTAATTTAAAAGAAATACAATAAATAAAAAATTCGCAGTTTGATTAAAAATCGGCGGAAATATTATTTTCACCAATTAATGACATTATTTAAAAAACGAATACCTGATTCTTTGTGCATGTTCTTTTTTTAAAATATCAATAATTCTCAATTTAAAAAAGTAATTAGGATACCATAAATATATCTTTGTACAGTGATTCGGTATGTTAGTAGAACAAATATTGCGTTTAGTTGTTGCGTGGACAACAAATCGACGAGTTACGATATTCTCTTGAAGCTACCGATTCATGAATATTTTTTAACATGTGAATTGCGTCGCTCTGTTAATTTTGCTTCGCATTACGTATAACTGAAACATATAAAAATGCTCGGTTCAGATGTTACATTAATATTTTAGTTAAGTAATACAGAGTAGCGTGTGAGAATATCATTGCCACAGATTCAATATTTATTTGAATAATTATGTTTATACCGAAGGTGTACTATAAAATTGCGTCAAAAAGCTTTTTGGAAAGCAAAAGCAGAATAATTTTCTTCCATTTGTATATGTAAATTATTTTAAATTTATTATATTGAAAGCAACACTGCGTTATAAGAATTAAATCCTTAAATCACGAAAAACTTAACAAATATAATATTTATACAAGAAAAATCTAACATATGATTGTTATAATTTTTCTTTATCCTGACTAGATATCAAATTCCAACATTCAGCACAGGAGTTCATTATTCCGACTATTACGCCATCTATGTTGTCAGTTAATATCTACATGTTTATAATTTGTACTAATTAAATTGGCGCCAAAATGCTAATGAATGAAAGTGTCACTCAGTCACGAACGTAAAGGGCTGATAAAAGGACACATCTACATTTGGTAATATAACTTAAGAGCTATATAATATATATGTCAAGCTGTTTCTTATTATCGGGCGTCATTCCAAACTAAGTACTACATCCAAGAATGTTCTGATAAAGAGAGAGAATAGTTGTATTTCTGTCTCATAATATCTACCACAAATAGAATTGGATGTAATTTATATGAGTAAATTACCTCTTTTATTATTCTAAATTATTAAGACTTATCATTTGACGTCATCTCAGCCCACATAAGTCCCACTGTTGGGCTCGGGCCTCCTCCATAATGGGAGGGAAATTGACTTATGATGGACAGACGTATGTTAGTATGGATTTTTTTGTCAAGTTTGTCTCTTGCTGCTTGCGTCTGTGGAAGAGAAGGAAAACTCGAAATGAAACCCTACACCAACGTGTCTGTTCAGCGTGGTACAGTAGGTCAATTTCCCTTCTGTTATGGAGGAGGCACGAGTCCAACAATGGAAGGTATATGAGCTGAAATGATGATGATAATTAACAAATATTCGTTTCAACAAACTATGTTATGTACTAAAAGCCTAAATGATACATAGATGCAAACGGAACCCATTAAAACTTAATTTGCAATTGCAAAATAACAAATTAAAAATGAATTATCTGCAGCTAAATTTATGCCACAACTTGAATAGTTCGGAAACGGCGCTAATTTATCAAAAGATTTGTGATCGGATGTTATATTATTAAAAAAAAAATACATCGCATGTTCTATTGCCAATTAATTACTTGGAATAATTTATATCCTTCCGCGGCCTGATTCTCACGGCAGGATTCTGATTTTAACAAATTAGTTCCTATCCTTTCTATAGTAATTTTTATTACTTCTCTGTGTAGTGACGGAGAAAGGATAGAATTCATGATCCCCTATCGTGCCCGTGGGTGTCGTATAAGGTGACTCAGTGATTAAATATGCATATAACATTCTTTCGTGTGGTGACGGAGTAAGAATACAATTCACCACCCCCTATCTTACCCGTGGGTGATCGTACGAGACGACTAAGGGATATAAAACGCATATAACATCTATGCGAGAGAAGGAAAACTCGAAATAAAACCCTATACCAACACGTCTGACCAGCGTGGTATAGTGGGTCAATTACCCTTTCATTATGGAGGAGGCCCGAGCCCAACAGTGGGACGTATATGGGCTGAGATGATGATAACATCTATACAAGAGAAGACAACTCGAAATAAAATCCTATACCTTTTTTCTGGTGAGAGTACCCGAAAGGGTATTCCGTCGGACCGACCACTGAGGACAAGGAACTCGGCTTTGGTGGTCGGCCCTACGACGAAGGCGACGTGGGTACGGGTGGGTTATGGGACCGCGCGCCGTCCTTTCGTCGCCCCGGACGGAATGGACTGCATGTGCGCTTACCATAGCTTACCCATAAAAAAAATACTTTTTTTTTGGGGCGGGCAACGATCAGCGCACCCGCCGCCCGGCTCCGTCCGGGGCGACAGGCGGAGACGCGCGGGCCCATAACCCACTCGTGGCACGTCGCCTTCGTCGTTGGGCCGACCACCGGGGCAGGGTCACTTGTCGTCAGTGGTCGGCCCGACGGAATACCCCTGAGGAGTACCCTCTCCTCGACCGACGTCCCCCCGCCTCAGTCGCCGTCGCGCGGTTAATAAAACCCTATACCTACCCATTTAACAAGCGTGGTATACGAAGTCAATTTTTCTTCTGTTGTAGAGGAAAATCGAGTTCAGCATTGAGATATATATGAGCCGTGAGGAGGAGGATAAAGGAGGGAGTCTATTACCTTACCCTCCCTTATAGTTCCGTCTAAATTTGTATAGTAAAACGTGGCTTTCCGTGTGGTGACAAAGTAAAAATAAAATCCATCGTCCACTCTCTTGTATTGTAACAAACAACTAAAGGATATAATATGCAGATAATATCTATGCAAGAAAATAAAGACCCTATACCAACTGACCTGTATGGTCAATTTCTTTCCCATTGCGGAGGAGGCTCGAGTTCAGCAGTGGAACGTATATGTATGTGCTGAGATGATAAAAATGCAGACATTCAGCTAATCTTATTTTGAAAAAATAATCTTTAGACTTAAAAAGATTTTACGAACATAATTATCTATACCAATAAATAAAATTGGAGTGTCTATTTGTAATGTCAAAATAACAGGCTTTTTTCATGCTCACACGGTTATTTGCACGACACCTATGCCTAAAATAGCAATTAAAAAATTTTTGTCTGTCTGTCTGTCTGTTTGTTCCGGGTAATCTTCAAAACGGCTGGACCGATTTCAAAAATTCTTTCACCAATGGAAAGCTATAATATCAGGGCGTAAACTAGGCTATATTTTATCCCGGTATTCCCACGGGAACGGGAACTACGCGGGTAAAACGAATAAAAGCGAAGCGAGGGCGAGTTGCTAGTTACACATAGATTTAGAATAACAATTTGTGGATCGCACAAAGAATTGTTCTGCATGGAAATCGAACCCACGACACTACGTGTTGGTATCTCAATCACTACGCCATCAGTGCTCATTACTTCTGTATACCACTTAAAGACAAAAAAAAAAAAAAAAAAAAGCTGTGAGACTACATAAAACTAAAATATCTAGAACATACAATCATTTAACCATTTCAACCTACTTTAAAAAAATAATAGTCTGTAGATTATATTTTATTATTATTAACAAAAACATTCATATTTATTAAATTACAATTTAATATTAATATTATCGTAACGACACTACTTATGTTATTGTAGTCTAGATTTTAATGTCGTTGACCCGGATACTCTAAAAATTTTAAATGGTTATTACAGCAGATTAAATGGCTCTTTGTATTAGATAATACCGTCTGGGGACGAGATAAGAATACTGTTCGACACCCCTTGCTTGCACTCAGGAGTTCCAAGCCCCTGAGCCGGAAGCCTAACTTTCTGAGGGTATTTGCGTGTGGCCTTTAGTGTCACCGAAACTCATTGCACGTTTTTTTTTTTATTGTAAACGGTGGCAAACAAGCAATTAGTTACATTTGATGCCGCTCATGGACCTTTCCAAGGCCGCTTCCTACCGTGAAGGCAGTGTAAATGCGTGCACTGATCTGCTGCCGGCTCTCTCGCTCACCGAACGAAGCTCAGTAATAAATTGCTACTACTCGGACGTCGATTTTCTGCTCAGGCGGCAGACCGGCTTGCGGCTGTAGACAATGACTGTCAACAATGTAGTCCTACTACTAATAAATTACACTCCCTTTACTTTCGTCACGGTAGGCGACGGCCTAGTAAAGGTACAGAGCACAAGTATCACTTACCATCAGGTGTGCTGTTTGCTCGTTTGCCATCAACATTAATAAAACAGCATCAGTGCTTTTCCTCACGGTTTTTTTAAGCTTAAATTGTAATTCATCTCGCAATTACCGCACCATATGACATTTTTACGACTGATACACACGTTCAATAGTTAGCATGGTCATCATCATCACAGCTCACATACATCCATTGGGCTCGAGCCTCCTCCACAATGACAGAGAAATTGACCTAATACACCACGCTAGTCAGACGTGTTGGTATAGGGTTTTATTTCGAATTTTCATCCTCTTGTATAAATATTATATGCATATTATATCCCTTAGTCGTCTTATAAGACATCCACGGGCAGGATAGGGGATGGTGAAATGTATTCTTACTCCTACTTTACGGATTTTATCGCGTTTGTATTTGATTTTTGATTACCCGACGTTTCGAACACTTTACAGCGTTCATAGTCACGGGTGGACTAAGATGTCTCACGTCCAACAAGTCATCGTTACTGCAGAAAATTTATAATTATCTACCCGATACAGAAATTAGTTATTAAATATTGACCCACATTTTGATACAAAATTTATTGCCAGTGTAAGAAGGAAATGATTCTATATGAATCAATTATATTGTTTATGGTTAGTAATAATTTAATTATTACTAACCATAAACAATATAATTTTTTCGGTTCGAAACGTCGGGTAATCAAAAATCAAATACAAACGTGATAAAATCCGTAAAGTAGTTTTATTTAAAATGTATAATACTCGCGTAAACATCAGAAATCATTATTCTTACTCCGTCACGAGCTACGTGGTAATGACTACCAATACTACCAATATGGTAAAAGACCACTAAGAGCTTTATATATATCTGAGCCAAATCTGATACAGAAGGTATCAATTACCTCCGAGGGTTAACCTCAGGCAGACGCTATGGCTAATAACTTTTGCTATCCCAAAGCACTTTATTTCATTGCCACACCGACTAGGCGTTAGCCCATATTGATTCGCGCCTCATGCCGCCCTAGCCGAAGCCGCGGGTGACGTGACCGGGGAATTAGTCCATCCACCGAGAGGCCGACCGCGTGAGGAAAGACCGACGTCCTCCCCGAGGGGGGACGTCGGTCGATGGGAGGGTACTCCTCAGGGGGCATTCCGTTGGGCGAACCACTGACGTCAAGTCACCCTGCTCCGGTGGTCGGTCCAACGACGAAGGCGACGTGGTGTTCGGGTGGGTTGCGGGAGTGCGTGCTTACGCCCCTCTGTCGCCCCGGACGGAGTGGTGCGAGGAGTACGTCGACCGCAACCCACCCCAAAAAAAGCCCATATCGATTGTCCGCCCAGGGTCCTGGATAGGGCTTTATTAAATATTGCCTGGTTTAACAAACATTACTTCTCAAGTTACATCAGTTTTATTAACAGTTTTCTAACGTCAATGACCAAATTAAATCTCTTGAATTTACTAAAGGAAGTACAGCCGACTGACCACAAACAATAGAAGATAAGAGTGTAGTTGAAGGTTTAATTGATCGACCATAATAGCATAGTACCGTAAAGAGAAATGAAGGGAAGCATGCAAATAAGTCTAAACCTCTAAATTACCGTTTTCATTCTAGTTACAAACATTGATCGCGACGATACACATTTTAAATCTTTCCTGTCCGTTTATATGTTAGAAAACCTAAAAGCCTCCATATCGTTAATAGAGAATTTATTACGTATTTAACTGTAATCCTGCAATGTTATATATCATCATCATCATGTCCCACTAATAGGCTCGAGCCTCCTCCATATTGGGAGGGAAATTGACCTACTATACATAGCTGGTCAGGCGGGTTGCGTATAAGGTTTTATTTCGAGTTTCCTTCTCTTGCATAGTTGTTATAGGGATATTATCCCTTAGTCGTCTTTTACGACACCCACGGACAAGATAAGGGATGGTGAATTGTATTCTTACTCCGTCACCACACGGAAGATGTTATATATATAGAGAATTTTGAAATTCTGATTTGCACCTTGTCGTCAATCCACCTAGTAGGGGATCGTTTCACACTGCGTTGTCCGATTCGTGGTCGCCATTTCAGAACCTTTGTTCCCCAACGGTTGTTTGTTCGACGAGCGATGTGGCTTCAAAAATCTCTTCTTCTTCTTATTTAATGGCAATGAGCTACAATGATATGAGCTATTGGTGCCAGTGTCGAGTATTATATTAGTTATTCACGTCTTTAAGTCTTCGTCTTTCAGTCAGTCGATAGCATGATTTCGTACTGATATCCAAGTCATGCCTTCTCTGGGAATTTTGGCAGAGTGTCAAAATGCACGCAATTCACTATTATATCATACTCGCTACATTTCAGAATTTTATCTGCATTATATTTCATAAAATATCAGCAAGATTATTCAATATAACACTGTAAAACACTAAAATAATTAAAAAAAATGTAAAAGCGCTACATGACATTTTGACATTCGCGTCAAAAGTAAAAAAAAATCAATTAAAATAATTCAAAAATCTCACTGTGACTTAATAAATCAATTGAGATTGAGCAAAACGGACCACAGACAAAATTAATAATAGATAATAAGTAACATATTACACTGTGGGTGTTGGACTTTGCAATCTCTATGATTCATCTTATAGTCTAGAGAGCCTAATACTACTGCTTCAATAATGCACATAAACGTCAGACTACTTGTAACAAGCAATAAATTACAATAGATTTGTCAAGTTCTGAATAGACGTTAGAAATTGTAAGACTTAAGTACATATTATAAATTGCTACTTTGTTGCTACTGACCCGTCAAATGCCTTACCTTTGTAATCATGTGAAATTGTGTTTGTGAATTGCACATAACGTTCTTATCTTCTTTCGAAATAATTATTATTATTTTACGGATGTTTTCGCGTTCTTGTGTGGCGATGGAATAAGAGTCCAGTTTGACTCCCCTCGTACCCGTGGGTGTCGTAAAAGAATACAAAGGGATATGATATTCTGATAATATCTATGTGAGAAAAGAAAAATGCAACAAAAATCCCTATACCAACAGATCTGAACAAGGCATACAGCCTTGTAGGTCAATTTCCCTTCCATTGTGGAGGAGGCCCCAGCCTAACAGTAGGACAAGTCCTATGGGCTGAAATGATATCGCGTTTCACCTTATATCAACCTATGTCTATATACCTCCCACTGTTAAGCTCGGACTTATTCCACTATGAGAAGGAAATAGACCCACCATACCACGCAGAAGTATTGCCACAGAATTTCGCATTTGTGTCGGAATTATCGCGTTTATATATGATTTTTAATTTCTCAAGATTTTTAATATTATTCAGCGTTTATGAGTCTATCTACCTGCTACTATATCTTTTCTTATTATTGCAAACAATGGCAAACGAGCAAGCAGTACACCTGATAGTAAGTTATGCTGCCTTTCATGGACCTTTGCTGCCTACCGTGAAGAAAGTAAAGGGAGTCTGAATGCGTGCAATAGAGTTCGATGATGACTAAAGTTGAGCTGCCGGTTCTCTCGCTCACCGAAGGAAGCGCAATAACAAACTACTCGGATGTTAGTTTTCTGCGCGACTGGTACTACCCCGGACTGACCGGCCCGCGGTTGTAGACAGACAACTGTGAACAGTGTTATCCTACAACTATAAAAGTATATCTCTGTATAACAATGACTTGTTGAACTTGAGATGCTTTAGTCCTTCCGTGACCATTGGAAACAGGCTATGGTTCAGTCACACGCCATCCAAACCGCCCAGGGCAGCGGCAATGATAGCTTACAATCCCATACTCTATATTGTAACTCTCGACCGCCATTTGACCGTACCACCAGTACATGTTTTTAGTGGTCTGCCCGCCGCACTTATCGTCTCAACTCATATATGTCCAACTGCGAGGCTCGAACCTTTCCAACAGGAGGGAAATTGACCTACGATGTTATGTGTATTATATCCCTTAGTCGTCTTTTACACCCACGGACAGGAGAGGGAGTAGCGAGTTGTATTCTTATTCCATAATCACATAGGCTAAGCTCTGCTCGCTAAGAATTACTACCCTGGCATTAATCGTGGGTATAGTAAAAGACGACTTTTCATTTATCAAGAGCAACTGCATCTGGTATTCTTACTCCGTCACGGAAACGGTTCCAACGATTTTCACGAAATTTAGCATACTAGAAGTTTCGGGGCTAAAAAATCGATCCAGCTAGGTTTTATTTATAGAAAATGTTGTTTTGTCGGTGTTTTTAGCTAATCAATACAATGACATAATATGTTAATAGAATGGGAATTCAAATTTCGCTTTCGTCGCCAAGACTGACAATAGCTCAGTTGGGAAATTGTCCAGTCGCATTCGAACAGCGTGAGATCGAATCTCTGTGTTATCATTATTTTCTTTTTGTAATTTTTATATATATTTTTATTATTTCATCATTTTTATTTTGTATTATATATATCTAAATAATTTCGGTAAAAATGCAAAAAAATATACCGAGCAAAGCTCAGTCAACCAGATATTTTCGACTTAAATAACAAAAATAATTTATGCTAAATAATTTGAATACATATAATTCAGACATCTTTATAATGGAATTACAAATGGTGATACATCATATGATGAGAAATTTTAATATTCCATTATGTTCTATTCAACATTTTTCTTAATTCTCACTCGTTAAGAGTTAAAATTATAACTGCATTTATATTTTCATTAAGAAGTTAATTTGGGTACGGTTTAACATATAGCAATAATAACTTAGTCGCTTTGTCTTGCCCGTGGATGCAGTCATCGCAACCCACATAAGTCCAATTGTCGGGCTCGGGCCTCCTCCGTATTGGGAGGGAAATTGTCCTACTACTACCATGCTGATCAGGCGGGTTGGTATAGGGTTTTATTTAGAGATTTTCTTCTCGTGTATAGTTATTATATGCACAAGATATCCCTTAGTCGCCTTTTACGACACCCACGGGTAAGAAAGAATTATACTTTAGCGTCTTTGAATACATTAATCATCCAAAAATGATATGATCACAGCAACCGTCTATATAATGTGGGCGAAGAGAAACATTTCAGCGCGACATTGAGTTACTAACAAGCCATTAACTGTTGTTTATCTTGATTCTCATTAAAATATCTTTTTATAAAAAGCTATCTGCCAACTTCGTAACACCTTAAGAGCAATAACTGTAGTGATAATTTGAATTAAGCCGAATGGATCACGGTTTTCTGTTTCATCATTTCGTCTTATTTACGTCCCACTGCTGGGCTTGAGCCTTCTTCACAATAGGAGGGAAATTGACCTTACACCATGCTGGTCAGACAGGTTGGTATTGCGTTTTATGTTGAGTTTTCCTTCTCTTGCATAGTGTTATATGCGTATTATATTCCTTAATCGTGTTTTACGACATCCACGGGCAAGAAACCCCATTTTGACCTGTTTTTAAGACAAATTTTCTTCATTGCATCGATAATTGATTAAATTGGACGATACATGGCGGTTATCCATTAGATTTTTTTAAATGGAAGGAAGACCCACCACTTTTCTACGGTTAATCAACATACCGTACACTAGAAGAAAGGAAAGAATGCGGAATAGGTCTTAACATAGCCCTTAGCACCCATTTGAAGCGAGGAGGAAGACGTCCTTATAACCTATTCTACCTTGGTCTTGTCTCGCAATCTTTCTTTCTTGCGTTGTGCGATAAATTGATTAACCATGGGAAAACGGTGAGCTAACTGCCTTCCCTACATTAAAAAAAAACCTTACATCGCTTAATTCTCTATGCTCGCATGCCTTAATCGTCATATACGACATACGCATAAAAGGCAAGGATGTTGAACTGTATTCCTACACTATCATATACGATAATATCACCTTCGTCTTCCTTATATGCAGATTTTAAGACCGATAAAGATCATTTCCCTTCCATTATTACATAATTCTTTTGTTACAATTTATAAGGCAACCGGTATAGCCATTCTTGTCACAATAGATAAACATTTACATCTAGTTAACACTGTATATAATTTGCATATCTTAATATTTAAATGATCATGTACTAATAGTGCCAAATTCTATTGACGAAATATTAGTAAATAGGTCAGGGAAAAGAACTTTTCGTATATAGTCTGTATAAACTTTTAATAAAATTTCTTTGGCTGTACTAGTTATATCTGGCTGGTTTTAATAACATTAAAAAGGTTACATTTCAAAAAAAGAATCAATTTAAAACGTTGTTGCCTGCCGTTTTTCATTTGTGATTGTTTCAGTCAAATTAAGTGAATAGATACATTTTAAAATTTTTTTAAAAAAAGGAAGACAATGCAAGGCAAGCCGCGTAAAAATTTGTGTCGCTTATGGTCATTGAGAGTAGCACAAAGTTCGTTTAAACGTTTTAAATCGAGACATTTCAATGTGCAAGTTGCACCTCGCTCTGGTCGCCGTTTCTCTGATAAAATGGGTGCCATTATGTATTTGAAAAAGCGCGGCAAGTTCAGCATGTCAGTAGTTACGATGTAGCTGAAGATCTGGGAAATGATCACAAAACAGTTTTCACCAATTTGACTTTAAAGCTGGGTTCTACTCTAACTCTAATTTCTTATACTCAGTGTGGTTATCCTGTGGCCTACTGCAGGACAACCCTTCGTGCGATACACGAATTGTTGTTCTGAGTCTGGAAGTAATTCGTGACCTTTAATTATATGTTTGTAAAGTCAAATACAAGGATCATTTGCTTAATGTAAGGCGTTCGTTGTCTTTAAAGAAAAAGAAAAGAGTAATAATAACATAACACCATAATTTTCCGTCGGGCCGACCACTGACGTTAAGTCACCCTGCTCCTGTGGTCAGCCCAACGACGAAGGCGACGTGTCGCGCGAGTGGGATATGGGTGTGCGTGCTTACGCCCCTCTATCGCCCCGGACGGAGTGGTGCGAGGAGTGCACCGACCGTAACCCATCTCCAAAAAAAAAAAGAAACACCATAATGTACTTAAATTTCACCGTAGGTAGGTACACTTTCAATATTCACAAAAGGATATAAGGAGATAGTATTACTGCAGGTAAAAGAATATTCAAAATAAAGCTCTCTGGTAACCCTTCCCCTACCCCTTACCCTACTCTGTTGTAGGCACGAGACTTATAATCACTTAGAAAGGGGTATTGATTATTAAGTACGCAATCCAAGAATATCCCGTGTTGCAATGCGATAAGAATACAATTGGCGCAACCGCTTACATGCCCCTGGGTGTCGTAAGAATCAGCTGAACATTCTGACAGGACAGTGGGCAGCTCTGACAGCAGTCTTTTATATAAAACTAGCTTTTTCCCGCGACTTTGTCCGCGTAGAAATCATGTGTGGCAGAGGTAATCACAGATAACTGTGTAGTGCGTTCAGGGTTCTATAGGCTCACTGTTGCTCTGGATGATTTAATGACAATGTGGTATATCAGGGCGGCGCTGTTATCAGGGTGTGCTTCTATACATAAGGCGGCTGACTCCAGACTAATTGCAGCGGCACAGTGGCCGCTACCTGAAGCGTGCAGAGGACTTTGTGCTAACACCTATGTTGTACTGCTCCCAGCTGAGCTCGTACTTGCGAGTGATTGTATTGTACATTAGCTGAGGCTGGACCCTCTACGGGGTGGGCTTAATTTAAATAAGCGATAAATTTGGCCACACTCGGCGGTGATTCGATGAGTCACGCTCACGATGCCGCCTATAGTAGCCTATATAAAACGAATGATTTGCTATTTCATAGATCCTGTAGCTATACACCCCTCGGGACAGCAATCACTGTTGATTCAGTTCCACTCGGTCGAGGACCAAATAAAATATTTAGGTTTAGTACTCGACGGGCGATGGTATTTCAGGAACATTTTTATCAAATTACTCCCCGGCTCGTTGACGCGGTGTTAAATTTTGACGTCTGTACGGGAGACTGGTTTGATCAATGGCCCTATATAGTACACGTGTGTGAGCGAATTCTGATCACTTGTCTTAAAATTTTCTTCTGGCATTCGCAGAAAGCCATGGTGTCTAGAGCTACACGTTTTAGCCAGAACACTACCGTAGGACTTAAACGTGGAAATACATGAAGCCCTCCCACAATTGTGGTTCCAGCTAGGACACAGCAGACATACTTATGAGATCTGTGTGGCCTAGGTAGAGCAGCGCCCTGAATTTATCCCAAGCATTACTGCTGAAGTTACCGACCATCACTTAGATCATAGTCGACAGGTCAGAAACTGGTATGAGGTCGCCATCTTCTGCTTGGCAGTTATCTCGCGTAAGAACTTGTCGGAGCGAGTCAAGAAGAAAATCTTCCAAACTGACTCGTTCCACCGCTGTGGCATCGGGTGGTGGCTAGCCCGAGTGCTTGTGCTTTACTATCTTTACGTGATAGAATCATACTTTCGACAATCGTCCATCTAATGTCGCAGGCCGGTCCATCCAAAGCGAGAGAGCCGGAAGCCTAACTTTCTGAGGGTGTTTGCCTCTGGTGGGTTTTGGTGATGATGCCTTTAGTATAACCAAATCTCATCACACATTCCCTTCATTTTCTTCACGGTAGGCAGCGACCTGGCAAAAGGCTGAGTAGTATCACTTACCATTAGGTGCAACAGCAATAAAAAAACCAACCTAGTCAAAGAGACAGTTGGCTGAAATGGGGATTAGTCCTCCACCCGTAGGGAGACTGAACGCGCGAGGTCGATACCACGACAACATCGTTTGCTGCCTGGGGTCAAAAAAGGAGGGTTCGAGTGGCCCTGCACGATCTACTTTTTCTACTCATTCTACAAACTATGAATTTTGCGCTACACCCTTCATTAAGGAACTTCACAAACATATAAGTGACAGACACAAATTACACCGTCACAGAGCAACAATTTGTCGTTCACACAAAAGATTGTCCGGCGTTGGAATTGAACCCGTGACACTGGCATGGTAGGTTGGTATCTTAACCACTATGTTATCAGTGCAGTTAATTATTCATTGGCGTTGTATGAATTTATTACTTGTGTATTAGAGTGAAAAATATCAAAGCATAATTCATTCCCTATTTTACACCCTTAGAAAAGAATATATCTTCTGAGGGTTGATTTTCAGAATAATTTTCTTTTATAATGTATCTTTTTGTATCGATTTTCATTGAAGTAAGTTGTGCAATAAGCTATGTAAGTTACTATAGTTTTTTAACTATCCCACGGGAACTCTTTATTTTTCCGTGATTAAAAGTATCCTAAATGTTGACCGGTGATGTAAAAACCATCATGCAAAATTTCATTTAAATCGGTCGAATAGCTTCGAAACCCGTATAATTACCCCGTACAAACAGATAAACAGACAAACAAAAAAAATATTAAAGGTGGTAAGTACCTCTAAACACACGGCAGAATAAAGAAATTCAATTCGATAATCGCAGCGAATATTTTTTAATAATCGGAACTACGTCTGCCTGCCTTAGACTTGCTCACATGTCGAATACATACGCCTCGCCCCCTTACTTTAAACTCTGAGTAGGGCCTATCGCCAATAATAATTATTAAGAACTAATAAAATAAATACAAAATTTCATTGAAATAATGTAGGTAAATATGAAAAACTTTTATACGTACTAAATTTTCACCTCTCTTTTACTCCCTTGGGGATTGAATTCACAAAAAGGGATATCGGCTATAATTATTATTACGAACTTGTAACCCAAATACAACATTTCATTAAAATAACTTCAAAATCAGAGAACTACCATACAAACTTTGGACCTCCCTGATATTCTCTTGAGGGATGATTTTGGAAAAATATTCTACACCTGTTTCATGATTTTCAATGAAGAACTTTTGTACTGAATTTCATTTGAATAACTTCAAAAACGGCAAAGTTTCATACTAATTTTGCACCCCCGTTTGACTCCCTTAGGGGGTGAATTTTCAAAAATCCTTTCTTAGTGCTCCTCTAGATTATAAAAGAAACCCCTGTGCAAAATTTCAAGTTTCTAACCCTTATAGTTTAGGCCCTGCGTTGATATGTCAGTCAGCTTCTCCTTTTATATATATAGATAGGTATCAGCCGCAACATAAAGACAGACAAAAAGACCTTAAATTTTATTTGCTTATTTAGATAAGAGCAATCCGCCCTCGCGTTGCTTCGGTTTCGGTCACCCCGCATAGTTCCCGTTTCCATAGGAATACCGAGATAAAATATAGCTTAAGTCACTCTTTATATAGACAGCTACCTGGTAATAGAATATTATCAAAATCGGTTCAGCCGTTTGGAAGATTACCGGGAACAGAAAGACAGACGGACAAACGATTTTTTTTTTAATCTGGTTTTAAGGCATAGGTATCGTGCAAATAAGCGTATGGGCATGAAAAAGCCCACTATTTTGGCATTTCAAACAGACACTTCAATTTTATTTCTTTATGTCTACATACGGAATAAAAGGACGGAATAAGGAATAAAGATAAAATAATATGATTCTATTTATTGTAAAATTTCTATCTAAAAGCTAAACCCAATATTGCAACAGATAAACAAATTTATTTACTTGTTTGATCATAAATAAAATTACTTGTAACAGATTTGGTATTAGGTACATGAGAATTTCATGTTATTTGCATAAGCAAATTGTATCTATAATGTTGCCCTAACGGTAGCTGTTATACATGTTTGTAATTCTATAAGTATTATTGTTCTATTTAAAAAATAGACAATCACGCTGAGTTTCTAGCCGGATCTTCTCAGTGCGGTCGCGTGCCGATCTGGCGGTAATTTTAAGAAAAATGTAAAAAAATGACAATATGTAAGTGCTCCTGCGGGGTTTATACATACATAATAGATGATTTGAATTTATAGCACTAAATTTAGAAATTTCTATTATTCATCATCTCAGCCCATAGACGACCAACTGTTGAGTTCGTTGTGCTCGGGTCTTCTCCATAATAAGAGGGATTTTGACCTTACTATGCCATGGTCAGACAGGTTGGTATAGGGTTTGATTGATATAGAGTTGGTATAGGGTTACTATTCGAGTTTTCCTTCTCTTGCACAGATGTTTTGTGCATATTATATCCCATAGTCGTCTTATACGACATCCACGAGCAGTGCTGAATTGTATTCTTACTCCGTCCCCACACGTTAATCATTACCGTAAATGAAATAAACCATTAAATTAAAGTCCAAAATCATGCGGGCAATTGATATAGTTGGCCAATTTTCCCTTTTATTGTATCGCAGGTTCAAGCCCAAAACCCAAACTGCGGGACGTATTTAAAAAATGAAGATAGATGAAGACACGCCCATAAATTTCTAGTGCAATTGAAAGATATTAAACAGAACTTCTTTTATAGACCTCAATAGCGCCCGTGTTTTAATTAACTACAAAGGTTCTAATTATAGTCGTTTATCTTTGATCGTAAAGTTTTCAAATGGGACCTTTAAGTTTTATTATAATTGTAAAAACCTATTTAGAAGATTAAATAGTTTTTTTAAAGTCAAATACCTGTACTAAATTATGAACTGCGCTATGGCGTAGTTAAATCATGCCCAGTCACTGGATGTTCATACAAATTTCCAATTTTAAATACAATATCCATTTATCTACAACACGTATTACGTATTTCCCTGTGGTCATGGAGTAAGAATATAATTCACCATCTTGCTAGTGGATGTCATAAAAGACGACTAAAGGATATAATAATCAGATTACATCTATGAGTATGCAAGAGACGGAAAACTCGTCTACTTTGATGACCCGCGATGCGGATTTTGATGACCCTTTTTTATTTGAAAGCTGGCGCTTCTGGAGTAGTCTCATTACAATTTGATCCAGTTCTGACAATAGCATCCATGAAAAAAGATTGAAGTTGGTTTTTATTTGATCAAAATTATAACTTATATTTTAGTGGTATCTCTTAAAATATTACTTACAATACCATAGTTGAAATCCGTTTCCCCATTTTTACGTGATTCGCAAACAAATTCATCGATATTACACACCTATTACGCCTAACATTACTTGTAGAGACGCATTAATAATTAATTATACGGTGTTATAACCTTCTTTTTTATGCACGGCTTCCTACAGTTAATAAAAATTATAGACATATGATATAATTCAATCCACAACTTTTTGAGGCTGTTCGCGTATGGTGACTTTTGGTGATACCTTTAATATCAGCGAATCCCATTGCACGCATTCACAAACCCTTCAATTTCTTCACGGTAAGTAATAAGGTCCATGTGGCCTAGCAAAGGTCCATTAGCGCCAGTATCATTTAACCATCAGGTATACTGTTTGCTCGTTTGCTGCCATAAAAACACAAATATATTTCTTAGACTTCTTTCAACCTTATCTGAAAGACGGATCTAAATAACTAAATATAAATCGCGTTAGACTTAACCACTAGACCGACAACAAATTGAATCCAAATTAACATAACGACGCAAACGAATTAAGTCTTCAACCTCAATAAAACTTGAACAGCAATCTCACTTAATCCCTTTTAAAGATAAATTAAAGCATTGACGTTTATTACACAAAACAAAATGTACCAAAGATCAATTGTAAAACTTCAATCAATCAGTATTAATTACTCAACAATGTGATGGCAAGCAGAATCGTAAAGAAAGTGAAACGAGGCAAAAAGGAATCGAATACAAAAGAAGATTTACCTAAAATAGTAATCACTCCACCTGATAATCGAGACATGAAAGTTAAAGCGAAGAAATACGATAACGCTAAAGACAATGCCAGAGAAAACGAACCGTCGACCTCACAGGTGATGACCAACAAAATGGCTGAGTTCAACGTGAATCAGCTAATAGCGGAGCTATCGGAGAACTCTAGAGCATCAAAAACCGAAATCGAAACAATACAGCGACGATTATTACAGCAGGCGAATGAGATATTGAAAGTAAACGCTTTTGCTAATTCCACTAATATAGATAGCTCGCAAAAATACACAAACAAACCTGTTTACGGTAGAATACCTACTGCGGTGCCAAGAAATGTGAACGCAGTAGTAAATGATGTATCCAATCAACTAGATCTGAAAGAATCTCGAGGGAACACATCCGTCACGGGTCATAAAGTGGTATCACAAGACGCACAACTTGTCCCAGAGAGACTTCAAGATGTACCTATAAACAATTCTGGTATAATGACGAATATTGAACAGGGGAATATGCAAAGGGTCGCTATGACGGCAGCGGAGGCGGGAAGGTGCGCTTTTTTCTACGAAACGGGTTCTGTAGCTGGCCGTTTGCCGCGTTCAGAAGGCAGTGCGCGCACGCCTACCTCAGGTGAATGTCTTGTTTCCGTTCACATCTTTTTTATAAAGTTTAAGATAATTTTGTTTAAGTTATAGATTTTAATCTTTATTATTAGTGTATATATATATGAATTTATAGTGTCGTGTGTATGATACATTGTTGATTGGCGATGCGGTTGACTCGTGGCGTTTCGCTTCAACCGTTATTTTTCTTCTAGTTCATTGTGCACTTCTGACTGCCTGGTATGTGTCCTTGTCTTATTCTATACACACATACAACTAGTGTTGTTACACATGAGATTTTATTTAATTATTTGTAGATATTATTATGATTACGACGAATGTGATTTTTAGGTAAGTGTGTCAGTTATTATGCATTGTTTTCACGGTTAATGCATACGACCTCAGTATAAATGTTATTTGTTTGAATAATCTGTAAATTATTTAGCGAATGGCATACTTATTGTTCGGTTTTAATAAATGTGTTATTTTTAAGATTATTCAAACGAATACAGATCATAATTAAGTAAATTAAATCTTGATAAATCTCTCGCGTCTTATTTGAGTCTCAATGTGATGTTTCTAAGTGCAGTCACTTGGTTACAATATTTATTACGGATCAGTTTATATGTCAACTAACATACTGCAAGTAAAATAAAACATCTATATTAATGAAAGAAATTTAGAACTTTCCTATACATTTTTACGTTACACAAGATAGATATTTAGACCCTTTTCAGTAATTAAATATAATATCAGTAAATCAAATACATTTGATTCCTGTAGAAATCTAAATTACAATTATTATTAATAAAATTAATTTAATATATTAAAATTTCTATAGGCATAGGATGTGATATATCCTATATATATGTATTAACTAAGTGAAACTGTTTATTTTTTTGTGTTCAGTAGTTCAAACATCTCTCTGGAATCGGAATTGTGTTTTTCTGCTGCAGCCATATAAATTTATTAACTGATACCTGTATTCATCATCATATTAGCTCATATATGTCCCACTATTGGGCCTCCCCCTCCTTAATAGAAGGTAACTTACCCTGCTATACAAAGATCGTCAGATGTGTTGGTATAGGATTTTGTTTCGAGCTTTCCCCCTCTTGTATTGTATGCATATTATATATCTTATCTTCTACGACATCCATCGATTGTACTCTTTCTCCGTCACCATCATCATCATCATCATCTTGCTCTTATCCCAATTACTTGGGGTCGACGCAATATGTCATCTGTTTTGACATATTGCAAAAAGTTTCGGCAATGACTTTTATGACCGGCCGCCTGCCTGACGTCAACCCTCCTTGGGAATGTAATCGTTGACCCAAATGGTACCAGATGGAGTTGGTCCGGGTCAATCTAGGGCTCTTAGTCGTCTTTTACGACACCCACAAGCAAAGCAAGGGTTGGTAATATTCGAAGCCGCTACCACACAGCAGCTCTTTCTCTCTTTCTCCGTCACCACGCGGAAAAATGATTAAATACATTATTAGTAATAAATAATAATAATTATTAATTAAAAACATATAAAAGCAATACAAATACAGTAAAAGCTTAATGACATTCATGCACAGACATATCATCAGTCTTGATCAAGTTAACGTTACAAGACATGAATCCATTTGGCATAAAATGATAATCATACCTCGATTACATACAGAATACTATGATAAATGATGCTTGTTACTGGCGACTTGCGTAATACTTGATTTTATTATATAACATACCATACATTCATTAACTTTATCTTCAAAAAGTAGACAGATGTGTAAAACTAAACTTTCTTATATAACTTTCTATCTTTTGCGTGTGGTGACGGAGTAAGAATACAATTCACCTCTCGCCCCTGAATGTTATAAAAGACGACTAAAGGATTATTCGATTATAGTACACGATATGGAAACAGAAAAACATTAACTATCTCATCATCATCTCAGCCCATATAAGTCCCAGTGTTGAGCTCGGGCCGCCTCCACAATGGAGGGGAAATTGATCTCCAATACCGCGCTGATCAATACGTATTGGCACAGGGTTTTACGTCGACTTTTGCATAAATATTACGTTATTATAATTCATTTCTTTACTCACAGTTTTTGTAAATAAATATATAGCTGATAAATGAAGTGAGCTAATATCACTGCAATCTTCTGCAATTTAAGTCATATACAGTTGCGATATTTAAACCAATTCATCATCCTTCTATCTCAATCAGTGGCTTGCCATTTGATTGTAGATCTCTGAACAGAATGTGTTTTCATATTATTATATCTATAGTTCTGCCATGTCACATTTATTTCAACAGATACTGGTTTCATTTCATTGCTGCTATTTCTATACAGTGAAAGTGACGACAATGTTAAGAAAACTACAACTTAAAATTAATTTCAATGGTCTTCTTAACCTCAATTTTGAGTAAACGTTAATGATAATCATTTAAGTTGCGTTCTTTCAAATAACCGTCCGCCATATTTAAGATCTAACATACATTTTGAAGGCAGAACGTCTTATAAATTGATGAACGCTGGTTACATGCACTAAAAACATGACTCATTGTCACGTGGCGCCTGAGTGAGCAAGAGCGAAACAAGCGATAGAGACACGATCGGCCTAAGCGTTCGGCTTGTGACATTATTATTTCTAATTAATCTGTATAATTTAAGAAAAAAAGAAACATGTATGTAATTCACACATGGTCGGAGTGAAACCTTCAAAAATTATGTACAAGCTTTGCACTACGCCCGCAAATACGTATTAATACACGTACAACCGTGTGGTGACGGAGTAAGAATACAATTCATCACCCCCTATCTTACCCGTGGGTGATCGTACGAGACGACTAAGGGATATAAAAACGCATATAACATCTATGCAAGAGAAGGAATACTCGAAATAAAACCCTATGCCAACACGTCTGACCAGCGTGGTATAGTAGATCAATTACCCTTCCATTATGGAGGAGGCCCGAGCCCAACAGTGGGACGTATATGGGCTGAGATGATGATGATGATGACACGTACAACGCTGAAGCCCAAGCCAACTCCCACTATGTCTTAGTAAACATGAGTGGAGGGTGTACGAAACAGAGCACAAAGATAACCACGAATATAAGAAACACTGTAATACCTTTTTTCTACTCCACCCGACGTCCTCGTCACGTCCTCAACGAAGAGGACGACATTATCACACTCGCTCAGCAAAGAGCCTACACGGCCCGCGAGGCCATAACAAACAAATATCCGCGGTTCCGCCCTCGCCGTCGAGGTGTGAAACCGCGCCGCGCATAAGTCACAAATATAAACGTGGGCACGCCCACTTTGCCTCCAGCGACGCCCCAAGCCGAGGTCCGTTCCCCAGAGGGAGCCCTTGGGCGATGTCGCTTAGCAGTTGAGAGCCCTCAGCGCTCACCCATAGTCCGAGCCAAGCTGTCAAGGCCATCTGCGGCTAACAGCTAAACACTCACAAAAAAAAAACCTTTTTCTACATATTTTGATTTCTCTCACGTTAAAGCATTTATGTGACTGTCTCTTTTTACTGTCGCTTTTTCGTTTCATCTACTTTCAAATCACAACGATGCTAAGAAGTTTTCACTTCAAAAATATTCGAATTAACGAGTTTAAATAAATGTTAATTTATCAATAGAAATTTTAATATTCAATTATCTCCTTTATATTATACAAAACAACGATAATCCTATCCTACTAATATTCTAAACATGAAAGTTTGTGAGTATGTGAAGATGTGATGATTTTTGTTGCTCTTTCACGCAAAAACTACTGAATGGATTTTGATGAAATTGAAAGACTAATACATGGGCCATAATTTATCCCGATATTCCCATGGGAAGAAAAACTGCCGGTGAAACCGCCGGGCGCTGCTAGTTCGGGGTAATAATTCAATTCAATTCGTAAAAGTATGCAATTTTCATCAATGTTTTCTTATAACGTTATCACATGAAATTATCGTCCATAAACCGATTTTACAGTCAACTAATATTTTATTAATACTATCAACACAAATAGAACAGGATATTTTAATGAACACAGGAAATTGTTAGATTACAATCTTTTTGCTCATCATGAGGTATTTAAATTGCAGTGCAATGCCTTGTTGAGTTTATCAACCTACGTCTTGATACAGTTGCTAATATTATTTAGACTAATATTATTTAGACTAATCATTGGAAGGAAAGGTTTTGAAAAAAGTTTTTTGAAGTGAAAACTTCTAGCAGGTTTGGATGAGGAGTAAATTCATGTAAGCAGTCGGCCTGGCTGCCTCTGGTATCGCAAAGGTCCATGTTCGGCAGTATTACTTACCATTGGGTGTGCTGCTTGCTCTATTGCCACCATCGGCAATAAATAAAAGGCAAGCTCCATCATCAGAATAGTTCAGTGGTAGCATCATACCCCTTAATCGACTTTTACGACACCCACAGGCAAGAGGGATGGTGAATTGTCTTCTTAATCCGTCACCACATTGACGTAGATATTGTCTACATTCTTAATTTTGTCATATACTAGCAACCCGCCCTCGCTTCGCTTCGGTTTTAGTCGCTTTACCCGCGTGGTTCCCGTTCCCGTGGGAATACCAGGATAAAATATAGCCTAGTTTACGCGCTGATATCATAGCTTTCCATTGGTGAAAGAATTTTTGAAATCGGTCCAGCCGTTTTTGAAGATTACCTGGAACAAACAGACAGAGAGACAAAAAATTTTTAACCTGTATTTTAGGCATAGGTGTCGTGCAAATAACCGTGTGAGCATGAAAAAAGCCTATTATTTTGACATTACAAACAGACACTCCAATTTTATTTATTGGTATAGATATAAAATGCTTGCTTGAAGAGCCGCTGTTTTGGGCGAATCTTAAAGCTATAGAGGCTAGAAGCGGCAGTTATCAGTGTAGACAGTCTATTGTAAAACGCTTGGCCCAGAACATGAGTCGTCCTCTCTGACTTAGCAAGTGTTCTTGCTACATCTGACAGTTTATCCACAATTTCTTGTGAAGTATGAGTGTAAAGTGCTTGACTTCGTAAACTTTAATAAATTGATTCTGGCATAGATAGCCTCGTGGTACATTACCACACTGTGAAGGGTAAGGACGCAAAGCTTGGTGAAGTACGCTTTCACTGTCGCATCGAAAGTTTCGAGATATCGTTCTAGCCGTTTTGAAGATTACCCGCAACAGACAGACATAAAAATGAATTTAAACTGGTTATTAGGGTGCCGTACCCAAAGGGTAAAACAGGACCCTATTACTAAGACTTCGCTGTCTGTCCATTCGTCTGTCTGTCACCAGGCTGTATCTCAACAACCGTGATAGCTAGACAGTTGAATTTTTTGCAAATTATTTATTTCTATTGCCGCTATAACAATAAATACTAAAAACAAAATAAAATAATTTAGGGGAGTTCCCATACAACAAACTCGATTTTTTTTGTCTGTGTACCTACTGTTGTTTACCTAGTCAATGGCACGGGACTCTTCGTGTGCGAGTCCGACACGCACTTGGCGCATTTTTAGTGTTAACGTGCAATTAACCGTGTGAGCATAAAAAAACCTACTACATTACAAACAGACACTCCAATTTTATTCATTTCTATAGATAATTTGTATTGGTGCATGCTAAGGGAGGCAATTATAAGGTCAAATTTGCCTTGCAGGTGTCTTAAGTAGCTTAGTAGGGGGACCAATATATTAAATGCAGGTGTTGGTTTAGAAACAACATACGCTGCGTTTTATTTAATACACCACTGGCATTTAAAAATTACCTAAAATAAAATGTTGTTAAACTTACGTTACTTAAAGTAATCACTTATTTTAGTTTGACAAAAGGATTTTGAGGCATTAGTAATTATAAGATTTTCAACGTAATTTAATTTTCGCAATGCGTCTTCGCTTTGATGCGTAGCGTCTATAAAAGCGTCTTAAATAAAAAAATTAACTGCTGATAATACCTGGGCGTGTGACAAAATCGAAGTTGAGTCATCTTCTTCTTGGTCATTATCACTTAGGGTCGCTCGACAGTCGTCACTTCGTCAGTCGCTGGCCGCTGCCGCAAGGGGTAATATGTGTATTTGAGTGGCACGTGTTGGCGTATCAAACGGGATGACGAATCGTATTAAGCGTTAAAAAATGTATGAAAACATGTCTCAAGTTGCTGGGACTGACGCAAAATGGCGTATTATGCGAGAAATCGTATTTAACGTGATAAGTGTGCCTACTCTTGAATCTCGATTCCAATTCTAAATCCAATTGCAGCTCGAATTTGAGCAAATTTGGTACTCTTGAAAGTGACACTAGCGCACAATTGGAATCAAAATCGGTGGAACGTTTCTAAACTAAATGAATTCGACTCTCGTCGATTAAGTCAAATATTTGCTACTCCCGACGTGATTTTGACGTAGTTTAAAATCGTTAATGTTGCATAATTTCAAGAAAGCATCTTTGTGGTGACCCGGTTCGATAACGTTATTAATTTAAAGTAAGAAAATACGGCACATTTGGTGAAAATAACAATGGCGAACGCGAAGAATTCATTCTCGATTTTGTTCAAGAGTACCAAATATAAGTTTGGTGAGATTGGAATTTAATCGGATTCGAAATTAGAATTGTTTTCAAGAGTAGGCACAAAAATCACATTTAATACGATTTCTACGGGTTTTACTGTAGATTATTGCAAGAGAAAAATAACTCACAATAAACTGTATACAAGCCTGTTTCACCAGCGTATAGTAGGTCATTTCCCTCCTATTGTGGAGAAGGCTGAAGCCCAGCAATGCGATATGAATGAGTTGAGATGTCCCTTGTGGTGACAGAGTATAATTTATTAACCCTTTTTACCTGTGGATGTCGTAAAAATTACCAGGAGAGAAGTTAAACTCGAAATAAAAGCTTGACAGCTGACCAGCATCAATATATCAATATCTCTTCTATTTTAGAAGAAGTTTGAAGTCAGACGTACGACGGATGCTTCAGGATAATCATTATTACCGGTCGCCTGCCTTTTTGTTAAGGTAAGTTATGGTCTGGACACACCATGTCCAATCTGCTGCGGCATGCGACTCCATGACCTACCGTGTTCCCTTCCATTGGGCCGGCCACTGTTACCGATTCCTTAACGTCCGACAGCCGCCTGACGTCAACTTTCCTTGGGCATGTAATTGTTGACCAGTGCTTACCCTTGTAATCAATTCTAATTTCGAATCCGTTTCAATTCCAATCTCACCAAACTTATATTTGGTGCTCTTAAACAACATCGAGAATGAATTCTTCGCATTTACCGTTGTTTTTTTTCACCAAATGTGCAGTATTTTATCACTTTAAATTAATAACGTTACCGAACTCGATCACCACAAAGACGCTTTCTTGAAATTGTGCAACATTAATGATTAATGTCAAAATCAGGTTGGGAGTAGCAAATATTTGACTTAATCGACGAGAATCGAATTCATTTACTTTAAAAAAAATTCCACCGAATTTGATTCCAGTCGTGCGCTAGCGTCGCTTTCAAGAGTACCAAATTGCTCAAATTCGAGCTGCAATTAGATTTAGGATTGAAATCGAGCTGATAGCATCAGATAAAGTTGGCCGATGTAAAATTATTAGTTGACTTTTACTACACCCGCGAGCAATATCATTGCTGGTAGAATTTCTAACCGTAACCAAAGAACAATTTATTTCTCTATGATAATATATAAAGAAAATTAATGTATTATTTATAATAGGATTGTTATTCTATTATATAATAAAGATGTCTGTTTGTAGAAGTGATTTGTATGAACGTGTACTATTCTCACGACAAAACAGCTCACGATATGAATTTAATTGTATACGCAAACGTATATCTTGAATATAGATTGAAAAGAGTTACTATTGTTTGTCTAATATACCTACTTATATAAAAACACAGGTCTACGACCAGTGTGTGTAAACAGTGATGACTTACGGCAAGGAAACGTGGTCTCTAAATATGAACTTTATAAGTAACCTGAAAGCCACTCGGCGTGCTGTGGAGTGGACTATGCTCGGATTTTTTCTGCGAGATAAAATCCGAAATTTGCAAAAGAACGAGTGTGACGGATATAGAAGAATTAGCCCGCTGAAATGGCTGAAGGCAATGGACCGGCCACATCGCTCTACGAACCAGGAAGAAAAGTTCTTGGTGGCGACCACATATTGGACGATGCAGTGTCGGACGCCCCCAATTAGATAGACCCACGACTTGGTGAAAGTTACTGGGCTTCATTGGATGCAAGCGACACAGGACCGCACCTTACAGCGAAACATAAGGGAGGCCTACGTCAAGCAGTGGATGGCGATAGGCTGAATGATGACGCTTATGTAGTGTTTGTGTGTAATGTATGGATTGCCTGGGTTCCCGGTATATTGAAAATTAGTACACAACGTTATAGGTCATCAACGTGTAATATTATAAAAACGAAAGTAATTTTCTTTGTTTGTAAAGTGTTCACGCTTAAACCACCCAACCGATTTCAAAAATTTTTTCACCAATGGATAGCTGTAATGTCAGGGAGTAACATAGGCTATTTTTTATCCCGATATGCCCACAGAAACGGGCACTACGTGGGTAAGGCGACTGAAATAGAAGCGAAGCGAGGGCGGGTTGCTAGTATTATAATAAATAAACAGAGGTTGAACAGAAAGAGAGGACGGTCTAAGACGCGATGTGGAGTCCACTATCGCGTCGTTTCAATGCACTCTGACGGGGTAGCGATGTCGCGATGCCCTTCGCTGATACGGTACCTAATATGTACTTTATGTGAAGTAACACTATTTTTACAGATTAGAGTTTCGAAATGTACCAGGTTATGGAGTGTGCGCCATCCTCTTCTTTGCCCAGACGAATTGAATCATAGCCTGTCCCCAAAAAGGGGAACTAAATTATGACTTCTAATATTGTCTTTACGAAAGATATTTTACACATTATCATAAAAAATCACATTATTCTGATTTATCCGATTAAGCGGATGAAACCAATGGCCATGTTCAAGTCCCCCGTATGGTAATCATTTTTCGCTCACAAATAAATAATTATAAGCCTTGCATGTGAAATGCGAAATTACAGTAATCTTATATCTTTAAACGAGCAATTCTTGTATATATATATATATATATATTAATATATATACATATATATATATATATATATATTCAGGATCTCGGAAACGGCTCCAACGACTTTGTTGAAACTTGGCATACTAAAAAATCGATCTAGCTAGGTTTTATTTATAGAAAATGTTCTTTTATCGGTGTTTTTAGCATAACAATAAATGACATTAAATTTTAAAAGAATATGAATTCAAATTTCGTTATAAATGTCAAGTGTTACGGTAGCTCAGTTGGGGGACGGCCGGTTTTAATTTTGAGTTTTGTAGCATCCAAACAGCGTCGGTTCGAATCTCGGTGTTATTATTATTCTCTTTTTGTAATTTTTTTATATAATTTTTAGTTTTTATTAATATATATCTAAATAAATTCTATAAAAATATTCCGAGCGAAGTTCGGTCAACCTGATATTTTAAATAATATGTATAATAAACCGTTTTTCGGATTTTTTTAAATTTTTTTAAACATTAAACTGTGTCAAAATGCTCTTGTACTATCCATTAAAATGCGTTAAAATTAGTTTCATATGTAAAATTAACTATATTTTTTATTTTATTTTTTTTGTGGGTGGGTCGCGGTCGGCGCGCCTCCGCACCACTCCGTCCGGGGCGACAGAGGGGCTTAAGCACGCAACTCCCGCGACCCACCCAAAAACCACGTCGCCTTCGTCGTTGGGCCGACCACTGGAGCAGCGTTAACTTGTCGTCAGTGGTCGGCCCGACGGAATACCCCCTATTGGGGTACCCTCCCATCGACCGACGTCCCCCCATCGGGGAGGACGTCGGTCTTTCCTCACGCAGTCGGCCTCTCGGCGGATGACGGACTAATCCCCGGTCACGTCACCCGCGGCCTCGGCTAGGGCGGCATGAGGCGCAGGTAGTTGCGCCTACGCCGCCCCAGTCGCCAGCGGCGGATCTCCTCATCGAGGCTGCGCTCCTCGCGCAGGCGATCCGCCGCCTCCTTCCGCGAGATCACTGTCTCGCAGAAGGCTGCGACCGCGTCCCAATTCCCGACGCTGTCGACCATCGCCCTAGCGATAGCCGGCAGCGTCAGGTCCGTACTAGTGTTGCTCAAATGCAAGACCAAGACGAGACTTGGACCAGTCTTGGTCTTGGTCTTGCAACAGCACACCTGGTCTCGTCTTGATCTTGGTATTGCACACTCGAGTCTTGGTCTTGGTCTTGGTATTGCAGCAAGAGTCTCGCAAAGTCTTGCAAGTCTTGCAGTTGGAATAAAGTAACAGTCATTTATCATGGCAATAAAAAATCCAACTAAATTAATCAAATATCATCCTATCCTATCCATCCATCAGCTAGCCTATAGTCCACTATTGAATATAACCCTTACCACTGGGGAAAATTACTCTCCTATTCCTCTGGTATTACATTAGACAGAGTTACTACTCCTATGACAAAGGAAGGAATTTCGACCATGTTTTCTTAAGTCGTCACCACACGGGGCAGTTGATACAATAAATTTTATGTCATTTAACATTCCCCCTTTCCAACAAAAAAGATTTTTCAATTTGATTGGCAAGCGACGGAGTTATTTGACCACTGACGACAAGTCACCCTGCTCCGGTGGTCGGACCAATAACGAGGCAACGTGGGTACGGGTGGGTTATGGGCCCGCGCGCCGTCCTTTCGTCGCCCCGGATGGAGTGGACCGCGTGTGCGCTTACCATAGCCCACTCATAAAAAAGAAAGCGACGGAGTTATGCACGAAATAACATAAAAAAAAATACAAGCATTCGAATTGAGAACCTCCTTTTTTAAAAGTCCGTTAAAAACGAGTTATGATAGCTAAAAATGGTTATTTATCATAATCATCTATTTCTTTTTTTTTTCAATACATATGTATTGAAATACATATGTATTATATATGTAATTTAAAATACAAGACAGAATTTTAACTTAAATAATAGTTTTTAGGATATAGAACGCCATCTTTTAAATATATGTAAACTCATTTGCAAAAAAAACGGGCGGTTTTGATTTTCATTCATATTTAAAAAGATACAATACCAAAAAGGTTTCAATCGTTTGTACACGTTACTGGCCGGTTTTAAAAATGCTGTGGTATTTAAAAAAGTACGTTCTAAATTCAATTTTTCATTTGATGTTCATTTTTACAGAAAACCCCTTTTTATCCTACATTTTTGGCGCGAAGTTCCAGAAGTTAACATCGACTTTCATAACTTTTATTCAATTTTTATCGATTAATTTCATATCCTTGACTGTCAAAGCTTTATTTAATGCTGTTTGGCTGTATCAAAAATGGTAGATAAAGTGGTAAAAGCTACCAAAATTATCGCGCTGCTTGAAGAGGGTTGCAGCCAATGTTTCGTGGCTAGGAGGCTAAATGTTAGTCGCTCGACAGTCCAAAGGACCTGGCAGCGATATCAGGAGACTGGTTCCGTCGAGAGAAGGCCTGGTTCTGGAAGAAAACCATGTACCCAACCACGGGATGATCGTTTTCTTGTGAGTCGCGCATTGAGAAATCGCAAATCTTCGTATGTGGATCTTAAGAACAACCTCCAAGAAGTAAGAAATGTGCATATTAGTCTATGGACGGTCAGGAGGAGGCTTCTCGCTGCCAATATACGCAGTCACCGCCCGGCCCGCGGCCCCAAATTACTCCGTGAGCACAGAGTTCACAGGCTTAGGTTCGCTAGAAATTGTGAATCATGGACTCAAGACGATTGGAATAAGGTTTTGTTCTCTGATGAAGCCAGGATATCTCTGTTCGGTGAAGATCGACGTCGGCGAGTGCTAAGAAGACAAGGAGAATGCTTTGCAGAGGCATGTTTCGAAGAAATCACACCTTATGGTGGGGGCTCTGTTATGTTTTGGGCAGGAATAAATTCAATGGATCGTACAGAGTTAGTCTTCATTGAAAACGGCTCACTGACTGGGCATCGATACATAACGGAAGTTCTAATTTCTCATGCACAACCCGCATTGGCCGCTCTAGGTGAAGACTCGATTTTTATGGACGACAATGCTCGCGCCCACCGATCCCGCGATGTTAATGCGTATGTGCAAGAGGTCGGCATTCGTCGTTTGGATTGGCCAGCTCGAAGTCCCGACCTCAATCCCATAGAGCATGTCTGGGACGTTCTGAAACGGCGTGTGAGATCAGTACACCCGGCTCCGCAGACCATCAGAGAGCTGAAGAATGTGATTACTGCGGAGTGGGAACGTATTCCGCAAGCAAGTATCCGGGATATACTCGCTAGCATGCCCAGACGAATTCAAGCTGTGATTTTAGCTAGAGGGGGTCACACTCGATACTAAACATTTATCTGCTTTTACTTTATTAAAGAAAAACAAACAAAAAAACTTTTTTATTTTTACTTCATGAGCATATGCACTACTAGCGAATATACACTACTAGCGAGGTTTAGCATTATTTCCCATAAATTGTATCTAAATTTTATGAAATACTGATGAAAACGATTATTTTCTTATTAATTTAGCAAATTGTGTGGATAAAACTACCTATAATTATCAAACAAAGAAATATTAACATTTGAAATGGTTCATTGCTTAGGTGCCCGTTTTTTTTGCAAATGAGTTTATATCAATGCCAGTGGATCGCTCAATTAATAATGGGCACAAAATAAGTTGAGTTCTAGGGGTCGCACGTCGCTCTTACGTCATTGCAGATGGTTCAGATAAAGAGTGACCTACCCGCGCACTAACTTACCTATGCATACTTACAAATTTACGACTTATAAGTACTTATTTCATTAGAATAGGTACTTTTTTCATTTTGAAACTATAGATCTCGGCATGTTCACACAGCTATGTTCTATTCGACATATTTACTCGTATACATCTATTCACCTACAAGGATAAAGAGTCATGCTGCATTACAAGAGATCCGCCATACCTAATAGTTGCGGAATAAAGAGGGATATGTTAATGACGATATTTATATCTATAATTCTACCTACATGCCTCTAGATATATTTAATAGTAGATGTTCCACCAGCTTCGCTTGCTTGACTCACGTATCCATATAATGCTATTATTTCGTTTAAATACCCATATCGCCCCCTGGCGTTAAAAATTATTTCACTATTTATATGTAATATCCATAACATACCTACTTACTTTAATCATAGTTTTTGTTATCTAAGTAGATAGTTGCCGTAACAATGGCTACTACGGACAACGCTTGACAGCTATTGCTTCCAAATTTTGTCCGATTTGTTAACCTTAATAGAGACTGCTCCAGACCAATTTACCAATATGTCGCAAATCGCAGTGTTATGTATTAGAGCCTAAAACTTTTCTGGATAAACAGACTATTTGACAAAATAACATTCTTTTGAAATACAACTGGTATTTTCTGGGATTAGGGCATTCAAATATACAATTTCATCCGATTTATAATAAGTACATAGTAGTATAGATATTAATAGGTTTTAATAGGTAATATACCTATGAAGAGGGTCACCAAATATATGATATTCGTCGTCATCGTCACAGCTCATAAAAGTGACACTGATGGGCTTAAGCTTCCTTCCAGTAAGAGGAAAATTGATCTACTATACCACGCTGGTCAGACGTGTTGTTATAGACTTTTATTTCTAGTTTCACTTCTCTTGCACATATGTTATATACACAGGGTGTATCAGGTTATGGGGCAACTGTTCCAATATGTTGTAGTTCAACGGTCATAGATCATAATTAGAATGTATATTACACTAAAACAATATAACATAAAAGTTATAGTGATTACAAAAATGTGTGTCTAAGAGTTTATGCCTTAAATTTTACGCATTATGTAGGTATGTACAGACAGGATATATGTAAGCATGTAAAACTTCGGCTAGGATATATATAAGCATGTAAAAAGGGTTATAATATATAACATCGGTGCAAGAGAAGGAAAGCTTAACGTGAAACCCTGTAACAACACGGCCGATCACCGTGGCGATTCCCCTCCGGCCACGGCCGATTGACCTCCTATTATGTAGAAGACACGAGCTCAACCGTATATAAGCTGACATGGTGATTTGAAATAAATGCAAGACCGCGAGACTCTTGCAGGCTCAGTCTTGATCTTGCTCAAGTCTTGCAGGGCCAGTCTTGGTCTTGGTCTTGCAAAAATTAAGCGGTCTTGGTCTTGGTCTCGCATTTCTCGCAAGACCAAGACTAAGACCGCAAGACCAAGACCAAGACCGCAAGACCAAGACTTTTTAGGGCAACACTAGTCCGTACCGATGATTGTGACGAGTTCACAGCGCTGCACTGCCCAAGCCGCGCAGGCCTCGAGCGTATGGCGCGCCGTGTCCACGTCGCAATCGCAGTGGTGGCAGGACGGTGTACTCTCCCTCCTAACGACCCTGTGCAGGTACTTGGCGAAGCACCTATGCCCCGTCAAAACCTGCACCAGTCGGAAGGAGAGCACCCCGTGCCGCCTCTCCAACCACTGCATCAGCACCGGCCGGAAGGCCTCCACGGTTCGCACCCCGAACCGAGGCCTCTCCAGCCGGACTGCCCAACGGGCAATGACGTCTCGGCGGGCGTCGACGCGCCAGGCGGTGAGATCCCTTAACGAGACCACACCACCCCCCGCTCGCACCCCCGTCACCCGCCGATATAGTCCGGCGAGCATCTCCGCCTCCAGGTCCCACGGGGGAGTCCCGGCCAATAGGCACGCTGCCTCCGTCGCCACCGTGCGGTATAGTGTTGCCCAAAAAAGTCTTGGTCTTGCGGTCTTGGTCTTGGTCTTGCGAGAAATGCGAGACCGAGACCAAGACCAAGACCGCTTAATTTTTGCAAGACCAAGACCAAGACTGGCCCTGCAAGACTTGAGCAAGACCAAGACTGGGCCTGCAAGAGTCTCGCGGTCTTGCATTTAATTCAAATCACCATTTCAGCTTATATACGGTTGAGCTCGTGTCTTCTACATAACAGGAGGAGAATCGGCCGTGGCTGGAGGGGAATCGCCACGGTGATCGGCCGTGTTGTTACAGGTCATACATGTCAAGTTTTCCTTTTCTTGAACCGATGTTATATATTATAGCCCTTAGTCGTGGGTTCGCAGTCACGGGTAAAATAGGGGGTGATGAATTATATTCTTACTCCATCACTACACGGCAAGTCAAATCAGTCTTGAGATATCCATCTATTGGCTAATCGATTCTCAATGTTGGTGTTGGCTTTTCAGAATTACTCTTCGGAAAGGCTTAAGGACAAAAATACCGTAATCACGAGAGTGCTGTTGCCCATTACACATATTTATATATCCGTTTATTCATTAGCCCAACGACGTTCACTGTTGGACATAGAAATATGCCTACAATTAATCTATATAAATGTCCATGTAGGGACAGAGTACGATCACCATCAGGCAGTACATGAAGCGTTGCTCCCAGCGCTATTTTGCCTCTGCCACGACTCACCCCAATCCACTAGTGGTTGGGGCGGTAAACTACGTCCCCTCAAAAATATCCGCGGTCCGACGTCCTCGTCATCTTCTTGAAGAAGAAGATGACGCTATTATGATCGCCCAAGAAAGGACCTACACAGCTCGCGCAGCGATAACAGATAAAACTCCGCGGTGTCGGCCTCGCCGTCGAGGTCGAAAACCGCGCCGCGTAAAAGTCATTAACCTAAACTTGGCCACGCCCACTTTGCTCTCAGCGACGCCCCGAGCCGAGGTCCGTTCCCCACAGGGGAGAGCCCTCGGGCGATGTTCGCTTAACTTACTTACCGGGTTGAGAGCCATCAGCACTCACCCATTGACCGCGTTAAGCTGTCAAGGTCATCTGCGACCAACAGCTACCCACACACAAAAAAAAAAGACAGAGTACGAATATAATTCACCACTCTCTTACCCGTGGATGTCGTATCAAATCGGATCGGGCAATGGTGTTAGGAACCCATGAAAAAAAATTGAAATAAAAATATCGATTCGTTAATGAATTGAGAGACATGTAAGTTCTCAATTTTGTCATCGTTTTTTCGTGTAAATTGATTAAAATGTATAAAGGAATGATACTTAATCTACAACGTATTCGTATTTTGTTAAATGTTCATTAGAATTTGAATAAATCAATGATTACGTTTGCATAAGCAAGACAAACTTCGCTTTAACATAAATCAGCTGATCGGCCGATGACCGTTGATGAGTCGCCTTTGTACCTACGTAACCATTGAAAGGTTCGCGCAAATCTAATACCTATTTATACTGTCGAAATTTTACATGCTTACATATATCCTGTCTGTACATACCTACATAATGCATAAAATTTAAGGCATAAACTCTTAGACACACATTTTTGTAATCACTATAACCTTTACGTTATATTGTTTTTGTGTAATATACATTCTAATTATGATCTATGACTGTTAAACTACAACATACATGAACAGTTGCCCCATAACCTGATACACTCTGTGTATATAACATATGTGCAAGAGAAGTGAAACTAGAAAGAAAACCCTGTACCAACATGTCTGACCAGCGTGGTATAGTAGATCAATTTTCCTCTTACTGGAAGGAAGCTTAAGCCCAGCAGTGGCACTTTTATAAGCTGTGACGATGACGACGAATATCATACATTTTACAAGTATTAAAACCATAAAATTGTAAATCAGTTTTATATGTTCTTGAATAAATAGTATATTAAGAGCTACATGGATCCAGCGGCCAAAGTATTTATATAGGCAATAGAGCAACAGGTTTTTTCAAGTATCCAGAGTATCAGTAACTAAACTGGAAATACAATAGATACATACCACTTAACTTGAAGGGAAATATAAACAATCGCATTAATTGTAAAATATCGCATTGATTATAAAATGACATAAAATTTATTGTATCAACTGCCTCGTGTGGTGACGTCTTAAGAAAATAGGGTCGAAAGTCCTGTCATAAGAGTAGTAACGCTGTCTAATGGAACACCAGGGGAATAGAAGAGTAATTTTCTCCAGTGGTAAGTATTGTATTCAATAGTGGCTAGCAGATGGATAGATAGGATAGGATATTTGATTAATTTAGTTGGATTTTTCATTGCATGATAAATTACTGTTACGTTATTCTAACTGCAAAACTTTGCGAGACTCTTGCTGCAATACCAAGACTCGGGTGCGCAAGACCAAGACCAAGACTCGGGTGCGCAAGACCAAGACCAAGACGAGACCAGGTGTGATGTTGCAAGACCAAGACCAAGACCGGTCCAAGTCTCGTCTTGGTCTTGCATTTGGGCAACACTAGTGCGGTATCCGCGGATGGCCCTGACCGCCATGACCCTCTGTGGTCGCCACAGAAGGGCAAAATTAACTATATGTTGATAATCTTTATGTATATAATTTAATAATATAGAAATTTATACGCAATTATTTAAGTATATATTTTACCCTTCTCAGGCAGGAAGCAGGAATTTTAATAGCCTTGCTATCTAAACTTATTATTCAACAATTAAAAGTATTTTTGTTTCATAATTTATTGAATGTAGCGGAAATTAATTATTATTGAAGTGAAACTTCTTTGCGGGCATGAGGGTAATTTTTTTACGGATGAAACGCGATTTAGCGTCGAAGATGTGTAGCGTTTTTGTAGAAGAAGAGGGAGAGAGCAATTGAGACCGATTGAGAGAGAGTGAGAAAGGGCGAACATAGCACGAAGCACAGCCATGGGGCGAGACTAGGGAGCAAGCGAGTGAGAAGGATCGAGTGGTTTTTTTTATTTTTTTTTTAATACTGATAAAAAACACGTGGAATCAAAGAAGTTTCACTTCTGACATGCGTATTTAGTACTCACGCTATTTTTCTTTTTTTTAAATGTATCAGCATTTTATCATTTCAGCTCATATAGATACGTCCCACTCATGGACTCGAACCTCCTCCACAATAAGAGGAAAATTGAGCTACATATACCACACGCTGGTCAGACTTGTTGCTATATGATTTTATTTCAAGTTTTCTTTCTACGACGTTATTGGTATATATCCCTTAGTCGTCTTTTACGACACCCTCCGGGAAATATAGTCCTACTACATATACCACGTTAGTTGTCGCTATAGAGTTTTATTTTGAGTTGCCTTCTGTTACGTAAATGCATAATAATTTAATCCCCCAATCATCTTTTACGGCACCCATGAGCATGGTAGGTAGCGAGTTGTATTCTTACTCCATCACCACACGAAAATGTGTGATTTGTCATTTTAAATGGAGAAATAAGCGCATCTCTAGCCAAGTTATCCTTTTTTTTTGACTGAGCTATGGTTAGCACAACTATCGTCCATTTCGTCCAGGGCGGCGGGCGGTCCCGTAACCCATCCTATACCCTCACCTTCGTCAGGGCGCCGGCCACCGGTACCTTATCGGTATATCGGTATGCCTCGTTCAGAAATAAACTACTCGTTACCACGCGGAAGGTTTCAAATTGTTCATTCTTTTTGTTGCGTACTTGGTCTTATTGTATTGCCAGCAATAATTTAAATGATCAAACCTGTCAACCAAGCCAAGGCTGTCTGACAACCTGTCATAGCTTGACCCCGAAGTAATGAACAATAGAGTCCTATATTTGACGCTTGACAGGACCCCGAACAATGACGTTTGTTCTGACAGTTCGTTACGCCTTTGTCTTTAGTAAGATAATGTAGCACTTGAACCTACCAAGGGGAGTATTGTGACTTTGATTCCTGTACAATATAAATTGTAATATTTGTGTAAATCACAGTTATTACGATATTGATAATTACCTCCTGAAATATTACCTAATATTATAAATGCGAAAGTAAGTTTGTGGAAGTGAAAACTTCTTTAGCATCGTTGTGATTTGAAAGTCGATGAAACGAATAAGCGACAGTAAAAAGAGACAGACATATAAATTTATAAGATTTAACGTGGGAGAAAATGAGATAGTAAGCATTATACAGTGTTTCTTATATTCGTGGTTTTCTTTGTGCTCTGCTTTGTACCCCCTTCACTCGTGTTTACCAAGACATAGTGGGAGTTTGTCTGGGCCTCAGCGTAATACAAAGCTAGTATAGGTACTTTTTTGAAAGTTTCACTTCTCCCTCGTGTAAATTGCACACATATTTTTGTATTTTTTGTCACGCTTTCAAACCTAAACCGCTGAGCCTATTTCAAAAAATCTGTCACCAATGATAAGCGAATAACATAGGCTAAATTTTATCGCCGTATTCCCACAAGATATACCATGACCATTCCATATAAATTGAGATATAGGCAAGAGTGTGATCTGTTAACATGTTTGTTGACGATTTTTGTGGCACGTAAATAAGCGGAGAAGGAGTAACACGGCACGATACAGGGTCAAACTCTGCCTTTCTATAGTCTTAGACGGTTTAGCCAGAGGTGCAACATGAAAAAAGCTTATCAAAGAATATCAAAGTTATGATATACAAAACTTTTTTTCGTGTGGTGACGGAGTAAGAATATTAAATCACCAGTCCCATCTTGCCCGTGGATGTTAAAAAAGACGACTGACGAAGAAGGGATATAATACGCATATAACATCTATGCAAGAGAAGGAAAACTTGAAATAAAACCGTATACCAACCTGTCTAATTAGCATGGTATAGTAAGGTCAATGTCCCTCTTATTGTGGAGCAGGCTCGAGCCCAACAGTGGGACGTATACAGGCTGAGATGATGATGATATACAATAAAATATTGTAAGCTTTTTTATGCATTACATTTTCGCAGCAAACTAGAAGTCAATATTAAAGAGAATGGTGATTGTCGCTTATGGTTAAATAACAGGGGAACAGCCCATTCGTTGCTAAATTTACCAAACATTATTCGCCTAATTGGTTATTTTAACGAACTGAGATATCAAAGTGATTTAACATGCCTATTTCATGCCTAACATGGCTATAACAAGCACACGGAACGCAACGACGTAGATAATAAATTTATGTACAAGTTATTTCATGAGTTACAATTATTTATACGCCTACAAAATTTTCTAACGTTGAGAACATAGCCCACCCATAAAAAAAAAGGAACTCGATATATTTAAATTCTTTGATAGATATTTTCTCAAAACAAGCTACTAGATTATAAACGATAATTATCATCATCTCAACCCACATACGTCTCAAGACCGGGCGTTTTTTTTTTTTTTGTTGGGATGGGTTGCGGTCAGCGCACTCCTCGCACCACTCTGTCCGGGGTGACAGAGGGGCATAAGCACTCACACCCGCAACCCACCCGAACACCACATCGCCTTCCTCGTTGGGCTGACCACCGGAGCAGGGTTACTTGTCATCAGTGGTCGGCCCGACGGAATACTCCCTATTTGGGGTACCCTCCCATCGACCGAGGTCCTCCCCTCGGGGAGGACATCGGTCTTTCCTCACGCGGTCGGTCTCTCGGCGAGTGACGGACTAATTCCCGGTCACGTCACCCGAAGAATATAAATTACTACCCCATCTTTTGCCTTTGGGTGTCGCAAAATACGACTAAGGGATACGATGTGCACACAACATCTGTGTAAGAAGAGGAAACCTCTAAATAAAACCTTATACCAAGACATCTGACCATCGTGGTAAAGTCAATTTCCTCCCATTGTAGAAGAGGTTTAAGCTCAGCAGTGGAATGAATATGAGTTGTAAAGAATGAATAAATGAATTTTGATGGTCTAAGTTCGATACCCGTGGGGGATAATGTTTTGACCACTGAAGACAAGGAACTCTGAGCCGGTGGTCAGCCCAATGACGAAGCCGACGTGCCACGGGTGGATCATGGGGCCGCGCGCCGCACCTCTATCGCTCCGGACGGAGCCGGGCTTCGAGCGAGCTGACCATGTCCAACCCCCTTTTTTGTGTGAGGGATAATATTTTAAGCGTTTGACAAACAGTTGTCCGTGTAAGTATTTTTTGATTACAGATCGAAGACAATAAACTTCTTTAATTTCTATCAAAGTTTTTTTAATCTTAACCGTGTGGCGATGGGACAGAATACAATTATCGTTACGAATCGGCTAAAGGTCTCACCAGCAGAGTGAACAACTGTAGCCGCTCTTAGGAAAACTTGTAACACCTGCGATCGCCAACCCGTCGGCCAAGCGTGGCGATTATGGCAATATTCCCTTGCAATATTGCAATGTCTGCAAATAAAAGAAAACAGCGCGCAAACACAGCATTTCCACCTTTTCGCTCGTGTTAACCGTTGAATATAAGTGGCATAGGATCGTTGCGATTGTCATCCGCGTGAGAAGAGCTATGTCCAAAAATAGACGGCTATGAGCTGATGAATTGAGAAAATAATCCATCTTAACTAATTCTTTTCGATTTCAACAAAATTTTCTGTACGTTTGACGTTAGTTTTAACGTAAGAACCAGGTTAACATTCAGCGATCATACGGGCCGGAGGTACACTGGTAAAAGTCAATTGATAGCTTGATTAATTGAGTGTATAACTTCATTTAAAATTAGTTACAATTAAAATTATCGGAATACTATTAAATAAATAAATATTGTTAATAATAAATAGACGAGGTCGATAGAGTAATGGTTAATTAATGATAATAAAAATATATGTAATACATAATTAAGTTTTATTAAATTAATTAGTCAAATGGGTGACTATAATGAAATTAAAGATTTTAAAACAAAGTAAATAAAATAACATATTAATTTAGAGAGGCATAAAATATATAATTGTTACCAAATTCTTTATTTTTCAACTTCGTTCGAGTAGCAGTCGAAAATGGTCCTAATAGCACTTTCAATTAGTTTTTTACATTATTAATTTTGTTATAAGATATAAATTATTATATCTGAATACTTATAAATTATAAAAATCTTTATTATAGTGTAGAGATTTGAAGGTAAATAAACAATAAAATATTTTTTTTTATAATTTTATGAACTGAATTTCATTAAAATACAAAACATTTTTTTTTATATCTATACCAATAAATAAAATTGGAGTGTCTGTTTGTAATATCAAAATGATAGTCTTTTTTCATGCTCACGCGGTTATTTGCACGATACCTATGCCTAAAATACAGATTAAAAAATTTTTGTCTGTCTGTCTGTCTGTTTGTTCCGGGTAATCTTCAAAACGGTTGGACCAATTCCAAAAATTCTTTCAGCAATGAAAAGCTATAATATCAGGGAGTAAACTAGGCTATATTTTATCCTGGTATTCCCACGGGAACGGGAACTACGCGGGTAAAACGACTAAAACCGATGCGAAGCGAGGGCGGGTTGCTAGTGTTTATATATGTATATACTAGCTGACCCAACAGACTTTGTCTTGTTCTTATTCCGTCGCTACACGGATAGTCTCCAATTAGACTCAGCACAATAATTTGTGAGCCATAAATAGCTTTGCCCTGCATGGGAATCGAACTCGTGACAATTGATGCTAAAGGTGTCATAACCACTGTACCATATTATTCGCTACTATCACCGCTATATAAAATAACTTAAAAAGAAATACAATAACTTATCGTCACAACAGAACAGATGTATCACAAAAAAGCAGGTTGGTACACCTGCCTACTGCCAAGACCCTCGATGATATATACCAATTATCGATTTTAAACGTTATATATTCCAGATTAGAGTTTAATTTGAATTATTTAGTCGAAGAACCGTTAAATTCACAATGGTACAGCGAATTTTTTAAATAAACTTAGCTGTATCGATGATCTAATTCGTTTTAAATTGTTTACAAAGACTAACACAGATGGCGAAGTGGTTAAAATATCGACCTACAGTGTCAGTGTCCAGAAGTTCGAATCTTATGCAGGACAACACTGCGATCCACAAATTGTTGTTCTGAGTCTGGATGTAATTTGTGTCTGTCTATTGTATATTTGTAAAGGCCCCCCGCAATATAAGGATTATTTCCTTAGTACAGGATGTTCTTTTAAAAAATAAATAAAGTCTCTTGGTAGGTACATATCTGATTATTCCTTTCACGGAAGAATTGTAGTAGCTGCGGATGACTAGTCCACCAGTGTACTTCAGTTTTGGCGTAATAACAGCCAGAATTTCGGAAACTCGTCTATACTCTATACAAATAATGATAATTGAAATGTCTATTTGTAATGTTAATTTTTTATTTACATGGGATTAATTACAATTTACCACTCCCTATCTTGCCCGTGGATGTCGTAAAAGACCACTAAGGGATATCATACGCATATAACACATATGCAAGAGAATGAAAACTCAAAATAACATAACGCATAACACTGTGTCAACCTGTCTGCCCAGCATGGTATAGTAAGGTCAATTGCCCTCCTATTGTGGCGTAGACTCGAAATGATGATGATGATAAAAAGGAGGAAAACTCATAAAATAATCCTAAACTAACAATTTTGCCCCTATTGTGAAAGAAACTCTAGCCCAGCCGTGGGGTATACCTAGTCATGCCATAAATACTGTAATAAAGAAAACAAAAAATTCTATTGCAAATAATATTTATTACTTTTACAGTATGCTAGTTTAATACATAAATATAAAATAACTTAAAATATAAAAAAAAAAACAAGAAAAAAAGCTTATTCGAAGTGGTCTCCATTGAATACAGTCCTTTAAACGTTAAGATCAGTTGTCAATAGAAAGACGCACTTTTCCATTGGAAAATTCTTCACTGCCAATCGTATGGATTGTTTTAGGAACTCCAAATTATTATGGCGTTTAGTGTAAGCCGTACTCACTAAAACTGACTATAAATCATAATCCAGCAGATTAAGACCGGGACTAGACGACCAATCTTCAGCTCTGATGAAGTCCGAAACGTTCGTTTCCAACTAAGGCCGAGCTTTATGACCCGGCGCCGAGTCTTACTGAAAGAACCATTCTTGGTTATTGAACATGGTGTAGTTAAGGGGCTTCACCACCTTCTCAAAAATGGCATCTTGATACACTTGTGCCTACGTTTTAATACCTTTTTCACAAAAGTATTTTTTTTTTTTGTGTGACTTAGTTGTTAGCCTCAGATGGCTGTGACAACTTTACCCGGACTGGTGGGTGAGCGCTGAGGGCTCTCAACCCGTTTAAAGTTAAGCGACCCATCCCGAGGGCACCTCCTCTGGGGTACGGACCTCGGCTCGGGCGGTCGCTGGCAAACGACCACGTTTATGATTTTTAACGCGACACGTCTTCCTTCCCCGTCGGCGGGGGCGGTAACGTGGATATTGATTACTATTTGTCAAGGCCTCGCGGGCCGGTAGCCGCAGTTTGGAGAGCGGTTATCACTGTTGTGGGGGATTGACCTGCATAGAAGATGGCAGTGTCGTCAGCGAATAATGCTGTTTGTATTTTACTATGTTGGGGTATGTCGCTGGTGAACAGCGAGAAGAGAATTGGGGAGAGCACCGATCCCTGGGGGACGCCGGCTTCTAGTTTGTGCGGTGCTGATAGAGTACCTTCCACTCTGTAGCGAAAGCTACGCTCGAGTAGGAAGTCCCTAACTATCATAACTAAGTAGTGGGGGATTTTAAGCTTTATTAACTTGAAAATAAGGCCGTTATGCCAGACTTTGTCAAACGCTTTTTCTACATCAAATAGAAGCATACCCGTATATAAACCGCGTTGCAGTTTATAACTTGTATACTCGACTATTCGATGTACTTGCTGAACGCAAGAGTGTTGCCTGCGAAAGCCGAACTGAATCGGCGGGATGAGGTTGTTATCCTCAGCGCACTTTCTTAGCCTACTAAGTAGTACGCGCTCATAGATTTTACCTAAACTGTAATCGGGCGATATGATGACGGTTCGGTACGTCGCTTGCCGGGTTTAGGTATACCTATTACCACGGCTTTTTTCCATTGTTTAGAAAATATGTAATTAACTAATGCGGCGTTAATAATTGCTGTTAATATTAATAATAATGAATGAGGGAAGAGTTTAATAACTCTGTTAGAAATACCGTCCGAACCGGGGGATTTCCTAGGGTGGAGACCTCTAACAATCGACTGAACCTCCTCCACTGTCGCTGTTGGTATAGGCTCTTGTGGCTCAGCGTCTGCGGTACGCGTACGCGATGTACATCGTTCCACTTCGCTGTTAACGGTGTCGGTGTGTCGTGCGTCTGTTGTTGTGTACTCGACGTACATTGCTGCTCAAGGTCGGCCGCCAGACATTCAGACTTTTCATCGTCATCGAACGCCGACGGTTGATTGGGGCGGTTTAAGGGTGGCATGGTGGACACCGTATCCTTTTTGAAAGAACGGGCTAGCCGCGAGTAAGCCTGGTGCGAAGGCTCCAGTTCGCTTAAGGTGGCGTCCCATTCGTTTTGTCGAAACTCGTTTATAGCCGTTTTGACTGCCCTCTGCATTGACCGCATATGATAGCGGTTGTCTTCGCAGGGGAAGCGGTCGTAGGCTCTTATGGCTGCGTTCTTACGCCTCAGTAGGTCGCGGACGTCAGCGGGTAAGCGCCCTCTACGATTGCTCGTGTCGGGCACCCTCCGTGAACAATCGTTAACTAACGATTGTACGTGACCGGTGAGGGCGTCGCGGATTCGATGTCCTCTTTATTATTTAATGTATTACATACACTGTCAAGATGAGCCGACGAGGAGGGAGACTGGAGTTTAGCCTTCAGTCGCTCCCAGTCTGTGCACACTTTCTCAGTGGGGGGGTGAGGCCTGAGGGGCGGTATCGGGGGGCGAAGTCAATGACCACCGGGCGGTGATCCGAGTTAAGCTCGTGAATTACCTCTATTAGACATAAACGAAGGTTTATGTTCTTTAATAGGGCTATATCTAATACGTCGGGCCTGTGCCCAACTGCGTGAGGGAAGTGAGTCGGCTCCAGTGGGGCTATGATGTCGAACCCGAGCCGATCTGCGTAAGTCTCAAGGGCCAGTCCCCTGCGGTTGTTGGTGTGGCTATTCCACGACTTACTTTTGGCGTTTAGATCGCCTGCGATAATGACGGCGTCGCCGAGTTTTAAGAGGGCTTGGAGATCACTCTCAAGCAACTCTTCTGGTGTGTCCCCATTAGGAGGGGAAAGGTATACTGATGCTATGATCAGCGGCTGGTGACCGGTGAGGGCCAGCCGACAGACCGTGGCTTCAATGTACGTCATGGTGGGGGGATCTAGGGGTGTGCAGTGCCCTTTTGTAATATATGAGAGTCCCACCTAGGGGAGAACCGACCCTATCGTTGCGCACTAAATTGTAGTTTGCAATTTTAGGGTCTCTTGAGTAGGGTTTAAGAAATGTCTCTTGGACTAGTAAAAGGTCAAGCTACTGGTCTTGTAGAAATGTACCTATTTCGTCTCTCTGGCGAGCGAGACCGTTGACGTTGAAAAACCCTACGCGGAGTGATCGTGTTTTGACTCTGCGTGGTGTGTACCTATCCATCATTTAGGCTCTGAAGGAACCGAGGGTCTCTAGGACAGATGAGAACCTCATGGCGACGTTTAATTGTGCGAGGCTGTTGCCTTCGTTTTTGCGCAGTTCCGCTGCGATTACGCGAATCTGAGAAATATCTATTATTGACGCGAATCTGGCCACTAGGTCTAGATCCGGGTCTAGACCGCTAGCGGCTGGCGCGTGTGTGTGAGTTGGTTTGCCTTGAGGAGGCTTAGGGAGGCCCGGGGGTGGCTGTTTTTACCCAACGGTTGGCGGTTTATTGTTATTATTATTAATAACGACCTTTGCCGTCGGTGTCGCGTTCGCGGGTGCCGGCGGGGTGGCTAATTTGGTGGGCAGGGGGGGGGGGTGTATTCCGCCCTGCTTTGAGTATTAACCCACGGGTTGCCTGTGGGTTTAGGTGCCGGAAGGTACCTTTGTGGTGGGGGTGGTGGTGGCCTCCTCATAAGCGGCCGTGGTGCGCGTGGGCAGCCACGGTAGTTTGCGGGGTGCCCCACTTGCCCGCAGAGTACACACGATGGTGGTGTGGTACTTTTAATAGGGTCGTTCGCTTTAGGCCTGGCACAGTCCGCCGTAGCGTGGTCCTCCAGGCACTTTACGCACCTGGGCCGCGCGTAGCAGTTGCGCGCTGAGTGGCCATATAGCTGGCACCGGTGGCATTGCGATAGCATGCCCTTCCGGCGCGGGGGTTCTACCACGATGCCGGAGAGGCCGCACACCGTGGTGATGTTGAATATGTCCTTGCCCTTCTGAGACAGGTCAAGGACGACCATTACAAGGTCGAATGGTTGGCGAGTGTGTCCTCGGATCATCCGGTGCACCTCGATCACCGGAAGTCCTTGTTCGAGGAGATCCTCCTTAACGGTTTCACAAACCAGTTCCACGGGGACGTTGCGTATTACTACGCGCAGTTTACGTTCCTCGGGCAGGGTAAATGTGTGAAACGGAATTTTTTGGCTATGTAACATAGCTGTCATTTTACGGTGGTCGTCCGAAGTGGACAACTGCACCTTGATTCCCTCGGTGGTTGACCGAGCCGTGCGGTATTGAACTCGGTTGGTGTTGCACCAAGCCGAGATTGAAAGCCACTTCTCCTTGTTACGGATAACTAGTGGCGGAGGGGTGGGAGGTTTGTATACCTTCGCCGGGGGCGGCTGTACAGCGGCCTGTGGCTTAGGGGATGAGGTGGGGGGAGGGACGTCACTGGCGGCAGAAGTGCTCGCCTCGTCTAATCGCGCGGCCTTATTCGGCTTTGTGCGGTTCTTACGCCCCCTTTTGCGGGAGCTGACCACCGTGTAGTCGGAGTCTGCCGAGGTGGCTTCAGACTCCGAGTTCTCAGCTGACGATGCCGTTTCGGCATCTTCTCTATCCGTTTGCTCCGTCTCCATGTTTGCGGACGGGATAGGTTCCTCGTCCGGGGAGGCGGGGGAGTCAAAATGTACCGGCCCGGATACGGGCTCGGTAATTACGATCGCGGGGCGGTCGGGAATCATGTTCCCGAACCGTCTTTTTAGCAATGAGTAAATCTCCTCGTCGGCGAGGAGCATATCACCCCCAAGGTTTACTGATCCGACCCCGTCCGAAGGTGCGCCTCGCCCTTAAGGGGCTCGGCAGGCGATTCGGGGCTTCGCCTCACCCGGCTTCGTTAACACCGTTAGGTTTCCGCCGGGGACCAATATAAACTTGGTTTTGCCCTTAAGGGGCCACTTGACTTTATCTGCTTAGACAGAAACAAATATCACTACCTGACCTTGCTTTGAACGCAGGCAGTTAGTGATATTCGTGAGCAGTCCAATAGTTCGCCTCGAAAAAAGCGGTTTTGCACTGCCACTTACTCGTCCGTTAGCTGCGACGGTTGGAAAGCGCGCGAAAACAAATCGACAGCGTACGTGTGACGTAAGCGGGAGAGCGCGGAGCGGCACGCAAGCGCACCGAGAGACGGACAAGCGCGGAATCACAAAAGTATGGTTTTTTTTTTTTTTTTTTTTTGTTTGTATTTAGCTGTTGGTCGCAGATGACCTTGACAGCTTAACGCGGGCAATGGGCGAGCGGAAGGCTCTCAACCCGGTAAGTAAGTTAAGCGAACATCGCCCGAGGGCTCCCCCTGTGGGGAACGGACCTCGGCTCGGGGCGTCGCTGAAAGCAAAGTGGGCGTGGCCACGTTTAGGTTAATGATTTTTACGCGGCGCGGTTTTCGACCTCGTCGGCGAGGCCGATACCGCGGAGTTTTATGTGTTATCGCTGCGCGAGCTGTGTAGGCCCTTTCTTGGGCGATCGTAATGGCATCATCCCCTTCTTCAAGGAGATGACGGAGTCGTCGGACCGCGGATATTTTTGATGAGACGTAGTTTACCGCCCCAACCACTAGTGGATTGGGGTGAGTCGTGGCAGAGTCAAAATAGCGCTGGGAGCAACGCTTCATATACTGCCTGATGGTCGGCAATTCGAGGTCGATGTGTAGATCGACATTACGAACGAACCACGGTGCTCCCGTTGCCCGTCGCATGAATCTATTTTGTAGTGTTTGTAACCTGTGGATCCTGTTTGGCCTAACGTGCGCGAACACTACACTGGCATACGTCATGATCGGGCAAAAGTATGGCTCAGTCACTCCTTTATAGCTAATAAATACCCCACCAAACCATCACTGAAGTCGGATAATACCCATGTTGCACTCTGTCGACTAATTGAGAAGCTCCCTTAGAGCGTTGGGCATAAAGGCTGTCATTTTGTTTGTAAAAATATTACTCAATTGTAAAAATTTGCATATCCGTAAACAAATTTTACTGTGACCTTTCGCGTGCCGCTTCAATAGTTGTTTCGATTTTACCACCTTATTCTTTTTTTAAATTAACATTAAAAAATTACCAGTACGTCTCTTACAGGCTGCAAATCCTAAGTCATCTTTTAAAATACGCGACATAGTTCGAGGTGCTACCTTCATCTCCTGAGATAAAATATTTTGCTTTCAGACAGGATTTCTTCGAATTCTTTTCCTTACTGCTTTGACCACCTTTTTCATACGAACACTACGTGGACGGCTAGGTCTTTTTCTGTCACAAACAGAAGGTCTCATTATACCTATTAATAGCCCAGTACACAAACATTTTGCTAATACAGCAAGCAATCACAGCGATTCGGTTCTCCCCACTCCATTTTAATATCGCAAAATATTGTACAATTTATTGGCGCCAAAATTAGAAAACACAATGAACAATCATATAAAAATGACAGATTCCAAATTCAAATGTATTATTTTGTTTATTTTTAATTATAACAGTATTTATGGCCTGACTAAGTATATGAGCTGATACCAGAGAGTTGGTACCAACCGGGTTGAGAGCCCTCAGTGCTCACCCATAGTCCAGGCTAAGCTGTAAAAGCCATCTGCGGCTAACAGCTATACACACACAAAAGAAAAGAGTTGGTACCAGTGACCATCCCAATGGCGAAATGGAGGGAATACGGTGTCCCCAACCCGGACTGAAGCAACGATGACTGTCCATAACCTGCACCCAAAAAAAGGTTGTTATTTAAAAAAAATTCATCGCGTAAGTCATAACAAACACCTGTATTTGTCGTAACTTCCGTTTCGTGTTTCTCACCAATAAATAATTAAATACAAGCGAGTACAATTCTGATTAATTCACTAAAGCCGCCATTATAATTGACATTTCGTAACTGATTATGCATCGAATTGAATTAATTATTCGGTTAGTGGCTTACATAAATTAATAGAGTTAGGCAATTGATTATATTATAGATTGTTTCATACTTTTAAATTTAACACCTTGCTGTACATGACTTTTATTAAAAAGTATCGCGTCTTTTGGCGGGCACCTGGAAGTGTCATGTGGTGTATTATGGGGGGCGCGGCCGGAGCACCTCCTCGTGGTGCTCCCTGGTAACGTCCATTTGGACGTCATGCGTTCATTTGGATGGCCAAGATTCCGGCAGGTGGGGGTCTCCGCGTGCGGCTCTGGTAGCAGAGCGCACGGCGGATCTGACCCGGGGCCAATGGGGCGGATGTGCCTCATGGCACTCCGTCGCCAGGGACGGTTGCGTCACGGCCCGGGGGCGTGACGGGTCGATCGCTCGCGAGCGGCCAGACCCGGAAGGCCCAAACCGTAATCCTGAATGGGGGGGTCAGGACCGGGGGTCTTCGGACCGCGGGGAAGAAAACCCCTATAAAAAATCACCCCAATCTTAAGTTTGGCCACTCGGCGAGGAGATGTATGACTGGTGGGTTAAGAAGCGCGCGAGCGTCTAGTCGTTAGAGTGGTAGTCAAGGCAACACTCAAAAACGTCCCAAAAAATGGCAGAAGTAACGAAGCGTAGTACTACACCAGAGGGTCCCGGACAAGCCGGGGAATCCCTTGCTGTGCCGGTGCTTGCGCGCGACGTCCATTTGGAGTCGCGCCCAAGTTCCGGCACAGTCAGTCCCCAGTCGTATGGGTGGGGGACAACTACTGCTGTCACAGCCGAGAGCCCGGCGCAAGATCTTGAGGCTCACCGGGGGGAGGGGAAAGAGAAGGTGGAGAAGAGGAAGAGGAGGAAGCCGAAGCGTTCCGCCGCGGCGAAAGCCCGCATGGAGGCCATAGCTTCGAAGGCGCGGCGGGAGCGGATGAAGGCGGCCGCTATTGCTGCACGCGACGAGGGTGGCAGCACTGCTGCTGCAGGGCCGTCGCGGGGAGAGAGCGGCAACAGCAGCGGGTCCGAGCACGAGGGCGGCATTGCCGCAGTGCCGTGCAGGAAGATCCATGCAGGAGACAGCTCGGAATCGAAGCTGTCAAGCGATGAGGGCGGCACTGCCGCAGAGCCGTCGCAGGATGAGGGCGGCAGTGCCGCAGGGCCATCCGAAATTTTGGAGACCGACACGGCATCGGAGATGGTGCTGACGGACGTGGGCGGAAGTGTCGCAGAGCCGTCCGGAGTAGGGAAGAGGGCGGTGGATGCGCCGTAGTTAGGGACACGATAGGCGGGCCGTCAGTTGAGGGTTCCGGTAGGCCGTCGTCGTCGCCGTCGTTGCCGCCGTCGTCGTCGCCGAGGAAGAGGAGGGAGAGGGATGGGGAGGCTGCAAAGGCGCCAGCCCCAAGTGCGAGGAAGAGGGAGGAGGCCCTCCCCCCGAGACCCTGGAAGCGCCCCCTGCAAGAGGGTGGCTGCTCCAACACCGACTCGGAGGGGAGTTCTATCATCATGCCTCCTCCCAAGGTCCCGACCATGCGCCGGGGGCGCAGAGGCCGAGGATCGGTGGTGGCGGTGAGGTCGGGGATACCGGGTCCGGCTGGCCACGGTGGCGAGGTGGCGGCCCTACAGGACGCGAACGCCCGCCTTAGCGAGGAGGTCTCTGGCTTGCGGGAACGCAACCGCAAGCTGGAGACGGAGCTATCAGCGGTACGACGGGAGAACCGCGGGTTGGCCAAGGAGATGGCCGACCTGCGGACCCAGTTCAGTTCAGTGGGCTGGAGTTCAGCGCGGGTAACCGTGCTGGAGCCCCGGCCCGCGAGGTGTTACAAATGCATGGCGGTCGGCCATACCCGACCGACATGCAAAAACTACTTTGACTGCAGCGGGCTATGTTTCCGTTGCGGTCAGACTGGACACCAGGCGGCATCGTGCTCTGCGGTGCCCCACTGCCCCGCGTGTGCGGCAGGCAATAGGCCTGCCAAGCATCGCATGGGCTCTGGGGACTGCAGACCCCCGGCTTCGGCCCCAAAGGGGCGGGGCGGCCCATCGACCGGGCCAGTCCCCGCTCCGAGTGCGGCCCGATCGCCCGTTAGCGCGGAGGAGGTGACGATGGATACGGACCGTTAATGGACCCCGTATCCATTCGTCTCTGACCCTTAGGGACAGGGGCGTCGGATACGTCGCGGCGGACTGGGGGGAGATTACGCTCTTCGGAGTCTATCTCTCCCCTAACTGGAGTGTGACCGATTTCGAGGCCTCCCTCACCATCATGGAGGCCTCGTTACGGCGAATGGCATCGCGCCAGGTCTTCGTCTTGGGGGACTTCAACGCCAAGTCCGTGGCGTGGGGGTCCCCCAGGGATAACACACAAAAAAAAAAAAAAATAAATGTGGTGTATTATATTCAATATAAATATAAATTGTGCTTGTATTATATTCAACATCTTAGCGTTTAACGTGTTATATTGAATATTTTTGATAGCATTTTATGTAATATGTAGCGGAAGAACGGCTAAGGTGTAGTGAATATGATATGAAAGTGCTTTACATATCTTTTTGTTTGCACCAAAACTCTCAGAAGACACCTATAACAGTCGTGATGGAGTAAGAATTCAACTCACCACCCCCTCTCTTACCCATGGGTGTCGTAAAAGACGACTAAGGGAATAATTATGCATATAACATCTATATGTACAAGAGAAGGAAAACTCGAAATAAATCCCTATACCGACCCGTCTGACTAGCTTGGTATAGTAGGTCAATTGCCCTGCTATTGTGGAGGAGAGGCTCGAGTCCAACAGTGGGACGTATTAGGAATTGCAATGATGATGAATGACCTTTAACAGTGGCCATAACACTATTGAAGGCGATATTTGACACAACTTATTGTCGGCAATGACTAATTTGCAGAAAAGATAATTTGTAAAGAAAATTATATCTCGACACTGGCAAAAATGGCTCATATTAGTAGCTGATTGCGAAGACAAAAAAAAGTCGAAGAAAAAGTATCGTTTACTTTGTGCAGTTACGAATACTACCAACACTTACATTTCTCGTGGGTGTCGTAAACGCTTTACACATACCTAGACCCCATTTAATGCCTTCAACAATCATATATAGGAAAGTTGATATGACAGGCGGTCGGTCATAAAACTATTGACAATATCTTTTGCAATATGTACGACTAGCAACCCGTCCTCGTTTCGCTTCAGTTTCAATCGCCTTACCCTGGTAGTGCCCGTTCCCGTGAGAATACCGGGATAAAATATAGACTTAATTACTCCTTATATAGACAGACATATACTTGGTAGTAAAATATGATCAAAATCGGTGCAGCCGTTTTTGAAGATTCAATCATCATTATCATTATCATTTCAGCACATGCACATCCCAGTATTGGGCTCGAGCCTCCTCCACAATAGGAGGGAAATTGACTTTACTATAGCATGCTGGTCAGACAGGTTAGTATAAGGTTTTATTTCGAGTTTTTCTTCTCTTGCATAGATGTTATTTGCGTATGATATCCCTTAGTCGTCTTTTACAACATCCACGTGCAAGATTGAGGATTGCTGATTTGTATTCTTGCTCCGTCACCACGCGGCAAATTGACATTACTAATTAGTAATAAGTTACTATTATAAATTGCTAGATAAAACTGTCTAACCAGTATATAGTTGGTTAATTGCCCTCCTATTGTGGAGGAGTCTTGAGTCCAGCAATTGAACGAATACTGAGATGTATGTCAACGTGTATTTGTTGATTCTCTCGATTAATATCAATATTCGTTTTCTATGTCTCGTCAATCGAATCGCTAATCGAATCACCGATACAAACGGTACCGTTTCGACCGGTCCTCAGCTGATACGAAACGAAACACCGGTCATTGTCCGAACACGTTTAGTTACAAATAATGTCGCAAAAAATATCGGACAAACATTTTCTTTACGAAGTGCGAACAGTAATCAAAGCTGATAGCTTTAATCAAGATTTAGTGCTGAGTGCTTTTTTGTGTTATGTATTTACTGATTAAAAACGCCTGTCTCACGGTAGTTTGTGTCCGTGTGAAAGGAAAAAGATTTTCTATATTCTAGAGGATATGGGTGTTATTACTTGCCTTATATAGTTCAGCGACGGATGGTAGTTGATAGTTGCGAAACTGTAACCGTGGTGACGGGTGTTGGCTAGATGTATCTTTAGAAATAAATTTTTTATGAATGAATTTTTTTGCCGTCGTCGATTTTCTGCGAGAGTCTGATAGTACTTTGGACGAACCGGTCCGCGGCTATAGACAGGCGAATATCGACAATGTGCTCCTACCACAACGCTACGAATAATTTTATAATGCAAAAATTGACAATATTTAAACGCTTTCGCTGAGTTCAGACATAATAAATGATTTGAATATGAATTTTAAATGCTCCCCGTGTGGTGACGGAGTAAGAATACAATTCACCATTCTATCTTGCCTGTGCAAGTCGTAAAACACGACTAAAGGGTATATAACATTTTTGCAAGAGAAGAAAAACTCTAAATAAAATGCTATGCTAACCTAACTAGCATGGTAAGTTAAATTTCCCTCCTATTGTGGAGGAGGTTCAAGCAGTGATATATATATGAGCTGAAATGATGAATATTATTCAATTCTCTATAGTGTTTGCCAAATAGCATGGCAAAAGAGGTCATTTGGCGACCTTCACCACGATATCATCAAATCCAGTAATTTATCGCTAATTCTATCGCTTTCCATACAAACCGTCTTATCGTTTTAATATCGTGGTGAAGGTGGCTAGACAGTACAGAGGTTACAAACATTTATGTCGGCGTGTAATTTGTTTAGAATTTTAATTAAGAAACTATTAAACACCTACACGTGCAATAATAAAGCATACGAACACGTTACCTACCTTACCACTGCCCTAGCATGAAACTGATAGCTAACCTATCTTAAGGCTAACTTTTTGTTAAATACGTAAGATGAGGTAAAATAATATACTAAAATAATTTATTTATGACTTTACAAAAATCTATAGTTCTGAACTGTCACTTCCACTACTATTACTATCACTGCTGTCTGATACATGAATTAGGAATGCATCAATCTTTCGGTATATACTGTCATCGAGGCCCATCATTTTTTTTTCAATATCTTTTACGTGCTCCACACGGAATGTCAAACAAAATGGTGACTGGGCCACAAGACGCCACTGATCTCGTACACCTGACGCTAAAATCAGTTAAGAAAAGTGTTAGTTTTTATGTTTGATACACATAACTTAAAATCTTGCATCTACTTGTGCGATCCTTTAGGTTTATTACACCTGACGGTAAAATGAGTTGAAAGAAATGTGTCATAAGTTAAAACTTGGCATTTTCTGGGCGTTACATAATTCTTCGAAGCTAATTACGTATTTAATTATAGAATCTATATTATATTGAATTTATATAAATATTCTCGGTACTTTAATTTTAATGTTACTTAAAATTTTTGATTTTCAGACATTTGAAAGTAATTTGGCATTGTTATCAATGATATTATTTATAAAATAATGAAATGTCACCAGTTACAGGTTAATCTGGTATTTTAGAACAATGAAATACATGATTCTAGGATATTTAAAACATATATTTCCTATGGTCATTTTACTAAATTTCGTAAAATTTTGAGTTGTGCTGTTTGTAATGTTGCTTCCTTGTAGGCCTCTACCAAAAGAATTTTGCGATACAACTTTTCGATAGATTTGTATGGTGAGCGATAGATTTTTTTGCATTTTAAGATATCGTGGTGAAGGTAGTTGAAGGTCGTCTTTTGCCACGTTATCTGGCACTGAGTATAGTAATGACGCTAAAAAGCAGTCATTTATAAATGCCCAACACCTGCCCGTTATTTATAAGTTATAAATTGTTCGATCTATGTGGTTTATCTATTGCTTATACCGCAAAACCACACATGTATTTTCTTATGAAAACTATAACAACGGCATACTTCCATTTTAATACTATACTGAATACTATATAAATTTTTATTATAGTCATTATTATTATAGGTTCTAGAGATGCAGTATTTTTTTTTTATTTTAAACTAGCAACTCGTTCTCGCTTCGCTTCGGTTATAGCCGTTTTGCCCCGCCCCCAGGATTTGGTTTCGTGTTTAAGTCTCGATATTTTCTGAGAGGAAAAATAGGCTAAGCACCACATAGCAGTGTATATCTGTAGTGCTATAAAAATGTCATCAAGATCCCAATTTGACTGCATAGTTAAGACACCTATGTGCCGGTGTCGTGGGTTTGACAATACTTTGTGTGTCCATCAATCCAATCCACAAATTGTTGTTTTGAGTCTGGATGTAATTTCTGTCTTAATTACGTTTGTAAAGCAATACAAGCATTATTTCTAAGGCTCGACCGAGATCTCGGTCTCGGCATTCTCGGCCACAAATCCAACCGAGAAATTTGTCTTCTCGGCTAATTATAGCCGAGATTCTCGGTCATGACCGAGATTGTAACTTTGTTCGGATCGGCATTCAAATTTTACTGCGCGTGGCCACGCGCCGCAGCGCGAAGTCGATTGGTGTAAGTGCGTGAGAGAGCTGAATTGTGAATCAGATTCTCATGAGACCCCATGGGCATCTTCAACTAACTCGTCAAACATGGCTACAACAAATCAATTCAACTTATGGGCAGCTCATGATTCGGTAGAGTTGGAAGACGAACCAATGACCAATGACGAATACAGTTCAAGCTCTGTGATCGAAATAGCGCTAGAAAGCTTCCTTAGAGAGCCAAGACTGCAAAGAAATGCTTATAATTTTGAGTATTGGTTTTCGTCACCTTATAAAGTGCGTAAGCCTGCAGCAAATAAGTAGCGTAGCAAGTGAACAACTGTTTAGCGAAGCTGAATAATCGTATGACGAGAGGCGACACTCTTTGAAGGGCGAAAATGCCGAAAAATTGCTTTTTTTAATGTTATAATATGATTAACTTACTGTTTTAATAATCAAAGCTAAATAACAAGCTTTGATTATTAAAACAGTTAATTTTGTTAAACAATTAGTAGTGTATTAAAAAGTTAACAGTTTTAAAATTTTTTTTTCACGCTTTGTCTATTCTCGGTCTCTGCTCTCGGTCTCGGCCGAGATATTATTTTATTCTCGATCTCGGCCGAGAACGAAAAACCCATCTCGGTCGAGCCTTAATTATTTCTTTAGTCTAAGGTGTTGCATTTTCGAAAAAAAAAAAGGTAATTCAACACCTTCGGTGTGGTGACGGAGTAAGAACTCTTGCCCGTCGGTGTCATAAGAGACGACTAAGGGATTATTGTAGATGACATCTATGCAAGAGAAGTAGAACTGGAAATAAAACCCTATACCAACCCGTCTGACTAGCGTGGTATAGTAGGTCAATTTCTCTCACATTGTGAAGGAGGCTCAAGGCCTGCAATGGGACGTATGTGAGCTGTGATGATGACGATGATGGTGATCAACGCCTTCAAGTAAGAAAAAATATTTCATCTAGACCTGTCATTTAAGAGGCGTTCACTCCCACATACACATACGAAGAATTGTTTATAAAACTACTTATACGGATTTTATAGCGTTTGTATTTGATTTATGGTTGCCCGACGTTTTGAACACTTTTTTCATGGTCACAGGCGGACTAAGATGTCTGACGTCCAAATAAGTTCCAAGTTCCAACAAGACATCTTAATCCGCCCGTGACCATGAATGCTGTAAAGTGTTCGAAACGTCGGGCAATCATAAATCAAATACATCGCATATGTATTACGCGTAGTAAAATCCGTAAAAGTAGTTTTATTTACAATGTATAGTGCTCGCGTAAACATCAGAAATCATTAAGAATTGTATATATAAGGTTAGTACATTGTATTACAAAAGATTTACACAAGAAATATAATTTCCTTTATTTCATAGAAAGAAATGTCTCCTCAATAAAGTGTTATTAGTATCACAATTACTATCATTACAATTCATTACACGTGAGTACCGTGGTAACAATTTATTGCAATCAAACCATTGAATTCGCTAGATTGATGCCGCTAATAGACTTTTAAGTTATATTTATCGTTGTAGGCAAAGGGGTCTATGAAAAAGAAAAAAAATTGGTTTAGTTAATAAGTTTAAAATCGTGTTAATTCTTGGTATTGCGAATTAAAATAAGTACGATAGCTAGTTAGACTTACCATAATATCTAGAAAAATGTGGGCAAACTTTAAATCTGCACATAAACAATTTCAAGAGTCAGAAGCAATTAAAGATTCCAAAAAAGGGGAGCCTTAAGTTTTTGATTATAAATCAAAAACTATTGATGTTAGAAGAATTATAAAGAAAGAATTGGAATGAATAAAATTTTTTCCTTGTGGTGACGGAGTAAGAATACAATTCACCACTCCCTCTCTTACCTGTAGATGTCGTAAAAGACTACTAAGGGATTAATATCACCACCACATGTCTTACCAGCGTGATATAGTAGATCAATTTCCCTTTTAATATGGAGGAGTCTTGAGCCCAACAGTGGGACATTTATATGTGCTGAAAGGGTGAAGAAGATTCATAAAAAAAAACTCCAAATATGGTTGTCTGTAAAGTCGGTTTACGGACGATAGTTTAACGTGACAACGTCATAACAAAACATTGATGAAATGACTGCATACTTTTATGAATAAAATTGAATCAGCGTAATGGGACAAGGATAGTAACGGGACACGTTTTCGTACATGCAGCCATCGTTCATCGATTTATTAGGCGTTGTCACGTCAAAATCTCAACTCCTGCAATCTTCGGACCAACATATACCTACAAGTGAACTGGGACTTGAGTAACAATGAACACTTTAGAAAGTATTAGAAAAATATGTAACTACGAGTTCTAACCCTTCCTTTCTTCTCAACTACAGGTACGGTAGATCCAGTTCCACCGTACAGGATGCCGCCGGCACCAGACGCAGCCCTACCGGGCGCACCAGCGCCTTCAGTTCCAGCAGCATTGCACACACACTCCGCTAAATTTCCTGTAAGTTGCTATAATTACAATAATCTGTTAGACAATTTACAATGATTCATATGTGTTTAGTAAAAAACAAATAGTTCCGCGTGGTGACGGAATAACAATACAATTCATGAATTCACCACTTAGAAGGTGGTGAATTGTATCCTGCCCGTGGGTGTCGTAAAATACAACTAAGGGATTAAATATGCATATAACACATCTATATAAGAGAAGGTAAACTCGAAATGAAACGCTATACCTACCAACATGTCTTAACCAGCGTGGTATAGTAGGCCAATTTCCCTCCTGCCCAGGAGCCCAGCAATGAGGTGGTGAAGTGAAAATTATTTAATCTGGGTATTGTAAAAGACGAATGTCCCTTATATAATATAACATCTATGCGAGTGAAGGAAACCTCGAAATAAAACCTTATACCAACTCTCCTGATCAGCAGCGTAGTATAGTAGGCCTCCTCCATAGTGGGAAGGAAATTGATCATTATAACACGCCGGTCAAACATGTTGGTACAGGGTTGTATTTCGAGGTTTTCTTCTCTTCTATAGATGTTGTATGCGTATTAAATCCATTAGTCGTCTTTTACGACACCCACGGGCAAGAAAGGGGGTGGTGAATTGTATTCTCACTTCGTTACTAAACGGCAAAGTTGCCGTTTACCTTTTTTAATTAATTTTTTGAGGGTTGCAAGAGAATTTAGAGCGTTCATGTGGAATTCCCCGCAATTAACCCTCTCTATTGTCTATAGAAACTACTTTATGCCCGGCTTGCAGTAATTACAATTTCAAATTATGAAGGGTAATCTCTTGCTAATCCCAAACCTAAATAACAGAATCAATAATTTACTGTAATTTAAATCTTATTAACACGCTGTTACTAACTTATGTATGAATGTAACAGAATTATTCAAGGTTAGTATAACCAACACCAAAATATGATTATTTTAAAAGTTAGCACATATATAAGGACCAGTCATAATACAGTCGTGTTATAACTTCCTTATTCTTCCTTATTATAGAAGTTATTATTATTATTCTTATTTTATTTATTTATTTAAACTTTAGCACACAAAAATAAGGTACATGGCGGACTTAATGCCTTAGGCATTTTCTGCCAGTCAACCACGGGTGGAGCAGAAATAATTTAGGCAGGTGCAATACATTGTAAGGGGTAATTTTTAAAATTTGGTTATCCAAGTATTATACAACAATTATATTCTTATACACTATACACACAAACAATACATATATATATATATACACATAGAAATACATATATACATATACATACATATAAATTTTATTAAAAGTAGAGGAGAGCCATCATTGCTGAGTTGACTCCGTCAGAAAGTCTAGGTATAGACGTTTTACCATAGCTTTAAAACCATCACGGCTAGCGGCCATTCTGATCTTTAATGGTAACGCATTCCAGAGAAGAATGGCCTGGATATAAAACGAAGAGAGTACTAGATTAGAGGAATGAGAAGGACAGTGAAGAATAAGATTTTTGGAGGAACGAAGATTACGGTCGTGAGTGGTACATAGAAATTGAAAGTGAAGTTTTAAGTAGGGGGGAGCATTAGGAGAGTATTTTCCGTGTAGTGATGAAGTAAGAATACAACTCACTGCCCCCTCTCTTGCCCGTGGGTGTCATAAAGGACATACATACATACATATAATCACGCCTCTTTCCCATAGGGGTAGGCAGAGACCACTTCCTTCCACTTGCTATGATCTTGACATACCACTTTCGCCTCGTCCACATTCATTAATCTCCTCATACATGTTCTTCGGTTCAGGGTACTCCTAACCTGGCCTTTCTTAAGAACGTCCCCGATTTGATTGTGGAACGTCCACCTCGGTCTTCCCCTTCCAACACTTCCGTTCACATTCGCCTTACAAAATCTCCTTGTTAGTCTCCTTTCATTCATTCTCTCTACATGGCCGAACCAACTTAACATACCTTTCTTAATCCTTGTCACTACATCTACATTAATTCCACAACGTTCCCTAATCACTCTGTTTTTAATTCTATCACTCAATTTCACACCAATCATGCTCCTCAGTGCTCTCATTTCCAAAGCATTTATTCTACTTTCGTGCTTCTTCTGCCATACCCAGCTCTCACTTCCATACATTAGATTTGGTACAAGCACTCCCCTATGCACAGCCAAGCGAGCCTTCTTAGACAGGCTTTGGCTGCCCATAAAGGAAGAGAAGGAAAACTATTTTATTTCGAATATATGCGTATTTAATCCCTTAGTCGTCTTTTACGACATCCACGGGCAAGATATTGAGTGGTGAATTGTATTCTTATTATTCACATGGATAACGTGACATTATGTAATATCTTCAATAATTCACTTTCGTACATAGCCCATAGTTAATCGATATACACCATTCAATTTTCATGCGATCAGCTCTTCGTGTTTAGACCGCGGAGATCCGTGATTTCACTAATACGCTAGGGTTGACTATAGTTGACTATATGGATGGATGACTATAATTCAATAATAATTAAATATATGAAAACATTTATAAATTTATAACAGAAATACAATATAAATATTACGTACGTAATTTCTGTGTGGTGACAGAGTAAGAATACAATTCACCGCCCCCTATCTTGCTCGTAGATGTCGTAAAAGATCACTAAGACTTAGTTTGGCTTCAGCCATAACGCAAACTGAAGTTGGTATGCTATAGAGTTTCCTTCAGTTAAGGACCTTTAGCACTCGTCACTGGTTTGCGTTAGGATGCAATATTCATTTAAGCACATAAAACATTGGGCTTGAATTTACCTCACAATTGGAAAAGATTATACTACTTCTGTCTACAGTCGTGGACCGGTCCATCCGGGAGAGTACGAAATTCTCACAGAAAATCAACGTTTCTTTTGAGTGCGCGGTCAGCGTTCCTGCCGCCCGCCACCATCCAGGTCGACAGAGGGGCGGCGCGCGGCACCATCATCCACCCGATAAAACGTCGCTTTCGTCGTTGTGCCGACCACCGGTGCAGAGTTCCTTGTCGTCAGTGGTGGGACCGACGGAATACCCTGATGGGTTATCCTCTCCCATCGATGTCCCTTTTGCGGGACGTCAGTCGCCGTTGCGAGGTCAGCCTCTCCACGAGTGACGCACTAAATCCCCGGTCCTGTCACCCGCCTTTGCTAAAACGGCATCAGGCGCAAGAAAATCAACGTCTGTCGTAGCAATGACACATATGACAATGACAAACAATGTTACTGCAATTCGTTCGGAGCGAGAGAGTTGGAAGTCCAAATTTCTGAAGGCATTTAGGTATGGTTTGGGTAATGCTGTTAGTATCGCCGAATCTCATTCATACTCCCTTCACTTTTTTCACGATAGTCAGCGGCCTAACAAAGGTCCATGAATCAAAATTATGTCAAATTGAATATTGTGTGCCAAATGATCCTTGATATCTAAAATCCTTGATATTTTATGCTATACTCTCTGTTCTTTTGTTTTTTCTTTAATCAGTACTGTCACACCCTCAATAAATCATTTTGACGTGACAACGTCTTATAATTCGATGGAGCCGGCTGTACACACGAATAAACATGACGTATGCGGCGTTACCTCGCTCTGAGGCGTTCCATTTAAGGCTTGATCCATACAAAATATCTATCAAACAAATAAAATTAAAATTTTCTTTTGAAAAATGAAACCATTCCATCAGTATTTTCTTATGACGTTGTCACGTTTAACTATCGTCAGTAAACCGACTTTACAGACAACCGATTTTTTTTTTTATTATGGTATGCACCAAAACATTTATAAACGATAAATTTAAAAATGCCCTTCTCTATAATTAGTGATATTCGAGTCGCTATTTTCGCAAACCAGCGATGTATTACTTACCATCAGGTGTGCTGTTTGCCTCTCACTGTGATCTCATATACGATTACCCGATTTATTCTTACCAGTCTATCTAGACCAGGGATTCCCAGCCTTTTACCCTATGCGCTTCACCCAAGTTTAGGCTAAAATATTACGCCCCCTTTGTCCCAACTACGATAAAAAAACAAAGGATGAAAATTCCGTTAGATTTTATTTTCATTTAAATAGCAAATGCGTGTGTAATTAAATGACTCAAATATAACATTAGTGAGAACATTGGGCTTGCACTTTATTAGCCAATTGGTGAATCCTTGGCTTCATATTGGTCAGTTCACATCGTAGATCATTTTCATTTTATTCAATTTTAACAAATTCCTACGCAAACATCCGTCGAATCATTGTACGGCCCCCAAGTGAGGCGCTCCACTGGTTGGGAATCACTGATCTAGACACCCATGGGAATGAAAAGAGTAATAAAACCTTATAACTTTTGCTCCGTCAGCACATGAATAGTACTACCCTTTGAAATTTTCTGTGCACTATATTACATAAAATACCAGAAAAATTATTCAATATAATACTATAAAACACCAAAGTAATGAATAAAACTTGAAAGCGCTATATGACATTTTGATGTTCCTGTCAAAAGTTCCTAGTTTTGGCAAATATTTTAAATGCCAAATGTCAAAAATCCTTGTCTGATGACTAGTTAATGACCACAATGTGTCATCACATCGTACCTTTCTGTGGTGGTAAAAAATACACCTCGAGGATATCCAAATTTATCAGTAGCAAAAACACCTGACACCAAATGATGACGGTGAACCTGTTCACCAAGCATGGCAAATGTTGGATTATTCATTAGTAGTCGAGTATATAGATGGACGAAGTAGACAAACTGGCCTAAAAATTAAATTGAAATAATTTTAGGTTATCACCATCATCCAGTTCTTCCTCGTAAACATGTTGTAAAAGTTTTAGCAATAGTTAGTATCTAATTATTGATCAGAGTATTATATTGGTAGTATTATATTGGTAGTATTTAGCCGTCAGACAGCAGTTTTGGATTGAATTCATTTAAGACAAAATCGTAAAATTCGTAAGCTAACTGAACAAGAATACAATTACGCAGCACATTATCTTTCCCTTGGATTCGTAAAAGGTCAGCTAAGGTATGTAATATTTACATAATATCTATACGAGAGATGGAAAATTCGAAATAAAACTCCATATCAACACATTTGTATCATGCCCAGTTGGCAACCCTACAAACAGCTTACACTTGATATGAGAATTCATAGTTTTTGCCGGAGTATTGTGCTGAGAGAGAAAGTGATCATTGTAATATTACTTCCCCAACAGTTGTGACGAGTCGTGTGATATTCATAATAAATGTATGGCATATTTTAAACGAAATTTGTTTAAGTAGGAGTGATAATTGAGGATTATGGAGATAAGTGATCGCGCTATGAATGTTTTTAAGTGATCTTTTTGTGAATTTCATGAATATTACGCGCAGAAAATAGTGTTTTGTTACGGTTGTCATTTTTTTCTGTGATTTAACTTAAAACATTTTTGTTTGTTTTGTATTTTTGTAATTCATGTTTGGAGGTAAAGGATCAGCAAAAGGAAAACATTTTATACTATTTTATGTACAAATATATTTTTGAATAATCTATAATTTTTAACAAAAAAGAATCGACTTCAAACAGTAAACTAATAAACTCTTAAGAATTCCACCAATTTTTCAAGGATACCATCATCAGATCCTGACCTGATGACTATGGGACCACCTGGGAAGTATAACCTATCAAACAAAAAAGAATTTTGCAAATCGGTCCAGGCGTCTTTGAGGAATCAGTGAACATACATAAAAAAAAGATTCCGATGAATTAAGAACCTCCTCCTTTTTTGAAGTCGGTTAAAAAGGCAACAGTCTGCACTAAGAAATTTATTTCTCAAGTGCGAGGTGCTTTATAAACATACAATTAATACACGCAAAAATAAATTGTTATGCGTAGGAATCGAATTTGAATGACACTGTTTCATAATCACTACGCCATCTGTGTGTAATACATAAAGGATTCATTTTCAAATATAAAAAGACCAGTCTACTCTATTGGCCTTGGTGATAAACGACAAAGAAGTAATGAACAGTCCAGAGTGATCCACGAGTCCCATCATCATCGTCACAGCTCATATACGTCAAACTGTTGGATTCAAGTCTCCTCCATAATAGGAGTGAAAATAACCACCCTGGTCAGACGTGTTGGTACAGGCTTTCGTTTCGAGTTCTCCTTCTCTTGAATATATGTTGTATACACATTATAATCCTTTAGTCGTCTTTTTAGAAAAATTATAATTCACATTGGCACATGGAAGTAAGATTAATTTGTTAATATTTAGTTATATATTTTTATTAAAAACTTTATACTAATTATATCGCATAAAATATACGTATATTGTAGCTGACCCAACAGACGCTGTTTGTGAAATATTGAATAATCTCAAAAAACCAGAAAAATCGGGCAAATTGCAATTAAAAATATGAGAAAAAATCTATAAAACATGATTAAATACTTTTCTTGTATTTTTCACGCATTAAATACAAGTTAAGAAATTGAAAACATAGAGGGGACCGGGCCAAACGGACTTGAAATTCAGATTCAGCGGGTCGAAAAACATGTCGGTAAGTAGGTCCGGTCCAAAGTACATCCCATTTTTTTTGTGTGCTGGTGTTATTAATCTAAGACATTCTCGAATTCTCTGGAACACATACTTGGCTTGTGCCCACCAGTGGGACGCATATGAGCTGAGACCATAAAGATGTTATAATACTTCAGTTCTAGTGTTACTAAGCGTAATATGTCATTCCACAGATAGAACGTGAAGTAATCCTGTCTTCAGGCGACAAAAACTCCAAGGTACCTATTCTACAGGAGGCTCGGAAGAGAGGTAGACTTGGAGCCGTCGCTCCTGATGCTCCACCGAAAGCTCTATCAGCTTGGACACATGCTGAGGTATGTCATTCATTCATTACACAAAATCTATTCAAATTCATGACAAACATAATTTTACAGATAACATACATAGTAATACCCTTATTGCAACATAATTCTTGTTATCACAACAGTTGTTGTGACGACGGCAACTGCGGTGAACACAAAACTAACTTTATTACTATATTGAGCCAGATTTGTTAAAATTTACAAACTCGACTCCGCTCCTATTTGTCACTGCATTATGTATTCATATAGTCAAGTCAATTTAGACCAAAAAATAGGGGCGAGGTTACGAAAATTCGCATCCAGCGGCAAATTGATAGGATTGTTCAAAACATCATTATAAATGAAATGTGAAAAATCCTCATCGATCCGACACCTGGCAAATTTTACTCGGGGTCAATGGTCACAAAAACGAGTTTTTCGGGATTTTCAACACAACGGTAGGTAAGTCATAAATTGAGCCCAGACAAATATTGTGAATCAGATAATAATCTTCTAGCAGCGCCCTGCGGTTTCATCCGCAGTTCCTCTTCTCGTGGCAATATCGGGATAAATTATGGCTTATGTGTTATTCTGATATGTAAGCTATATTATTGTGAAATTTCATTAAAATTCATTCAGTAGTTTTTGCGTGAAAGAGCAACAAACATCTTCAAATGTTCACATCTTCACATACACACAAACTTTCGCATTTATAATATTAGTAACGATAAAACTGTCTAAAATACTTTTTTCCTAATAGGGCGTCTACATGTTGGCCGAGTGCAGGCGAGCGATGGCGAACGCCAACGTGTGTACACCTGATTTGCCTTAGTTGGCCAACGCCGTCGCTCGCCTAGTTGGCCGAGTGAATACAAGCGCCAACGTGTGGACAGCTGATTTGTCTTCACTCGCCGTCACTCGCCGTCGCTCGTGATCACTTGCCTCACTTCGCCTCGGTGTCGGTTTTTGTGCACAAATCAAAGGCACTCGTCTACGCTCGGCCAATGCCGTCTACACGTTGGCCGAGTCGTCATTACACGGTTGACATCCATCGCGGTTACACGTGTTTAATGTGATATTGTCGCTCAATATAAATGATTATATTTTCAAATTTGCATCACTACTTCTAGATATGTGACGTAAATAATTAGATCCAAGTCACCCTATATGTTACCTATAGTATCAAAATGTATCTTCATCATTCATCATCATTTTAGCTAATATACGTCCTACTGTTGGGCTCGAGCCTCCTCCACAATAGGCGGGCACCTGACCTTAGTATTCCATGCTAGTCAGACAGGTTGGTATAGGGTTTTATTTCGAGGTTTCCTTCTCTTGTATAGATGTTATATGCTTATTATGTATTATATCCCTTAATCGTCTTTTACGACATTCACAGACAAGATAGGGACTGGTGAATTTTTTTCTTACTCCGTCACCACACGGATATATCTTACACTGTTCTATTTCTGTGAATACTCAGTATCAACCACCTTCTTTTTTCCCACTTTACTGCGGTATACACTGAGATAATAGTTATATACGCTCATTAAATAAATAGTCGAAGCTGCAGCAACGTTAATGTCAACGTCCGTAGTGTTTCAGTGCACAATGAACACTGACATCGGCCAACGTGTAGACACTTCTACAAACGCTCGTCTACGTTGGCCACTCGCGTTGGCGTTCGCCGCACTCGGCCAACGTGTAGACGCTAGCACTCGCCTTGTACCTATTTGCCGACGCTCGCGTTGGCCTAGGCTCGGCCAACGTCTGTACGGGCTATTCGAGCCATCGTTTTTGACATATAAAGATTCAAAAAATTGATAGAGTTGTAATCATAATTACTTTTTCCAATTAACAGGCTATATGTTACAATAAGATTTATTGATATACAAGTAATAGTTTCTGAGATTTGTTCGTTCAAACAAAAAAGCTTTTCCACACTGGTCAGACGTGTTAGCGTTAGTTTTACATCGAAATTTTCTTCTTTCATATAGTTATTATCTGCTTTTTATATCCCTTAGTCGTCTTTTACAACACCCACGCTATATGCATATTTAATCCCTTAGTTGTATTTTACGACACCCATGGGCAAGATAGGGTTGATGAATTGTATTTTTACTACGTCACCACGCGGATGAAAAAAAACCTTTTTTGTTTCTTAATATAAAAAAAATATAGATCATTTTGCTCTATGGTTCTATGGCTCTATGGTTACACATCATCTACATTTATAGTGGCAATACAATAGCAATCTTTTTAATATGTAAAAAGCCCGAGTTCCGCATCACGTAGATAAACCTACTTAAATAAATTACAGCTAAGTATTAACCATAGACTAACGGCCATCATATTGCAGACGCTTAAGTGTTAGATATTGTGCTTTCGATTCAAACTGTAGTCTATACTTAACGAATCAATATAATGGTAATAGACATTTATATGAACTGTTAGTTTCAAGAGATATAGACTGTTATTTTTTTAAAACGAGGGCGCTAGGAAATCATAATTCACACTAGTGTTGATTGCTTGTAGACTCGATAGTAACAAAATTTTAACAAATACGAAATGTAATTGTCATGTCAGCCCACATAAATCTCATTGTTGGGGTTGGGACTTCTTCATAATAGGAGGGAAAATGACCTACGCTGGTCAGACGTGATGGCATAGGATTTTATGTTAAGTGTTTTTTCTCTGGCATAGATATTAGCTATAAATTTGATTAATATTTGACCGGTTTTTGAGTTATTTTTATTAATGATGATTGCGACGAGTTCACGGCGCTGGTCTGCCCGAACGGCAAACCTCGAGCTGCGCCGTGTCCTCGTCGCAATCGCAGTGGTGGCAGGACGGTTTACTCTCCCTCCGGACGACCGTGTATTTGGCGAAGCTACCATGCCCCGTCAAAACCTGCACCAGTCGGAATGGATCACCCCGTGCCGCCGCTCTAACCACTGCATCAGCGGCCTCGACGGTCCGGACATCGAACCGAGGCCTCTCCAGCCGGACTGCCCAACGGGCAATGACGTCTCGGCGGGATATAAATCTCTATGATAACGATGACTTGTTGGCCAACTTAGCCCTCCCGTGAAGTCAAAAATGAAAAGGCGATAAATTCTGTAAAACAGTTTTATTTATTAACTAGCATCCCGTCCTCGCTTCGCTTTGGTTTCAGTCGCCTTACCCGCGTACTGCCCGTTCTCGTGGGTATACCGGGATAGAATATAATTTTTTTTTTGTGTGTCACTTAGTTGTTAGCCTCAGATGGCTGTGACAACTTTACCTGGATTGGTGGGTGAGCACTGAGGGCTCTCAACCCGTCCTAGAATATAACCTATACTCCCTGGTATTATAGCTTTCCATTGGTGAAAGAATTTTTGAATTCGGTTCCGTGGTTTAAGTGTGAAAGCGTAACAAACAAACAAGTTTGTTTGTTTGTTACGTTTCGTATTTATAATATTAGTAAGGATGTGTAATACTCTCGTAAATATCAGAAATTACTAAAACAAAATTCCATTGGAGTGTTCCAGTAGTTTCTAAGATCAGTGCATTGAACCAAATAAATTCTTCAGCTTTTTTAATATTACTACAAATTTACCCCTTTGGGGATAACGTGGGAATACATTAAAAGAAATATTTTAATGATCGCGCCGTCATGCGTGCACTTTCCCATTCACCCTCTTTACACGCTAGATATATTTGATGGCATCGTAGGGCCTTGGGCAGGTGCCGTTGACCTCTACATAAGGACATAAATGTCTCAACAAGGCAGATACTTTCTATTGCAATGGAAGCAAAATAAAACTACACGCAACGACCGAAGTGACATTTTGAATTTTAGCGGGAACGTCTTAATATATAATGTTGCGGTTTGAAAATATTTTCATCATTTTAGTATTTCAGCTTGTTTTATTAAATATTTTTATGGCTTTTGTTTCTCCCACGTACGTGCAAGCTCTGGAATGAACTACCTGTTGCTGTGTTTTCTGAGCGCTATGATGTCCTTCTTTAAACGAGGTTTAATAAGAATATCTTCTTCCCGGTAGGCAACGCCCTGGCTGTGGCCCTGGTATTGCAAAGATCCATGTGCGCCAGCATTATTTACCATCATGTGTGCTGCTTGCTCATTTGCCACCATTGGCAATAAATAAAAATAATGGTATAGGTAATATAATGCTGTAAAAGTGCGAGGAGGTTTTATTATATTATAATGCTGAAAAAGTGCAAAAAGGTTATATTAATAAAAAGACCTTAACCTGGAGTAATATGTTAAGTAATTAGATAACGTTTTTAGTGTCGCTTGTGTCCAAACGTGGGAACAGTCACTTTGTGTCCAGTGACACCGGTTCCCTACAAGGTATGCCATCAGCGCTTAGCGATAGTCAGGGTAAAGCTGTAAAACCTATAATCGTCTAAGAGCAGTCTACAAAAACAATATTTATATTCTGCCAAAACTAATGACGAAACATTTAAATCGTTCGAAGTATTACCATTATCTATCTCTGTATAATTATAATTTTTAACAAAAAAAAAACCGACTTCAAACAGTAAACTAAAAACGTTAAAATTGCCTATAAAATTTTAAGAATTCCACCAATTTCTCAATGATACCATCATCAGATCCTAACCTGATGACTAGGGACCACCTGGGAAGTATACCCTATCAAACAAAAATAATTTTGCAAATCGGTCCAGGCGTCTTTGAGTAATCGGTGAACATACATAAAAAAAAAATATTCCGACGAATTGAGAAGCTCCTCCTTTTTTGAAGTCGGTTAAAAAAAGACCACTGTTAGCTATAGACCTTCCCAAGGAATTGATAATGCCATATCCTCGCTTGGCAGAAAACTTTACAAACTGGTGTTAAGTTACTATTCGTGTTATATTCTACCTGCTGCCCTTAGTGCCTTAGCCTTACGTCCTTCCATCCAAGCGTCCATTAGACTACTGACGTCCATTGTTGGAGATACGCCTCTCCAAGTGAAGAACGGACATAGGACGCTGAAATAGCAATAGGCAGAGTACATCGTGTGGCGACTACGTATCGGATAACGCCGTAAAGGACACCCCAAATTAGGTGGCGCGCTTAAATAAGTTATCACTTCCAAAAACTACTCTATTTTAAAAGTTATAAACATCATCATCATCTTGCTCTTATACCAATTACTTGGGGTCCATGCAATATGTCATCTGTTTTGACATATTGCAAAACGTTTCGGCAATGACTTTTATGACCGGCCGCCTGCCTGACGTCAACCCTCCTTGGGAATGTAATCGTTGACCCAAATGGTACCAGATGGAGTTGGTCCGGGTCAATCTAGGGCTCTTAGTCGTCTTTTACGACACCCACGAGCAAAGCAAGGGTTGGTAGTATTCGAAGCCGCTACCACACAGCTAATAAATAAAATAATTTTAAAAGTTATAAACAAAATTCAAAATTTTCAATAACCCCCAGAGGGAGATTCAACAGGAATTATCAATTATTTGTCATTTAACGTTTATACTGGCAGGCGCGAAGCACTTAATCGAGTAATCATACACCATTACATCATTTTGGAAAACAGCTGATACTCTTACACTGCTGGACCGATTTTAACCAACCATAGCTAAGAATCACCGCAAGAAAACTGGTTTTAAAATAAAAAGAACCGCATCGAAATCGGTCCATCCGTTTGCGAGCTACGATGCCACAGACAGACACACACAAACAGACAGACATCGACGTCAAATTTATAATACCCCACTTTTTGCGTCAGGGGTTAAAAAGCCCTTAACAGTCGTTATCACTAAGGCGACAATATTAGCTTTAAGTTTAAAACAGCAAAGTTTAAACTATGTAGAGGGATGCGTCATTCAACGACCACTCCAAGGTCGATGTTTAACTGATGACGTCACATTATGCATTCAGATTATCAAACAGACGTAATTATATCCGTAGTTCATTGCTACTAGAACAAATATACATTTGCTAACTGAACTGAATTATAATTAATTTCAAATCTATACCAATAAATAAAAATGGAGTGTCTGTTTGTAATGTCAAAATAATAGGCTTTTTTCATGCTCACACGGTTATTTGCACGACACCTATGCCTAAAATAGCAATTAAAAAATTTTTGTCTGTCTGTCTGTTTGTTCCGGGTAATCTTTAAAACGGCTGGACCGTTTCAAAAATTCTTTCACCAATGGAAAGCTATAATATCAGAGCGTAAACTAGGCTATATTTTATCCCAGTATTCCGCCGGGAACGGGAATTACGCGGGTAAAACGACTATAACCTATAACCGAAGCGAAGCGAGGGCGGATTGCTAGTGTATAATATAAACGAATAATGTTTCCGTGTGATGGAGTAAGAATACAATTTACCATCCTTCTCTTAACCGTGGGTGTCGTAAGAGACGACTTAGGGATTATAATATGCATATAACATTTACGCAAGAGAAGGAAATCTTGAAACATAACCCTATGCCAACACGTCTGACCAGCGTTGTATAGTAGGTCCAATCACCTCCCATAGTAGAGGCGGCCCGAGCCCTTCAGTAGGACGTATATTAGCTGTTATAAAGAAATTAAAGAGGAAAATATTAATGTAAATATTAATCTAAACATAGGAATGAGGGAGGTCATTCATGGTCACGGGAGGACTAAGGTGTGTCACGTCCAACAAGTCATCGTTATTACAGACATTTATTCTGAATGCTGCAGTGTTCGAAACGTCGGGCAATCATAAATCAAATACAAACGCAATATAATCCGTTGTTTTTTTTTTTGGGTGGGTTGCGGTCGACGCGCTCCTCGCACCACTCCGTCCGGGGCGACAGAGGGGCGTAAGCACGCACACCCAAAACCCACCCACGATGCACGTCGCCTTTGTCGTTGGGCCGACCACCGGAGCAGGGTGACTTGACGAACGCAATATAATCCGTAAAAGTAGTTTTATTTACAACTAGCAATCCCCCCTCGCTTCGCTTCGGTTATAGGTTATAGTCGTTTTACCCGCGTAGTGCCCGTTCCCGTAGGAATACCGGGATAAAATATAGCCTAGTTTACGCCCTGATATTATAGCTTTCCATTGGTGAAAGAATTTTTGAAATCGGTCCAGCCGTTTTGAAGATTACCCGGAACAAACAGACAGACAGACAAAAATTTTTTATTTGCTATTTTAGGCATAGGTGTCGTGCAAATAACCGTCTGAGCATGAAAAAAGCCTATTATTTTGACATTACAAACAGACACTCCAATTTTATTTATTGGTATAGATGTGTAGTGCTCGCGTAAACATCAAATATCATTATAATTAAGAATTTTACTGTGTGGTAGCGGGTACGAATACTACCAACCCTAACATTGCTTGTGGGTGTCGTAAAAGATGACCTAGAACTTTAAATCGACCTAGACAACTCCATCTGATGTCGTATGATTAACAATTACTTCCCAAGGAGGGTTTCTTTTTTATTGCTAACGGTGGCAAACGAACAAACAGTACACCTGATGGTAAGTGTTGCTGCCGCTCATGGACCTTTATAAAGCCGCTGCCTACCGCGAAGAAAGTGAAGAGAGTGTTTGGTGGTACTAAAGGCATCATTAAACCCCACGACACGCAAACACCCTCAGAAAGTTGGGCTGCCGGCTCTCTCGCTCACCGAACGAAGCGCAGTAACAAATTGCTGCTACTCGGACGTCGATTTTCTGCTCAGTGTAGGGATGTGAATTGGAGGAAAAATACTCAATTTTTTAAATAATCGATTTTTTGTTCTTTAAAATAAATCGATTATAAAATAATCGAATAATTAAAAATAAATAATCGATGATAAAATAATCGAATTTTTCTCCCAAGAGGATTGTGATGACCTTTTTTTTAGGAAATGTGAGCGAAACACTGCATGCATGCTGCGTGATGACCATTTTTTTTAGGAAATCTGGCACTGAAATTAATGGATTAATTTCGATCGAATTTCGAATAATAAAAAATCGATCAATAATCGTATTTTTATTATTTTGATAATCGATTGTATAAATCGATTATTACAAAAAAATAATCGATTAATATAAAAATCGATTATTTTTTCACATCTCTAGCTCAGTGTGGTACTATCCCGGACGGACCGCGGACCCGCGGCTGTAAACAGACAACTGGCAACAGTGTGGTCCTACAACATTACAACGCCAGGTAGTTGGCCGTTTATAAAATTTTTGCCAAATTTTTTTTACATTATATACAAATATCAGGTTGACCGAGCCTCGCTCGGAGTATTTTTGTAGCATTTATTCAGATATATATTAATAAAAAATAAAAATATAAATAATGAAATTATATTAACATTACAAAAAGAGAATAATAATAACACCGACATTCGATCCGACGCCGTTTGTCGCCGATGTCAAAAATAAAATGAAACCTGACTACTTCGCCACTGAGCTATCGTAACTCATGACATTGACGGCAAAATTTGAATTCATATTCTTTTAAAATTTAATGTCATTATCTTGTCTGCCAAAAACACTGACAAAACAACATTTTCTATACATAAAACCTAGCTAGATCGATTTTTTGGGCCTGAATCCTCTAGTATGCCAAGTTTCAAGAAAATCGTTGGAGCCGTTTCCGAGATCCTGAATATATATATATATATATATATATATATATATATATATATATGTATATAAACTCATTTGCAAAAAAAACGGGCGGTTTTGATTTTCATTCATATTTAAAAAGATACAATACCAAAAAGGTTTCAATCGTTTGTACACGTTACTGGCCGGTTTTAAAAATGCTGTGGTATTTAAAAAAGTACGTTCTAAATTCAATTTTTCATTTGATGTTCATTTTTACAGAAAACCCCTTTTTATCCTACATTTTTGGCGCGAAGTTCCAGAAGTTAACATCGACTTTCATAACTTTTATTCAATTTTTATCGATTAATTTCATATCCTTGACTGTCAAAGCTTTATTTAATGCTGTTTGGCTGTATCAAAAATGGTAGATAAAGTGGTAAAAGCTACCAAAATTATCGCGCTGCTTGAAGAGGGTTGCAGCCAATGTTTCGTGGCTAGGAGGCTAAATGTTAGTCGCTCGACAGTCCAAAGGACCTGGCAGCGATATCAGGAGACTGGTTCCGTCGAGAGAAGGCCTGGTTCTGGAAGAAAACCATGTACCCAACCACGGGATGATCGTTTTCTTGTGAGTCGCGCATTGAGAAATCGCAAATCTTCGTATGTGGATCTTAAGAACAACCTCCAAGAAGTAAGAAATGTGCATATTAGTCTATGGACGGTCAGGAGGAGGCTTCTCGCTGCCAATATACGCAGTCACCGCCCGGCCCGCGGCCCCAAATTACTCCGTGAGCACAGAGTTCACAGGCTTAGGTTCGCTAGAAATTGTGAATCATGGACTCAAGACGATTGGAATAGGGTTTTGTTCTCTGATGAAGCCAGGATATCTCTGTTCGGTGAAGATCGACGTCGGCGAGTGCTAAGAAGACAAGGAGAACGCTTTGCAGAGGCATGTTTCGAAGAAATCACACCTTATGGTGGGGGCTCTGTTATGTTTTGGGCAGGAATAAATTCAATGGATCGTACAGAGTTAGTCTTCATTGAAAACGGCTCACTGACTGGGCATCGATACATAACGGAAGTTCTAATTTCTCATGCACAACCCGCATTGGCCGCTCTAGGTGAAGACTCGATTTTTATGGACGACAATGCTCGCGCCCACCGATCCCGCGATGTTAATGCGTATGTGCAAGAGGTCGGCATTCGTCGTTTGGATTGGCCAGCTCGAAGTCCCGACCTCAATCCCATAGAGCATGTCTGGGACGTTCTGAAACGGCGTGTGAGATCAGTACACCCGGCTCCGCAGACCATCAGAGAGCTGAAGAATGTGATTACTGCGGAGTGGGAACGTATTCCGCAAGCAAGTATCCGGGATATACTCGCTAGCATGCCCAGACGAATTCAAGCTGTGATTTTAGCTAGAGGGGGTCACACTCGATACTAAACATTTATCTGCTTTTACTTTATTAAAGAAAAACAAACAAAAAAACTTTTTTATTTTTACTTCATGAGCATATGCACTACTAGCGAATATACACTACTAGCGAGGTTTAGCATTATTTCCCATAAATTGTATCTAAATTTTATGAAATACTGATGAAAACGATTATTTTCTTATTAATTTAGCAAATTGTGTGGATAAAACTACCTATAATTATCAAACAAAGAAATATTAACATTTGAAATGGTTCATTGCTTAGGTGCCCGTTTTTTTTGCAAATGAGTGTATATACAAGAATTGCTCGTTTAAAGATATAAGATAAAAGAAGAGTTACATATCATGTCGATCCTAAGTAATTTGGATAAGAACAGGATGATGATGATACCATTTTTTTGAAATTAGTAGATTAGTATTTTTCGCGGTTTTCTAACATAAAAAAATGCGTAATCTGACTATGGAATATCTAATAGACAGTGAATGCGTTTTGAACTATAAACGCAACAATTTTTTGGATTATTTTCGATAAGAGTAGGAGGAGATTCTGTCGATCTCAACTAATTGGAGTTATTCGCATATGAGTGAATTAAATGTCAGGACTATTTCCTTAGCGCTGAGTGTTGTTTTTAAAAAATGGGACGTGTATGGGCTTTTTTTTTTTTTTTTTTTTAGGGGTGGGCTATGGTAAGCGCACACGCGGTCCAGTCCGTCCGGGGCGATGAAAGGACGGCGCGCGGGCCCATAACCCACCCGTACCCACGTCACCTCGTTGTTGGGCCGACCACCGGAGCAGATGTGACTTGTCGTCAGTGGTCGGCCTGACGGAATACCCTTTCGGGTAACCTCACCTCTCGACGTCTTGGGACGTCGGTCGCCGTCGCGCGGTCAGCCTCTCTGCGGGTGACGGACAATTCCCCGGTCCAATCACCCGCGGCCTCGGCTAGGGCGGCATTAGGCGCAGATACTCGCGCCTGCGCCGCCCGAGTCGCCGGCGGCGGAACGTGTCGCCGAATAGGAGCTCTACTCGCACACGATCCGCCGCCTCCTTCCGTGAGATTACGGCCTCACAGAAGGCGGCGACCGCGTCCCAGTTCCTGACACTGACGAGCATCTCCCTGGCGATGGTCGGCAGCGCCAGGTCGCACCGATAATTGCGACGAGTTCACGGCGATCCCCCTCCCATGCAGCACACTCCTCGAGCGTGTGCTACGCCGTGTCCTTGTCGCAACTGCAGTGGTGGCAGGACGGTGTGCTCTCCCTCCTGACAATCTTGTGCAGGTACTTCCCGAAGCAACCGTGCCCCGTCAGCACCTGCACCAGTCGGAAGGAAAGCACCCCGTGCGTCCGCTCCAACCACTCCATCAGCACCGGCCGGAGGGCCTCGACGGTCCTGACACCGTACCGAGGACTCTCCAGCCGGACTGCCCAACGGGCAATGACTTCTTGGCGGGCGTCGACCCGCCAGGCGGTGATCTCTTTGATGGAGACCATAACGCCGCGGGCGCGCGTCTCCGACACCCGCCGATAAATGTCGGCGAGCATCTCCGCCTCCAGGTCCCACGGGGGAGTTCCGGCCAGGAGGCATGCTGCCTCTGTCGCCACCGTGCGGTAACCCCGTATGGCCCTGATCGCCATGACCCTCTGTGGTCGCCACAGGAGGGCCCTAAGACGGACGGTCAGGAACCCCGCCCACACCGGTGCGCCATACAGGGCCATCGACCGGATCACTCCCACGTACAGCTGTCGGCACGTAGCACTGGGTCCGCCCACATTCGGCATCAACCGCGAAAGGGCGGACGCCGCGCCGACAAGCCGGGGAACTAGTCGATGGAGATGCTCCCGGAACCAAAAATGGAAAAGGATGTGTGAAAAAGGACGTGTATGGGCTAAGCAGTCATATAATTTCCCTTCTACTTAAGGTTCCTGTTTGCCTATTAAATAGTCTAACATTATTAGTAAGCATTATACTATCGAATAGACGGCGTCAGTACAAAATAACGCATAAAAATTCATGATGCGCAGGCGACGTAGCCAACGTTATGTACGGAGAAACAACGGTTGTATGGAGCTGTACTAAGCGAGTGCCGCCTCGCTGCGACGAACCTTCATAATATTTATCTTGTATGTTAACACATAAAATGTAAAGGAGAACTGTTATACATTCCCACTCTATTATCTTGAGAAACATTCTAAAAGACAATTATATAACATAATAGAAAGAATCAAGCTATAAATATAAGTTTAGTTTAAGAATACTTATAGCTAAGTGCGTAAAGTATTTATTATCTTAATTTAATAAGTTATTACTAATTTCCTGTGGACGCCATAAAAGAAAGCTACAGAAGCACCAAAAAAATTGATCAGTAATGCTTTCCTATGATACCCATAACATCTGTGCTGTTACTACTGCGTTCGCTCGTCTACTAACAATTTCTGGTTTTTAGGGCAATATTAACATATATGTATATAGCAGCTTGCTATATGGAAGTATAGTGTGAAGCGTTCTGAACTTCGTCATGTAATTGGAGTTCGCCATTCGAAAACCTTTCTGCCGGTATTAACTATTAACGGTTCGATATGAGTGATGTTATTTTCGATGTGATTTTCCGTGTGGTGACGGAGTAAGAGTACAATTCACCACTCCCTATCTTGCCCGTGGATGTCGTATAAGACGACTATGGGATATAATATGCACATAACATCTGTGCAAGAGAAGGAAAACTCGAAATGAAACCCTATACCAACATGTCTGACCAGCATGGTATAGTAGGTCAAATTCCCTCCCATTGTAGAGGAGGCCCGAGCCCAACAGTGGGACGTATGTGGGCTGCAATGATGATGATGATGATGATGATGAGTGATGTGGCTTGCCCATTGTCATTAATAAAAAGTGGGTATAACTACTGTAAATTGAAGGGAGTAACCACCATTTTAATGTTATTCATATTGCTATTAAAAGGAACTCCTTAAATACAAATAGTATTTGGTAATTAAGATATATATAAATATACACATATGTACATATCGAGAAGGAGTGACAGAGATATATATGTATATGCAAAAACTACTCAAATAATATAATAGTTATTTGAAGATGCTTTTTGTTAAAAATTACAATCATAAATTTCCATTATCACGTAATTATCAACCAACAATGAATAAAATGATTGTTAACCTGACAAGTAATTCGGATGTACAAATACATTTTTATCACAAATTAAGACCAAGTACTTATGCGGCACGTAACAATGAAGAAATTCTCGCATAATCACAACAAGCCAACACCAATCCCATCAAGATAAGCAAATTGTGACAATTAACATAACACAAACAATAGCCGACGTTCACACAAACCTTATTACAAAATTATGTAGATATTGTCGTTTAGAATTTAAAATGGCCAAGTTAAAATGGTTCTAGTATGTTAGAAAAACTAAAAATCATCATTTCTCAAGTAGTGAGTGTACACTATCGTATTTTTGACAGTCAACTGCCAGATCAAGTTAAAAGTTTGTATTTTTGGTAAAAGAATTTCAACAGCAATGTCCGACTTGAAATTGGGTCCAGCAAACGGTTAGTTTATAATTATAATAGGCTTATTCCTATTAAGAGGGTCTTAAAATAATTAACAGGTGGAAGTGAGTATATTGTTCATACCCCTGTCTACTCGTTCAGTAGTGTCGGTATTTTACAACAAAATTTAATGTTTCACTAATATCTTAAATACAAAATTCCACTAAAGTTTTAAAATGAAGTGCTTTTTTGGGGCGAGTTATTTTAGCCACTGGTACCGAGTTCCTTGGCGTCCGTGGCTAGCCCGGCGAGTTACCCTTTCACGTACCATCCCTCGCCTACGCTCCCCAGGGTGCCACCCGCACGCGATTTGCCTCTCTGCAGGTTACGGACCATTCCCCGGTCCAATCACCCGCGGCCTCTGCTAGAGCGTCATTAGGCGCAGGTACTTGCGCTTACGCCGCCCAAGTCGCCGGCGGCGGAACGTGTCGCCGTAGAGTAGTTCCTCTTCTAGACGTTGTTACATTGCTGTAATAAAAATTTTCGTGAGTAGGCACTAAACACAGAGGCTGCACGAACTTCGCTTCGATTCCCCCTACCGTGCTGGCCGCTTTGTCACTCACTTCACACCAACGAACGCTCGAACTACTCGTGCGTCCGTTAAAAACACTTATATTATAAATCCTATATAATAACCTTATTATTCTTCTACATTCAATATTTACTAAATTATTATATATTGTGATAATTCTTCAACCTAAGTAACTGTTTGTGGATATTAAAACCCCGTTATAGGGGTTTTAAGATAAGACTTAATTGTCTATCTCCCGGAGCCGACTTGCAGCTGCTCATCTTTTTCGCTGCGGTTCTCCACGGGCAACAAGCGTAAGGAGAGTACTGTTTTTCTGTTCATTGTCTGTGCAGAGCCTAGGAAATAGCTAGAAAGACTAACAACCCACTCCCGTTGTATTATTAATTATATCTTATTATTATATACCTTCTAATATTAATTATAATATACTCTAGACATTTAATTCCTTTTATTTTTATGTTACCTATCTTCAGCGTAACAACGTGATGTTTAAATTCACCCGCGGCAAGCATGATGAGATATGCCCAAACTGCATACGATTAGTATACAGTTTGAGAATATATCTATACGCTATTTAGTCTGTGTTTCCCGAGCGCTATGACATGTCTTTCTTTAAACGAGGTTTAAGAAGAGTATTTCCTTCACGGTAGGCAGCGGCCTGGCTGTGCCCCTGGTATTGCAAAGGTCCATGTGCAGCAGTTTCACTTATCATCAGGTGTGCTGCTTGCTAGTTTGCCACCGTTGGCAATAAAAAAAAAGTCACTATTTAATCCACCTCAGAATTTATATAAGTAAAATATATAATTGTCCCTGTTAACGGAGTAAGAATACAATTCCACCCCTTACCCGTTGGAATCACAAAAGACAACTAAGAGAAAGTGATATTCTATAACATATATGCAGAAGAAGCAAAACTTGAATTAAAACCATATACCAACTCGTCTGATAGTGGGTCAATTTGCCTCCCATTGCGGAGGAGGCTCGAGCGCAGTAAGTAGTGAGAGGAATATATGCCAAGATGAGATAATAATTTATAAATACGGCATTACTGTCCGACTTAACTGTAGTAATTCATCAAGTATTTTATAAAAATTCAGCATTTGATGCCGAACGATATTATTCGTCATAATACAACCGTACATTCTGAAGGTAACAGAACGCTCGCGGTCGTATCCGAACGCGCATGCGCATCCGGTGCTAGGTTGCGGCGCTCGCGCCCGACCAACACAAAACACAAGCCAGTATTATTTAGAGCTTTCAGTACTCAACTTGTGTCATGTGAATACATATTTAATAAGTGAAAATGGTGGAATTCGCTTTGGAAAACAATGTTAGTAAACAAAACTTTAATAACGTTAAAAGTGTTTAACAATATAATTATCTATATTTCGCATATTTTTATTCGATTAACATAATATTAATAATCAATATATCTATTATTATTAGACATTAAATTGATGTATTAATTTTTTTTTCTTAAAGTGAAATTCCGTACTTGGAGTATCTATTGATATAACTACTAAAAGCTTCCGGTAGAAAAAGGTGGCTGTGTACAATTTCCTTTGTCTGCCAAGAAATAGACTGTACAGTTTTAATGGTTCAAGGATTTTGTTTTATAATTATAGTTGTCTAATAAAAATTATTTATTACTGTGCTGTATATAGTTAACGAATTATTTATGATAATTATCTTTAACTAGTGTGATTACAGGAGTATTCCTATACAGATTAAAAATTCTATGTGTTACGACCGTTTCCTTTCCCGCGGGTGTGAATAAGATCATCATATAAAGACGTAAATGATAACATTTTAATGCCTATAGTGGCAGACGAGTAAGCGGCACACCTGATGGTAAGTGAGACTGCCGCTGATGGACATCAGCAATACCAGGGGCGCAACTAAGCCGCTGCGTAACTTGAAGAAAATACTCTTCTTAATTCTCTTTTAAAGAAGACCATGTCTTAGCGCTGGGGAAAGACCGCAGCAGGAACTTGATTCCATATTTTGTCCATGTGCGGGGGAAGTGATCGCTTAAAACGTACGGTTGAAGATCAGTTCCAATTGAAATTGATGAACCCTGATTCGTTTGGAATAGTACACTATACGGAGCTTGTAGTAACTCAAAAAAAAATTCGGTGTGTCCTTACTGCCTGCCTACTACAGCAATCAGTTTTAAGGCTCACATAGACGGCCCGTTAAATTCTCTCATATTCCTGGTGCTGTGTGGCTTATCGACACATCTTCTTATTTATTGACTGTCTATTTTACTTCATGTCTATCGCATTGCATAAGAGGGAAGTGCAGTCAATCTCTTCCAACTTGTCCTCTTTAACTTTTCTAATTATCTTTGTTGCGGATCCCAAAACAATTGAAATTATTTCCCGAGACTCTCTTAGGGTCGAACCTTGGTGTCATCTATGTAGATAATTGTGGATCCGGGCTTACAAGACTTGCAAATTTTGGCAATGCGTGATGGGGATTAGTTCCAATAAAAAAAGAAACCCTGCTCCGGCGTTGCGTATTACCAAATCAAACACTTCGTAACAGCACTCCCGGATAATATCTATGTAAGAAACCAGTTCTAAATTGAAGTATATTTGCTCTTACTGAGAAGGAAGTTTGTCACCAATGTTGAGGATCATCATCCACTGTTAGGCTAGAGCGTCCTCCACAATGTAAGGGAAATCACCCATTATCAAACGGGTTGGTATATGGTTTTAATTCAAGTTTTCCTTCTCTTACATAAATGTTATTTGTATATTACTCCTTTCGTCTTTCGACTCCTACGGGCAAGAGGTGGATTGTATTTTTATTCCGTCATAAAAGTCAATAAAAGAGTATAATATAGTCATCTAATAATAAGAATTAATTAGCTGCACATTAATTGTTTATATTGTCCTCGCGTTTTGAAGCGATCGATTCCCGGGTAGGACAATTTTCTGCGCTATCAAATGATTCTCCTTATGGTTCTAGTTTGTGTCCGTTAATTATATCTTTGCAAAGTCCCCCACGACAAAATTATTTACTCGTAAGAGTGGGATTGATTTCATTTTAAAACAATATTAGATTCTTATGAACTAGGTAAAAAAGCTTTTTGATGGTGATAGCTCATTGCATACACTTCGTCTCAATTTATAATCCTTTCAACTCATATACGACCCACTGCTGGCCTCGAGCCTTTTCTATAATAGAGAGACGTTTCCCTACTATACCAGTCATTTAGATTTCGGTGTGGTGACAGAATAAGAATACAATTTACCCCCTATCTTGCCCGTGGATGTCATAAAATACGACTAAGGTAAATAATACGCATTAAACATCTATGCAATAGAAGGAAAACATGAAATAAAACCGTATTGCAATTCGGTCAATTGCCCTCCTATTATGGAGGAGGCTCCAGCCCAATATTGGACGTATTTGAGCTAAAATGATGTTGATGACTGGTCAGATGCATTGGTATAGGATTTAATTTTGAGTTTTCCTTCTCTTGTATAAATGTAATATGCATATTATCTTCCTTAATCATCTTTTAGTCTACGCACGGGTAAGATATGTGGTGTCCAGTCCGTTCCGGGTCCATTTATTTTTATTTAAAACGGCTTTTGATAATATTGGATGGATGCAAATGGCGCAAGACCGTTCCGAGTGGCATTCTTGTGGGGAGGCCTATGTCCAGCAGTGGACGTCTGTAGGCTGATGGATGGATGGATTGATTGATAATATTTTACCTTCCACATAGCTGTCTATATAAGGAATAACTGAGGCTATATTCTCCCTTAGAAAACCCTTATAAAATTGCCTGATCCAGGATCGAACCCAAAGCCTTGTGAGCTACTGTCGCGTACTGTAAAATCTTTGGAAATGTCGGCCTAAAATGTCCAATACATTTAAGAGAAACCACTGAAACCAAAGCAAAGTGAGAACGGGTCGCTAATTTGAAATAAAACTATTTTTACAGATTTTATCGCGTTTGTATTTGATTTTCTAACGTGTCGATCACTTTACAGTGTTCATGGTCACGAGAGAACAAATGCCGTAAAAATAGTTACATTTCGAATGTGTAATACTCGCGTAATCATCAGAAATCATTATTTCTATTGTTGGGCATAGTCTTACTAAATCCTACTTCTAATTCCATTTGGTCTATTCGATATATTGTGCAGAAAAATGATGCTGCTCTTCTAGCAATGGATTTTATGAGAAAGTAAGATGTGACAACGCATTGTATTTATTTATCACTATATGGAGCGTTTAAAATAAGTACATTACAGTACAGTACATTTTTGTTGTGTTAATAACTCCCATGACAACGGCGATTTTGCAGAACTCTTGTTGATACATATATATGTATACCTAAAAACATTCTATACAGCAAGCTTTTTTTTTGCCAACGGTGGCAAACGAGCAAATTGTACAACTGATGATAAGTGATACTGCCACTAATGGAACTTTGCTTGGCCGCTGCCTACCGCGAAGAAAGTGAAGACTAATCCCACCACACATTCCCACCATTGTAACTCCTGTAAGCCAGGATCTACAATGGTCTCCATAAATGACACCGAGGTTTGACCCTCAGACAGTCCCGGGATTTGATTTTAATTGTCTTGAGACCCGCAACAAATTTAATTAGAAAAGATTAAAGAGGAGTTGGAAAGAGAGATTCCACTTCCCTCCTAGGCAAAGCGGGAGACAGGAAAAACAAAATGACTAGTCAGCCAATAAGTAAAAAGGTGTACAGCTACGATAGCGCAGCAGTACGGCACCACGGATACGGAAGAGCTTAACGGGGTCTATATGTGAGCTTTAAGATTGATTGCTACAGTAGGTATGGCATGAACGCACGGAAATTTTCTCGAGTTGTTACAAGGTCCGTATAGTATACTACCCCACAGGTGACTTGCAAACTGTTTAACATAAGGTTACGCTCGTTTCGCCAGAGATCGCACTCCCAGAGAATGTGATGTGCTGATCGTTCATACTCGTGGTCAGATGTGAAACATTGACATAATGGTGATGGTGCGAGTTTAAAAGAAAATAATTAACTTTTAAAGTTGCCATGGCCAGTTAAAAATTGGGCCACAAAGTGGTCAACCTCCAGCCACACCTTCTCCAGGCGCTCCCGGATGTATGGAAAAATAGATAAAGATGACGACCTTTCGATGATGAATCCCACCTTTCTTGCCATTCAGTTAAAAGATCTTCATAGACAATGGATTGTGGTGCAAACAATCTAGCAATTTTATTTCGGTCGCGCGGTAGAAGGAAATCTGTATTCATAGTTTCCTTTGTGGGATAATACATTGACCCTCGTCTCTGAATCTCCAAATCAACCGGAAGTACACCCGCGAGTACTGGCAAGGCCTCGGCACTAACTGTTCTATAGGCTTTACATAAGAATATTAGGGCCAATCGTTGGCTCTGTAGTAATTTAAGGCGAGCCGTCCCTATGGTGACCCTATCGGCCCATACAGGTGCAGCGTAACAAATACACCCCAAATATGTGGCCATGTATATGGTTTTAAGTGTATTAAAACGAAGGCCCCGAGTAGATGTGGATATTATAGTAAGCGCGTAGAAATTCCGTTTCGCTTTTTCGCCTACAGTTTTAATTTGCACAATAAATGAAAAAAAAATTAATAAATGAAAAAATCTAAGACTAGGCCGAGATAGCAAACTGATTCTTTCTTTTTGACAGTCATATTATTGAATTTTATACGCGGAGCCGATTGTAAATGTACTTTTAATAAAAGATGATATGTTTTTTGTGGTGCGAAGGCAAGCCGGTTTCGTATACCCCAATCGAATATATCATTGAGACATGTTTCCGCTAATTTCTCTAAACCATCCCTTGTGTTCGATTGTATAAGTAAAAGTCCGTCGTCTGCATAGCCGATCAGTAGACAATTCTTCAGTAGAGGTAACTCGAGAAAATCGTCAAAACCTAAGCTCCATAGATATGGACTTAATACCGAACCTTGAGGACAACCCATCGTCAGTGGCTTCGAAGCAGCATGGTGACCAAGTTTCAATTTAGTGAAGAGAGAAGTGAAGAGTGTAAATGCGTGGAATGAGGTTCCTTGATTCTAAAGGCATCACCAGAATCCACCACATACAAACACCTTCAAAAATTTGGACTTCCGGAATTTAGATTTTCTTTTGCTCACCGAGCGAAGCGCAGTAACAAATTGCTATGACTCAGACGTCCATTTTCTGCTAGAATGTGATACTACCCCAAACGAATCGCCCCACGGCTGTAGACAGCTGTTAGCAGTGTGGTGCTACATTTATCACTATAAGCTGATATTTAATTTGATATTTAATTATATACATAATGCAGATTTTTATAAATTTTTAGACTAAGAATTATAAGGAATATCTTCTAAAGGATAGGTAATAATGTATAATTTACTATGATTATAACATATAATCAGATAATAGATGCATCGTCGTACAAAAACAATAAACTTTCGATTACTTGTTAGTCAATTAAAAGCAATTTTAATAATTTCATTCTTGAACAACACGCCTTTCACCAATGTTACCACGTTTACAGCTACATCACACATATTACTAACAATTCCAACTCCTAACAACCCATTGTAAATATTTCCCATCGCACTAAGAAACAATAAAATAGTTTATACTATTTCTCACGCAGAACCAGCAAGCCGGCACATCGGCGGAGTTTAGACAGTATCACGACCAATACGGTTACAACATGAATCAAAATCAAGGCGCCGTTGCAAGAAATATACAGAACTATGAATCTCCCAAACCACCTGTACCGGCTAAAACTTACGGCAAATCAGACACACCTAATAATTCACAATTAATAACTGTAACAGTCGAAACTGGGAAAGATAACACAAGGGACGCTCCGAAAAGCGCAAAATCTGTTAGTAAAACTTATCATACACTTAAAGATATGATCTCGAGCAGATTTAAGAGTAAAGACGTTAATGATGGTGAGAAAAATAATGAACAAGAAGCTAATTTGAATAACAGTGAAGAAAGAAAACGGCCGGAGCCTGAAAGACGACCAGAACCACCTGAACAAGTGACTCCTCGAGACGGTGGGCCAAGAAAAGTAGATCAAGGAATATATGGTAGACCTATGACACAGACGAGGCAAGAAATGCAGTACAGTCACGGGCTAGCGAACAATATGGCGTATCCTAGTCCTTCTACACACAGGTAATATAAATATTTTTTGGAATTCATGATCTCATTTCAGCCAATACAAGTCCCACTAATGAATTTGTCTCTTGCGCTCTAGGCGCGAAATTTACCTCTGGTTTTATGTCAAGTTTTCTTCTTTTGATATCATCTGCAGCCCTAATGTCGAAAAGAGAGGGCGTGGTGAATTTTACATATCGGAATCATCACCAAGGAAAAAGCTATGTCCAACAAGGGGCGTCGATAACATGAGTGATGCATGGATAAATTTCATCATCATCACCACAGCTCATTTATTTCTCACTGCTGGCCTCAAGCTCACCTCTACAACGGGAGTAAAATTGACCTATGACATGCTGGTCAGACGTGTTGGTATAGGGTTTTATTTAAAATTTGCCTTCCCCTGGGATGAGTTTAAAAGGATTTAATTTGATATCTGAAATAAATATTTAAAGTTTAACCTTGAAATGTTAAACTTAACTGCTATTTCGTTTAATAAAAGAGAATGTAAAAAATAAAAGCTCATTAAAATTGATAAAGGAAATTCATTCGGTTTAGCCGTTTCGAACTGTACTTTCGGCCTACTTTATCGTAGGGGCACAAGGAAGTAGGGTATTATTAATATTCAGAGCCACATATATTTCTATTACGCCCTTAGTTATAAGGTAACTAAAATATTCATTGCCGTGTAGTAAAGCAGTAAGATTACAATTCAGTACCTCTCTCTTGCCCGTGGGTATCGTAAAAGACGACTTAAGGATATAATATGTATACAACGCCTATGTAAGAGAAAGAAAACTCGAAATAAATCCTATACCAATCCGTCTGACCAGTGTGGTATAGTAGGTCAATTTGCCTTCTATTGTGTAGGAGATTTGAGCCCAGCAGTGGGACGTATATAAACCGAAAGGATGATAATAATGAAGGACTTTTCTAACCTGCATGTTTTTAATACTCAAGTAGCTTAGTGGTGCCATCATATAATTGTTTCAAATTATAGGCCATAGATATGTTTGAAAGTAAAGTATATACTCAATATGCGTCTAAGATCCCTACGGCAGCTAACATAAAGGAGTAAAGACCTTGAAATTGATCACAGAGACCACCTACTGCGTCTTAATACATTGCTTTAGTAAAACTAGTTTAGGGTACATCGGCTTGATGATTTATAACCGACAGAACCAAACAGCCCTATTAGCCCTTTTTTTAAGTTGTGCTACATATGTATAGCGCATACGCCGTCCAGCTCGGTCCGGGGTGACGAAGGGGCGGCGCGCGGCCCGAAAACCCACTGTAGCTCCTCTTCTTCATCGTTGGGCCGACCACCGGTACCGAGTTCATTATCTTCCGTGGCTCGCCCGACGGAATACCCTATGGGGTATCCCTCTCTGCGGATTACGGACTAATCCCCGGTCCGGCCACCCGCAGCCTCGGTTAGGGCGGTACCAGGCGCAGGTACTCGTACCTGCGCCGCCTGAGTCGACTACAGCGGACCTTGCGTCGTGGAGGCGTTCCTCACGCACACGGTCCTTCCACAAGATGACTGCCTCGCAGAAGGCGGCGATCGCGTGGTCCTATTAGCCCTACCCCTAAAACCGTCAATATTCTTAAAAGCATTCACTGCTTAACGTTTCTGTCACTGATGTAACTTCGCATGTTTATCTCCCTGTGAACCAGTTCTCGCCTGTGCCAGACTTAAAATTAGTCAAGGATACGTCAATCACCAATTTTATTTGTCTATCAATCGTGGTGATTAAAGCACCATCCTCTCGTATATAGGGAAGGTCTAAGTCTAACAGATTTTTAAAACCAGGTATACTTTTTGTTATGAAATATAAAAGAAAATTAAAATAATATTTATTTTTTTAACAGACAACTAATACAGCAGCAGATACAGTCGCAGATGATGATGAGCCCTCAAGCCAGATCTCAGGAAATGTTGGCGAGCACTCCCCATCGGCAACCCCAAGCTTTGGGAGCGGACGCTCTGTACCAGCAGTATGGACCACCGGGAAGGAGGAGTGCCCTCTACCAAAGAGACATTGACGTCAGATCTATGGCGAATTTCACATCGCTCAAAAGCGGCCCGCAACCTCAGGTACAAAAAATTATTTCCCTATTAAAAAACTAAAATTACGCAGCGATACTCTAGGAAACCAAATAATGTTAGTGTTATTGGGGAAAAAAGCGTGAGGACAATCAATAGCGCGAATATTTGCGTCAAAATATTCGTATCAAAATCGAGACCAATTTATATGGCATTCTTCATTCGCCTCTTTCGGACCATAACAGTTTTATTCAAATCCTATACAAAGTGATTTCAATATGAATACTTAGACACAAATATTCGCGCTAAGCCCACACTTCCAAATGCCATACAAATTAATCTCGTTAACAATACGAATATTTTGACGCAAATATTTCTGCTGAGCCCACACTTCTCGAAAATCTTCGGTCGGTCGGTACGTTTAGTTTAAGTATGGTTAAAGTACCCTACGCTTTTCAGAATAACACTAATATGTTTCGTTCATTATTTTATTGCTATATCAAGTATAATTTTTCACTTTTTAGTCCAATTTATCATTATATCATTACATCATTTACTTATCATTTATTTAGCCGACAAATCCAACTCTACTGAGCAGCGTTGGGGAAACTTAAGAGGATGTTCTCGTCCAATATTCCACAGTGTCTAAAAACAAGGGTTCATAACCAGGGTGTGTAACCAGCAATGTCATACCGCCACGTAGGACTACCCCCTACTAGGTGGACTGAAGATATCTTAAAAGTCCCAGGGAATAGTTAGATGCAAGTGTCACAGGACCGTTCCGAGTGGCATTCTCGTGGGAAGACCTATGTCCCACAGGGAACCCGTATCGGATAATTGACGCATGAATCATTTTTTAAGGTATGTTTGACTTGGTACCACTGTTACCATTCTACCAACGTACCACTCGACATCGTAGCAGGGTTCATCCATTTCACCTGGAAACGTTTTGGTCCTCAACTGTACATTTCCAACGATCATTTCTCCTACGTACTTGCAAGCTCTGGAATGAACTACCTGCTGCTGTGTTTCCCGAGCGCTATGACATGTCCTTCTTTAAACGAGGTTTAAGAAGAGTATTTCCTTCACGGTAGGCAACGGCCTGGCTGTGCCCCTGGTATTGCAAAGGTCCATGTGCGGCAGTATCACTTACCATCAGGTGTGCTGTGGCTCGTTTGTCACCGTTGGCAATAATAAAAATAAAAAAAATATTCTTTTTAGAATGAAATGCGGTCAGGAGGACATTGTAATCTTAATCCCGCAATAATATCTATCATCAAATTGAATACAAACAATTCCACGTGCTCGTTGTATTCAATCAGAAAGTATATATACGAGTTCAATAACCTCATTACTACAACATAACAATAGCTCTTTAAACACATAACCTCACAGTTTTTTTTTCTGTTTCATTGAATGTTTCGAAAGCTGATTTGAATGTATAAAAATGTAGTTGCCCGCCTTATGTTGATATAACTGAGAGTATTGGCTTTTAAAGGTAAAAACGGGACCCTATTACTAAGACTTCGCTGTCAGTCCATCCGTCTGTCTGTCACCAGGCTGTATCTCAATAACCGCGATAGCTAGAAAGTTGAAATTTTTACAAATTATGTATTTCTGTTACTGCTATAACAACAAATACTATAAATAAAATAAATATTTAAGCGGAGCTCCCATACAACAGACGTGATTTTTATAGATAATGGTAAAGTTATAGATAATGGTACGGAACCCTTCGTGCGCAACTCCAACTCGCGCTTAGCCGCTTTATTTTTATTGCTGTTGGTGGCCAAAGAACAAACAGCACACCTAATGGTGACTGGTACTGCCGCTCATGGACCTTTGCTAGGTCGCTGCCTACCGTGAAGAAAGTGAAGGTTGTGTGAATGCGTGCAATGAGTAATATTAAGGCATCACCAAAATCTTCTTTATCTTTTAGTCTATTAGGATACTCATACGCTAAAAAAGGTGGTGAATAAAATTTTTGTATAGTCATCATAACCAAGAACACCATAGAATATCTATACTATATTTACTATACTAATATATAAAGCTGAAGAGTTTGTTTGGTTGAACGCGCTAATCTCAGGAACTACTAGTCCGATTTGAAAAGTTCTTTCAGTATTAGATAGCCCATTTATCGAGGAAAGTTATATGACACGCTAAGACTAACAGGAGCGGAGCACCAATGAAGAATGTTTCAAAATTGGGGTTCTTTTTTTCCTTTTGAGAGCTTCCACTGCGTAAACGGCTCAATTTTCTCAAAAATCATGTGTGACAGAATCGTATTATTAAAAAATATTTTCACCTTCTACGTAAACAGTCTTAGGTTAAGGTTAGCGTTAGCCCAAAGTATCTATACCATGCGGACGAAGTTGCGAGCAGAAGCTTTGCTAGTATATATAATTAAAAAAAAATACATGTCTAGCTTCTGAATCAATCGTGTAAAAATAATCTATCGCTTGTATAAATTTCAACATTAATTTCAAAATCAAATGTCCAGAAACTGGATCAATCAATTCACTTTTATAAAACTCACAAATTAAGTCCGTAATTAGTTACATATTTATACAATTCATCAACCGGCCAGAATATAGTACTTGCAACACCTCTTACACGGTCTCAGGTTCGGTTCTCAGAGGTATAACAATACTTGTTCCCAACAATTAAATCATTCTCACGAGTACACAGCAATTGTAACAAAGGCCCGCTTGGTAGGCGTCTACGCAACATACATACATTTTTACAAGAAATAACAAGAAACTAAATTTATTAAATCATTGTTTTGTTTATTATATTTTTTTTATCTTTCAATATTATTTTTTTATGATATTATCTAATTGTGTTAGGCCTGATTGGTTTCGACCGGGGTATTCCGTCAGGTCGACCACTGAAGACAAATTACCCTTCACCGGTGGTCGGCCCAACAACGAAGGCGACGTGTCACGGGTGGGTCATGGGGCCGCGCACCGCCCCTCTGTCGCTCCGGACGGAACCACACCATGGTGTGCGCACTCGCCGCCCGGTTCCGGCCCACACCTAAAAAAAAAATAAAATAAAAAAAAAGTGGCCGGTTCAATGACTATGGGGAGGGAATACGATAGGTTATGGGGTCGTACGCCACCCATTCGTCGCCAAGACAGATCGGGCGGAGTATGTCCACACCAAATCCTGTCACAAAAAAGCCCGGATTGGTTTGTTGTTCCATTTAAATAAACATTCCGGAGTCAATTTTAAGGTTCAAAATTTTATTAATATAACGATTTCCCTATACCAACCCCTCTGACTAACTTGGTATAGTAAGTCAATTTCCTTTCAGGAAGAGCCGTGATGATGATGATAAATGATTTCTGATGTTTACAAAAATTCTCAATTCAAAGTAAAATTTTCTTTGTTATCAAAGTAAGGATAGAATTCACGGGTACCGTTAAATATGAATAAGATATGTAAGCCAATAACATCACTTCGCGAAAAGGTAAACTCGAAATAAAACCCCATGTAAAGCCATCGTGGTATACACAGTTACAAATTAGTGCGAAAACTCACTTTAGTAGAGAAATTTAATCATCAATTAAATCATTCATGGGGCAATGTATACGCTTTTACAATAGATTACCTAAAGATATCCGAGACCTGCCTATGAAAAAGTTTAAAAAAGCCATCAAGAATAGACTTTGTAAAAAAGCTTATTATAAAATCTCGGATTATGTAGATGATAATACAGATTGGTTGTGAGCAGCTCCTCATTCAGCAATTTCCTTGTTATTTTAAATATACTGTTTGTAAATGTACTTTTAACTTTTATTGTAAAGTGTAGCGTGTTTTGCCTAACGAATTTTTGTATTTTCAGCGTTTGTAACATATTGTGGTGTTGGTCATGCTCACATAAGGATCTACTTGCGGTAGCTGCGTGGAGCGGGTCTCTCCCTTCCCTCCATAGTGGTTGAGGGGAGTGATGGCTGCTCTAGTAGTTAACTCGTGATCGGGTGCCGCTTGTGGGATCTGGTCCAGCCATAATCGTTTAAATTATATTAAGTGTCTTGCGGTTCGAAGGGCATCACACTGGAGCTTGTTCTTACAAAACATGTACACAATTGTATAACTAGTAAGAAGAAAAAAAAAATTAAAAATAATGACAAGCCCGCTGAGTTTCTTGCCGGATCTTCTCAGTAGCGGTCGCGTTCCGATCCGGTGGTAGTATATTTTTTTTGGAAATTGTAAACCTGACAATATGTAAGTGCCCTCTCAGGGTTTATGCATAATAAAATAATTTGAATTTGAATTTGAAATGCGTAGGCGCCATATTTCTTTTAACTAAATGACGACTACTATACCAATAAATCCAATTACTTTTTGGCCACTTTATTTTCAAATATAGAAACGTGATCCTTGATCCATGATGTTTTAATAAGAGGAAACCAAACAACTATAACTTCCTGTGATGATTACGTATTATAAACCGATCTAGTTTCAAACCTGTGGCGACTGCTCGGCTAAACTCAGGTTGGAGCTACGGTCTAGTTAAAAAATATTATATTACTCAGACAAAAACTTTTAATAGTCCGTGTCCCTCCGTAATTTTTAATAAACTGTGTTCAGTTATTACAATAAAATACTTCTTCCTTTTTGAAGTGAAACTTCTTTAGGATCGTTGTGATTTCAAACCGGATGCAACGGAAAAAACGACAGGTAAGAGACACAAATACAAAAATGTGTAGAATGAAGCCGGCAAAGAATGAGACAGAAATATATATACTATTTTATATTATTTTTAAATCCGTCTATAATTGACGGATTAAAGGATGAAGGATAAAGGATAAAGAAGTTTCACTTCCGACACGAGTATTTTGCACTCACGCTTTTTTTTTACTTTTCAGCGCTTCACTATTGAGCTCGGGCTGTTGTCATAACAACAATTGACCTTCTATACCAATCCAATCAACTGAATTAGCAAAGAATTTTATATCAAGTGTACCTTCTTTTGCTTTAACGTTATCTGCATATGTTGTCTCTTAGTTGTCAACCCCACCCACAGACATAAAATGGATTGATGCATTATATTCTTAATCTGTCACCACATGGAATTTAACACTACAACATCTAAATCTCTAAAACCACTTAATGGATTACAATAAAATTTTGTAAATGTGTCTCGTTCGTTTCGGTTTGAAATATAGGATAGTTTTTATTGACTTTGCACAAATCCGACCGGGCATTATCGCATTACCGCAGGTCATATACGTCCCTCTGTTGGGCTCGAGCCTTCTCCACAATGGGAGTAACAATTGTACCACGCTGGTCAGACAGGATGGTATAAGGTTTATTTCGAGGTTTCCTTCTCTTGCATAGATGTTATATGCGTATTATATCCCTTAGTCGTCTTTCACGAGACCCACGCGCAAAATGGAGTGGAGAGGTGGAGTGGTAATTTGTATTCTTACTCCGTCACCACACGGTCAAATATTTACGGAATATTTTTCTTGCATTAATGTTATCTGCATATAATATCTCGTAGTGTTCTTTTACAATATCCACAGTCAGAAAATTGCAAATTGCTGAATCTCTGGTGCATTATACTTTAATTCGTCACCAAATGGTTTTTATTGACTGTGCAAAAACCCGGCCGGATAATTAATACATCTATACCAATAAATAAAATTGGAGTGTCTGTTTGTAATGTCAAAATAATAGGCTTTTTTCATGCTCACACGGTTATTTGCACGACACCTATGCCTAAAATACAGATTAAAAAAAATTTGTCTGTTTGTCTGTTTTTTCCGGGTAATCTTCAAAACGGCTGGACCGATTTCAAAAATTCTTTCACCAATGGAAAGCTATAATATCAGGGCGTAAACTAGGATATATTTTATCCCGGTATTCCCACGGGAACGGGAACTACGCGGGTAAAACGACTAAAACCGAAGCTAAGCGAGGGCGGGTTGCTAGTATTATATAAATTGGAAAGAATAATGCATATTGGAAAAAGCAATGCCTCAATCGACTTGGTAGGCGGGTTAACGAATGTTAGTTGGTGTTACTAGTTGCCCAAGAAACAGCTACTCACTTCTCTGTTACTGCCTTTAAGCAATACAATTGCCATGCCAAGGCAGTAACGGTAATTTTATTTCCAATCATTAGTAACTTCCACTGCTGAATATAGCTTCATTAGTTTTATGCTTGCATTCAATAACTCCCTACTTCTATTAATTACATGACGAACCGAATCTTAATAAGAAATCAAACCTGTACCTAATCTTAATTATCCTAAAGAAGACTTGATTATAAGAATAGAATATTTTACCTTTTCAGTTCGACAACTCACATTCAAGACCAGATCTCAGGAGCCCACAACAGTTAGAACGAGAAATAATCCGACAACGAGGCTTAATAGAAGGTAGACGGGCAGCGTCACATCCTCACCTTCTAGATGAGCCGCAACACAGGCCTGAAGTAACCACCCCTCAAATACATGATCCTGGAAGGCGGAACTCACACGGGAATCTCTTGGAAGCAGCGAATGAGATTCCTCGGAATTGTGAAGAAAGGGAATCGGACGATGGAGGTTTTCGTGCTAGACTTGCAGCTCAAGGCAGATCTAGTTTCGAAGAGAGAATCCGTACAAGTGGTAGATCTGTGGAATCACACAGACAGGAGAGAATTCAAGAGAATGTTTATAGAAGAACTCCAGACAGTCATAAAGAGAGAAGAACGCCAGATCATCATAAGGAACGAAGAACACCTGATTCTTTAAGACAGAAGAGAGATAAAGACGAGGCTTCGACATCTCAAGATAGAATAAATGACGAGAGTGCTAGTCAGAAGTCGGTTGATAGTGTTTATAATTCTAGTGGGAAAGTTGAAGCTTATAATCCTCAACCATCATCTTCGAGACAGACGCCGAACAGAATAGAAGACTTGAAGGCACACGGGAAGAAAGGAGCAGGTTCCGGCGCTAGCTCAGGTATCAATATCTCTCCAATATTTTCTTATTAATATCCATAATCTCTTCCTCCGTTTTCTTTTGGTACTTTTTCTGTGGTGAAATATGTACCGCATGAAATTTAATCTTAATCTTAATATCTTGCACGTAGTTGAGGATCTGAACTACAAACGACTTTCACTCATCTGTTTAATGGATAAAAAGTATTTTATATCAAATTTAACATATTAGAAAATATATCACGAGTGGGTTGTCAAAAAATCCTGTGTAGTCTATGATTAATAAAATTTGAAAAATTACTTTTTAATAAATTTTGCATACATGAGTTTAATGAATAAATTTAATACCCACCGAAAGTAGAATATATAAATAGTATATACAAACGTTTGGCTATCCTTTTTTTCCCGGCGTTACTTATACATATGAACAGGTGAATCGATAATTTAGTGAGGTATACCCATTTGTTTAATGAATAAATCTTATATCAAAATGAACGCCATTTAATCACTGATACGATGATATAGGGTTGTCTGTAAAAAATCCAATGGTTTTGGCATTTTGAAAGGCGAAATTTTTATGTGTGTTTTGAAACGTGATAATTTTATACAGCAAGTTTTTAGACAAACCCCTTGGAATATAAAATACTTTTCATCCATTAAAAAATGGGTGAAGATCGTTTTTGTTCGGATCTTAGACTAACATAAGAAGGCAAATTCTTCCTACTTTTAATGAGAATTTAAAACATCATTTTATGATTATTATTTATTCGATTCATAATTGATTAATTCTAAGTCTATATGTAATTGCGTATATTGACCTTATGTATAATATCCTAATTCGAATAAGAATTAATATTATGTACCTTAATTCTGGCGTTATCTTTAAAAAAACATATAAAAGATAAATCTTATTCCATACATATTTATGTTTAAAAAATTACCTTCGTACGGTATACAAATACGTTTCCTAGAATTTGATGCTTTCTTATATAACTAAAATTAGTTTAAAGCAAATGAAATCTGATATTTAGCGACAAATTAGTATATTTCTCGTAAGTTAATCACATAATAACTCAATAAATCACTAGTCTTAATGGTTTAAACATTATAATAAATACGTAATAAATTAGGTGAAGATAAAATCATTAAAAATAAATCTAGTGGCTATTCGAGCATTCATAGATCCGTATTTGAAAATAATTTAAGTAAAATTTGTATAGTATATTGCAAATTGATATGTGGTTTGTTTTATGTATAAAATGGATGACAAACATCTGAATATTATGCCAATTTCCCCATCGAGCATTCAATAAGAACATGCAAACACAAACCGGCCGTTCAGAAGGTTCAGTCACAAACACACGTTAATATCACACTTTTCTTTTTTTTTGTGGTAGGCTATGGTCTGGACACACCCCACGCAATCTGTCCTAGGCTACGGAGGGACGACCTGCGATCCCATAACCTACAGTATTTCCTTCCCATCACCATTGGGTCGACCACTGGTACCGATTCCTTGACATTCGTGGCGGGCTCGCCGGATTACCCTTTCAGTCACCGTCCCCTTCGACGCCCTGGCAATGAAACAGTATTGCCCGGGCGTCGCTCTCACGCGGTCGGCCTCTCTGTGGGTGACGGGATAGTCCCCAGTTTGCCCACCCACGACCTGAACTAGGGCAGCATCAGGCGTAGCCTAACGCGCCGGAGGCGTAATGTGTCGTGAGAGAGGAATTCCTCCTAGATCCGCGCTGCCGCCTCCTTCTGTGAGTCAAGAAGGCCGCAACCGCGTCTCAGATCCTAACGCTGTCGAGCATCGTCCTAGCGATGGTTAGCAGTGTCAGGTCAAACACGTATATTACAACTGTCAGCTATTTGTTATGTCCGCATAGTTAAAATTCTAGTAGTTTTCCATCATCTGATTTCAATTAATCTTCAAATATTTCAGACTACGACAAAAACGGTGGGCAGTCTTCCAATGTGGACTCAGGTCGAGGTAGCGTGGCGTACTCGAGCGGTCGGCGACCAGAACCTCTACATGATACTTCGGTTGACTCTGATGCAGTAGGCACTTGCCAACCACAACCTGGCACCAGCCAACAACCTTCTGGACCAAGTTAGTTACAATAATTTATTCAAACTGATTATTCGCATTCAGAGTAAATTCCCATAGGGATGTTGCTCACAAGAGTGCCAGCCACGAATGTTAAGGAATCGGTACCAAGGCTTGGCCCAATGGCGATAGAACACGGTAGGCTATGAGGCCGCATGCTGACCTTTCGTGACAGAACGGACAGAATGAGTCCAGACAATAGTCCCTAAAAGAAGATGTAGACGAGAAAAAAATATATCACTGAAAAAAACCTCTTTTTCTTTCTTTTTTTTTTCATATGAGCTACCATCAGCACATACGCTGTCCGTTCCGTCTCAAGTGACGAAAGGGATGCGCGGCCCCATAAACCGCCGTATTACCTCCCCTTCGCAATGGGCCGACCACTAGCGATACCGGGTTCTTTTCAGGTGGCATCCGCCCCTAACGCACCTCCCGGGACATTGGTTGCCCTTACACAGTCAGCCTCTCGGCGGGTGACGGACTATTCCCCGATCCCGTCACCCGCGGCCTCGGCCAAGGCAGCATGAAGCGCCACAAAACTCTAGGGCGAACTGTTTATTGATATAATATAAGTAAACCAAATATCCTACTATTACAAACGTAACTTGTTGCTTAATAAGTAGTTATATAGACTAATTTCCGTGTGGTGACGGAGTAAGAATACAATTCACCACCCCCTATCTTACCCGTGGGTGATCGTACGAGACGACTAAGGGATATAAAACGCATATAACATCTATGCGAGAGAAGGAAAACTCGAAATAAAACCCTATACCAACACGTCTGACCAGCGTGGTATAGTAGGTCAATTACCCTTCCATTATGGAGGAGGCCCGAGCCCAGCAATGGGACATATAGGGGCTGAGATGATAGACTAAGAAGAATTATTTTTGCTCGTTAACTTACCAGATGAATTCATTTCTATAATTAATATGCAAAATATTTTTTGAACTCACTAAATTGAGCGCTGATTTAAAGATACCATTCCAATATATTCATTATCATTACTATTTTATCTCATACACGTCCCACTGCCCATGGTGTCCATGCTGGTCAGACAGTTTAATATAAGATTTTATTTCGAGTTCTCCTTCTCTTTTTTAATATTATTGCTATAGCGGTCTTTTTTTATTTGTTGTATAATAACATAGCTGTTAATTGATTATTTTTTTCATACAAAATAATGCTGTAAAGAGCAAATTAATAATTATATTTCTTCCATCCTTAGATGCTATATGCGTATCAAATTCCTTAGTCATCTTTTACGACATCCACGGGCAAGACAGGGGATGATGAATTGTATTCTTACTCCATCACCACAAGCATCCATTCCATCATACAGATAACAAATAAATATCTGTCACCAAAACATTAAAGAGCCAAATAATTTATGATTCGTATTTCCTTTCTTTCATTCAGGTGTTGAAAATGATTGGGTAGAATGTGAGCTTCGTCACATCCTGGAACCGAAGTTAGCGGGCATAAGGCTAGATTCCTCGGGTTCCTCAGATACTTCAGTCACTCCACCTCTTCCTCCACTGTCACCATCTTCAGACATGCACAAAAGAAACAGGTAAGATTTTATAATCATCCAAAGGTATTTATTTCTAACGACAGACTCTTTAGTCGAATATTATAAGCCGATGCGATCTTGGAGTCCTGAGTAGAGCCTAGATCATAGAGTCCAAAATTCTATATATTGCTATATTTATTGCAAATTTTTCAGTACTTTATGAGGACTGGGGGTATTCCGTCGGGCCGACCACTGATGACAAATAACCCTGCTCCAGTGGTCGGCCCAACGACGAAGGCGACATGGTGTTCGGGTGGGTTGCGGGTGTTGCGTGCTTAAGCCCCTCTGTCGCCCCGGACGGAGTGGTGCGGAGGCGCGCCGACCGCAGCACACCCCAAAAAAAAAAAAAGTACTTTATGAGGATTGTGTCCGATTTACGACTACACGTTTGCAATTTGACTGCACAGATGGCGTAGTGGTTAAGATACCGCCCTGTTATACCAGTATCGCGGGCACGGATCTCACGCAGAACAAAACTGCGATCCACAAATTGTTGTTCTGAACCTGAATGTAATCTGCGTCCATTACAGATGAGAAGTCCCCCACAATACAAGGATTATTTCTTTAGTACAAGGCATAGTTTTAAAAAAGAAATTAACGCGATATCCTTTCCTTTCATACAACCAGCCCTTAAGACGTCATCTCTGTAATCACTTCTTGTCCATCCATATCATGCTTCACGCAGTCGATACCTCACTTTCTTAATTGGCACTTGCCACTAAAGCCTTCAACGTACATAATTAAACCTTTTCTCATAACATTACTTTAATTGTAAATAAAACTGCTTTACTTTTACGGATTTTATCGCGTTTGTATTTGATTTTTGATTGCCCGACGTTTCGAACACTTTATAGTGTTCATAGTCACGAGTGGACTAAGATGTCTCACGTCCAACAAGTCATCGTTATTACAAAGGTTTATATTACACCTACAGTCATTGATTATTAAATGTTGACCCATATTGTGGTATAAATTTATTGCCAGTACAAGAAAAAAATATATATATATCATCTATGCAAGAAGGATAGAAAATTATTTGTTTGGGCTCTACAGCATTATTTTCTAAGAAAAAAATCGGTTGTCTGTAAAGTCAGTTTACTGACGATAGTTGAACGTGACAACGTCATAAGAAAATACTGATGGAATGGTTTCATTATTCAAAAGAAAATTTTAATTTTATTTGTTTGATAGATATTTTGTATGGATCAAGCCTTAAATCGAACGCCTCAGAGCGAGGTAACGCCGCATACGTCATGTTTTTTCGTGTGTGCAGCCGGCTCCATCGAATTATAAGACGTTGTCACGTCAAAAAAAAACAAGAGCTACTGTGTTATATAAAAAATAAAAAAAAAACTACTAATAATTTTACAAAGAGAACGAGAAGCATTCTTGAAATTAAACCTTATACCAACCTGTCTGACCAGCATGGTATAGTAAGGTCAATTGCCCTCCTATTGTGGAGGAGGCTCGAGTCCAACAATGGGACGTATATGAACTGAAATGATATCACAACTAACTTTGTCTTCAAATAAGATGATTGATCGTCAGAAGGTAGGTAGGTAAAGCAGCTCATTTCTGGAAAACTAACTACGATTATTAACTCAACTTTTAAGCGTGGCGATTATAGCATCATAGGCAGGCCTGTATCCATTAGTAGACGTTGATAAGCTGATTGCTAGATTCATCATCGTTATCATCATCATTGCAACCCACATACGTCCTACTGTTGGGCCCGGGCCTCCTCCACAATGGAAGAGAATTGGACCTATGCTGACCGGACATGATGGTATAGGGTTTTATTTTGAGTTTTTCTTCTCTTGCACAGATGTTATGTGCATATTATATCCCATAATAGTCTTTTACGACATTCACGGGCAAGATGCGTGATGAATTATATTCTTACTCCGTCATCACAAGAAAAAAAAATTCTCCGTCACCACAAAGAAAAATTGCTAGATTAAATGATATTAATGTATATTTTCTCTAGCCTTCCAGGAAGGTCTTCGGAGTACCCGGACGAGAGGAGACGAGGTCGTGACTCCCCTAGGTGGCACTCGCATTCACATAAGAAACATTCCTCTAAACGTGATCACCATTACAAAAAACATTGTGAGTTTGTTTTATAAATATTTATTCTATACATATTTTTGTTAACGAAATAAAAGTGGGGAGAGAGAGTGTATTATGAGATGGCTGAAGATATAATGCAGGTAACATCTATGCAAGAGAAGGAAAACTTTAAATAAAACCCTGTGGCATACCGGCCTGACCAGCGTGGTATGTGAGGTAAATATTCCTCCTATAATAGGAGGTTCTAATACTGTATGTATATAAAATAGTTTTATTTTAAATCTTTACTAATATTATAAATGCGAAAGAAAGTTTGTTTGTTTATTTGTTTGTTACGCTTTCACGCTTAAACCACAGAACCAATTTCAAAAATTTTTTCACCAATGGAAAGCTATAATATCAGCGAGTAACATAGGCTATATTTTGTCCCGCTATTCCCACGGGAACGGGAACTACGCGGGTAAGGCGACTGAAAGTGAAACGAGGGCGGGTTGCTAGTGTGTAATATTCGCGTTAACACTAAAAATCATTATTAATTTAATTAAAAAATAATTATTGTTCATTGTATGCACTTCCAATTCGTTTCCGAGCCTGTTTCCGTTAAAATTTATTTTATATATCTGCTTCCGTGTCTATTTCCTTTTTGGAACTTCCGTTACATCACCAGTATCATCCTAAAAAAAATGAATAAATTATTATAATATCTAATCTAAATTTAGTCTACCAATAAGTTAATTTGCCGTGTGGTGATGAAGTAAGAATACAATTCATCACCTCTCTTGCCCGAGGGTGTCGTAAAAGACGACTATGATATAGGCAATATGCGAATAACATCAATGCAAGAGAAGAAAATTCGAAATAAAACACCAGGCCAGCACATCTGACCAGCGTGATATAGTTGGTCAAATTCCCTCTCATAAAGCAGGAGACTTGAGCCCAACAGTGGGACATATACAGGCTGTGTCGTAAATAGTGGTCCACCGTTAAGGATTCGATAAACCAGATAATTTACTATAACAAATTCCATTTTTAACCATTTTTAGCCGAGGGTTCCGTAAATATTAATTTTTAGTTATTTATTTACCAAATTTCTACCTCTTGTAACAAATTTGGTTGTAGTTTTATCAAAAACCATTATATTTTCATTTTGATTACTGTTAATTACTGCTGAATACAAGAGCTATCGTTTATTAACATGTTATTTAATGAAGATTTAGATCTTCTGCAAAAAAAAATGATTGTACTCGAATTTTAACGGATTTTTTTAACATATCATGCTAATTCAAAAGCGATTTATGTAAAAAAAATGTACTACACTGTCAGTGCCCATTAATTTAATAATATGCCTATTTAATACCAATTTCAAAATGGTATCATAATACCAGATCCCTATAAAAAACAGCAAGATATCTAATTTTAATTGAAGAAAGTAAGATTTTCATTAAAATTAATTTTAAAATTTATTGCTATAATACTTACGATTTTTGTAAAAAAAAAACTTTACTATCAGTGCCTACTTATTTAATTATATTCCTACTTAATACCGATTCTAAAAGGTTTACTATCCCATTAATAAAACAAGTAATGAAATTTTAGTTAAAAACGACTATAAAAGACAACTTTTTACTATTGTTGCAAAGTGATCTAGACCTAACTTGTAAATTACAACAAGGCATTGAAAAAAAACAAGTCATACATCATCATACATCATTTATTGTTATTCTTTAACATTTAAATTACACCAAGTGCTCGAAATGGCCCCCATTTGCAGCTATGCATGCTCTGCAACGTCGAATAAACGACCGTTTAAGTCGCCGAGCAAACCCACTCTCGTTTATTTTTCTAGCTGCTGTGTGTATGCTAGTCCTCAAGTGATCAATGGACGTTATTTCTTCTTTGTACACATGTTCTTTCAGGCAACCCCAGTAAAAAAAATCCAGGGGATTTAAGTCTGGCGAGCGCGGTGGCCATTTCATATCCAAATAGGTGGATAGGACGCTTAGGTCCAATACTATGGCCACTTGGTGTAATTTAAATGTTAAAGAATAACAATAAATGATGTATGATGATGTATGACTTGTTTTTTTTCAATGCCTTGTTGTAATTTACAAGTTAGGTCTAGATCACTTTGCAACAATAGTAAAAAGTTGTCTTTTATAGTCGTTTTTAACTAAAATTTCATTACTTGTTTTATTAATGGGATAGTAAACCTTTTAGAATCGGTATTAAGTAGGAATATAATTAAATAAGTAGGCACTGATAGTAAAGTTTTTTTTTTTACAAAAATCGTAAGTATTATAGCAATAAATTTTAAAATTAATTTTAATGAAAATCTTACTTTCTTCAATTAAAATTAGATATCTTGCTGTTTTTATAGGGATCTGGTATTATGATACCATTTTGAAATTGGTATTAAATAGGCATATTATTAAATTAATGGGCACTGACAGTGTCGTACATTTTTTTTACATAAATCGCTTTTGAATTAACATGATATGTTAAAAAAATCCGTTAAAATTCGAGTACAATCATTTTTTTTGCAGAAGATCTAAATCTACATTAAATAACATGTTAATAAACGATAGCTCTTGTATTCAGCAGTAATTAACAGTAATCAAAATGAAAATATAATGGTTTTTGATAAAACTACAACCAAATTTGTTACAAGAGGTAGAAATTTGGTAAATAAATAACTAAAAATTAATATTTACGGAACCCTCGGCTAAAAATGGTTAAAAATGGAATTTGTTATAGTAAATTATCTGGTTTATCGAATCCTTAACGGTGGACCACTATTTACGACACACCCAGTATAGGCTCAAAAGGTAAATAAGTCAATACAAATAGCACTATATACGTCAGCTGTATAGCTACAGATAATAATAAAATCAATAATTTGTTTGTATTCCTCAGTGTTTGGATTAGACACTACAGATGTGACGTCCACCACGACCAGAAGTCTGGATCTCTCGTCGTTGCTGGAAGGTCGCTCAGACAGTTCCGCATCAGGGTCTGCACGCGCCATCAGACGACAGCTGCGAGGGTTAGAAAACATGTACGCTGAAGTACTTCAGTTACTAGGTGTCAGGAAACCAGCAAGTTTAGCCAAACAACCCACTTGGGAATCCAGGTAAATAGTAATTTTAGTATTAAAATTTCTAATAAAACATTTTCTCATGCAATACAACCATCCCTAGCCGAGGGCGCGGGTGACTGGACCGGGGACTTTAGTCCGGCACCCGCAGAGAGGCTGGCCGCCCAACGGCGACTGACGTCCCGGGACATGGACGTCGAGAGGTGAGGGTATCTGAAAGGGTATTCCGTCGGGCCGTCCACTGAAGACAAGGAACTCGGCACTGGTGGTCGGCCCAGCGACAAAGGTGACGTCGGTACGGGTGGGTTATGGGCCCGCGCGTCGTCCTTTCGTCGCCCCGGACGGAATGGACGGCGTGTGCGCTTACCATAGCCCACCCATAAATAAAAATGAAATACAACCATCCATAAGTTATTCAACGCAAGCCACATAAAGGTGGTATAATCATCTCAGCTCGATATAAATCCCACCTTTAGTCTCGAGCCTCGTCCACAATAGGAGGGAAATTGACTTAATCCAGGAATTCGAACAGTAACAGCTCTTTTCAGCTCAGCTCTGGATTATCAGCGCTGTAGTATCGTGTCTACTACATCATAAGCTGAGCATTATGGGCATGTTTTAGATCATGCTTTTTTTTCTGTGATTTCAATTAGTCTGTGGGTTTTACAAAATATTTTTTCTTTATTTTCCCAAATGAAAAATGGATGTATACTACTAATAAATACTGTTAATTTTTTCTGGTGACTAGAACAATGCTTATTTTTTAGTTATCGGTTGTTCCTATCGGGGTTAGTTAAAATTTTAATAAAGTGTACTTTATTCTTCTATCAGGTTATCTTCGAAGCGTCGCTACGGTAGCATGTCTTCATTACCCTCCAGTTCAGTGAGCAGTAGACCTGTTAGAGATAAAAGACGCAGCACCACGGAACATAGGAAGAAACATGACTATAAGGTATATAAATATCAAATCATCGCAGCCCACTTAAGTCGTACTATTGAGCTTGGCTTTTTCCCACAATTGTAAGGAAATTGGACCTACTACGGCATTAGTCAGAAAATTATATTTCTCTTGCATTGATGTTATATGCATATTATATCCCTTACTGGTCTTTTAAGATACCCACTGGCAAGATAGAGGGTTCATGAATTATATTTATAAAATTATATTTATATATTACCTAAAGATTTCCGAGACCTGCCTATGAAAAAATTTAAAAAAGCCATCAAGAATATATAGACTTTGTAAAAAAGCTTATTATAAAATCTCGGATTATGTAGATGATAATACAGATTGGTTGTGAGCAGCTCCTCATTCAGCAATTTCCTTGTTATTTTAAATATACTGTTTGTAAATGTACTTTTAACTTTTATTGTAAAGTGTAGCGTGTTTTGCCTAACGAAATTTTGTATTTTCACCGTTTGTAACATATTACGGTGTTGGTCATGCTCACATAAGGATCTACTTGCGGTAGCTGCGTGGAGCGGGTCTCTCCCTTCCCTCCATAGTGGTTGAGGAGAGTGATGGCTGCTCTAGTAGTTAACTCGTGATCGGGTGCCGCTTGTGGATCTGCTCTAGCCATAATCATTTGAATTATATTAAGTATTAATAACAATTGTATATCTGGTGGGAAGGAAAAAAAAATTAAAAATAATAGACAAGCCCACTGAGTTTCTTGCCGGATCTTCTCAGAAGCGGTCGTGTTCCGATCCGGTGGTAGTATATTTTTTTTGGAAATTTTAGACCTGAAAATATGTAAGTGCCCTCTCGGGGTTTATGCATAATAAATAATTTGAACTTGAACTATAAAAGTCTGCTCGTCCACAGAGTAGTACTACACTCTCACAGAAAATCAACGTAGGTATCATCATCATCGCATCCCACATACGTCCCACTGTTGGGCTCGAGCCTCCTCTACAATAGAATGAGAATTTACCTACTTTACCACGCTGGTTAGACATGTTGCTACAGGGTTTTATTTTCCTATTTTTGCATAGATGTTATATGGACATTATATCCCTTAGTCACCCTTCCGTGTGGTGACAGAGTAAGAATACAATTCATCACCCCCTATCTTACCCGTTGGTGATCGTACGAGACGACTAAGGGAGATAAAACGCATATAACATCTATGCGAGAGGAATCAAACTCGAAATAAAACCCTATATCAATACATCTGACCAGCTTGGTATAGTAGGTCAATTACCTTTCTATTATGGAGGAGGCCCGAGCCCAACAGTGGGACGTATATGGGTTGAGATGATGAGATATCCTTTAGTCGTCTTTAACGACACTCGCAGGCAAGATAGGGTGAATTGTATTCTCGTCTTCTTCTTCTTACTCGATCACCACCACATATGAGGGATAACAAGTTGCTAATGTACTTCATTCAGTGAACGAAACTGTCTGAGAATTAATAATGAAAGACCCTATCTAAGTTGGAGTAGTAGTTTTAGAAAACCTCGAACATGTAAACACGCATACATATCAAATAGAGTTGCCCGGGACGTCCTGGGGGGGTCAAACTACGGCGTCATTTATGAAAACACTAGCAACCCGCCCTCGCTTCGCTTCGGTTTCAGTCTATCTTGCGTAGTTCCCGTTTCCGTGGGGATACCGAGATAAAATATAGCCTAGGTTACTCACTGTTATTATGGCTTTCCATTGGGGAAAGAATTTTTAAAATCGGTCCAGATGTTTTGAAGATTACCCTGAACAAACAGACAGACAGACAGACAAAAAAAATATAAAGTGTAATTTAGGCATATGTACAGTGCAAATAACCGTGTGAGCATGAAAAAAGCCTATTATTTTGACATTACAAACAGACACTCCAATTTTATTTATTGGTATAGATTTATGGATCCTGTTTAAAATCTCAATGGCAGAAATGTGTAATGGAAATTGACCCAAAAAAATGCAATGTAATTTTTTTTAAGTCGTTATTAATATAAAGTTTTCACTAATACTCATGTTTCCAGGGTATAAATAAGCGGTTCCAACGCCTGGAGTCTCATGTGGTGACATTGGCACGGTCTGTCGCTCACCTTTCCAGCGAGATGAGAACCCAGCACCTCGTGATGCAAGAAATGGACAACATCAGGGTTGAAATTGCCGCGCTCAGGCATATGTACAAGTAAGTTAATGACACATTAAAATTCCCTCACAGAACTAATCATCATCATCATCTCAATTCATCATCACACTATTGAGCTCGAGCCTCCAACATACTAGGAGGGGAATGTACCTACTATACCATGCTGGTCAGATGGTTTATTATAGATTAATGTTTGTTATATTTTTATCAATAATTAATTTTTAACAAAATAAAAACGACTTCAAACAGTAAACTAAAAAGCAAAAAACTTTACGAAGTATAAGATAAACGTTAAAATTGCCTATAAAATTTTAAGAATTCCACCAATTTCTCAAGGATACCATCATCAGATCCTGACCTGATGACTATGGGACCACCTGGGAAGTACCTATACCCCCTCGGGGAGGACGTCGGTCTTTCGGAAGTATACCCTATCAAACAAAATAAGAATTTTGCAAATCGGTCCAGGCGTCTTTGAGTAATCGGTGAACATACATAAAAAAAAATATTCCTATCTCATATAGGTCTAATATGTATGCAATTTCTTTCTTACAAAGGCCTAACATTTGTACCCTATTTCATCTAACCCTATTTTATATAAGTCTAATATATGAGGCATTTCTTTTCCACAAGGTTTTAACATTTGTAACAATCCTGTTTTGTCTAGTTCTAATACGTGTGTCATTACTATGTCCTTTTTAACCAACTTCAAAAAAGGAGGGGGTTCTTAATTCGTCGGAATATTTTTTTTCTGTATGTTCACCGATTACTCAAAGACGCATGGACCGATTTGCAAAAATTCTTTTTTGTTTGATAGGGTATACTTCCCAGGTGATCCCATAGTCATCAGGTCAGGATCTGATGATGGTATTCACGAGAAATTGGTGGATTTCTTAAAATTTTATAGGCAATTTTAACGTTTTTAGTTTACTATTTGAAGTAGAAGTGCTGTGTGGTAGCGGCTTCGAATACTACCAACCCTTGCTTTGCTCGTGGGTGTCGTAAAAGACGACTAAGAGCCCTAGATTGACCCGGACCAACTTTATCTGGTACCATTTGGGTCAACGATTACATTCCCAAGGAGGGTTGACGTCAGGCAGGCGGCCAGTCATAAAAGTCATTGCCGAAACTTTTTGCAATATGTCAAAACAGATGACATATTGCGTCGACCCCAAGTAATTGGGATAAGAGCAAGATGATGATGATAATGAGTTTACTATTTGAAGTCGGTTTTTTTTTGTTAAACATTATCTGTTTACTGAAAAAGTTCATAATGTAAGACTTTTCGATATTCTTTTGCCCATTTTAACGAGTTCAGAAAAGTTGAAATCTATTGCAAGATGATATTAAGCCCACAAAACTAACGTTTTCATACCCTTGGAACATTAGGCGACAAAATATCTACATATGTCAAAATGCTATAAAGCATTTAGCATTTCAATAGCACAAATAACTTTACTGATTAATTTATCAGGTTGTTATTCAATGACTAACATAAAACTTCGTCGTCTCTCGAACACAAAACATACTTTCTAGATATTAATATAACATAGTCCAAGTACGGTCGTTTACATTTGACATTATATGAGCTTGGACAAAATAAAGATCGTTTAAAAAACCAATTAATCAATTGGTTTTTATACACTGATTTTAATCACCCGTGTGTTGACGGAGTAAGAATACAATTCACCACTCCCTATCGTACCCGTGGATGTCGTAAAAGACGATTGTGGGATATAATATGCACATAACATCTGTGCAAGAGAAGGAAAACTCGAAATAAAACCCTATATCAACAAGTCTGAGTATGATATAGTAGGTCAAATTCCCTCCCATTGAAGAGGAGGTCCGATCCCAATAGTGGGACGTATGTGGGCTGTGATGATGATGATGAATCAATTGGTTGCAATTAAACTAATGACTTAATTTTCAGATCTCAGCAGTACATTCGCTCAGGTCAGCTCGGCCGCCAGGATCCATATTCTTTCAGCAACCCTGATAGAGTGAAGAGGCTCACAAAGTTCTTCGGAGACGAACCACCCTTAATGAGGCTGTTCCTTAAGAAACTTGGATACGAGGTAAATGTGAATTACATCTTTGGTTTAATAATATAAAATTAGGAATATGAATTGTGAGAATCCAGGTACGAAACTAAGTCCCAAACAAAAAAAAAACATTTTTTTTTTTTTAGTACGGCATATATGTTTTTTTTGAATCGAAAATTAATAGGTTCCAATGATACTTTTAATTATTTTTCCTGCTTCTAAAAACATAGTGCTAATTATAAAATTCTCAGAAAACAAGATAAATATAATTCATCAATAACAATTCTATTATTTATTATCTTATTTATGTGTACGCTGCTTTGCTTGTATTGATTATCAATAAATGATCATTATTTCAGCCCATATACGGCGAGGTGCGAGCCTTCTACAATAGGAGAGACATTGACCTACTATAACTACGCTGGTCAGACGTGTTGGTATAGGGTTTCATTTCGAATTTTCCTTCTCTTGCATAGATGTTATATACATATTTAATTCCTGAGTCGATTAGGACACCCACGGGCAAGATAGAGGGTGGTAAATTGTATTCTTACTCCGTCACCACACGGAAATTTCATTTAATTTTATAATAGGTCTTTACCTATGTAATTGCCGTTCTGCAGTACTGGCCATTTCATATCAAAATAATTTTTCTTTGGCTAAGAATTGTAATTTCAAATTAATTTTATTTTAAAACATGGAATTTCATTTTCCAAAAGCAGTCATTTGTTTATTGATTAGTGTTACGTTTTCATCGCATTTCAATCTTTTTCGTCATCATGGATACGTTAAAAATTCGAGTAATTATGGAATATGAGTATCGTCGTGGCAGCAACGCGGCACAAGCGGCACGCAACATTAACGACATTTACGGAGCTAACACTACAAACCAACGCACCGCCTGTTATTGGTTTGCTCGCTTCCGTTCTGGAAATTTCGACCTGAAAAATGAACCTCTCGGTCGTCCGAAGACTTCGGACGACAATGACGAACTAAAGGCGACTGTGGAAGTCGATGATACACAATCTACGGCTGAATTAGCAGCAGCTATCGACGTTAGCGTCAAAATAATATTGGTCCATTTGCGTCAAATTGGCAACGTAAGAAAGCTTGACAAATGGGTGCCCCACGAACTCAACGATCGCCAGCGCGAAGTACGCGTCGAGACATGCCTTGCATTGCTCAACAGACACACAAATGAAGGAATTTTGAAACGCATTGTTACTTGCGATGAAAAATGGATTCTGTTTGATAACCGCAAGCGCTCAGCAAGTTGGTTGGATCCTGGTTCAGCACCTAAACAAAACTTACTCCTAGAAAAGTGATGGTCACTGTTTGGTGGTCTAGCGCCGGTGTGATTCATCACAGCTTCTTACCAAACGGGGTGAGCATTACTGCAGATGTGTACTGTGAAGAACTGAACACAATGATGGAGAAGCTGGCACATCTCCAACCAGCATTGGTCAATCGCTCGTCTCCGCAGCTCCTGCACGACAATGCGCGACCTCATACTGCACAGCAGACTGTCTCCAAGTTGCAAGAACTGGGGTTGGAAGCTCTCCGTCATCCGCCATACTCACCAGACCTTGCGCCTACAGACTACTTCTTTTTCCAGAATTTGGATAACTTTTTGGCGGGCAAGAAATTCAATACCCGAGAGACAGTACAAAATACCTTTGAAGAATTTGTTGCCTCCCGTCCAGCTGATTTCTTTAAGAAGGGCATCAATAAACTGCCGCTGCGTTGGCAAAGATGCATTGATTGCATGGGTGATTACTTCGATTAATATAAATAAAAAATACATGAAAAAATCGTTTAATTTTTTTCATACATAACGTCAATTTCATAGGTAAAGACCTAATATTAGATAAATATTTCCATATATAAAAGAAAGTCGTGTTAGTTACATTATTCATAACTCAAGAACGGCTGTACCAATTTGGCTGAAAATTGATGGGGCGGTAGCTTAGATCCAGGAGACGGACATAGGATACTTTTTATCCCGTTCGATCTCGCTCCCGTGTGACGTAACATAAAACGTCAAAGAAAATAAATACAAGTCACTATGAAACGTGGTCGCTATAACAAAAACGCATCTGACATGGAATAACAAAACGCAAATGACAGCTATAGACAGACTATATTTTCGGAAATTTAGAAAATATATTTACGAAAAATATTATGGCGGTACGAAGTTCGCCCGGTCAGCTAGGTAGATAAAAATTGTCCATTACCAGACACCATAACCGCTACAAAGCGCTATGATGGCCCGGTCCAACGACTCTTCCCCACTTTCATCAAGTTGTCGATCCACTTGATAAAAATGCGTCCCCACACTGTGTGGTTACGTGGCTGCCACTCGAGAAAATTTCTTAACAAACGGTTATTATAAGTGATGTGACAAGGGCTTGCCACTGGCAACAGCTTGCCACTGGCAGAGCCCATTTATCGAGGAAAGTATATATAAACATCACGCTACGATCATTAGAAGCAGAGCATGAATGGTAAATGTGGCAAAAACGGGGGAAAGTTATCCCTTTTGATAGTTTTCTTTACATGCGCTACACGCTATAGGTGTATATGATTAATAATCTCTAAGCCCCTCTCAATTAAATGAGAGACATTAAATCAAATCATTTTTTCTGTATGAACCCAACAAGGTCACTTATTTTTTCTTCATTTTACATTTAGTTTGGAATTAATCTAACTACATATGACGTAGCGGTTAAGACACCGACCTGTCCTTGTGGCAAGTTCAAATCCCACCCAAAACAACAAACGATCGCGATCCTCAAATTGTTATTCTGAGTCTGGATGTAATTTAGTTCGTTATTTATATGCTAGTAAAGTCCCCCACCAAACAAGGATTATTTCCTTAGTCTTTAAAAAAAATCTATATACTAACAAATAAAACTAAACATAACTAAAACTATACATGTTACAACTAACAAACTAAATATTACAACTAACATTTTTTTTTTATTTTCAGAAATACGCAGCCTTACTCGAAAAGGAAAAAGTCGGTGCAGCAGAACTGCCTTACGTGGGTGAAGACAAGCTGCGAGCCCTAGGCGTACCTTTAGGACCTAGGATGAGGATACTGAAAGAAGCTGGCATACACCAAGAACTTCACCATATATCCAGAGATGACCCACATAACACTACCACAACTTTAGCTATCGTTTGAAAAATAAACCTTATTTAATTGGTTTAAGATTTATATTTACGAAAATAGACTGAATATTGTATTATGGTTAGTCGATTATAATTGAATAATGGCAATAATGGCGTCAAAATACAATCCACCACCATAGGGGTGCCCCTAGATATCGTAAAAGACTACCAAGGAATATAATATGCGCCCTGCGGTTTCACCCGCAGTTCCTCTTCCCGTGGGAATATCGAGATATATAGCCTATGTGTTATTCTAATATGTAAGCTGTATTATTGTGGAGTTGCATCAAAATCTATTCAGTAGTTTTTGCGTGAAAGAGCAACAAACATCTTCACATCCTCGCATACTCACAAACTTTCGCGTCTATAATATTAATATTATACGTATAACCTATTCGTGTGGTGACGGAATAAGAATACAATTCACCACTCCCTAGCATGTCGTAAAAGACGACTAAAGGATTAAATACGCATATAACATAAGAGAAGGACCCTAGGAAGGAAACTCGTTACAAAACCCTATACCGACCTGTCTGACCAAAATGGTATTATCATCTCAGCCTATATATGTCGCATTGTTGGGCTCAGGCCTCCTCCACAATGGGAAGGGAATGGACCCATCACTCCACGCTGGTCAGACGTGTTGTAATAGGGTTTTCTTTCGAGTTTTCCTTATCTTGCATAAATGTTATATGCGTCTTATATCCCTTAATCGTCTTGTACGACATGCACGGGCAAGATAGGGAGTGGTGAATTGTATTCTTACTTCGTCACCACCCGGAAAAAAAATGGTATAATAAGGTCAGTTACCGTCCTATTATGTAGGGAACTCGAGTCCAGCATTGAGATATATATGAACCGAGTTGATAATACCTATACAAGAGACGCAGGGACGACAAACTCGAAATAAAATTCTATACCAATACACCTGACCAGTATGGTGTACCAGGTCGATTTCCCTCCTATTGTAGGGGAGGCTCAAACCCAACAGTGGAACAATATATGAGCTGAAATGACGAATGAGGATGAAATGAATAACAGCGTCATTATGACGGTAGTATCATGAACACTTGTTATTCAACCTCATATTTATTTACGCATTATATCAATTCTAAGTATTGTTATAATAATACTTTTATGTCATCAAAAACAAAACTTGTAAAAAAAACCAAGTCTCGCAACTCAGTTCTTCCACCATAAAAAGTTATTTGTAAAATTAGACATAAATATAAAATAAAAAAAACTATTTTTTACTACTTCTAAAAAGAAGTATTTACAGCATTCATGGCCACGGGAAGATCTCCTGATAAAATTAGTAAAAATATTTTTATTCAGTAAAACTGTAAAATTATAACAGACATTAATATAATGGTTCTAATAAGGCACTGCCAGAGTAATGAAATGTCATTAGGTAATTCCTTAAAAAAATCCATTTTAAAGGTCTGGTCTTCATTAAATACTTGATACAACTGCCCTAAATATATTGACTTATAAACATTGTAGCTATTTAGATTTTAACTTAAATAAGGAAGGTACCCATACTATATGACCCGTATTGTTACATTTTTTAATCCCCTCAGTATCCTCAGAGACCTCTCGTAGTAAATGTAAAGACCCACCCCCTCCCTCTCTGGTTTTCACGTAATAAATCATACATATCGTTTTTAAACATTATTTTCAAAATAAACAGTAAAATAAATAATAGCGTTAATGGAGTTGTAGATCCCGAAACGTAGGCAAAGTAAAAATCAAAAGCAGGCCTTTTTGGATATAGCTAAAGTACGTGACTAAAACCTAAGGCTCAAGCCCATCCTTGTGAACAAGTGTGATATTTTTAAAGAGCCACTCCATATGTTACGTAATTTGGGTACGTTCCCTAACCTGATGTATATTTAACTAAATATAAACTCAGAAATAATATGCCAAAGAGTTTACTCGGCGTATGTAAAAATATGTACTATATAATTGTATAATAAAATGTAAATAATATTGTTATTTTTTTTAGTTATAATTATCAAAAACGTCAAACGCTTTTATTATTTTGAGAGGTGCTCAAAATAAGGCCCATTCGAGAGTTCTTCTCAATCCATATTGAGTTGTTCTGCTCGAAATAAGGCCACCATAAAGCGTTTCTACTCAAATTGAGTATTAATTAATATAAAACGCAATCACGGCTTCAAAGTCAACAAAAACAACGAATAGTAAATAAAACAACGAAATGTTACAACGTAATCGATTTAATGTGTTTTTTACTCCCTTAGCGTATTTAAGGGAAATTTATGTAAATAAAATAGAATAAAGTTTTTTTTTACTTTTATATGATATGTTTTATTTGTTACCTTTTAATTTTTGAAGTGAAAATTTTGGCAGCCTTGGATAAGAGTGCAGTTGCGTCCAATCACAATCTATATAAATATCTTTTTATATAAATTTCTACTGTACGTGTGTGTGTGTCACTGAACTCCTTCCAAATGGATGAACCGATGTTGATGAAAATTTTTGTGTGTGTTCACGGGGATTCGAGAGCGGTTTAGATTCACAATTGGACCCGATAGGTGGCCGCTGTTTGGGCAAGACAGTAACATAAGAACGACTTGACCTGACATCTGGTGAATTTTTTTGTGTGTTCAAATGGGTTCGAGAATGGTTTAGATTAATATTTGAACTCGGTAGGTGGCACTGCGATCGATTTCAAGGAGAATCCTTTTCTATTATTTGAGCAGAACGTCTGTTGGGTCAGCTGGTTTATTATAAAAACCACAATAGATTAGACAAAAATAAAGTTAATAAACCTCATCATTGTTTTAACAGCTCCTAAATATATACCAGACAGTTGGTACTTCGTATGACGTTACACGAATATTGTGCGACAGGGACAATGCTCTACAAAGTAGGGATGCGACTTGAAGGGAAAATAATCGATTTTTTAAATAATCGACTTTTTGTTTTTTAAAATAATCGATTGATTAAAAATAAATAATCGATTATTTCTCCCAACAGGATAATGATGACTTTTTTTTAGGAAATGTGAGCTTTATTTTCTAATATAGTATGAAACAATCGTGATGACCTTTTTTTTTAGGAAATCTGGCAGTGAATAATTGATTAATTTCGATCGAATTTCGGATGATAAAAATCGATTAATAATTTTTTATTATTTTGATAATCGATTATTAATCCATTATTTTTTTGTAATAATCGATTTTATAAAAACCGATTATTTTTTCACATCCCTACTACGAAGCCAAAATTAATCGATTATCTCTTTCCAAGTTTCGATGTGCAATATATTATATCACTGGGTATTCATTCGAATTAGCATATGGTGATCGAGTAGAAGAAAAGAAGAATACCGTTCACCAACTCCCTCCCTTGAGTGACATATTAATCGACTAAGGGATATAAATATGCACTAACTACTATTCCAAAGAAGAATAATTATAATTTAAAAAACTAAAAAACACGCTTACAAGCTGACAGACCGAATGACAGAAGTTTCGAATTTCGCGCATGCGTAGTTCGCACACTAGCTCTGTCTCCCTTGCTCTTATGCAAACGATACGATGGACCGATTTCAAAAATTCTTTCACCAATAGAAAGCTATAATATCAGGACGTAAACTAGGCTATATTTTATCCCGGTATTCCCACGGGAACGGGAACTCTTCAGGAAAGACGACTGAAACCGAAGCGAAGCGAGGGCGGATTGCTAATGATATAAATAAAAGTAATAAAAACCGCGTACACAACGAAGAAAAGGAAAACTCTTAATAAAACCCAATACTAAAATGTATGACTAACGTAGTATCAATCTTTCTTGACAATCGTAGGTCAATTACCCTCCTATTATGAAGGAGTCTCGAGACCAGCAGTTGAACGTATATGAGCCGAGACAATGATGACGACACAACTAGCTTATCATAATTACATACATAATAATTAAAACATTAAATATTAAGAAGTAGAAGTTATAATAATATCATTGTTCGTATTATCTGTGACCCTGTCCGGGTCGCAATGTCAATAATACAGATATCGTGTCTCAGTAAAAGTGTCCAGTCCCATCTCAGCTTCAAGATGTCTCTCTCATATGTGGTGATTTTCTCTGCTCTTTGCGGTTTGGCGTTCGCTACTGTCATCGATATAAGGCTATGCCCAGGAAGTAAGTACTTTTACAATAATAGGCTATTGCATTTCTCTCTTTTGACGTAATTCCTAAAGTGAAAAACAAAAAAGGAGCGGTTATTGGCTAGCTACTTAATAACAAGCATCATGTCGTGAATATTGACATAAACCAAATAGGCTCTTATTTCTTTTGCGCTAAAAGTTAACTGTTATAAACTTTGGTAAATCAAACTATAATAAAAATGGTCTTGTTGCTATCGTATGCTACGAAAATTTGTTCGTTATAGTTTGACCTAAAGGTTATAATAATTAGACCGTACATTAATAATAGGTCCTTACATATGAAATTGACGTTTTGTACGGGAGCAAGACAAAGTCAATTTCTGTTTTGTAAAATATATTTAATTAATCAAAGTATGCACCGTTGTTATCGATGCACTTTTGCCATCTCATAGGTAGTTCATGGATCGCTTTACTAAAAAAACCACGGGGGCGAGAATTAATAAACTCTTTGAAGGCGGTTTGGACTGCCGCATCGGAGTTGAATTTTTTTCCTTGTAAGAAGTTGTCCAAATTCCGTAAAAATGGTAATCTGTTGGAGCAAGTTCCAGGGAGAACGGTGGATGTCTCAGACATTCCAATTGTAGCTCATCTAACTTAGTGGTTGTTTGTTGTGCAGTGTGTGATCTTGCGTTGTCGTGAAGCAGCAGTGGCCTAGAGCGATTGACCAATCTCGGTTGTTTAGCAGCTAGTTCTTCCTTCATGGTTTGCAGTTGCTGACAATAGATATCTGCCGTAATCGTTTGGCCAGATTTTAGAAAGCTGTAGTGAACGACACCAGCGCTAGTCCACCAAACACTCACAACTAACTTTTTCTGAGTCAATTTTCGTTTAGGGCAAGATTTGGCTGGGTCTCCAGAGTTCAGTCATTGCGACGAGCGCTTCCGATTATCGTACAGTATCCACTTTTCATCACAAGTAATGATTCGATTTAAAATCTCTTCATTATTATGTTGGTTGAGCAACGTAACAAAGCAGTCGACGCCTATTTGCAAGTTCGATCCATCATTTAAGTTTTTTTATTTGCCCGATTTACTCCAAGTGGATTAATACAGTTTTGTCACTTACCCCGAAGCCTGCAGCTATCTCTGAAGTGGTTTGTGATGGATCCGCTTCCACAATAGCGTTTAATTCTTCATTTTCCACTTTGGTCTCCAGTCGTCCACGGGGTTGGTTCTGAAGGTCTAAATTATCAGAACGAAAACGTTGAAACCAAAAACGTACCGTGTTTTCTTTTGCGACACCAGCGCCGTACACATCATTAATCCTTCGAGCTGTTTCTGCAGCTCCGGTGCCGGTGGAGTAAGAATACAATTCACCACACCCTATCTTGCCCGTGGGTATGGTGAATTACGAATAAGGGATTAAATATGCATACATCATCTATCCTAAGAGAAGGAACACTCAACAAAACCTTATACCAACTCATCTGACCTTCATGGTATAATAGGTCAATTTCTCTTCCATTGTGGAGGAGCATCCTAGTAATGGGACATTATAGGTCTTTTTTTGGGTGGGCTATGGTCAGCGCACACGCTGTCTCTTCCGTCAGACATGTTGGTATATAGTTTCATTTCGAGTTTTTCCTTCTCAGGCACAGATGTTATGTGCATATTATATCCCATACGTCTCGTACGTCGTTTCCGACATCCACGGGCAAGATGGGGAGTGGTCAATTCTTATTCCGTTACCACACGGAAAAATCAACGATCCATATATTGAAAATCTACATTATTAGGTATAAGCATGTTCCGGCTTAAACTACAAGTGACTACCAAAATGTACATCAATAAAATACTTACACTGTCTGCTCAGTTATCCTAACTTGAAGGTAAAGAAGCAGTTTCTCATATCAATCGGATTCTATATAACAGCACGAGATACAGATACGAGATAAAGTTTTGATCTCGTGAGGATCGGCACTAAATAGATGATAATAAAAATTAGAGCCGTTCATGGGATTTTATCAACCTCATCGTTATTTTTCCTCCGAACTATTTCCACTGTAAGGGGTTACATTTATGTCTATGACCGTTCTTCCAGACCATATTCTAACCATCACAACATTATTTGCATCTATTTATATTTATGAAGTAGGAATTATTGTGGAATAAAAATCAATTTGAGATCTTGCAGCAGAGTTTATTGGGATACATAGACAGACACCAACGCATCGTTAGAAATTATGCTTTATTATTCATTATCCTCCAATTCTCTTTTTTTAAAATGAAATATCAATTTGCTGTGTCCACGCTAGACGAAATAAAATATTATTAATCGTTTATGTTAAACAAGCTGATAGTGTGGGTAATATATATACCTACTAAATTTAAGGTCATCAAGAGGTAATCAAGAGTTGTCGCCAGTAATTGCGTCAATATTCATAAATACGAAATGCGATTGCAATTGGATTTTTAATAAAACCGGGTAAATACTTTGCAGTGTTATAAAATTTGCTTCTTTCCTTTGTTAGTAGCTGTTTGGTTATGTTTTTGTGAAAATAACGTTTATTGGGATTTGCCAACAGATGGCGACATTTAATTTTCTCGGCACCGGGTCCGCCCGGGCTCGGTGCCCTTTTAGGCACCCACCGAGTCCGGTCATTCCTACCGGGCCCGGTGACCGGATCCGGTAAGAATGGCCAGCTTTTTCAGATCATCCTTTCAGACTGAAAAATAATTGTTTTGCCTTACGCAAGTTAGAATATACTTTTTGTTTTGTTATATTATACATTTATATGTATAACAAAACAAAAAGTATATTCTTCGTTACGTAGTTACGTAGACTTTATAGCCTACGTAACGTAACCAATATTATGTTACATTTTGTTAGTTAAGACTATACAAATTTGGTTGTTTACAGTTACAATACAACCTAGCCTATAGAATTTCGCTATTTGCTCAATTAGTAATAGTAACACTCGCTAGTCTTAATAACCAACGTTTAAGAAAAAACATAATACTTTACTTTTAGCAGATAAGAATTTGTTTTGTTTATACCAAAGCTACCAAAGTTTATCTATGTATATAATCTAAGTTGTTATGATACGTTTAGTACTGTAAGCTGTGTTATTAGTTTCTTATTTTAATACTGTTTTCAAATAGACACTATAAGAAGTAAAGAGAAAGACCTGCTTGTTTAAGCTTATAATTTAAACTTATAAAAATGAATAATTACTAATACTAATGTTACTTTGCCGTCCATAAGTAAAAGTAATCAATTTTGTATGTATTAAGTGTGATTTTGAGACTTGAGTGAGACTGATTATTGTGATAACTGTTCATAAGCGAGTTTGAAATAAATATTAACTTTGAATCATTGTCTTTTTCCATTCATATATAGAAAATTTTCATAGAATACTTTAAAGGTTTCATCGCTAATACAACCCGGGATGATGTATTTAATTGTAAGATTTAAACTATAATCGTTTAATGAAGCCATTAATTTTGATAGGACTCGTCATTAGAGAGGAAAATCTTCCAAATGATACCTACATAAAGTATTAATGTTGATTAAGTATTAGACCTACGTCCAGTAGCAGACGGTGATAGGCTGAAATGATGATGATAATGATGATGAAGTATTATGTAAGAAATTTGTAAACATTATATTACTTATACTACTTATATTCGCTAGTATCTTTAAGATTATATAAATAGGTACCTTCGAAGACGGAAGAAAAAAAAAAATGTGCATAACATCATGCATTCATCTAGGTGTATTGTATAAATTCTCTTTTTATATTATTACCAGCTTCTGTCCGCGGCTTCGCTCGTGTGAAAATTAACTATCTCAAAGTTGAACTATTATCTCAAAGGAACATATTCATCATCATCATCACAGCCCACATGCGTCCCTCTGCTGGGCTCGGGTCTCCTCCACTGCTGGTCAGATATGTTGGTATACGGTTTCATTTCAAGGTTGCCTTCTATTGCATGCATGTTATGTGCATATTATATCCCTTAGTCATCTTTTATGACATCCACGGGCAAGATAGAGAGTGGTGAGTGAAGGGTACAGAGTGAAGGGAACATATTATATTATCAAGATGAAAAATATTCTGTCTTCTATTTTCTATTCTTTTTAGGAGATACTCTATCTATGTCCCAATTTTCATGCAAATCTAGTCATCGGTTATAAGATATAGCACAGGCTGTATAGCTACAGATTTACTGCTATAAGCATGTCGGTGACGCGAACGCACGAGACTTCACCCATACAAAAAGTGTCTAAGGCGCACCACACACTGTACGTGCGCCAGTCATGAGCATGTCGGTGACGCGAAACCATAAGATTTTCCCCTACCTTTAGGTAGTGCCCAACGCGACTAAAAAAGTTTCTATTTAAAAAATATACGCATATACCTTACCTAAACATATTCGTAAAAACATCCCGACATCATTATGTATTGTATAATTTAAAATAACAGCACTATTGTTTCAGGTCAAACGAGTGTGTGCGAATTAACGGAAGTACGCATCGATCCATGCAAGAATAAAGCAGCCTGTGTATTGAAAAAAGGAGCTAATGCGTCTATATCCTTCGATTTCAAACCAAGTATGTATCTAGAAGTTATCATCATCATTTCAGCTCATATACGTCCTACTGCTGCTACTGCACGACTGGAGCCTCCTCCACAATAGGAACTAAATTTACCTTACTATACCATCTTGGTCACATAGGTTGTTATAGCGTTTTATTTTGAATTTCCTTCTCTTGCATAGATGTTATATGTAATGTAAGTATCAAAATTGACCAGAAAATTTTTCGTGTGGTGACGGAGTAAGAATAAAATTTACCGACTAAGGGATTAAATACCTATAATAATAATAATAAAACCGCAGGGCAGCTTGTGGCGTGCTGAATGTGAGGGGCGACACTGCAGTCCTAAGTGCCCCAGAGAGTCGGCCAGGGTCTCGTATCCAGCTTGCCTTTATTGGCTGGCTGGAGTGGAAACCGAAGAGTGCCCGCAGGATTCTCAACTCTGGCTTGTCTCAAACGGCCGGTCAGAGAGGGGTCGCCAGAGCTATATGCTCGGGGGTGGAAGTGTCATTTTCAAGGGCATAACTACGGGGAAACCACTACGGGTCTCCGTTTATCGGCAACTCGCGATGGCGAAACCGGCGTCGCACCGCTCGACACCCCATGCCACTTGCACCATTGTTGCCCCCTGTTGCCCGTTTAGCCTGCGGGTCTGTGGCGACCGTTTAGGGGGCCCATTCAGTGAGTTGGCGAGTCACCGTCTGCCAAAGTTCAAGACGATAAAGGTATTGAAGGCAGACGACAGTTTTTAAATCAATAGCATTAAGTTAGACCAGTCCATCGAACCTCCAACCCCATAATCATATATTAGATAGCATCATCAACAATAGTTTTACACCTACCGTTGGCAGTCCACGTGTGTTATGTGCAGACGTGGAGTGTCATCGGTAGACGTCCCATCCCATTTTTACATTAAATTTCTTCAAAGGCCTCTGCGTGTTGGATCCATATCCCTATGTAAGCCTTTCAAAGAACCGGGTATCTTCCCTTGGGATATAGCCGTGAATCGGAGATACATGAGTATAATAATAATAACTTTATTTCCAAAGTAATTTACAATACTTTAAAACCAAGTTAATTATCCGTTAAGTTATAAGATCACATCATATTTAGATTTCTGATTTTTTTTACTAAGATTGAACTTGTGTTATGGGTGCCAGGTCTCTCTAAAGTTACGCTGATTGTAAGACAAAAAAGCGGAGTATTATTTAATTCTACATACAAATACTAATTACTGATGTTAATATTACTACATATATGCATAAAACATCTAAACAAGAAAAGGCAAACTTGAAATAAAATACGTCTGACCAACGAAAGTATGTGAATGTCCTTTTCTAGAATAGGCTCGAACCCAACTCTGGGTGTATATGAGCTGAAATGATTAAAAATTAGCAGGAAATTAAAGTACCCTCAATAGTTGCATACTTACGCTTAAAATCTATAAAATAATGTAGACAATTTTTAAATATCATTTCCTATTATTCAGACTTCAGAGCAGAAAAGCTGAAGACACTACCGTTCTACCAAGGAACTGGCTTTGCCGAGTTCGGCTCCACAGATGGCTGCCTCTTCACCAAATGTCCCACAGAACCTGGCGTCACTCAAACCATGAATTACAATCTCGTGCTCAGCAAGAAGTTACCCAACGTAATATTTATATTTATTAATAAAATTTGCTATAATACAAGACATTCAAGACGGTGGTGACGGAGTAAGAATACAAATCACCGTCACACACCGTACCTTACTCCGTCTCTTGCCCGTAGGTGTCGTAAAAGACGACCAAGGTATAAAATACACATATAATTTCTATGTTAGAGAAGGAACGCTCGAAACAAAACTGTATATAACCTGTCTGACCAGCGTGGTGTAGTAGGTCAATTGCCCCCTCACAGTGCAGGAGGCTCAGGCCCAACAGTGGGACGTATATGATCTGAAATCATGATGAGTTATGACAAGACTGTGACTGATGTGGTGACGGATTAAGAATACCTGTAATTCACCACACCCTATCTTGCCCGTGGATGTCATAAAAGACGATTAAGGAATATAATAACAAATAAAACCCTATACCAACAAGTCTCTTGACTGACGTCCCAGGACGTCGAGAGGTGAGGTTAACCGAAAGGGTATTCCGTCAGGCCGACCACTGACGACAAGTCACATCTGCTCCGGTGGTCGGCCCAACAACGAGGTGACGTGGGTACGGGTGGGTTATGGGCCCGCGCGCCGTTCTTTCATCGCCCCGGACGGACTGGACCGCGCGTGCGCTTACCATAGCCCACCCACAAAAAAAAAATACCAACAAGTCTCATCAGTATGGTGTAGTAGGACAATTTCCCTCCTGTTGGAGAGGAGGCTTGAACCCTGCTGGGTTCGTAGCAAGTGGGACGTGTATGAGATGAGTCGACGACAAAGATGACAAGATACGTAACACTGGCATCTTACTTAAATTTTCTAAAGTCCTGCAAATATATGTTATTCCATTACTTGACAATAGGCATGATGATTTCATTCTTCTATAATGTAGATATGTTACTATTTCTAAAACACACATTATTTCAGACACAAACTAAAGTTTTAACGCAAATTATTGCATTTTACCTAGGTACATTGAACTAGACGCGAAAACGCGATCACGCGCAGGTGTAATGCCGTCTATTGTGACGTCACACTTAAATTTTGCTCAATAAACATGGCCGATTGACGTGTTTTATAGTCTTCTTTTGTTGAAAATCTTTTTAATCTCAATGTTATAAACATTGCAAGCAAGTTGTCTTTTTTAATAAACATTAATTAAAAAAGAGATAAAAAACAAGCTTTTATTTAATTGCTCTAAAACGAAGAAAGAGTGTTTTCCAAGACTGTTCAAATGTGTCCAAACTGTACGGTTTTATCTCGTTTAGTTTAGGAATTCCTATGGCCACCTTCCGACGGCATCTTGAGACCCTGGCTGTCATGTAGCACAAAAGTGCTTATCAAGACTATTCAAACGAGTCCAACCTCGACGGTTTATCTTGTCTAATTTAGGAGTTCCTATAGCCTTCCGACGCCATCTTGAGACTAGCTTCGTGGTACCATATTATTCCATTGTCACCGAAGTTACGTAAGTAAACCAAATATTAACCTAATCTAACGACAGGAAGTGTTTCTAATTTGACTCGCAAGATTTGTCACATCAACAGGGCAAGCTAAATAAAAGCTTTTAAAATTCTTTTACCATATTTTATTCTGATAGCTTTCTTTATTTTTTTTCTTTAATATCTATCATTCATCCAACCATTAGCCCGTAGAAGTCCACGGTTGCACTATTTGGAACGGTCTTGCGCCACTGGATGCACCAACGATTCCCTGCTACTTTCAAGATGTCGTCAGGCCACCTAATAGAGGGTTCTCCTACGCTACGTCATCCATGGTCGCTACTGGAGGACCTTTCCTCCCCAACCCTTGTAGAGAGAGTTTTAATCTCCTCAGTGAAATTATTCCACATGAAATACACTGAGGAACTCCTTGACTGTCAGATTATGTCTTTATCTTTTATTACTGTTGTACCATTAATTTTACTTTTCCTTCCAGGGTATCTACACTTTTGAATGGAAGGTGTGGAATGAAGACAACGAAAGTGAGAGTTGCTGTTTCATGCCAACTATAAGACTTAAAAAATAATAACCTTGTTTGATACAATGGTATACAATCATTGCTAATGAGCAATGATTGTTACGCTGTACTGTATAAGGGGAGACTCTTGATGGCATGACTACCATAACATTAGAAGTGCTTCTTATTTATCTGCCAACATCGTTAAAAAAAATCTAAATAAATACTTTTCAATAACATATAGATATTTATTATTAGCAACACATAATCCTTTGCCAATCAGTCTGGACAGCGTAAAAATAGACCATATTTCGGGTCCACCCCTGCGTAATATAAGAGTCCGAGTTTCTGTCAATTGTAATACTTCGATTGACAGACATGCGCGCTTTACGTGATCCAGTGTCGCGGTAAAGTTTGTCTTTTAATTTACTTGATTTCTCGAGATTTTTATTTACAATGGTGTCCGGTATTATATTTAGTGGCTATTTAGAGAGCAAATCACGACCGACCATATTTTCATAATCTGTTGTCCTTCGAAATATTTTTTATCATAATAATTGAAAATCAGTGAACGTTAGTATAGATTATTACTAACATTAAATTATCAGACACATATTAACATCCAGACTCGGAGCAACAACTTACTTAGTAGTAAAGGATGTAAGGTATTTTCTTGTATGAAAATAAAACGAACAATACTTAATCTCTATGCTATCTGCGCTGTCAATTTAACTAAACGTATGTCTTAAGCATTTGATGCTGCTAAAGAATGCAATGTTTAGTTCCTTTTTTCCATGGGAGTCTTACAAACTAGCTGAAAGCAGCAGAGTTCCACTCCCGTGGAATATTATAACACCAAATGCGATTGCCAGCTCTTACTTTGAAAATATGCTATTTTTTTATCATCACCATCATAAATCTTAAAATAAAGTCTTTTACCGACATGTCTGAGCGTGGTCAATTACACTACTATTTTGGAGGAGGCTTGAGCGCGGCAGAGGGAGGATAATAAGTTATAAATAAGTTAGTATAGCAACTGCCTGCCCTGCTGGTCAGATATGTTTGCAAAGGGTTTTATTTCGAGTTTTCCTTCTCTTGCTGTTATATGCATATTGTATCTCTTAGTCGTCTTTTACAACACCCACGAGCAAGAGAGGGGTGGTGAATTGTATTCTTACTCCGTCACCACACGGAAGCTAAGTATAATTCTCTATAATAAACTAACCATACAATTCATATATACATTTACATACGGTTCATCAGGACTAACACACGTCCCACTGTTGAGCTCGACCCTCTTCCATAATAGGAAGGATATTGACCTACTATACCACGAGGGTCAGACGTGTTAGTATAGGATTTTATTTCGAGTTTTCCCTGTCTTGCATAGATATCATCTGGATATTATAGATATCCCTTAGTCTTCTTTTACGACACCCACGGGAAGGGGGTAAAATAGGGAGAATTATATTCTTATTCCGTCACCACACGAAAAACGTTCGTCATATATTATTCAGAATATTCTTTAGCTAACTGCTGTCGGCAACGGCCCTGGTTTCTGCTGACCTGGCTTCTAAAGGAGACGCTGAGCTGTTTATACTCTTCAATATGGTAGCAATCGGTCTGTATTGGCGGCTACTAATCCTAACATCCCTTATAGTGATCGTGAGTGTCTTAAAAAACAATTAAGAAGTTTACGACAACCTGGACCAACCTTATCTGATACCATCTGGTCATCAATTACATTTCCTAAAAGGATTGACATCAGGAAAACGGCTGGTCCTATAAGTATTCCCAAAAGTTTTGCATTATGTACGATGAAAGAAGAGTATTGCATCAACCTCGAGTAATAGGAATAAGAGCAGGGTGATGACAATGATGACTAGGACAGCTTACGCCAGTGTCAGCCAAAGCATTGATGTAGGAACAATTCCATCAAAAACATAACTTGCAAAAAAGCCATCGCTCAAGACGCCTGGCAGATGTGAAACATCGAACATTTACTTTCATTATTATACACTATAAGTATGTGTTTAGGTTAATAATTTACTTTAAGCTCACTAGATGGCGTTGTACAAAATTCTAAAACAGGTTATGGTTTTGTTACACAAATGTACATACCCAAGGGTGGCGTGAACGCCACGCTAACGATCAGGTTCACTCTCGCCTATAGATGTTTCATATCAGAAAAAACTAAATCTCTCAACTCAACTCTTCTACCATAAAAAATTATGATATCCATGTAATTTTAAATAAAACTACTTTACGGATTTTATCGCGTTTGTATTTGATTTTTGATTACCCGACGTTTCGAACACTTTACAGCGTTCATGATCACGGGTGGACTAAGATGTCTCACGTCCAACAAGTTATTGTTACTGCAGAAAATTTTATAATTATCTACCTGATACAGAAATTAGTTATTAAATATTGACCCACATTTTGATACAAAATTTATTGCCAGTGTAAGAAGAAAATGATTCTATATGAAAAAATTATATTGTTTATGGTTAGTAATAATTAAACATTAAAATTAATAGTAATTATATTTTAAAAAAAACTAAGTAATAATCTAGTATTAGTATACTTAGTATATCCGGTGGTAGTCCACCGGATCGGAACACGGTCACACTGAGAAAGATCCGGCAAGAAAACTCAGGTAACATGATGCTAAATTAAAGTTAATTTTGAAGGCGGCTTACTTTATGTTACTAAAAGGTTTTAATTTATAAAATTATCTTTAGTTATTATTATTATATATTATATAATTATTATTATATAATTTTATATAATAATAATTATATAATATATAAGTTGAAATTTTCACTCGACTGTTGTCGGATTTTTATAAATACCCCGTCCCGTTGCCTACGGGAATAGAGATATTTATATCCCCACTCTATTTCTTGTGTGTTGTGTGCGTGTTGTTGGTGTGGCTCTGCGGCCTCTTCCTCTTGTCCTGCCCTGTCGTGTGTTTGAATGCGTTGTTTGTTGCGTGTCTGTTCTGTGTGTGTGGCTTTCTTCTTGTGTTGTATGCGTAATTTGTGTATTTGCTGTGTTCTGTGTGTGAGCTGTCTGATTGCCTCTTCTGCCTCTTTCTCCACTAACTGTTTCTGGTATGTCAGGTGTTGTGTTTGTATCCTGGGTGTTTGTTGTTAACTGCGTATTTTCTGAATGTTGGGTGTTTAGTGTTTGTTGTTCATTCTGTGCGGGTTCTTCTTGTGTGTTTGCGTTATTTACAAACACTGTATCTCCTAAGACTTTACTAATTATGGTTGTTGAGTGTATGGCTGCCTGTTTTTGAAGTATGGTTATATCTATTGTGGTGTTTAATTTTTCTAAATATGTATTTATGCTTTTTGCTACTACTCCTGTTGCTCCTACGACTATTGGGATAACAGCCGTTTGTGTGTTCCACAGACGACTGATTTCTGTTTTCAAAAGGTGATATTTACTTAATTTTTCTATCTCTTTAGCTCCGATGTTGTAGTCTGATGGTACCGATATATCAATTAAAAATGTTTTATTATTTATTTTATCAATGTAAATTAAGTCTGGTCTATTGTGTGTCACGGTAATGTCAGTCTGTACAGGTGTTTCCCACATGATTTTGGTTGTGTCGTTTTCTTTTACTTGGGGCTGAATCATGGTTTCTTTCCACCATAAGGGTGAAACTTCTATTTTGTGCTTTTTTGCGAGACACCAGTAGACGTATTGTACAAGATTATTATGCCTTTTGACATAATAAGTGCCTGCCAATTTTTCGCACCCGGAGATGATATGTTGGGCTGTTTCGTCTTTTACGCGACAAAGTCTGCACTTTCCATCCACTGCTGTTCTTAGTATGTCCCGCTGGTGTTGTAATGTCATCACTGCCTGATCTTGTATTGCAAATACTGCAGAAACTATTCCCGGTGATATGTGTTGTTTATTGATCCATTTGAAAGAGAGTTCTGTGTTTATGTTGGCCTGATCTAATACTTTTTTAGGAAATTGTCCGTGCAACTGCTTAGCTCGCCATGATGTGTTTTGTGTTTTAACTATTGCCTGTTTTATCTCTATGTCTGTGTGTAAATTGGCTTGTGGTAAGTGTAATTCTTGTTCTATTTCTCGTACATCCTTTATTATTGAATATTTATCCCTATTAATGTCATGTTGTACTATTGCCTTGATCATGTCATCGAATTCCATCTTCAAATATTGTTTATATTTAAGTATTTGTGATTTGTACATATATTCTATGTTTATCAAGCCCCTTCCGCCTTGTGCTATTGGTAGGTATAGTCTTTCCACTTCTGCTTTCTGTTGGTGTGCTTTTTTAATTGCTAGTAGTTTTCTGGTTTTCGTATCTATTTTCTTTAAATCGGTGATTTTGTAGTTTATTATTCCAAATGAGTAGAGTAATACTGGTATTGCATATGTGTTTATTCCTTTTATAATATTGCGGGCGTTGAGGTGTGTTTGTATTAGTTTTTTAACTCTTTTAATGTATTCTTTAGTTATTTGTTCTCTAATTTTGCTGTGTTCTATTTTTCCTGATTCGTGTATTCCCAGATATTTATAACTATTTCCTACTTCCAGCTCCTTAAATTTCTCCTGACTTAATAGAATATGTCCTTCCCCAGTTACAGTACTTCTGTGACCTGCCCTAATGTGAATTACGTTACATTTATCCAATCCAAATCGCATCCCTATGTCGCTAGTAAATATCTCTACACTGTCTAACAAAACTTTAAGATTACTTTTATTATTTGCGTAAATTTTGAGGTCATCCATATAAACTAAATGATTTATCCAGAAACTATCCTTGAGTTTGTATCCTTTCAATTCGTATTTATTAAGTATAAAAGAAATAGGATTTATTGCTAAACAAAACAGTAATGGTGAGAGAGAGTCGCCTTGGAAGATGCCGCGCTTAATATAAATCGGTTCAGTAGTTATCGACTCGTGAGAGCCCCGAGCTGTCATTATCACCTTCCATGCTGGCATTGACCACTTCAGAAAGCGTTTGATCACAGGTGGACATTTATAGATATCAAGTACTTTGAGTAGCCATTCATGGGAAACGGTTTCAAAAGCTTTCTGATAGTCAATCCACGCCATACTCAGATTCTTTTGGGCTTGATGTGCGTCCTCCAGTATTGCCTTATTTACCATCAAATGATCTTTGCACCCTCTAGCTCCGCGTCGGCATCCTCTTTGTTCTATTGCCATTATATTATTTGAATCGCAGTGGCTGTACAGTATATCTGCTAAAACTGACGTTAATAATTTGTATATACTAGGTAAACATGCTATTGGTCTCCAATTTTTTGGTTCTTCTGTGTTGCTATTTTTTGGTATCAATATAACCTGGCCAGTGGTAAACCATTCTTCAAGTGTTTCTTGTCCTGTGATTATTTTGGTGAATAACAGAGATAGATATTTGTGTGTGCTAGTGAGGTATTTTAGGTAATAATTTTGTATTTTGTCTACACCCGGGGTCTTCCAGTTCAGTAGCTTCCTTACGGCAGTTTTTACTTGTTCTATTGTAATTTCTTCTATGTTTGTTGTATCTATTGTATTAGTTGATTCTTCTACTTCTTTTATCCAATTAGCTTGTGTGTTGTACTTTGTAGGTTTTGATAGTATTGACGTCCAAAATTCTTCTATTCCTTCCTTAGTCGGTAGTTTGATATCTGTGTTATTATTGTTTCCTAAGCTTCTATATAATTTATGTTCATTTTCGGCAAATAACTGATTGTGTTCTTTCCTGCCGCTCATTTCTTCATATCGTTTTATTCTAGCGGCTAATGCTTTTATTTTTTGTTTGATGGTTTCGGCTGTGTTATTGTGGTCGTTTTCATTTTTAATATTGTATTTTTCGTATAATTTGTTCTTTATATTTATCATTCTGCGTGTTGTTATTCCTCTTTTAACTTCTATTAACTGTCCTAACTCTTTTCTAAATTTTTCTATTTTATTAGCTATACGTTTCTTCCAGGGTGGATCGGTTTTAGGTTTTATTGTATTTTTGGGCATGAAAGGTGTTTGATTGTTGTTAATTATTAGTGTTTTAGCAGTTGCGTATATTATATGGTTTATGGATATAAGGTCGGTGTTAGTTATTAATAGGTTAGGTATGTATTTGTTAATAGTGTGTAAGTTGTCTATGAATTGTTTGTTTATTTTTGCTTTTGGTAGGAATAATCGATCGGCTAGAGTAGTTTCTTTGGTTTCTGCTAAAATTTGTAAGAATTGTAAAATTAATGGGTCCTGGTCTTCGTTAACCTCTATATTACTAGTAAGTTCGTCTATTGTAGCTGCTTGCTCAGCTGAATTATGTGTTTGTTGCGTGTTTGTGCTTGTTGTGATTGCGTGTACGTTTGGTGATGTGTCTGTGTGTTCATTGTCATTAGAGGCGTAAACTGTGCTTGTTGGTGCTAGTGTAAGTGTACCTTCTGCTTGTCGTTTTATTCGGGCTTGTATCTCTTGTGAAATAACATTTTGTTTGATAATCCTGTGTGCCTGGTTGGATAACTTATTTCCATCGAATTTGCGAATTTTGGGGTTGTTTGGATTTCTGTCTTTGAAAAGTGTGTATAATCTCCTAATGTAGCCGGGTCCCGCCATGCGGGCTTTGAAGTAACAGTAAAGTAACTCCTCCGTCTCCTTGTTTGACCACTTTCTTCGTCTATCTTCATTGTCTATTGTGGTCGATGCAGACGAGCCGACAGAGTCTGTGGGCGAAGCCCTACTCTGCAAAGCATCGTCCGCCCCCTCCCCGCCCCGTTGGTCGGCTGTAACATCTTCGGTTCTCCCGACTCCCGCCCGCCTGTTCAGCAGAGAGCCGCTGACGGTTCGCAAGCTGCCACGTCCAGCGTCAGCTCCAGACGTGCCCAAGCGATAGCCCCGAGGAAGCGGTCCTATACGTGTTTCATTATTATCAGTCTCCATTCTCTTTGGGTTGCCATTGCCATGTTAGCCGTGCTAGTATTTTATAATATATAATATATTAGTTGAAATTTTCACTCGACTGTTGTCGGATTTTTATAAATACCCCGTCCCGTTGCCTACGGGAAAAGAGATATTTATATCCCCACTCTATTTCTTGTGTGTTGTGTGCGTGTTGTTGGTGTGGCTCTGCGGCCTCTTCCTCTTGTCCTGCCCTGTCGTGTGTTTGAATGCGTTGTTTGTTGCGTGTCTGTTCTGTGTGTGTGGCTTTCTTCTTGTGTTGTATGCGTAATTTGTGTATTTGCTGTGTTCTGTGTGTGAGCTGTCTGATTGCCTCTTCTGCCTCTTTCTCCACTAACTGTTTCTGGTATGTCAGGTGTTGTGTTTGTATCCTGGGTGTTTGTTGTTAACTGCGTATTTTCTGAATGTTGGGTGTTTAGTGTTTGTTGTTCATTCTGTGCGGGATCTTCTTGTATGTTTGCGTTATTTACAAACACTGTATCTCCTAAGACTTTACTAATTATGGTTGTTGAGTGTATGGCTGCCTGTTTTTGAAGTATAGTTATATCTATTGTGGTGTTTAATTTTTCTAAATATGTATTTATGCTTTTTGCTACTACTCCTGTTGCTCCTACTACTATTGGGATAACAACCGTTTGTGTGTTCCACAGACGACCGATTTCTGTTTTCAAAAGGTGATATTTACTTAATTTTTCTATCTCTTTAGCTCCGATGTTGTAGTCTGACGGTACCGATATATCAATTAAAAATGTTTTATTATTTATTTTATCAATGTAAATTAAGTCTGGTCTATTGTGTGTCACGGTAATGTCAGTCTGTACAGGTGTTTCCCACATGATTTTGGTTGTGTCGTTTTCTTTTACTTGGGGCTGAATCATGGTTTCTTTCCACCATAAGGGTGAAACTTCTATTTTGTGCTTTTTTGCGAGACACCAGTAGACGTATTGTACAAGATTATTATGCCTTTTGACATAATAAGTGCCTGCCAATTTTTCGCACCCGGAGATGATATGTTGGGCTGTTTCATCTTTTACACGACAAAGTCTGCACTTTCCATCCACTGCTGTTCTTAGTATGTCCCGCTGGTGTTGTAATGTCATCACTGCCTGATCTTGTATTGCAAATACTGCAGAAACTATTCCCGGTGATATGTGTTGTTTATTGATCCATTTGAAAGAGAGTTCTGTGTTTATGTTGGCCTGATCTAATACTTTTTTAGGAAATTGTCCGTGCAACTGCTTAGCTCGCCATGATGTGTTTTGTGTTTTAACTATTGCCTGTTTTATCTCTGTGTCTGTATGTAAATTGTCTTGTGGTAAGTGTAATTCTTGTTCTATTTCTCGTGCTTCCTTTATAATTGAATATTTATCCCTATTAATGTCATGTTGTACTATTGCCTTGATCATGTCATCGAATTCCGTCTTCAAATATTGTTTATATTTAACTATTTGTGTTTTGTACATATATTCTATGTTTATCAAGCCCCTTCCGCCTTGTGCTATCGGCAGGTATAGTCTTTCGACTTCTGCTTTCTGTTGGTGTGCTTTTTTAATTGCTAGTAGTTTTCTGGTTTTCGTATCTATTTTCTTTAAATCGGTGATTTTGTAGTTTATAATTCCAAATGAGTAGAGTAATACTGGTATTGCATATGTGTTTATTCCTTTTATAATATTGCGGGCGTTGAGGTGTGTTTGTATTAGTTTTTTAACTCTTTTAATGTATTCTTTAGTTATTTGTTCTCTAATTTTGCTTTGTTCTATTTTTCCTGATTCGTGTATTCCCAAATATTTGTAACTATTTCCTACTTCAAGTTCCTTAAATTTCTCCTGGCTTAATAGAATATGTCCTTCCCCAGTTACAGTACTTCTGTGACCTGCCCTAATGTGAATTACGTTACATTTATCCAATCCAAATCGCATCCCTATGTCGCTAGTAAATATCTCTACACTGTCTAACAAAACTTTAAGATTACTTTTATTATTTGCGTAAATTTTGAGGTCATCCATATAAATATATAATAATATATTATTATTATATTTATTATATATAATTATTATATTTATTATATATAATTATTATATTTATTATATATAATAACATATTATTATTATATAATTTTATAAATTAAAACCTTTTAGTAACATAAAGTAAGCCGCCTTCAAAATTAACTTTAATTTAGCATCATGTTACCTGAGTTTTCTTGCCGGATCTTTCTCAGTGTGACCGTGTTCCGATCCGGTGGTAGTATACTAGATTATTACTTAGTTTTTTTTTTTTTCTTTTTTAAATATAATTACTATTAATTTTAATGTTTAATTATTACTAACCATAAACAATATAATTTTTTCATATAGAATCATTTTCTTCTTACACTGGCAATAAATTTTGTATCAAAATGTGAGTCAATATTTAATAACTAATTTCTGTATCGGGTAGATAATTATAAAATTTTCTGCAGTAACAATAACTTGTTGGACGTGAGACATCTTAGCACCCGTGATCATGAACGCTGTAAAGTGTTCGAAACGTCGGGTAATCAAAAATCAAATACAAACGCGATAAAATCCGTAAAGTAGTTTTATTTAAAATGTATAATACTCGCGTAAACATCAGAAATCATTATATCCGTGTAATACCAAGTCGATTAATTTATTCAGTCTCTGCTTAAAGAACCTTCAGGAGGAAATTCAGGCTTCTATTTTTATTTAAAACGAAGTTATAGGAGGTCGAAAATGGCCTGAATAGTTTTGAGAAAAGGATGTTATGGCAGTGTTGCGTTTATGCTCGACTGCCTAGTCTGGGGGCACTGCTGTGCCCCCAGACTAGGCAGACATTATAATTTCATAAAATAATAATTGACGCAACCCCAAAAGTATTTTTTTTCGTCATCATCATCCTTTTAGCTCATAAACATCCCAAAGTTGAGTTCGAGCCTCATTTACAATAGGAGGGAAATGGATTAATTATAGGACTCTGGTCACACGTGCTTAGTTTCATTATAACTTTTCTTTCTCTTGCATAATTGTTATATGCATATTAAATCCCTTATCTGTCTTTTACGACACCTATTGTCAAATACGGAGGTAGTTAATTGTATTCTTACTGCGACTCAAAGAAATATTTTTTCCAACTCCCGAATTGCGCATTATAAAAGTACGCAGTACGATGCGTATTTAACAAAAAGATACCTTATTTCGTAAAGTAATAACCTTGAAAACTTACAAAACAAATTTAATAAATCTGTTAAACCATTTATAAATCAATTGTCTTCATATAAATAATAATTCGTTTCAATTCATTTTAATACACATGTACAAACTGTCTACGTAAGTGTTAAAGCAAATAAATCGAACAAAAGGACTACAATCCCATTTGTTATCAATTTATTTATCATTAATGTATAACGCATTATGTTCAGTATTGTTATAAATACGCCAGAATGTACATGCGTCTTAGCGTTGTCTTACTTGTGACGATTTGTAATGGTGTGTGGTCTAAGCCTGAATATGTGACGAGGAAATTGTGTAGAGACGGTAAGTGATTGATAATTGACAATATTTGATTGAGACTTGTGTGACGTGACACACCTTAGTCCTCGCGGAACCATGAATGCTGAAATATTCGAAACGTTGGGCAAGTCAAAAGTTACAACGCGATAAAATAGTTTTATTTCAAATGGGTTATACTCGCGCAAATATTGACAATAAACAATTATTGTAATAAATATACAAATATTTGTAAGCATCCGAGTTAAAATATATATATATTAAATGGGGACGTGCTGTTAGGCTGGATCCACACTATAAGGTCGATCCGATTCGTTCGCGGTCCGATTTCAGTGAGGTAAAAAGTAATCATGTTCACATTAGACAGTCTGACTCAGTTCACGATCCAGCAGTCAATAATCGATTTCGCATGTATTTAGTTCATAATTAATAATACAAAAATACTGAAATTATGAATTGCTTTACTATCATTTAAAAAAATGCATACTGCTTAAATTGCTTTTTTTTTAAAGTCCACATCGTGAGTATTAGAATTAACTTAAAATATTTTCTCAGTTGTAATAAAATCTTTCAAATGTATTAATGACATTTGACGCAATTCTCGTTTCAACGGGTAATATAGCTGACTGGCCCGGGAATAAAAGAGATACTATCGATACTTGTTTTGAAAGTTAAATCTCACTCAAACAAAATTTCTTCAAGACTGTTCGTGACTGGAATGAGATTCGACCGGAAATTGACTGTTACGGATAGTATGAATACAAACGTTGTTATTCGTTTAATACTAGGTTACCAGACCGAGATCGGACCGCGAACGAACAGTGATCGACCTTATAGTGTGAATCTAGCCTTAATAATCTCATCGCGTCAAGTTCGTTCCACTATAGGAGGGCAGTTAACCTATACCACGCTGGTCAAGCGTGTTGGTATAAGTTTTTCTTCTCGTGTGTAGATGTTATATTCATATCATACCCCTTAGGTGTTTTTTTTTTGTATTCGTACTCCGTCGCCACACGGAATTTGTTTTTTTTTTAATATTTGATCTGTATTCTAATGGGGTAAGAATATAATAATCAACCATACCTTGGAACTGCAATTGTAAACGGATCGTTATTTACAATGAATTTACTTGTTACCACCAGTTCTTTTGTACTAAGTTACAATAAAGGGAGTTCAATTTGATAATATCACTATAACAGAAAGCAAATCCTTTGGGACACCTTGAGATTTGGACCTTGGAAGACCTTGACATTAAAAGGAGATTTCATGACAAAACACTCACTGCTTTATTAATATTTTAGGTTACCCGGGACAGAGCTGCTGCTTAATCTCCCAGTGTTCACTCAGGCTCGGGCCGACCACTGATGACAAGTAACCCTGCTCCGGTGGTCGGTCCAACGACGAAGGCGACGTGGTGTTCGGGTGGGTTGCGGCTGTTGCGTGCTAAACGCCCCTCTGTCGCCCCGGACGGAGTGGTGCGCGAAGCGCGCCGACCGCAGCCCACCCAAAAAAAAAAAAGTGTTCACTCAAGCCTTTTTTTTATTCTGTCCGGGGCAACACAAGAGCGGCGCGTGGCCCCTAACTCACCATATTCCCTCCCCGTCGCTATTGGGCTGACAACTTATACCGAGCTCCTTGACATCAGTGGCCATGCCGGGGGGGGGAAACTTTTTCGAGTAACGTCCCTCCCTGACGCCACCCGGTCACCCGACAAAAAGATATCATAGCCACATCTTCATTTTTCGATTACTATCCTAGTCTTATAGTGCGGTCATTTTAGACATTTGAAATAACAAAAATGCCGACAGAGCCAATTTTTTGTGGGAGGCGTGGGTTCACCAACAAAAAGAAAACTGCCAAAGTCCCCATCGATCCCACGTGTGCTAACAAAGTTATCCAGGGTTAAATATCAAAATTTGAGGTTTTTGGATGTTTCTCGATAACGGTAAGTTTTATCGATAAAATTATTCAGACCAGAGTTGTAGATCTAAAAAGTAAGTAATTTTTCGATAAAACATACCGTTTTCGGGGAAAACCAAAAACCCTCAAATTGTGACCTTTGACCCTGGATAACTTTTGTAGCACACATGGGATCGATGAGGACTTTTGAAGTTTTCTTTCTGATGGTGAACCCAAGCTTCCCACAAAAATTTGTCTCTGTCGGCATTTTGTTATTTGACCACTATCTTTATGTCTATCTTGACCGGACTATTAATCTTATAAGTGTTAATTAGAACAACTACAACAAATACTATCCTGAACACGTCCAAAAATTCAAAAATATAGTTCAGCGGCACCTAATGGTATAATTGTAAATCTTAACATAATAGTCTGGTCATACCCCTGCCAATCCATCCGGAGCGATGGAAGGGTAGCGTGCGGCCCCATAACCCAACAACAATTCAACATCGCCATTGGGCCGACCACGGTTAGGCAATTTATACTTTCGGGTACCGCCCTCCTCGACAGCCTTAAATTTGGGGATTAAATTTCATCAAAATTGGTCCAGACATTTAAGAGGATATCAGCCACATACGCAAGTATCGACACGAATAATATACAGAGATATAAGTAAATATAGACATGATAGCTTCGGAGTCTAGCTATTTAGATACAGCAGAATATTATTTTTGGCAGAGCGACTGGCATTTGACCTTTGTAACTGATAACGATATACTGAGGCTACACTACTTATCAGGTTATTTGAGGGTACTGACCTTCGTTATGAGACTGTTAAGGATCACTATAATTACCAGCTCAGATGGCATAGTGGTTCAAATTTCGAGCTACTGCACTTATGTTAGTGTCGCAGGTTAAGCCCTATGCAAGACAATACTTGGGGCGATGCATAAATTATTTTTCTGGGTGTAAGTGTAAGTTGTGTCCTCTTTCTCTCTCTCTCTCTCTCTCTCTCTTCCGTCCCTCCATAGAGGTTGAAGAAGTGGTGGGTGCTCTAGTAGTTAACTAGTAAACAGGTATTAGGTACTTGTTGAATCTGATCCAGCAATAATTGTTTGAGTTATATTTGTGAATTATATTATGTATCTTGTGGTTCGAAGGGCATCACACGAACTGGTGCTTGCTAGACATGTTGTATACAATTTAATGTAAATAAGTTTGTAAATAATTAAAAAAATTATAGACAAAGCCGCTGAGTTTTTTGCCGGTATTGCCTATTTTCAATACCCAGCGGTCGAGTGCCGATCCGGTGGCAGTTTGTGGGATTAATTTAAGTTAATACCTCAGTGTGGTGACAGAATAAGAATATAAGTCATCACCCCATATCTTCTCCATGGATGTCATAACGACTAAGGGTGTAAATACGAATATAACATCTATGCAAGAGTAGGAAAACTCGACATAAAACCTTGTACCAACACGTCTGACCAGTGCGGTATAATAGGTCAATTACCCTCCCATATTGAAGGATACCTGAGCCCAACAATGAGACGTATTTAGGTTGAGATGATGACGACGATCCTACATTTACTTCGTGAAGGAGATTTTTGGCCAATATACACCCTGTATGTATGTATAGCAAGTAATAATAATAAGAATATATTAACTGAAATCCTTTCACATTTTGTAATATATGAAAGCTTAAGGTATTTACAATAAGCATTATTATAACTTAGTCTTGTAAACTAGCTCAAGCCTGTATCATACGGGACGGGGTTAAATAAGTTTGTATTTAAAAAAGGTTAAAGTTAATAGTTTAATGAAAAATAGTGATTAAAAATAAAAAATGTAAATGATATATGATAAATAAATAGAAATTGCCGTGTAGTGACAGAGTAAGAATACAAATCACCACTCCCTATCTTAGTCGTGGATGTCGTAAACGACTACTAAGGGATATCATATGCACATAAGACCTGTGCAAAAGAAGGAAAACTCGAAATGAAACACTATACCAACATGTCTGACCAGCATGGTATGGCAGGTCAAATGCCCTTCCATTGTGGAGGAAGCCCGAGCCCAACAGTGGGACGTATGTGGGCTGCGATGATGATGAAATAGAAATTGAAAGTGCGCATAGAAGTGAATGCACAGAGTGTGTGTGTAATGACGATTTGTGATATATTTTTCAAAATAATATTGAAATTACCAGTGGATTCGTCACAATGCACCATCAACAGCGTGATTGTAGACCCTTGCAACCAGAGCCCCGCCTTCTGCATGGTCAAGAGGAACAAGATTTATGCCATAACATTAGATATGGTACCACGTAAGTACTCGTTAATTTAATAGTATTTAATCTTAATATAGTGACCAATAAAATTGAGAATACAATGGTTGTAAATATTTTTTTTACGGATTTCGTCCATGAACATGAATCCTGTAGTGTCCGAAACGTCGGGCAATCAAAAGCCAAATACAAACGCAATAAAATTCGTAAAGTAGTTTTATTAACTAATAAATAATAACTAACCAAAAGCATTATAATTTTCATTTAGAACCATTTTTTTCTTTCACTGGTATTTAATTTGTATGAAAAGTATAGCTAAAAAGATAATAACTAATATAGTAGCTTGATTGCATATGTATAATACTCGTTCTAAGCTATGTGATAACGGCTACCAATTCTACCAACCCTTATATTGCTTGTGGCTGTCGTAAAAGATGACTAAGAGCTTTAAATCGACCTGAGTTAACTCTAATTTGATGCCGTATGATCAACAATTGCATTACCAAGAAGGGTTGACGTCAGACAAACGGCCGGTCATAAAACTATTTCCAATAAAGTTTGCAATATGTACGTTGGAAGTAGAGTACTCTCAAAAAGTTGTATCGACCACAAGTAATTTAGATATAAGTAGGATGATGATGTTTACTCGCGTAAACATCAAGTCTTCCAACTTCACCCTAATTTTCCCTTTAAAAAGCTACAAATACGTTATAAATTACCAACATTTTCAGATTTTTCCGCTGCCAAGCTAAAATTGTCCGTATCTGGCGATGTGGACAACAGTGGCAGCTTCTCCACAACCATTAAGGCGCCTGATGACGCATGTAACCTACTGTACTGCCCCCTGGCAGCTGAAGAAAGGAGAATCTTTGATGTTAATGTGTCCTTGGATAAAAGGGCATCGGTAAGAAATCCAAATTTCTATAGCTACATATAGGCTCAACGTGTTAAAACTACCTAATATAATGCGAATCCTAAAAACCGACGCCTGGCAAACTCAGGATACTAATGCGACGACTTCAACACTACCTTTATCCAGCAACGGACAAGGGGTTAATAAGCTGATCTATAAGATCTTCTTAATAATTCCTTTTCCGTTGATCAGCTAGAAATACTTATAGATCGTCATTCCGGGTGGTGACTAGGGATGCAAATATCGAAACCAAAAACATCGATGTATCGATATGTCGATGTTTCAGAACAAACATCGATGTACAAAAAACATCGGCCTAAAAACTAAATATCGAGGTTTCTGAAACATCGATGTTTCAGTAAAAAAACATTGATGTTTGCCAACAACGTTCATTATTGCGAAACATCGATGAATCGATGTTATTTTCTACGATGTTTTAACATCGATGTTTTACCTGACATCTGTTTGAAATGTATGGCCATTTAAGCAAAATTTGCGTGATAGTTTATTTACCAGAGTAAATGACTTACGTATATACTTTTCGTAGAAACTGTTATTCTCAAACTCTTACTTATTTCCTCAACTCCACACCTCTCTCTCTTGTTCTAAAGACTCAACTGTTCAATGATAATGTTGTTACAGATAATAAATATAGCTTGCATTTTAAAATTAAAGTTGTTTACATGATCTTTAAAAAAACATCGATGTTTCGATACATCGATGATTTCAGGTCGATGTTTTTTGTACATCGATGTTTGTTCTGAAACATCGATGTATCGATACATCGATGTATCGATACGTCGATGTTTTTGGTTATGATATCCCTAGGCATAATATATTAAGAACTAGCAACACACCCTCGCTTCGCTTCGGTTTCAGTCGTCTTATCCCCGTAGTTCCCGTTCCCGTGGGAATACCGGGATAAAATATAGCCTAGTTTACTCCCTGATATTACTCCTTTCCATTGGTGAAAGAATTTTTGAAATCGGTCCAGCCGTTTTGAAGATTACCCGGAACAAACAGATAGACAAAAAAATATGAAGTGTATTTTGGCATATGTATAGTGCAAATAACCGTGTGAGCATGAAAAAAGCCATTACAGACATTACAAACAGACACTTCAATTTTATTTATTGGTATAGATGCAAGAGAAGAAATTATTTAAAGCAACCACCCTCACACCACCTAACCCGCCTGACTAGTGTCGTATAGTAGGTCAATTCACCTCCCATTGTGGAGGAGGTGCCTGCCCAACAGGTGTGCGTATATGAACTGGGCGACTCCTTGTTTTTGTCTGAGTGAATCGTAAAATTTACTGAGAATTCTGGTGAGACTCGGTAAATTGCAGTAAAATTTTAAGATTCTCACAGGCAAATTATATTCTTATCCAGTCGCTACACGGTAAAACGTTTTAATGTCATCATCATCATCATCTTGCTCTTATCCCAATTACTTGGGGTCGACGCAATATGTCATCTGTTTTGACATATTGCAAAAAGTTTCGGCAATGACTTTTATGACCGGCCGCCTGCCTGACGTCAACCCTCCTTGGGAATGTAATCGTTGACCCAAATGGTACCAGATGGAGTTGGTCCGGGTCAATCTAGGGCTCTTAGTCGTCTTTTACGACACCCACGAGCAAAGCAAGGGTTAGTAGTATTCGAAGCCGCTACCACACAGCACGTAAAACGTTTTAATGTACATAAATGAAATTAAAATTTCTTTTTGCTATATATAATTTGCTTTGCTATATATATTACACAGTTATGTGAGTAGTGCCTGTCATACTGTCTGTACTATGTATCAGAATAAAAATCCAAACGTCATGACATTTCCACCAGGCGCTCATCTAAATAAATATAACGGGCGCTAACTCAACTCAAACAAAAATCAATTAAAGATCGCTTATTGAACATGCATCTAGGTTAAATCTACTGTCGCACATTTAACATTTTCTATATTAAAAAAAAAACTCAAAGCATGCATGAAGTCTGGCCACAGGAGTGATAACTTAAAACTGAACAAACAGTTGTTATTTTTGGATATACAAATCGTTTAATTTTAAATTAAACCTTTTTACATTATCTGATTTTAATAATTATCGGTACAGATATAGTGACATTGACATAGCTACAAATATAATATGTGCATTAACAACGTGACTATGTCGTTGACGTCTTATATGAATTTACTCCCCATCCAAAGCTGCCGAGGAATTTTGACGCGAATGTCAAAATGTCATGTAGCGCTTTTATATTCTTTTCATTATTTTAGTGTTTTAAAGTGTTATATTCAATAATTTTGCTGATATTTTATGTAATATAATGCAGATAAAATTCTGAAATGTGGTGAAAATGATATAATAGTGAATTACGTGCATTTTGACATTCTGCCCAAATTTCCTGAAACGCATGACTTGTATCAGCACCAAGTCATGCTAACGACTGACTGAAAGACTAAGACTAAAGACGTGAATAAAAATCAATATACTCGACACTGGCACCAATAGCTCATATTATTGTAGCTCATTGCCATTAACTAAGAAGAAGAAAGCTGCCGATAGAAGTTTTCACTTAAAAAATTATAAAACTTAAAAAGTAAAAAACTTTATTCTATTTTAGGTAGATTATAGAGCCGTACATCGCCACTTCTATATCCCGATTGGAACGATTGAGGTATGGCCAGACCATATCCTGCCAAAAAGAAAACGATAAAAGGTAGATAATTTATCTTTAACTTTGTTTCAGGGCAAGTTCCCACTAAAAGTGAAGATGTGGAATGAAGGAAACTCTACTGAAGCTTGCTGCGTGACTTTCAACGTTAAAGTTAAATGATATAATAACTAAATTACTTATTCAACTACTTTCTATTAAACGAAACAGCCTATGATACTGCTAACTAACTACACCGGTCTATCGTTATCGTTATAATAAGCAGGTTTTAAGTATAAATAATTTACTGTGACAAAATAATTGATCCACAGATTACAGAAGAATTACATGTACTAATTAATATTGTGTCTTTTTTTAAATGCTCCAAGTAATTAGGTATCTGTACCTTTATTCTCTTAACTTTTCTTCTTCTTTGACTGCACAGATGGCATAGTGGTTAAGATAGCGACCTACAGCGCCAGTGTCGGGGGTTCGAATCCCACGCGGGACAACACTTTGTGCGAACCATAAATTGTTGTTCTGAGTCTGGATGTAATTTGTGTCCGTTAATTATATGTTTGTAAAGTCCCCCGCAATACAAGGATTATTTCCTTAGTGCAGGGTGTTGCCTTAAATAAATAAATAAATAAAATAAATAAATAAAATAAATAAATAAATTTATTACCAGAAGAAATAAGTACCTAAACCTTTTTCTTTTTTTGATTTACGGTCGCACTCCTCGCACCACTCCGTCCGGGGCGACAGAGGGGCGTAAGCACGCACACCCGTAAGGCTCCCGCGACAAGTCGCCTTCATCGATGGACCAACCATCGCAGCAGGGTGACTTGCCGTCAGTGGTCGGCCCGACGGAATATTCCTTGAGGAGTACCTTCCCATCGACCGACGTCCCCCCGGGATAATTATTAATTAATCATACTCTGGACTAAAATTTATTAGGCAACCCATATGCATTATATTTATTGACATATTAAATTAAATAAAAAATAAGTTTCATCAAATAAACATCTCGGTGAAGGTCGTTTTATAGCGGGATCCTACACTAACTAGAAAATTTGAAATTTTTGCATAGTTAATTGAACATCATCATCATCACAGCTCGTTTACGTCCCACTGCTGGGCTCGAGCCTACTCCACAATAGGACTGAAATTATTTTAGTATTATACCACGCTAGTCAGACGTGTTGGTATAAGGTTTAGAGTTTCCCATCTCTTGCATATATATTATTTGCATTTTATATCTCTTAGTCGGCCTTTACGACACCCCCGGATAAAATAGGGGGCGGTAAATTGTATTCATACTCTGTCACAACACGAATAACACAACATTGAATATAAAATGTGCTAATTCAATTGTAGCTTTATGTTACGGAACACAAAGATCGCAAGAGCAGAGTTAAAAGGAAGTAAGCCGTACTGTCACCATTTAACTTTCTCGGAGGTCACGGAATCGAACCCGAGGCCTCGAGGTGAACGCACCCACACAATAAAGTTCAATCTCGTTAGACGTGCCGACCGCTGCCGACCGTGAGATTATTCCTATTGCAATTTTAGCATTAACATTTTGAACGCAGGCATAGAGTAGACAACTACTCATTACTACAAAATTTAAGTTACATTTTAAACTCTTTGCTGGATTTACTTTACCCCATATCGGGTTAGAATACAAAGCGTCACCTCCTTGAGTCAAAAAAGTCAGCTAAGAGAAATGAAAGAAAATGTAATAGAAAAATTCTCATAACCACAATTGTGATCGCCAACCCATCTGGCAAGCCTTATGAATATGGCATTATCCCTCTTTCGAGGTAGCCTAATTCCAATAGTATTTTTTTTTATTGCTATTGGTGACAAACGAGCAAACAGCACACCTGATAGTACGTCATACTGCCGCACATTTGTTAAGTTGCTGCATACCGTGAAGAAAGTGAAGAGAGTTTGAATGCGTGCAATGAAGTTTGTTAATATTAAAGGCATCAACAAAACCCACTACATGCAAACACCCTCAGAAAGTGGAATTTTCAGAAAGTTTAGAATGTTGAAAGGCTGTTGATCATGATGATCAATATGAACCATATTTGACGAGTTTTATTTAACCGCACAGATGGCATAGTGTGTAAGTTGTGAGCTGTGATATGAATAGGCTAACGCTTAACAGGTAACTAAACATTTTGGTTTAATAGAGGGCTATAAGATTTATCTATAAGATTTTTCCTTAAAACATTTTTTTTTATTGCAAGTAGTGGCAAACGAGCAAACAGTACACCTGATGGTAAGTGTTGCTGCCGCTCATGGACCTTTACAAGGCCGCTGCCTACTGTGAAGAGAGTGAAGGGAGTGTGAATGCGTGCATTTAGGCTCGGTGATAACAAAGGCACCACCAAAACCCTCCACAGGCAAACACCCTCAGAAAGTAGGGCTTCCGGCTCTCTCGCTCACCGAACGAAGCGCAGTAACAGATTGCTACTACTCAGACGTCGATTTTCTGCGAGAACGTGGTGCTACCCCGGATGAACCGGCCCGCGACTGTAGACAGATAACTGTCGATAGTGTGGTCCTACCACTATTTAAATGGTGGGGTTGATGTTTTTATTATTAAGGATATAATCGTTGTGTTGCAATTTTACAGAAATATAATTAATAGGCACAACTTGCATCCAGACTCAGAACAAAAATTTGTGGATCGCAGTGTTGTCCCGCATAGGATCCACGACACTGGTACGATAGGTCAATATCTTAACCACTAGGCCATCGGTGTAGTCGATCAACGAATTGGACAAAAAGAAATAAATGAGCGAGTTGTAAACATTAAACTTTTGCTCTTTTTAATCTGTATCAACTCTTAGTAGGTAATCATTGGGATTATTTTTTAATACTGAATGAATTCGAATTGAACGAAATGGTACATTTCTTGCACTTCCCTTCAAAAGTACAAATGTACACATTTCTTGTTTAACAATTCAGTGAAGTTCAACGCTCTCACAATAAAAACAGAAAGTGCATTTAATTCAAATATCAGAGGAAATCCAATAGTTTTTTTGTTAGAATAAGATGTTATTGTTGAACTTTCGTTTGCGTAACAATGGTGTTGGACTTTATACGATCTTATCGCCGCATCAGTAATTACGCCTGAGATGCTTATGGTACGAAGTATATGATTGTGAATCTATTTGTAACCGGTTTATTGGTTCATTTTCCTTGTGGTGACGGAATAAGAATACAATTTACCACTACCCATTTTGCCCCTACGGGCATATTATCCGCATAAAGACTACTAAGGGACTATCGTAAAAGTCGACTATAATATGCATATAACATCTATGTTAGAAAGTAAACTCGAAATAAACCCTATACCAACCTGTTTTACCAGCATGGTATAAGGTCAATTTCCCTCCTATTGTGGAGGAAGCTCAAAGTCAACAGTGGGTCGTATATGAGGTGAGATGATGATAACGGTCATTGGTTTATTTTACTAAAGGCTCAAAATCGAAAGGTAACCAAGTATCGTAAATAGCAAGTTGCTAATAAAATGAGAGAATCAAGAAATTTTGTTTCTCAACAACTGTTAATTCGCTGAGCGACGTAAACTGTCTATTACTATTTCAACGAGAATCCTTCGAACTATCGGTTACACCTGATCTTGTAGTGTTCCTATTCTGAATAGGTCTGCATAGTACATTAAATAGTTTTAAGCTTCCTTATGAAGGCATTTAGGAATCACTTTACGCATATTCATCATCTCAAAACCCTCTCTGATACCGGTAATCGGCAACGGTTATCGACATCGGTATTGAAATCCAAATATCGGTTAGTAGCCGTTGCTAGAAATAGCCGGTAACATCCATGTCTACTATGTACGTTACTATATACGGTAACCCATATCCACTGTGTTGCATAGAAAGGATGTGTTTCGATTACAATTTTGTAAAAGTATATAATAATGAAAAAATAAAACAGATTAAAAAAAAATTGTAATTTATATTTATATTATTATTTAAAATATTACACAACAATCATAATTAATTCACCGCACAGTCGCTTACGCACATCTTTGTGGCGCTACGTCTCACACACTACTAAGTAGGTATAGACTTCGTATATTACATATATTCTGTCATAAAACGTGGCGTTGCGTCGTCGCGGCCTGTTAACGCTACGCCAACGACCAGGTTTACCCTCGCATATTCCATGATATAGCGTGGCGTTACGTCGCCGCGGCCTGTTTACGCCACGCCAATAATCAGGTTTACATTCACCTATAGATTTTTCAGGTCAAAATTGTCGCTAGACCATATCCCTCAAGCGGCACCAGGTCACGACTTACCATGCGATCACATCTCGGCTCTTAAACGTCCCATTGCTGAGCTCGAGTCTCCTCCGTAATAGGAAGAACTATTATTTGCTATCTTACTATACCATGCTGGTCAGACAGCTTGGTATATGGATTTATTTCGAGTTTTCCTTATCTTGCATAGATATTACAGCCTTCAGTTGCCTTTTACGACATTCAAGGCCAAGAGAGGGAGTGGTGAAATGGATTCTTATTCCGTCACCACACGGCAATTATATCATCTCAGCCTATATATATCCCACTCTTAGGCTTCTCCATAACGTATCTATGACCTACTATTCCACGCTGGCCAGATATGTTGGAATAGGGTTTTATTTTAAATTGCCTTCACTTGCTCAGATTTTAAATGCTTATTTATCAAATCAAATCAAATCATTTATTCTGCATAGGCCCCTTAAGGGCACTTACATATTGTCAAATTACACGTTTGAATACAATACAATAATCTACCACCGGATCGGAACGCGGCCACAAACTGAGAAGATCCGGCAAGAAACTCAGCGGGCAGTCATTTTTATTCCTTAGTCGTCTTTTAGGACATCTAAGAGCAAGATAGGGAGTGGCGAATTGTATTCTTATTCCGTCACTTCACGGAGATTATATAAATATCTAAAAACGTAAACGTTTTAAAAACATGTTTAACATTCCATTCATTACATGAAGCAGGTGGAAACCGCTATCAGTAACAGGTATCTACCGCTAGTAACCACGGTCTAATCGCTATATCCTATCCTAGGTCTGTTTCCATTCAACCATAAATATAGGAACATTTTAAATCTTATTATTTGTACGTAAATTGCCAAGCACTCAAGAGTATAAGATCACGAAATTCTATCGTGGGCATTCGGAATTTCGCTGTCGAATGCTGGATCTAGGTTCTAATTCCACAATACGCGTCTATTCGTTGGGTCGTTGGAGATGTTATTGCCAATAATCATCTACATTATTACAGCTCATATTCCACAACAGGACACGAACCTTCTCCACAACGAAAGGGAATTGACCTACTAAACCACGCTGGTCAAACACGTTGGTTAAGGGATTTTGGTGGTTTATTACGAGTTTACCTTTTTTTGTTTAGATGTTGTCTGTATATTATAATCCTTTAGTCATCTTTTACGCCACGCACGGGCAACAAAAGGGGTAGTAAAATTATATTCTTACACCGTCACCACACGGAAAATATCACTTGAAATCCGTGTTGGCAATCGTAGTAATGTGGTATATATTGCCCAATAGAGTGCTGGTGCCCACAGCGAGAGTAGCGAGTGGCGATTGTATTCTCAGATGGTTTTTTATCCCGCCCATTACTTGAGGTGAAGCAATATGATATACCTCTCTTCACTCACCGACTCTTCATCCATCGAAAATATTTCAAATCAAATCAAATCATTTATTCTGCATAGGCCCCTTAAGGGCATTTACATATTGTCAAAATACACGTTTGAATACAATACAATAATCTACCACCGGATCGGAACGCGGCCACAAACTAAGAAGATCCGGCAAGAAACTCAGCGGGCAGTCATTTTTTTTCTTAATCCTTTAAATATACATAATATTATGCTTCGTACAAAATATTGTAGTAATTTGTGTTTCGCCGCCAACCTGGCATTAACCCAAGAATGAATTCTTTTTTCATTGCAATCGGTGGCAAACGAGCAAACAGTACACCTATTGGTAAGTGTTGCTGCCCCTCATGGATGAAATGAAGAGAGTGTGAATGCGTGCAATGAGGTTCGATGATACTAAAGGCATCACTAAAACCCACCACACGCAAACACCCTCAGAAGGTTGGGCTTCCGGCTCTCTCGCTCACCGAACGAAGCGCAGTAACAAATTGCCACTACTCGGACCTCGATTTTCTGCTCGGACCCCGGACAGACCGGCCCGCGGCTGTAGACAGACAACTGTCAACAACAACCACTAAACTTTTTTTTATGACTAGACGTCATCGGGTGGAACTGGAACAAGTCGATGTAAAGCTTTTTATCATTTTTACAATTCCGACAAGTAATGTAGGTAAGATTCGTAAACTCACAGCAAAGGGTTTTAATATACTCATCTCATCATTTCAGTCTGCGTAGATGCCATTTTTGGGGTCGGGCCTCTTCCACAATGGTAGAGAAATTGACCTGCGTTGGTACGTGTTGGTACAGAGTTTAATGTCATGTCGAGATTTCCTTCTTTTGCTTAGGCTTTATCTGAATATCATATCTTTAGTCGTCTTTTACGACATCCACGGTCAAGAAATGGGATGGTGAACAGTATTTTTACACCATCACCACACCGAAGCCCTATAAAAATTGTTGAAACGTCGGGCAATTTTAAAATCATAAGATCCGTAATGATAGTTTTAAATCAAATGTGTGTACTTAGTTAATGTCGTACTACAAGCCTGCCTTACCGTACCATAATGTATCCAGACTTTAATACTGGACGAGGTTAATGCATTTATTTTTTGCATCGCAAATACCACGGAGATAACCAAGTTATCAGTGAAAACGTTACCTTGACAAGCACTGCAAGATATATCTATCAATATCAATGTATCGTTGGCAGTTAATCATTATACAATGATCTGCGCATGTTGGAAAACTTGTAGTTTCATTTAATTAGCTCTAGCGAAAGTTCCTATGGCCATTAAAGTTTAATTTTTAAAGTTTCCGTTTACTTATAGTGACGTAGTAAGAATACAATTCACTATCCTCCATCTTGCCCATGAACCTCGTAAAATACCACTAAATTATGTGATATGTAAATAATATGTATGTAATTCTGTATGTCGACAGAGTAAGAACACAATTCAGACCCGTGGAAACCCGTAGTTGTCGTAGAAAATTAATTTTCTCCTTGTCAGCCCACATACCGCGCTGGTCAGACGTGTTGGCATAGGGTTTTTTTTGAAGAGTTTCCCTTCTCTCGCATAGATGTTATCTGCATTATCCCTTAGTTGTTATTTACAACACCCACAGGCAAGATAGGTTGGCGAATTGTATCTTTACTTAGTAACCACATGGAATTTTGAATAAGTTATTTCTTTTAAATATAATTGAACAAAACAATACATCACATTGGATCCTGGCCCTTTGAGCCAAGATATATTCTTTTTGTTTTGAAACAAAATTACACTTGGATCAGATTATTATTGTCAAAATAATCGGACCTTTACTTGTTCACGGTCAATTTCGTTCCATAACTTCTTATAACAGGTTATAACTGTTTAAAAACATGATCATCTAAACAATGTGACCGAAGGTCGCGGTGTACAGCAGAGAAATGTGAAAGCCCTGGGAGTGGACGCAGGGCAGCGGCGGTCGTTCGCCCCGCGCCTGGGACTGTGCAGCATTCCGCAAATAACTTAGTGTTTAGTGCCAACTCGACAGGGCTTGTTCCACGTACTTCGCTTGTAACAAACAGACCCTAAGATAAAATGAAATTGGCGCCAAATTCGATGATGCATTATTTAAAATGATGCATTATTTATTTGCCTAGCGCCAAAATTTTTCGTTGTCTTCGATCAATATGACGCTTGGAAATAACATATTAAGCTTACCGCTTCCATTCAAATGATTAAATGTGCAGAAACGATAGAGATTAAAACTGTAATGTTTTGATGGCACGTTTATGAAAGATTCTCGCATATTTGTTTCGATCGAAAACCTGCACATTCAAATTTTTTAGTAAGCCAGTGGACCTTTGTTAAGAATATGTATAAACTTCGAAGCGATTTGTTTAGAATTTGCTCTTTACTAGCAACACGCCCTCGCTTAGCTTCGGTTTCAGTCGCTTTACCCGCGTAATTCCCGTTCCCGTGGGAATACCGGGATAAAATATAGCCTATGTTACTCCCTGATATTATAGCTTTCCATTGGTGAAAGAATTTTTGAAATCGGTTCGGTGGTTTAAGCGTGAAAGCGTAACAAACTTTTGCATTTATAATATTAAAAAAGGATTTATCATGACGTCCATTGATGATTATAAGTCTCCCCACAAAGGGAGATAATTACTTAAGGGGAAGGGTTAGATTGACAATGCAGTTTAGTCTTAAACCGTCAATATACTCTTACATTACTCGTGAGTATTTTAAACGACGACCTAGTCATCTAATACCGTCTGGTCAACAATTAGGTACATTTCCAAGGAGGGTTGATGTCCAGCGGGTGGTCGGTTATAAACCTATTGCCATTAACTTTTGCAATGTGTAGGTATATTGGAGTAGTAGTACATATTGCATCGACCCCCAAGTAATTAGGATAACAGCAGAATGATGATTTACAATTTATATTGACTCTCATTGGTGGTAGATAAGTAGTAAACCCAGATGGTAAGTCACTCATGGACCTCAGTAATATCAGATACATAACCAGGTCGCTGTCTAATGTAAAAATGTAATTAAACTCTTTCACTAACTGAGAAAATCATCAACATTATTCAGCCTATCGCCGTCCATTGCTGGACGTAGATTTCTTTCATGTTTCGATACAAATAGCGCTCCTGTGCCACCTGCATCCAACGACAGCCAGAACTTTTACCATGTCGGTTCACCCAGCAGCAAATAGCTACTACACAAACATGGATTTTCTATGATAGTTTAAGCATACCCCGAACAAGTCGACCATTTATGTCTATGAAACAGTGTAATGAAAATTTGATTAAATGAACATGAATTATGTGACTACTAACTATTATATTAACTACATTTTAATGATGTAATAAACGTCTCGTCAATCAAATATTGTAAACACGCAAACCGCAAATGTTTAGTTATTTGATTTGATTTATGATTTTCAACCACAATTATTAACATGTTTTAATGTTACATAGAAACCATACGTATATTTAAGCGCCTTCACAATTAATTTCAGCCTATCGCCGTCCACTGCCATACAACAGGACGGAGGACCGTACTCTGCACAGGAGTGCTGCCTGCATTCAAAGACGCCCAGCAACTTTCACCAGGTCATCGGTCTACCTAGTCGGGAAACGTCCTACACTGCTTCGTCCGATACGTGGTCGCCACTCGAGAACCTTTCTTCGCTCCTGCTGCCTTTAAAAATATTTATTAAAATGACTGTAATGTCAAAATATTAGGGTTTTTCATGACCACATGGTTATTGGCACGATAACTGTTTTTAAAAAACCAGTTTAAACGATTATTGTCTGTCTATATGTCAGTATTTTGTTTTTGTCTGTCTAGGTGTTTGAGGTAATCTACAAAACGACTGCACCGATTCGAATATTTTACTATAACGTGATTGTCTAAATAAGGAATAACTTAGGCTATTTTTCCTCTCAGAAAAACCCTATAAAATTTGGGATTTTGGAATGATTCGGATCCGAGGCCATGAGAGATTTAAAATACGGGGCCAAATCGGCCGGAACTGACGCGTAGCGAGAGTCGGTCCCAGCAGTCGCCCAGCAGGGAGTTTATTGTCATCATCATCATCTCAACCCATATACATCCCACTATTGGGCTGGGGCCTCCTCCATAATGGAAGAGTAATTGACCTACTATACCACGCTGGTCAGACGTGTTGGTATAGGGTTTTATTTCGAGTTTTCCTTCTCTCGTATAGATGTTATATGCGTTTTATATCCCTTAGTCGTCTCGTACGATCACCCACGGGGTGGTGAATTGTATTCTTACTCCGTCACCACACGAAATAATGTAAAACCGGTATAATTGTACTGCTTCTATCAAAATTACATTTGCTACTAAAATAGAATTTATATAAGATCATATCTAATAGTGTAATGACGAAGACAGGAGAAGAAATAAATAGTCACGTTATTCTTCGGTCAGCAATCAGTACATAGCATTTCTAATTCAATAACATACAGTTACATGCCGTAGGCACTGTTTCGTAGAGATTATTATATGTACAACTTTCATTTGAGAGCAGTAATGGTCTCTGATACCTTCTTGTTCATGGTCGATAACTCTTGAGAGTGATATGTAAATTTGAAGTTCGATAACACACATTTTGTTCCACTGTTGTTGAATTTCTATTCGTATGATGATTACCCGACAATTTCCGTGTGGTGACGGAGTAAAAATACAAATCACCACTCGCTATCTTGACCGTGGATGTCGTAAAATATGACTAATGGATAAAATATGTATATAACGTCTATGCAAGAGATGGAAAACTCGAAATAAAACTCTATAGTATACCAATCTGTCTAACCAGCATGGTTTAGTAAGGTCAATTGCCCTCCTGCTGTGGAGGAAGCTCGAGCCCAACAGTCGGGGCCGGCCCGCCCTTACGGTGAACAGAGCAGTCGCTCCAGGCACCAAATCCTAGGGGGCGCCTAAATGGTAAAGAAAAATAAAAGAAATTTCTTTTTTTTTTCGATTGTCTATATGTATTTTAAGCGAAGAGATGAACGGGACGTGCGCGAATAGAATGGTTGAGATCTTCGCGTTCCATACTTACTTTACCCACACAATTGGTATAGGTATATGTTATTAGGAGCAAACGGGAGAGGCGCCATAATTGAATCTCGCTCCATTCTAAAATTTACATCGGCCCGGCGCTGCCAACAGTGGCACGTACGAGCTGAAATTATGAATGATGATGATTACCCCAAGAGCCTAAAGAGTAGGGTCGTTATGTAATTTACTATAGAAAGAAAGAAAGAAAGAAAAATTGTTTATTTCTCCCTCGCAGAGGGATACATATTTGTACAACTTATTTAATATGTGCATAGATGTAAGAGCTAGGATCCCACCCGCAAGCGAGTAAAAGGATCGCTACTCAGCTTTATGTTGTGGTAACACCACAACGCTGTTTTTCAGTAGCGGCCTATGGTGTGACGATTGACAGCAAACTCAACGCTTATTACTTAATTAGAACAGTATTTTTGTTTTGTTGAGAATACCTTATACTAAAATAAGTACGTACTACACGTACAAATATAAACAATAACAACAGTAAAAAATCAAACATCAACAGTCGGTTAAGAGTATTATAAAAGCTCAAAAAATAAAATAACTAAAAATTAAACAATACAAAAAGTGAAGGAAAAAAAACCAAAATTAAGATAAAAAAAAAAAAAAAAATACAAAAAAGTATACACAATTTGGCTGCATAAGCGTAATTCTCTTTGCACACCTGAAAACGCCAGTGCAGTCTGCGGCTCTGCCGTTCGAACCATGATATAGTTATTAAATATAATGAAAAGTACCGTGACTGGACCGGAGTTAACCACTAGAGCAGCCATCACTCCCCTCAACCACAATGGAGAGAAGGGTGTGATCCGCTCATCGTAGCTAGCTTTTTATATTCAATTATAATTATCTACTAGCAACCCGGCCTCGCTTCGCTTCGGTTGCGTGGCAACATCGGGATAAAATATAGCCTAGTTTACTCCCTGATATTATAGCTTTCCATTGGTGAAAAATTTTTGAAATCGGTCCAGTCGTTTTGGAGATTACCCGGAACAAACAGACAGACAGACAGACAAAATAAAATATAAAGTGTATTTTAGGCATGTGTATAGTGCAAATAACCGTGTGAGCATGAAAAAAGCCTATTATTTTGACATTACAAACAGACACTCCAATTTTATTTATTGGTATAGATAAATTATTTGAATTTGAATAATGACTAACACTAATGACTGCAAATATAACTTGGTTGTTTAAGATACCGAAATACATTGCCAAATGTTATACTTACATGACTGTTTGAAAGTGTGTGACAATTATGCAAAAGTACACGTTTTATTCCACTTAAGCATTTTTTCTCACGAACTTTTTCTCATATAAAGAGATCACGGATCAAAATTTAAAAGCTTATGGCTTTTTTTTTTTTTTTGTAAAAATACTTTACATAAAAAAGTGAGCCGTCACTAAAGACGCCTGGCAGATGTGAAACATCGAAATTATTTTGTACAAATAAATATGTAATATCTGGTTGACCGAGCTTCGCTCGGAATATTTTTATCGAATTTATTTAGATATATATTAATAAAAAATAAAAATTATATAAAAAAATTACAAAAAGAGAATAATAATAACACCGAGATTCGAACCGACGCTGTTTGGATGCTACAAAACTCAAAATTAAAATCGGCCGTCTCCCAACTGAGCTGCCGTATCTCTTAACATTTACATTGAAATTTAAATTCATATTCTTTTAAAATTTAATGTCATTTATTATTATGCTAAAAACACCGACAAAAGAACATTTTCTATAAATAAAACAAGAATTCTTTCACCAATGGAAAACTATAATATCGGGGAGTAACCCAGGCTATATTTTATCCCGGTATTCACACGGGAACGGTAACTACGCGGGTAAAACGACTAACACCGTAGCGAGGGCGGGTTGCTAGTCATTAAGAACGTTATCGGTAATCGGCACTTCTCGCATTTTGGCATTTTGCTACGTTCCGATATCGACGCACACTAATGCACTACACACGCGTAGAGTTCATAGAATGACCAGTCTTGAGCCTTGGGGCTTATAATCAATCTGTAATATATTCTTCGCAGAAGTAGATTTTCAAAAATAAACATAATGTAAATTTTAAAATTTTTAATTAAAAACCAAAACTCATAACAGTAAAACGGTTAAAATTGTATTTTTAATATGCAAAGTATAGGAAATAGTAAAATATAGGCACAGAGTATAACTTACAAGGAGACCCTCAGACGTGTGGGTCGGGGATTACCATGATTTTTGGTGGGGTGATAGAGGCGGCCTGAGGGTATCACAACTACCAGATATTAGGGTCAACTGAGCCCTCGTTAAAAAGATTTTAAGGGTCAAAGTTGGATGGGTAATTTATGTACTAGAAAAATTCGCAGTCGAATCGCCAACAAGCGGTGGTCTCGTGGTAACGTGCTCGCCGACGGGAACTCTGGTCTCGGGTTCGAGACTCGACAACTTATTTTTTTTTTAATTATCACATTATTGTGTAATAATTTAAAAAAAATAAGTTGTTTTTTTTTTATAATTTTACGCAGAATTATAAATTGTTTCCCTCCCTCACCTCTCGACGTCCCTATCCCGGGACGTCGGTCGCCGTCACGCGGTCAGGCTCTCTGCGGGTGACGCACTAAAGTCCCCGGTCTGGTCACCCGCGGACTCGCCTAAGGCGGCATCAGGCGCGGATACTCGCGCCTGCGCCGCCCGAGTCGCCGGCGGCGGAACGTGTCACCAAAGATCGATCACACACGAGCCGCCGCCTCCTTTCGTGAGATGACAGCCTCACAGAAGGCGGTGACCGCGTCCCAGTTCCTGACGCTGCTGAGCATCTCCCTAGAGATGGTCGGCAGCGTCCGGTCGGCACCGATGATTGCAACGAGTTCACGGCGCTGCTCTGCCCACGAGGCACACACCTCGAGCGTGTGCTGCGCCGTGCTCACGTCGCAATAGCAGTGGTGGCAGGATGGTGTGCTTTCCCTCCTAACGAGCTTGCGTAGGTACTTGGCTATCGTGACCCATCAATACCTGCACCAGTCGGAAGGAAAGTACCCCGTGCTGCCGACCCAACCACCCCATCAGCACCAGCTGGAAGGACTCGACGGTCCTAATACCGTACTGAGGCTTCTCCAGTCCGACTACCCAACGAGCAATGGCGTCTCGGCGGGCGTCGACCCGCCAGCGGCAATCACCTTGATTGAGACTATATGTGGCTCGCGTCTCTAATACTCGGCGGTAAAGCTCGGCGAGTACCTCCGTCCCACCGGGGAGTTCCAGCCAAGAGGCACGCTGCCTCCGTGGCTGCCGTGTAGTAGTCGAGTATGGCCCTAGTCGCCATGGCCATGGACAAGTCCAGTCAGAGATTTAAATCTACCCATTACAGAAATTAGTTATTAAATTTTGACTCACATTTTACTACATATTTATTGCTAGTACAAGAAGAAAATGATTCTCCATGAAAAAATTATATTGTGTATGGTTAGTAATTATTAAACATTAAATTTGAGTTAGCTGATAATCTTCAGAAGATGAGGCTGTATAAATGTTCCGTTCAAATTTTTGATGTGAAACATCTATAGGCGAGGGTGAACCTGATCGTCGCGTGGCATTAAAAGCGGCGTTAACGCCACGCTTTGCGTTAACGTCTTCAAAATAATTTTGATGTTTCACATCTGCCAGGCGTCCTGAGTGACGGCTCACTTTTCTTTTCGTTTACTCTTTTGAAACTTTAAGTACCTTACAGTTTTGTCGTGTGTTCTCTTTTTCCTTGCCTTGTAACCGATTTTGTTCCCAAGATACAATCTGCTTTTTCGACCAATCACCTAAAACGTAAAAAGAATCTATATTATTATTAATAGAGATCGCATGAAAGTAATTAACAGAATTAGGTAGTAATAAATACGAATCAAAACCGATCAGTCGCAGTATACGCTCAAGTTGGTATTGTCGTTTTTTGCACTGGCCTACGAGAGCCAGAGCGACATGACCCTGCTCCATTGAACGCCAACGCGCGACTGGCTTATGAACAATTATGCCTTTCAATTTATAGTAATATTTAAAATTTAATTACGAGGGTGACTATTCGTATTTCAATTTGGTTTTTTTTTTACTGCTTCTACAATAGTCGAACAAATAGTGGATATTTTTTTAAATGTTCCAAGGTTAGTATTATTCACAAAATTAAATGTTTTACAGGAGCCATTTTCGTCAAATTAATCTTAAGGAATTTTTTTTTTTTAGTTTTGAAAGGAAGAAATCTTGAATTTCATTTTGTACATACACAAGAACAGTAATTTTCCTAACATCTACAATTTTTTTCGAGCTGCCATGACTTATGGTTTATTCGTACCTGTACTTCAAAACTCAGCGTTTTCGTAAAATCTCATGAACTTAAGTTCAAAATACCCTTGCCTTTTAATAAAATAGTTATAATATTGAGTTATAATTCTATACAAACACAATATAAAGATGTGTTTAATGTAGTGGTTATATAAATTTTTAGTAAGCTATTATCATGAACTAGTAACCAGTCCTCAAAAAACCAAATTTTTTGGTTTACGGTCGCTTATTACCGAAAACGCTCTTAAATATAACTCAAATTCAAAATTCAAAAATATTTGAAATATTTTAGACAATTCAATTCTTTTAATCAGTGATTTCTGTAATAATATAATAGTTATATTCGATGCCTCTGACGATATTACGATTGGTCGGCACTACACTTACTATCATATAGCGTGGCGACGCCTCGCCACGGCATGCGTCACCTTACGCCACGCCAACGATCACGTTTACCCTCGCCTATAGATATTTCACATGAAAAACACATTCCATCGCAAGTACAATTTGTCTCTGACCAAAATTGTACAGTTCATTTACAATTACAAATAGTCGAATCTGATTCAATGTTATATATATCACTTTCACACGCCGTTGTCTGTTTGTCCATTCAGCAAGAATCCACTCTCGCTAACTCGTGTTACGTTATCGTATTACACGCTTTCCGTGTAGTGACGAATTAATAATACAATTCATTGATACCTTTCTTACCCGCTAGTGTCGTAAAAACGACTAAGATATATTTTATACAGATAACATCTATGCAAAAGAAAGAAAACTGGACAAAAAACCCTATGTCAACACACACACACACACACAGTACACATGTCAGAAGTGAAACTTCTTTGGTTCCATGTGTTTTTATCAGTATTAAAAAAAAAACTCTCGATCTTTCTCCATCGCTTGCTCCCTACTCTCGCCCCATGGCTGTGCTTCGTGCTATGTTCGCCCTTTCTCACTCTCTCTCAATCGCTCTTTCCCTCTTCTTCGACAAAAACGCTGCACATCTTCGTGACGCTAAATTGCGTTTCATCCGTAAAAAATTTACCCTCAAGCGCGCAAAGAAGTTTCACTTCAAAACAGTGGCGGCTGGTGGGTCAACAAAGTGGTGGTGGAATTTACTTGCTCACTTAGTATTAAGATCAGAAATTGCATAGGAACAACAATTTATGAAAAAAAAAATAGATTTTTTATTATTTTCGAACTCATTACATTTTGTAGGTATACATGTGAAGAAACATGTGGTTATATTTGCTTTTCACACTTCAAAAAATATTTATAAAAGAGTGCAAATCATAAAATATTTTGATTTGAACTCTTTTATTAAATTTAACGAGGGCCTTGGCGGTCCCTTCATCAACTTCATTTTGAAAAGTTTTATCATGTTAGGCTCATTTACACTCGCACCACACACGATACATGAAGTATAGAATAGAACTAAGATCAAAATAAAAAAAAAAACAAATTTTTTTTACAGGGAAAATAAGTTTTAATAGCTTAGAATAGTTTAGTAAAGCGTATAAATTGTTTCGTCATAATTTGAAACTATATTTGTTATATGTTTTTGTATGTTTAAATAATAAATATTAATATAGTAATTTAAAATATAAAGATGAGATAACATTGTAATTTTTAAATCTTTTAAATTGGTGGTTCAGTGCACGAGCGCACTTAAGGTACAGCCGCCACTGCTTCAAAATCAAATCAAAATCCTATGTTTATCCTCTTTGGCTAACCTGTTGAAGAATCCTTATGGTTCTCTTTTAGATGAGATTTGCGTATATCACATTTTAGGGAGGAGCAGAAGAAAAATAATCGTCTTCATCATTATCACAGCCCGTATGCGTGCCTCGGCTGGGTTCGAGTCTCCTCTACAATGGGAGATATTGACCAGTAGGTCAATATCCCACGTTGGTCAAACGGGTTGGTATAGGGTTTTATTTCAAGTTTACCTATTCTTGAATAGTTGCACAATACATACCTTAGTCGTCTTTTACAACACCTATGGGCAAAATATAAGTGGTAAATTGTATTCTTACTCCATCACCACACAGAGAAGAAACATATGTTTTCTTTTTTTTAATTTTTTGTTATTGCAATCGGCAGCAAACGAGCAAACAGCAAGCCTGATGGTAAATGTTGCTACCGCTTATAGACCTTTGCTAGGCCGCTGCCTACCGTGAAGAAAGTGAAGGGAGCGTGAATACGTGCAATGATGTTCGGTGAAACTAAAGGCATCCAAAACCCACCACATGCAAACAGCCTCAGAAAGTTGAGCTCCCGGTGAGCAAGAGGCTCACCGAACGAAGCACAGTAACAAATTGCTACTATTCAGACGTAGATTTTCAACGAGATAGTGCCGGTCCGTCCGAGGTCCCCGGCCGGACCGGCCCGCGGCTAGACCGGCAACTATCAATAGTGTAGTCCTACCATTCATCGTCATCATCATCATTCATTATTTCAACTTGTATACGTCCCACTGTTGGACTCGAGCCTCCTCCACAATAGGAGGAAAATTTACTTAACTATTCAAGGAGTGGTAGGACCACACTGTCGACAGTTATCTGTCTACAGCCGCAGGCCGGTCCGTCCGGGGCAGTACCATGCTCTCGCAGAAAATCGACGTCTGAGTAGTAGCAATTTGTTACTGCGCTTCGTTCGGTGAGCGAGAGAGCCGGAAGCCCAACTTTCTGAGGGTGATTGCGTGTGGAGGGTTTTGGTGGTGCCCTTGGTATCACCGAGCCTCAATGCACGCATTCACACTCCCTTCGCTTTCTTCGCGGTAGGCAACGGCCTTGTAAAGGTCCATGAGCGGCAGCAACACTTACCACCAGGTGTACTGTTTGCTCGTTTGCCACCGTTTGCAATAAAAAAAAAAAACTATACCGTGCTATTCGGACAGATTGGAATAGGGTTTTGTTTCGAGTTTTCCTTCTCCCGCATTGATGATATATGCTTATTATATGTCTTAGTCATCTTTACAACATCCACGGTCAAGATAGGGAGTGGTGAATTGTACTTTTACTCCGTGATCACATGGTTCTACCATTAGCGCCCAATTAACATAGAACAGTGTAGAACACTAAAATAACAATTTGTTATAACTAGGCCAATTTAATGCCGCCATTAATGACTATATATTATCTCAGCGTACATAACCAATTGATATATTGCAATAAGAAATCAATTCATATACTAATGGACTATCAGATGATTGTGATGGACGGACAAGCAATAACTTTCTAACAGGTGTTAGCAGTGTTCATTTGTAATTATTATCTTAACTAATTGATGATTCATCTAAAACTGTTATATTATTATTATTGAAATAACGTGTTCGTTTCGTTTTGTTATTTAAAAGTAATAAATATGAAACAGAAAAACGAAATTGTGGGTACAAAGTATTTAAGATTATATTTTTCTTATTTTTTTTTCAGGCACTAAGAAGTAAAAATATCTGTATGGTGACGGAGTAAGAATACAAATCATTACTCCCTATCTTGCCCGTGGATGTCGTAAAAGACGACTAAAGAATATAATACACTTATAACATCTATGCAAGAGAAGGAAAACTCTAAATAAATCCCTATACCAACCTGTCTGACCAGCATGGTATAGTAATGTCAATTTCCCTCCTATTGTGGAGGAGGCTCGAGCCCAACAGTGGAGCGTATATAAGCTGAAATAATGATGATGAAGTGATAAATCATTGTTTCCCGGAGAATTCATAAACGAACAGATATCTCAAGTCATTTACGTACCCGAGTATTCCTTCTCTAGCACATATATTATATCTCTTCGTCGTCTCTTACGACTCCCACGGGTAAAATGGGGGTGACAAATTGTATTCTTACCCCGTCACCACACAGAAAAATCATATAATATTGTCATTACTTTTATTAAGATGACTAGCAAGAAGCTTGTGTGTAGGTTTTTAGACGGCCTAAACTAAAAGCATGTTAAGAGCCATTTCGCGTTTACGCTCGAAATTATCTGATTTTGGGCTCCTAATTTACCGTCGTAAGTAACATCTAGATATTATTGAATACATATTAAAATGGGCCAATCTTTCGTATTGACGATTAATTTAGCACTTTTTCTAAAAGTCAATTGTTCGATCCATAGTAGCCCATCTCCCACAACCATTTTACTGGAAAATCGCCTCAGAGTCAATTTCAGAGCCTTGTATCTATGAATAATATTTATATTTTAGGCCACAAAAAATATAGTAAACATCAAAAATATACTCTTATTGCCATTTAATTTAACACATTCTAAATTTTTTATACCGTTAATCAGAAAAAAAATAAAACTCTAGGGCGATTTTTAAATTTTGCATTGCTTTTTTATCGCCTATTTTATGGCGTTAAAATAATAAAATTATTCTAAATTAAATTACACATTAAACTATGATCTTTGGAGAATCGAATTCTACAGTTATATTGAAAATCCTTGTATGCAATTAATTGTATTTAATTATTGAATATTAGTCCAAATTACAATAAATTACGATACACAAGCGGGCACCGATTAATGCGGTGCGAGCACCCGTTGAGGATGGACCTATGTCGCTTGTTCCTGCGTGCCGATTCAGTGCGTTCGTATTCTAAAATCATTATTATACTGCAATTACATAGTTTTGATACATTTCGTATTTTGTCATAAGTTAAGATTTTTATACTATCAAGTATGTATGACTTACGTACGATGCACATGTGTGAGTATGTAAGATTTGATCGGAATAAGCAAGGCATGAGACAGGGATACGTCGTCTCTCCGAAACTATCCACCACTGCACTGGAATATGTCTTCAAGCTCTAATACTGAGTCGGACTCGGCATTAACATCAACCTCATCTTCGATTTACAGTAATAGCGTATTTTTTTTTTATTATTGCAAACCGTGGCTAACGAGCAAACAGTACATCTGATGGTAAGTGTTGCTGCCGCTCATGGACCTTTACAAGGCCGCTGCCTACCGTGAAGAAAGTGAAGGGAGTGTGAATGAGTGTATTGAGGCTCGGTGATACCAAGGGCACCCCCAAAACCCTCCACACACAAACACCCTCAGAAAGTTGGGCTGCCGGCTCTCTCGCTCATCGAACGAAGCGCAGTAACTAATACTCAGACGTCGATTTTCTGCGAGAGCGTGGTACTACCCTGGACGGACCAGCCCGCGGCTATAGACAGATAACTGTCGACAGTGTGGTCCTACCACTCTTGAATTATGCCAGAATCCATGGAGAACCTTGGCACCATGCTCAACGATCTCAGTACGATTTCTCAACTCGCGGGTTTACGAATGAACATGAACAAGGCGAAAGTCATGTCAAATCCCATGTCATTCCTGTACCGGTCCTAGTTGCGAATGCGATAATCGTAGTTATCGATCATTATGATTAACTTGGACAAACAGTTCAGTTGGGTAGGTCAAATTTCAAAAAAGAGGTCAGTCGATGAATCCCGATCGACTGGGCAGCGTTCAGAGACCTTAAGATCTTAAAAGGATCATCCAACATACCTCGGTTTCTGAAAACATATCTATATCCTGTATATGTCACTAGTGGTGACTTACGGCACGAAAATATGATGCCTAAATGTAGGCCTCATAACCAAGTTCAGTCGCTGTGCTCGGGATTTCTCTGCGAGATAGAATCCGATATATATTTGAGGTGATGATTATGATTACACAGATTTTTCCTGGCTAAATGTCTACATTTTTAAATTTTCATTGAGAAATGTTTTCGAGATTCCTTCTCCTAACAAACTAAACTAGGGGACTTTCAAAGTATAAGTAGATCCCATTCTTAGATAATTGCGGGCGAAGTTTTTTGTTATCTTATTTCAGCCATGGGACGCAAGGACTGCGTAATAATTCTGGTGGATTGTGGCCCAACTCAGTGCTCAAGAAAATTATAATATAGAAAAATGTCTTTTTATAGACGAGGAATTTTTTTATTTAGGGGCAACACCAGATGCGTTGTACAGTGAAGGATTAGTGGAAGTGAAATGTCCAACCTCGCTATTAGAAAATGGTCCTGATGCTGTCTGACAAGCTAAAGGACTGAAATGTTTTAAAGTGAACAGCCAATCTTAAATCACGACTGGTATTACTGGTTTCAAGGCCAATTGCACATAGCGAAAACTTATGTGTATGTGCTATAAGGTTTGGTCCTCATTTTCTATTGAAAATAGTCAGTAGAAAAAGACAACCTTTTGGCAGGAGAAAATGCTATCCAAATAAAATATTCATTTAGCATTTAATTGACATGTGTTTGTTTTTATGGTAATTGTTATTATATGTTTTACATAACATACTTATTTGTGTTTTCTTATTACTCTAACAGAAAATCATTAGACAATTAAAATAAGTAACTTATTTTCTTACAATTAATCTTTTATCAAATCACATCACGTTTACGGCTCAAGACTACTTTGTCTATCTCGACCCTCGCGTTACACGCGCATCTGTAGTTAGCTACGCAAACATAAACATTTCTGCAGTCTTTTACCTAAACTCGAGCGTAATGATTTTGCGAAATGGCTCTTAATTCTCTGTACAATGACGGTTATACCCTTTCTCCTTTTTCGTATTTTAAATTCTATCTCACAGAGAAGTCCAGAGCACAACACACCGAGTGACCTTGAGCTTGGACTTTGGACTTTGAACATTTAGGGACCACGTTTACGTGCCATCACTGGTAATACATACTCGCAGTAGAGAATGTTCGATGAGAAAATCCTCTTACGTTGTCCGAACTAAATAACTAATCAGCTGAATAACTAAGCATAATATAAATCACTTTCGTGCCGGTGACGGAGTAAGAAAACAAATCAAATCAATTCAAATCATTTAATCTGCATCCTTGAGGGCATTTACATATTGTCAAATTTATACATCGTTTCAATACAATGTGGCCGCTTTCCGATCCGGTGGTAGATATTGATCTACCACCGGATCGGAACGCGGCCACAAGCTGAGAAGATCCGGCAAGAAACTCAGCGGGCTGTCATTTTTTTACCATCTTTTGAATAAAATTACACGTATACAACATATAGTCTTAGCTCCAGTGTGATGCCCTTCGAGATAGGATATAACCCTATTTTTTTTATTTAGTTCAAGTAAAAAAGGAAAGAAAATATGGTTGGACCAGACCCTACAAGCAGCACCCCATCAGGAGTTAACTACTAGAGCAGCCATCACGAGTTAACTACTAGAGCAGAAAACAATTCTCCACTGCAATTATTGTCCGTGTGTGTCATAAAAGACGACTAAGGGATTAAATATGCATATAGCATCTTTGCTTGAAAAGGAAAACTTGGAATGAAACCCTATACCAACACGTCTGACTAGTGGATATACTAGGTCAGTTTCTTTCCTATTGTGGAGGAGGCTCGAGCCCAACAGTAGAACGTATAGAAGTTGAAATGAATATAATGTTGTTCGAATCGTCAGGGATCCCGATGCTGTTCGAATCGTCGGGAATCCCAATCTTACGGACAGATTGGAGTCACTGGAGCGGCGGAGAGACTTTGGGTGACTCTGTGTACTCTATTTGCTCTTGCATGGAGAGTGCTCTGAGGAACAGTTTGACCTGGTACCACCGTCACCGTTTTACCAACGTACCACTCAATACCACAGCAGGGTTCAACCAATTCATCTGGAAACATTATGGTCTTCAACTGTACGTTTCCAGCGATCATTTCTCCCACGTACGTGCAGGCTCTGGAATGAATTACCTGCTGCTGTGTTTCCCGAGCGCTTTGACATGTCCTTCTTTAAACGAGGTTTAAGAAGAGCATTCTCTTCGCGATAGGCAACGGCCTGGTTGTGCCCCTGGTATTGCAAAGGTCCCTGTGCAGCATCATCACTTACCATCAGGTGTGCTGCCTGCTCGTTTGCCACCATCGGCAATAATATATATATTTATATATATAAATCAACAAGATAATAGCGGTCTAGATTACGTGGACAAACGTGTTCGTCTAAGTAATGTACCTACATGACATCATTGCCAGACACACGACCGAGCAAATCACGCCACTCCTAAATTCTATTTACATATCCAACTTGATCTATTGCCTGTCTAACTTGATCCCGTTGTTTAATACTTATGTGATAGTATAAAATAAATGATTATTATCAATCAAATTGAGGTCTGCATTAGAAAAAAAATATTTTGCTGTCTCCCTTCACGCGGCCTATAGGCAGTCACTATTTTTAATCTGTGTCAGAGGCCTCGTTCTTTAAAAAAAAACTTTCGTGAGTTAAAAGTGAAACTTCTTAGGATATATTAATGCATATGTTCCATTGTTGGGCTTGAACTTCCTCCACAGGAAGGGAAATTGACATACTATACCGCGCTCGCATATTATATTCCTTAATGGTCTTTTCGTTCGGGCAACTTAAGAGGATCTTCTCGTCCAACATACCTCAGTGTCTGAAAACACAGGTCTACGACCAGTGTGTGTTACCAGTGATGACTTACAGCACAGAAACGTGGTCCCTAAATGTAGGCCTCATAACAAGGCTCAAAGTCGCTCAGCGTACTATGGAACGGGCTATGCTCGGGATTTCTCTGCGAGATAGAATCCGAAATACGGAAATCCGCAGAAGAACGGGTGTAACCGACATAGCACGAAGAATTAGCACGCTGAAGTGGCAATGGGCAGGCCACATCGCTTGTCGAACCGACAACCGCTGGGGAAGAAAGGTTCTCGAGTGGCGACCACGTATTGGATGACGCAGGGCAGGACGCCAGCAACTAGATGGACCGACGACCTGGTGACAGTTGCTGGGCGTCGTTGGATGCAGGCGGCACAGGAGCGCACTTTGTTGGAGTAATATGAGGGAGGCCTACGTCCAGCAGTGGACGGCGATAGGCTGAAATGATGATGATGAATCGTCTTTTACTACACTCAGGGACAAGATAGGAATTGGTCAATTGTATTCTCACTCTGTCATCATTCTGGAAGACTTTTGGTGAAACTGCCACTTTATACTTATATACCTACCACATCATCATCATCTCATCTACATTTCAGTCTTTCAGTGTTAGGCTCGGACCTTCTCCACTGTGGGAGAGAAAATGACCTGCTATAGCATGCTGTCAGACGTGTTGGCATAGAGTTTTGTTTCGAGTTTTCCTTCTCTTTTATAGATATTACACGCATTTTCTGAGACTAATCCCACCACACATTCCCACCATTATAACTACTGTAAGCCAGATCCACTATAGTCTCCATAGATCACACCGATGTCGATTACCCGGAATTGCCTAAGGGTCACCAGTAAGCAGTCCCAGGAACAGATTTTAATTGTAATTATTTAATTAATGCTGTTGTATTTTCCGAGCGCTATGACATGTCCTTCCTTAAACGAGGTTTAAGAAGAGCATTTTCTTCACGGTAAGCAACGGCCTAGCTGTGCCCCTGGTATTGCAAAGCTCCGTGTGCGGCAGTATCACTTACCTTCAGGTGTGCTGCTTACTCGTTTGCCACCATCGGGAAAAAAATTAAAATAACACATCTCTGTTTTTGAAGCGATGCTACACTTATGTCTAATAATGGACATTAGGGGCCGTACATTAATCACGTGATATTTTTTAAAGCATTTTTAACCACCCTTGTTGATACCTGGGGAGATTTAAAACTAAAACCAAAAATCACGTGTATTTTTGTACCTAAAATTTATTCTTAAAATTTTTAGAGTATTATCTTTAAATACAGGTATAAAGTAGGTATAATCTTATTTTATTCTGAAGTTAAGGACCACGATAAAAATGTCTAGTCATCATGTCTCTCGGTTTAAAAATCGCGCGTTTGACGAAAAAATAAATACACGTGATATCTTACTACACCCCCCCTCCCCCTTGTGATATTTCGTGATTTTTGTCAAACACTCCCCCCCTCCTCCCCTTCTCACGTGAAACCCCTAGAGCGCTTTTGGGACACCATTTGATCCAAAAAAAAATGTACTCAAAGCGCTTTTGGGACACACGTTGACCCAAAAAAATACTTTTCAATTAGCAATTACTTTTAGTACATTTATTTAAATCAACCAATCAAAAGCTATTAATATATATTTTATTTCATATTTCCTTGGCATATAACAACAATAATAGTTTACGTAAAATCATAAAATTCACTGAACTTTTTTCAATATACCCAAGCGCGCGGGGCACTCGAGAGCGCCGCGATGTTTGGCACGTGAGGGGCTAATGGATGGCCCCTTATTAGGCTGATAAATCGATGGATGGATTAGAGAGAGCACTCTTTAATGGCACGGTTTCAAATTACAAGAATAATATTAAAAAATTTCTGCCAATATATAAAAATATTGTACAGGAAAATAAAATTTTGGTAATTACTTAAAACTCTCGCAATCGGCAGTCACATGCTTGTGCCTAATGGCTTAATAGCTAATAACTAACGTGGCAATTTATTATAATTATTAGGCAATTTATTTAGTTGACATTTTTTTTTTCGTAATTATTGTTCTCATTTTTTTAGGCGAGTGTGTTACGAAAAGTTTTCGAGACTATTGTTTTGAAACTAGATTTTGGTTACCATTTTATGTGTTTGCGTAAAAAAGCTTCCGTCTAGAGCTTGTTACTTCCTTATTATTTTTGTATCATTATCATTGATCATATAAAACTTCGTTTCCGTGAGATAGATGTAGCATTTCTTTTCTGTGTAAAGTTTAGCTCTAGGTGAAGAGGTTACCTACAAATCTATATTCTGAAATGAAATTGGCTAATTGATGTACAAACATGAAGTTATATAACAGTGTTTTTTTTACTTATTAAACAAGTAGTCTTTAATTTTTTTTTTTAATTTATGGTTTGACCACATTCCGTCCAAGGTGATGGATGGACGATAGGAGGAAATCCTCAACAATAGGAGAGAAATTAACCTACTATCGCTACGCTGTTTTGTTAACATTTAATTCCCATACCATTTATTCAAGTGAAAAAATGCGAACATTTGATATCATTGTATAATCTGAAATCAAGATTGACACTGAATAAATACTATTAATTAAAATTACGATTAAGTTAAATCACTGTAAACGCAAGAATAATTATTAAAAACTTTTTAAATACCCATAACAAGCCGCCATTAATTAACAAGTAAAAACGCAATATATTTTTGAAATTTATCGCTTTTGCAACCAATTACAAAATCAAATTAACAGATATCTATTAACTGCACAAGTTTTACTATCTGGGTTAGATTTGAATGTTTGTTAGTGGGTTCATCGTTAGCATAATTATTAAGGTAATTAATACATCGGCACTTTGAAGGACTTACAGCCTTATATTTAGGGAATCTTTTTGCGAGCTTGCGACCTTTTGATTCTTGGTAAAAGATTGCATTGCATTGATTTTCCGTCTGGTGATGAAGTAAGAATACAATTCACCCACTTACCCGTGGGTGCCGTAAAAGACGACTAAGCAATAATAGTAATTTGTAGATAGCATCAATGTAAGAGATGGAAGAATCGAAATACAACCCATGCCAACATGTCTGAGCGGCGTGATATACCTAGTAGATGAAATTTCCTCTCATAAAGAAGGAGGCCTGAGCCCAACAGTGGGACATATATGGACCGAAAAGATAATGATAAAGGGACTGCAATTTATTAAATTCAGCTTATATTAAAATACTGAAGATAATTTAATAATCATATTTTGAAAATAAATGTTAAAATGCTTAAATCCCATATCCGCTAGGTAAATATTCAAACCCATATCAAGTATCTTACTTTTTTTTATTGACGAATAAAACTTTATAACCCGGTGTGGTGTTGAGTTAAAAATACAATGTTACCGTTTACTTTTTTGCTAAACAGGATATGATTTCAACCGCACTATGCAACAACTTTTCTGGGAAACTTAAATATAACACCTAATACGAACGCCAACACAGGCAAAGGTTGGAGAGATAATGACATAATTCCCTTTAAAGAACTAATGTAGTTCTTATTACCATAACACCAACGCTGGGTACTAAAAAAAATGTCATCAATATTTAGCATAGTGTAAGGTTTTTTTTAAATTTATTCGACATAAAATTAACCATTGCAATGGCTTAAATTATACAATTATAAAGCAATTTATTATGTTTATTACTAATATTTTTTTTAACATAAAACTTTTTTCAAAATGTGTTAGCTTTATCTTTGTTAATAAAAAAAGCGTGCTTACAAAGTACGTATGTCAGGAGTGAAACTTCTCTGGTGCCGCTTACACACGTTTGTCCACATTTTCTTTTAATAATGACAAAAAACTTTGACAATATTAAAAATAAATATATAAAATATATAAAAAAAGTATTCTTATTCTCCCTCTCGATCTTTCTCACTCGCTTACTCCCTACTCTCGCTCCATGGCTAGGTGCTTCGTGCTATCTTCGCCCTTTCTCACTCTCTCTCTCAATCGGTCTCAATCACTCTCTCCCTCTTCTTGGACAAAAAAGTCCCACATTTTCGTGTCACTAAATTGCGTTTCATCCGTAAAACTTTTACCCTCATGTGCGCAAAGAAGTTTCACTTCAAAAAATAAGCAATGCAGTTTTTCTTGTTAATGCCACTGCCTGCCTGCATCCTACCGTGGAATGCTTCCAGTACAAATCTTGCACTGGGCCTCTGTTAGTATTGCTAGTATGTAACAACGAAAGCTATTTCAATTTTAGTTAACTAGTTTTTAAACTATACTTTTTAAGGTAACCTAAGTCTCAAATCAATATGAATGAATTTAACGACCTTGTTAACTCTATAAACCAGTTTATTTCGAATGAGGCAGCCCCATCTGTGTCAACTAGGTGTCCTTACCGAGGGCATTTAATGCACCCACTAACCTAATGAGGAATGCAACATGACTAAGTCTTACCGCTTTTGTTTCATAATAACTAGTTCGAGCTCTCATTGTTATGAAGTTGAATTTGATTATTCTTGTTCTAAATAATCGACTATGATTATTTATTGACGCCCTGATATCCGTAAGGTTTAACTGCTGGTTGGGCCACCAGGCGATGATTAAATATCAATCATCATCATCATCATTTCAGCTCATCTACGTCTCACTATTGGGCTCGAGCCTCCTCCATAATAGGTGGGAAATTGACCTTATTCTATCATGCTGGTCACATAGGTTGGTATAGGGTTTTATTTTGAGTTTTCCTTCTCTTGCACAGATGTTATAAGAGTATCCTTTAGTCATCATTTATGACACTCACGAGTAAGAGAGTATTCGTGAATTGTATTCTTACTCCGTCACCACACGGAGGTCCACAATATGAAGGAAATTGACCTTACTATACCATACTGGTCACAGAGGTTGGTATAGGGTTTTATTTCGAGGTTTCATTCTCTTGCATAGATATTATATGCGTATTATATCACTTAGTCGTCTTATACGACACCTACGTTCAAGAGTGGAGAGTGGTGATTTGTATTCTTACTCCGTCACCAATATCAATGGTTCTCCCAAATGATCGCTGAACTGTGAATGTCGTAAAAGTTGACTAAAAGATATATGGAGATAACTTCTACGCAAGAGTTGAAAAAACTCGAAATAAACCTCATATCCACCAGACTAGCGTATTGTTGTAGGTTAATATCCCCAACGGGCAATGGTGGTTCCGGAAGCATTTCCGCAGGCTCGCTCCACGGCTCATCGGCGCGGCGTCCGCCCTATCGTGGTTTATACCGAACGTGGGCGGACCGAGCGCTACGTGTCGACGGCTGTACGCGGGGGTCATCCAGCCGATGGCCCTGTACGGAACACTGGTGTGGGCGGGGTCTGACCGCTCCGACTCAGGGCTCTTCTGTGGCGACCACAGAGGGCCATAGCGGTCAGGGCCATACGCGGTTACCGCACAGTGGCGACGGAGGCAGCGTGCCTGTTGGCCGGGACTCCCCCGTGGGACCTGGAGGCGGAAATGCTCGCCGGTTTGTATCGGCGGGTGTCGGGGGTGCGAGCGGAGGGCGGTGTGGTCTCATTGAGGGAGCTCACCGCCTGGCGCGTCGACGCCCGCCGAGACGTCATTGCCCGTTGGGCAGTCAGGCTGGAGAGGCCTCGTTTCGAGGTGCGAATCGTGGAGGCCTTCCGGCCGGTGCTGATGCAGTGGTTGGAACGGCGGCACGGGGTGCTCTCCTTCCTACTGGTGCAGGTGTTGACGGAGCATGGATGTTTCGCCAAATATCTGCTCAAGGTCGTTAGGTGGGAGAGTACACCGTCCTGCCACCACTGCGATTGCGACAAGGACACGGCGCAGCATACGCTCGAGATCTGTGGCGCTTGGGCGGAGCAGCGTCGTGAACTCGTCGCAATCATCGGTGGCGACCTGGCGCTGCCGACTATCGCCAGGGCGATGGTCGGCCCGACGATCGGTCGGTCGGTCGGTCAGACCGACATCCTCCCCGAGGGGGGGATGCCGGTCGATGGGAGAGTACCCCGAATAGGGGGTATTCCGTCGGGCCGACCACTGATTGTGGATGATACTCGAGCCCATCAGAGGGAAGTATATGAGTAGTCTTTAAAAAAATATTGTTTAATATAAATTTTATTAATTCTTCTTCTTCGGCTTCATAGATGATATATGTCTTACTGCTGTTCTTGTGCCTCCTCCACAATGGATGGGTAATTGATCTTTTATACCGCGCTGGTCAGACAGTTTGGTGCAGGGTCTTATTTCGGGCCGACCACTGACGTCAAGCTACCCTGCTCCGGTGGTCGGCCCAACGGCGAAGGCGACGTGCATCGCGGGTGGGTTGCGGGTGTGCGTGCTTAAGACCTTCTGTCGCCCCGGACGGAGTGGTGCGAGGAGTGCGCCGACCGCAACCCACTCCAAAAATAAAAAAGGGGTCTTATTTAAAGCATTCCTTCTCTTGCATAGATGTTTTATGCATATTATAATTAATAATCAGCAACCCATAAGACTCTTGAGGAGAAACCATTCCTTATAGGTATTTTAAAAGTGTTTAACTTAGTCTTAATATTAACTTAATCTTATAAAAATATATCAAGCCTGATATATAAATCCAACAGCCCTGATTATATCAGCATGGCCTAGTCGCCAGGGTCAAGACACCATATGGCGCAAAATCGCAGCCATTGTAATAAGCTTTAATAGTTTTTAAGTTAAACTTTTATAGCTCATTACGTAGATGGGATAGTATTGTATGTGTTGTAGATACAATTCTCGGACGAGTTATATATTTTATACAATACTAGATGACCCAACAGACATCGTTCTGTTCAAATCTAAAAAAAATGGTAAAGGGAATTGTCCTTAAAATCGATCGCAGCACCACCTAACGGATCCAATTATGAATCTAAATCATTATCGAATCCCCTTGAACACACCCAAAAAATTTCATCAACATCAGTCCCGCCGTTTAGGAGGAGTTCAGTGACATACACACGTACATAGTCATCATCATCTTGCTCTTATCCCAATTACTTGGGGTCGACGCAATATGTCATCTGTTTTGACATATTGCAAAAAGTTTCGGCAATGACTTTTATGACCGGCCGCCTGCCTGACGTCAACCCTCCTTGGGAATGTAATCGTTGACCCAAATGGTACCAGATGGAGTTGGTCCGGGTCAATCTAGGTACACGTACATAGTGTTGCCCAAAAAAGTCTTGGTCTTGGTCTTGGTCTTGCGAGAAATGCAAGACCGAGACCAAGACCAAGACTGGCCCTGCAAGACTTGAGCAAGACCAAGACTGAGCCTGCAAGAGTCTCGCGGTCTTGCATTTAATTCAAATCACCATTTTAGCTTATATACGGTTGAGCTCGTGTCTTCTACAAAATAGGAGGAAAATCGGCCGTGGCCGGAGGGGAATCGCCACGGTGATCGGCCGTGTTGGTACAGGGTTTCATGTCAAGTTTTCCTTATCTTGCACCGATGTTATATATTATAGTCCTTAGTCGTCTATTACGACACCCGAGGGTAAAATAGGGGTGATGAATTGTATTCTTACTCCGCCACTACACGGCAAGTCAAATCAGTCTTGAGATATCCATCTACTGGCCAATCGATTCCTAATGTTGGTGTTGGCTTTTCAGAATGACTCTTCGGAAAGGCTTAAGGACAAAAGTATCGTAATCGTCACCCTGTGAGTTATTCTTGATAAGTCTCACACGAGAGTGTTCTTGCCCATTATACATATTTATATATCTGTTTATTCATTAGGCCAACGACGTTCACTGTTGGACATAGAAATATACCTACAATTAATCTACATAAATAACACCCACACTCGCAAAAAGAATTATTATGCGTAGATCGGTATGCGTACATAATGATCGCAATGTAATAATTTTCCGTTTAGGGACAGAGTACGAATACAATTCACCACTCTTACCCGTGAATGTCGTATCAAATCGGACCGAGGCAAGGTATTAGGAACCCATGAAAAAAAATTGAAATAAAAATATCAATTCTTTAATGAATTGAGAGACATGTAAAGTTTTCAATTTTTTCATCGATTTCGTCTGAATCTGATTGAAATGTATAAAGTCGATGATACTTAATCTACCTGATCGCTCGACGACCGTTGACGAGTCGCCTTTGTACCTGCGTAACCATTGAAAGGTTCGCCCAAATCATTACCTATTTATACTGTCGAAGCTTTACATGCCTACATATATCCTGTCTGTACATGCCTACATATATCCTGTCTGTACATGCCTACATAATGCGTAAAATTTAAGGCATAAACTCTTAGACACATTTTTTTGTAATCACTATAACTTTTATGTTATATTGTTTTTGTGTAATATACATTCTAATTATGATCTATGACCGTTGAACTAATATGTTGATATTCGAACAGTTTCCCCATAACCTAATACACTCTGTGTATATAACATATTTGCAAGAGAAGTGAAACTAGAAATAAAACCCTATACCAACATGTCTGACCAGAGATACCACGCTCAATTTTCATTAGTAGTAGTCATCATAGTAGATCAATTTTCCTTTTACTGGAAGGAAGCTTAAGCCCAGCAATGGCACTTTTATGAGCTGTGACGATGATGACGAATATCATACATTTGGTGACCCTCTTCATAGGTATATATAGGTATACTTCATAGGTATACTTATTAAAAACTATTATACCTCCTACTTATTATACATCGGATGAAATTGTTTATTTGAACGCCCTAATCCCAGAAAATACCAGTTGTATTCCAAAAGAATGTTATTTTGTCAGATAGTCTGTTTATCCAGAAAAGTTTTAGGCTCTAATACATAACACTGCGACATATTGGTAAATTGGTCCGGAGCAGTGTCTATTAAGGTTAACAAATCGGACAAAATTTTGAAGCAATAGCTGTCAAGCATTGTCCGTAGTAGCCATTGTTACAGCAACTATCTACTTAGATAACCAGATTGTGATTAAAGTAGGTATGTTATGGATATTACCTACATATAAATAGTGATATTATTTTTAATGCCAGAGGGCGATATGGGTATTTAAACAAAATAATAGCATTATATGGATACGTGAGTCAAGCAAGCGAAGCTGGTGGAATAGCTAGTATTAAATATATCTAGAGGTAGGTAGGTAGAATTATAGGTATAAATATCGTTATTAACACATTCCTTTTTATTGCGCAACTATTAGGTATTTTAATGGGTGGGCTATGGTAAGCGCACACGCGGTCCATTCCGTCCGGGGCGACGAGAGGACGGCGCCCCGCGCGCCGTCCTCCCGTCCCATAACCCACCCGTACCCATGTCGCCTCGTTGTTGGGCCGACCACGGTGAGCAGGGTGACTTGTCGTCAGTGGTCAAATAACTCCGTCACTTGCCAATCAAATTGAAAAAATATTTTTTGTTGGAAAGGGGGAATGTTAAACGACATAAAATTTATTGTATCAACTGCCCCGTGTGGCGACGTCTTAAGAAAACAGGGTCGAAATTCCTTCCTTTGTCATAGGAGTAGTAACTCTGTCTAATGTAACACCAGGGGAATAGGAGAGTAACTTTCCAAGTGGTAAGGGTTATATTCAATAGTGGACTATAGGCTAGCAGATGGATAGATAGGATAGGATGATATTTGATTAATTTAGTTGGATTATTCCTTGCCATGATAAATGACTATTACGTTATTCCAACTGCAAGACTTGCAAGACTTTGCGAGACTCTTGCTGCAATACCAAGACCAAGACCAAGACGAGACCAGGTGTGCTGTTGCAAGACCAAGACCAAGACTGGTCCAAGTCTCGTCTTGGTCTTGCATTTGGGCAACACTACACGTACACAAGAAATTTATATATAAGACTAGCTGACCCAACAGATGCTGTTCTGTTCAAATAAAATAAAAGGAATTCTCCTTGAAATCGACAACAGTGCCACCTACGGGGTCCTGTGAATCTAAACCATTCTCGAATCCCCTTGAATACACACAAAAAATTTCATCAACATCGGTCAAGTCGCTTGGGAGGAGTTCAGTGACACGCACGTACACAAGAAATATATATATAAGATATTCGATACAACGTTCCGTAGGGTGACGGAGTAAGAATACAATTCATCACTCCCCTTTCTCGCGTTTGGATGTCGTAGAAGACGACAGAGGGAAATAATATGCTTATAATATCTATGCAAGAGAAGAAATACTCAAATAATATGTGACAGAAGCATACTGTCGACAGTCTTCTGTCTACAGTCGCAGGCCGATCCTTCCAATTTAGTACCACACTCTCTTAGAAAATCGACATCTGAGTAATAACAATTTGTTGCTACTCTTCTTTGATTGAACGAGAGAGCCGGAGGCCTAACTTTCTGAAGGTGTTTTCGTGTGGTCGGTTTTAATGATACCTTTAATATCACCGAACCTTATTGCACGCCTTTACGCTCATTTTCTTCACGACAGGCAGCAACCTCACAAAGGACCATGAGCGGCAGTATCGCATACGATCACATGTGTTGTTTGCTCGTTTAAGATATATAAAGAATATTATAAAAAGAGAAGATTATAAAAAGAAAAATAATAAAACCCTATACCGACAAGTCTTACAACGAGGTATAGCTAATTATTTCCAATCTTATTATGGAAGAGGCTCGAGCCTGACAGCGGAACATGTACGAGCTAAAATGATGACGATTTTTTAGTATATTGAAGTCCAAACTACGCGAATTTTACGTGGTTACTGAGTAAGAATACAATTCCCCACCCCTTTGCCCATGGGTGTCGTAAAATACTACGCACGCATATTATATCTATGCAAGAGAAGCGAATCTCGAAATAAAACCGTATCCAAATGCGTCTGACCAGCTTGATAAAGTAGGTCCATTTCATTACCATTGAGGAGGAGGCTCGAGCCCAGCAGTGGGACGTATATGAGCTGAAATGATGATGATGATAAACGCGAATGTAAGTTTGTTTCTTAATCTTTACCTGCTTAACCAATCTAGTTATCGAGTATATTCTATTATATAGATATTATCTGCATATAGCTTAGCTGTTTTAATAGTCTTTTGCGACTACTATGTGCAAGAAGGGGAGGGAGAGAGAGGATTGAATTGTAATCTTACTAGGCCGGATGTGCACAAGATGATTCAATTAACAGCGCGCGTAACAGTCTTATTATCAGAGCGCCTAATTCATATTACAATTAAATTGCAAATTCGTTGAGTCATTATCTCTAATTGAGTTATATAGACAGACAGATACTCTTTTATGTATACGCAGCCAGAGAATAATTACCATAGATGAGAAAGTTTTATTATAACGGTTCAGTGGTTTTTAGTGACGTTTTTGATTATGAATATACAACCACTAGTTTTTTAATTTCATTTGTTTTAATAGACTACCCGCTGCGCATTGAAAAAATAAGCTAAAGATCTATATAATAGAATAGATAATTCATTATCATCTTAGCTCATATACAACCCACTGTTGGGCGCCTACTCCACAAATGAAGAAAAATTTACTTACTATATCGCACTGATGAGATGTGTTGCACTGATGCTGTGTGGTAGCGGCTTCGAATACTACCAACCCTTGCTCTGCTCGTGGGTGTCGTAAAAGACGACTAAGAGCCCTAGATTGACCCGGACCAACTCCATCTGGTACCATTTGGGTCAACGATTACATTCCCAAGGAGGGTTGACGTCAGGCAGGCGGCCGGTCATAAAAGTCATTGCCGAAACTTTTTGCAATATGTCAAAACAGATGACATATTGCGTCGACCCCAAGTAATTGGGATAAGAGCAAGATGATGATGACTGATGAGATGTGTTGTTATAAGGTTTTGGGGTAGGTAGAGACTACGATTTGCCACAAGCCACGATCCTGACATAGTTCCATGGCTCCTCTCACACTCATCAAAATTTTCATGCATTCTCTACGGTTACGCGTACTTTTAATATGACTTTTCCAGCACCAGCACATATCCAATTTGATCCAGAAACGTACGGCGTACTCATACTTGTTTTGTATACTTTTATCGTCATTCTCCCATCACTCTTCTTTCTACATGCCCAAACCACCTCAATATACCTTTTTTAATCTCACTCTACAGCGCTCTACTATCACGCTATTCCTAATATGTATTACATCCCTTAGTCGTCTTATACGACATTCACAGACATGATAAGGGTTGATAAATTATATTCTAATTCCGTCACCACATTACATTTTTGTTACGCTTTTGTGTTTGATTTTTATATTGTACATTTATGTTGTAAAAACAAATAAAGACCTTTTCTTTCTCTGTTTTTAAGCATTTCAACTTTTACATTTAAGCACTTGAACTTTGACTCTATTAGAGTCACCAAATGACCACACTCCAAACATAAAATTAACTGAACTCGTCGCAATCATCGGTGCCGATCTGACGCTGCTGTCCATCGCCAGGGCGATGCTCGACAGCGTCAGGAACTGGGACGCGGTTGAAGCCTTCTGCGAGGCAGTAGTCTCGCGGAAGGAGGCGGCGGATCGCGCGCGTGAGGCTCGACGAGGCGGTCTGCCGCCGGCGACTGGGGCGGCGTGGGCGCGATTATATGCGCCTCATGCCGCCCTAGCCGAGGCCGCGGGTGACGTGATCGGGGAATTAGTCCGTCACCAGCCGAGAGGCAGACTGCGTGGGGAAAGACCGACGTCCTCCCCGAGGGGGAAACGTCAGTCGATGGGAGGGTACCCCAAATAGGGGGTATTCCGTCGGGCCGACCACTGACGTCAAGTCACCCTGCTCCGGTGGTCGGCCCAACGACGAAGGCGACGTATCGCGCAGGTGGGTTGCGGGTGTGCGTACTTACGTCTCTCTGTCGCCCCGGACGGAGTGGTGCAAAGTGGTGCATCCCTGAAAAAAAATACATAAAATTAACCAGAAGTTAATAATTACGCACTGAAGAAAAATGGACATGAATAATTATCTGGTAAGGAGTTACAAAAAGAAAGGAAAAGATAGAAAGAGAGAAAAGTGAATTAATGAAATAATAAGGAAAGCGATTTATTTATTTGCATAGAATGTGATAAGTACAGAGATGTTACATAATTATTACAGAGAAGAATAAGACACATTATGCCATATTCTAATAGCATGCAAATGTTTAACAAATATGTCGCGAGCACTCAATAATTATCAATTATATTATTTAAAATTCAAAAGCAGTAATGTCATATTTGTGTATTATAACTATAATGTCAAATTTTAAAATTAGTGCGATTGCAAATGGATATTTCTTTATTTTTATTTTAATAATGTAGTTTAACAACCTAACTTCATAATATGATGTGTGAATATTTGGATAATACATGAGTCACAATAAGTTCAATTCATATTTACTCGGAACTGTATCGACAATGTCTGCATATCAAACGCATCGAATATTTTACAATAGTCACTATACAAACGATTACGAAAACTGTCCCCAAACAGTAGCGATGACTGTTTTCTATAGCGCATTACGAGCATTATTTTTATGGGTACACATAGAAAGTAGGGTTGACAGTGATTATAATTTAACAAGGCAGTAACGATAGCAGAAGCATTTTATCTGTCTAAATATCAAATTCATTCAAATTCAAATCGTTTATTATGCATAAACCCCAAAAGGGCACTTACATATTGACAAAATTAAATCAAATTATTCAAAAACATAAACTACTACGCTACTGAGGGCTAGAAACTCAGCAGGCTTATCTATTATTTTTAGTTTTTTTATTCTTAAATGACATAAAATTTTGTAAATATAACATGTCTTGTAAGTACTAGCTCCAGTGTGATGTCCTTCGAACCACAAGATACGTAATATAATTGAAACAATTATGGTTGGACCAGATCCCACAAGCGGCATCCGATCACGCGTTAACTACTAGAGCAGCCATCACTTCCCTAACCACTATGGAGGGAAAGGAGAGACCCGCTCCACGCAGTTACCGTAAGTAGATCTTTCGGTGAGTATAACCAACACCATATATTACAAAAAATTAAAATTCAAAAATTCGTTAGGCAAAACAAGCTACCTTTTACAATGAAAGTAAAAAAAATCCAATCATCCATCCATCCAAGTGATATGACATACGGTACTGAAACATGGCCTCTAAATGTTGGCCTCATAAAAAAGCTCAAAGTCAGTCCACGTGCTATTGAGAAAACTATGCTTTACATGATAAAATCGTAGTAGTACGTAGAAAAATGATTGTAACCGACTTAGACTGAAGAATCAGCACGTCGAAATGGTAACGTGCAGGCCATACTGCTCGTCGAACCTACAACTATTGGGAAAGAAAGGTTCCCAAGGGGCAATCCCGAATCGGAAGACTCAGCGTAGGACGACCTCCTCGGTGAACTGATGACATATTGAAAGTCGCAGGGAACCACTGGATGCAACTGGCACAGGACCGTTCTAAATGGCATTCTTGTGAGAAGGCTCCAACAGTGGACGTCTACAGGCTGATGGACAGAAGTATCCATCGACAATCATTGTTGGACATAAACCGTACTAATGGGGATAGTGCGTTTAGTTGGTGTTATAAATTAGTGTTATTCTACTCCTTGCTTGTTCCGGGAATTATTAAAAACGGCTGAAGAATAAAGAAGAAGGAGAAAGATGAAAAATAGTTTATTTCCCCTCGAAAAGATAGGATATGTATTTATACAACTTACTTTAACAAAACAAATCGTTGTACAAGAACTAGGGTGCCTTTCGCAAGCGAGTAAAGGGATCGTTACTCAGCGAAATATTGTGTTGTGATAACTCAAATGAGCTCAACAACTTCTATTTTGATGACCAGCCGTCTGTTTGACAACGAATTGTGCACCAAATGGCATCAGATGTAGTTCACCCAGGTCGCTGTAAAGCTCTGAGTCGTCGAATTTAGGCGTTGGTAATATTCCTAGCCATTACCAGATTAGCAGAAAAGCAGTATTAGCACAAATGTATGTGTCTATAGCTTAAAATGTTCAATACCATCTGTATACCTTTTCCTTGTTTTTACTATAATTTCTTTCGTGTGGTGACAGAGTAAGAATACAATTCACCACTCCCTATCTTGCCCGTGGATGTCGTAAAAGACGACTAATGGATATAATACGTATACATCATCTGTAAAAGAGAAGGAAAACTCGGAATAAAACCCTATGCCAACATGTCTGATCAGCAGGGTATAATAGGTCAATTTCTCGAGCCCAGCAGTGGGACATATATCAGCTGAGACGATGACGACTGCATGCTAATCTTAAATAATAATTTTTAATATATGGTACCCTTTCCTAGAGCATTACTTTTTTTTTTTGAACGCACTGTGGTCAGCACTCACGCCGTCCATTCCATTTGCGTTGTTGAAAGGGCGATGCGCAGCCTCATAACCAGCTTTATTCCCCTTTGCCATTGAGGTGGCCACTGGTACCGAATTCTTAAGATTTTTTTTTATTTTATATTACAGATTTTGTCGCACAGCGACCACATCGTCCTATAGAATTAAAAAAATGAATGGATACATATACAATAAATCTACTTATCACAATTTTAAACCTAACTCTGCTAACCTAACTAATATTTTCATCTTTTCAGATGTAGGATCTGCTAATCATCATCATCATTTCAGCCTATAGCCGTCCACTGCTGGGCGTAGGCCTCCCTCATGTTGCGCCACAATGTGCGGTCCTGTGCCGCCTGCAACCAACGACGCCCAGCAACTTTCACTAGGTCATCGGTCCACCTAGTGGGGGGGCGTCCTACACTACGTCGTCCGACACGTGGTCGCCACTCGAGAACCTTTCTTCCCCAGCGGTTGTCGGTTCGTCGAGCGATGTGGCCTGCCCATTGCCACTTCAGCGTGCTAATTCTTCGTGCTATGTCGGTTACACCCGTTCTTCTGCGGATTTTCGTATTCCGGATTCTATCTCGCAGAGAAATCCCATAGCCCGCTCCATAGCACGCTGAGTGACTTTGAGCCTTGATATAAGGCCTACATTTAGGGACCACGTTTCCGTGCCGTAAGTCATCACTGGTAACACACACTGGTCGTAGACCTGTGTTTTCAGACACTGAGGTATGTTGGACGAGAAGATCCTCTTAAGTTTCCCGAACGCTGCCCAACCGAGTTGGATTCGTCGGCTGATCTCTTTCTCGAAATTGGATCTACCTAACTGGACTGTTTGTCCGAGGTAAACATAGTGATCGACAACTTCGAGAATCGCATTGCCAACTAGGACCGGTACAGGAATGACATGGGCATTTGACATGACTTTCATTCGTAAACCCACTAGTTGGGATACCCTGCTGAGATCATTGAGCATTGTGCCAAGGTCCCCCATGGATTCTGCCATAACGACTGCTAATATATTGTTAATAAGGCCAATATCTATGGATCTAACCATTGCGATGTATGACTGTCTATAACTTTCGTTTCGAACACATTCCATCAGAACATGCTGAAGGTCCTCAATAGTTCCACAGTCATTACAGTTTGGAGACGGGGTTCTTTTCATCAAAAATGCGAACTTTTTTGATGGAATGTGTCCCGAGCGTGAGAACTGTCTTTAGATATCCTCTATTGCCCTTTATATTACGTATCTATCCAAGGGTGTGATGATATTTGTGGTTGGAGAGTTCGGTACCAGATTCCCTTCTCCCGTGATCTCTCATCAAAATACTCCTGTCAAGCTTCCATTACATTGCAGCTTAACTAATTTAACGAGATCTGTTAACAGTGGCAACACATTCAGGGGTATACCTCCTTGTGAGGCTTGTTTGGTTAGCAGATCTGCCTCGTCATTTTCTTTTAAATTTATATGCGATGGAATCCATTGGAGAACTACCCTTTTATTACAAGAATTCAGTTTTAAAATTGATTCCAATATTTTATAGGCAATCGGTATACCTCTCCCAAGAGAGGTGCAACGAGCCAAATGTTGCAATGAGCTTTTGGAGTCAGTTAAAAAGACAAATTTACCAAAATTAATGGAATTAATATACGACAAGGCTTCCGCTATGGCAATCAATTCAATAAATCCTTGAGATTTGTGGCCAGCCCGGTTACCCTTTCGGGTACTATCCTTGCCCGACTCCTAGGGTATCTCTTAGACAATTTTATTGCTTTAATCCTAAGAAAAAAAGAGGTCCAAAAGGGGTCCAAAAAAAAGGGGTTTATATGTAGTTAAGTATTTTATATCCATTGTTCATCACGTAGTAGATTCATTCAGTGAATCCTGTTTATAATGACTTGTTAAACATTTGTTCGGTGACTAAATAGAAATATTTTTGGATAATTTAGTAATTTTTTCGATGTCCGAGGCGGAGTTGTTTACTTATCTAGCAATTAATTCCCATTTCCACCATCTCAGCCTATATATGTCCCACTGTTGGGCTCAGGCCTCCTCCAAAATGGGAGGGGTTATTGACCTACTATTCCACGCTGGTCAGACGTATTGGAATAGGGTTTTGTTTCGAGTTTTCCTTCTCTTGCACAGAGATTATATGCTTATTATATCCCATAGTCGTCTTTTACGACATCCACGGGCAAGATAGGGAATGGTGAATTGTATTCTTACTCCGTCACCACACAAACTATAATTAATTCCCATTTATATCCGATTTTTTTATTTTTGATTGATAGACGATTTTTCTTTGTAATACATGTACACTATGTATGTAACTATACTCTCCGCGTGGTGACGAGCTCGGCAGTGGGACGTATATGAGACGATGATGAAGAAACGATAACCTATATTTGATAGGTTATGGTTCGGTAATACTCCGTTCAAAAGATCTGGGGCGACGGCAGGACGGCGTGCGACTTTATTACCTACCCATCTATCCATTGGAATTTAAGGTGACCATCGGTACCGAATGCTTGACCTTAACGTAGAAGTGGCAACCCTTTTTTTGACTGGCAATGATGGACAGAAGCGCAGCATAAGACAGCGTAACCTACCTTATTACCACCCCATTCCCATTTAAACTGAAAACCAGTGCCGATTCCTTGACCTCGAGAAATGGCAACCCTAATATAAGTTACAGTGTGCTAGTACCACCATCATACACGGATTTAATGGGGACATTTATTTCCTATCACTTGAATTATAAACCATATAATATTTAATACACGTGCCTGATTCTAATCATAATGCTTGACATCCTGTATTAAATGCGCAGTATTTTTGACAAGCAATAAAATGTGTACGTGGCCATTGTTTTCAGAAGTACGTGTGTTCGAGCAATATACATCTCAAGACCGAATAGACCGAGAATGGAAGAATGACCGATGTGAAATTGATTAGGATAGGCTTCCATCTCAACAATGATGATGTTAAAATAACCTACATTTTCCCCTTTTACGAAACTTATGGGCAAGAAAGGGACTGTGTAATTGTATTCTTATTCCGTCATCACACGAAAGGGAGTTCAGATAGTGAAGGTTTCTTCCAATTTAATTAGACCCAAACGGTATACAGGAACACCCATAAGACTAAAAGAAACCAGATAAATATAGGATGTAAATTATGTCTGTGTCTGTTCGTCTGTCTATCTTCACAACTTCGTTTAATTCTGTTGCAACGTTACAGCGCGAAGAGTTTGTAATATTAACACGATTCTTCTTTTTCTTTCCAGCTCATATACGGCTCAGTAATGGGCTCGAGCTTCCTCTATAATAGGAGAGAATTTGAGCTACTATACGACGCTGATCAGATGTATTAGCACAGAATTTTATTTCGATTTTTTTTTAAGTCATCCTTTGCGCCAACCACTGAAGACAAGTTACTCTGCACCGGTGGTCGGCCCAACGATGAAGGCGACATGCCACGAATGGGTTACGGGGCCGCATACCACCCCTCTGTCGCCCCGGACGGAGCCCGGTCTTTTACGACACCCTTAGGTAATTTTACTCAAGGGCGTGGTGAATTGTATTCTCACTTCATTACCACACGGAACATGGATACGGACCTCATTAACCTATATGACTACAATTAATATTCACCTGCCACCTAAGTTAAGCAACCGATACAAGTAGTACGGTAGGTTAAGGAACCGCACGAAAATGTAGCACTTTCATCGCCCCGGACGCTTCGGGCAGAGCATTATAGCATGTGAAAAAAAATATTGGTCACCTTATGTCCCGGTGTCAAATGTGAACAAAAAGCCGCCATATTGGCAAGGCTGCGTATGCGTATGCGCGTCACGACTGAGCCGCCATCACGAGTACGATAATGCGATTCGTTTCACTTTTGTAAATGTACTCGTGAACTTATTAAAAATTTTATTTATATATTATCCTTTATTTATTCCGCGTATGATGACAAGTTAAGAATACAAAATAAATCCTATATTATAAGTCATAGGATGGCACTTACATTTTGCTTGAAATTTATCTAATAAAATAAGCTACCGCCACGCCGGGTCGAAGTGTGACCGCAAGCCCAGAAGATTTGCCAAGAAACGGCGGGATTGTATTTTTTTAGTAATTTTTTTTAAATAAAATTGTATATAACATGTTTAGTAAGTATTAATTCCAGTGTGGTGACAGAGTAAGAATACAATCACCACCCCTTTTCCTACCCATGGGTGTCGTAAAAGACTAAGGGATTTTAATATTCATACAACATTTATGCAGGTGAAAGAAAATAAAAGCGAAATAAAACATGCACCAAACTGTCTGACCAGCTTGGTATAGTAAGTCATCACCCCTCCCATTGTGGAGGAAGCTCGAACCCAGCCATGGAGCGTATATGATCCGTGATGATGATGATAAGGTTCCGTTCCTCCAAAGATCTTCTTCACTGTCCTTCTCACTCTTCTAGTCTGGTGCATTCCTCCTTTGATATCCAGGCTATTCTTCTTTGGAATACATTATTACCTCTAGACATCAGAATGGCTACTAGTCGTGACATTTTCAAGGCCAAGATTAAACGACTCTACTTAGATTTTCTGACGGAGTCAACTCATCTGTGACGGCTCGCATCAATTTTTATGTATATATTGTATACGTATGTATGTGTATGTATATGTATTTATGTATAATTATATAGTATATATGTATTCATATTTATATATTTTTATCATTTGGTAATTATATGTATATTTGATAGATTCTGGCTATCTTCAACTATCTGCATTGCACCTGCCTTAAATTATTTCTGCTCCACCCTAGGTCGACTGGTAGAGAATGCCTAAGGCATTAAGTCCGCCTTGTACCTTTGTTTGAGCAAAAGTTTTAAAATAAATAAATAAAATAAATAAGGATATCATCATCCTCGTCACCATCATCAGTTCCACTCCAGTAGAAGCTCCTTCGCATCAGGATATATTTATTATTTCTTCATGTGGCACTCGCTACTAAATATACCCAATGTACTATCCCTTAATTTCTTTCTGATGGGAGGCGTAAAAGCGAGTGAGTACCTAAAGAAGCGTGATTCACTGTTTTATAAGCTTTTTAATGTATACCTCTATTATTTCGGATATTATTTTGTGTATGAAAAGTCAGATGCCATAGAACGTACGTGCGTACTGCGTACAACAACGAATATACAAAAATAAAAACACGAAAGAATGGTTCTCAACCGGTCGCTCTGGCAACTTTTTTAATCAACTGCAGATTGCATTTTTTGTAGAAGACAGGTAACATTGTATTACCTTAATCAAGGATAGTACCTGCAAAGGGAACCAACGTTCTCTTCACAGAGTGACAAATAAGAATATTATTACATATATGTATACATGACATTTTTACCCACAGAGGAAAGAGGCAAATGTTTAATCAATCGAGTAATGGATAACGTATTATAACTGTTTATGTGTAAGCAATGGAGTTCATGGTACTGCCTTATGTCCATCTGCCGCTGTGGGTTTTTGCAAGACAGGTGTAGATGACAGAGTAGCAGCTGTTTTTAAAACTTATGCTATGTTACAACGATAACTATGCAAGTTTATTATTAATAATTAATGCAAAAGATATAAAATGTTTTAAGGCTTTAACTTTCAGTTAGGCGATGAAGTAAGAATAAAATGTGTAAAATAATGTATTTGCCCAAGGGTATCATTAAAGATGATTAAAGGATAACGTGCCGTTCGACTCGTTGGTGATTTCAATCTCACGGACAGATTGAAGTCGCTAGAGTGAGGAAGATACTTTGGATCACTCTATATACTCTACCGGCTCTTTCATGGGGAGATTGGGGTGTGCTCTGAGAAATTGTTTGAATTGATACAACCGTCAGTTTTAACAACTTTTAACGACTGGACACCATAGCAGGGTTCATCCATTTCACATGGAAATATTATGGTCTTCCACTGTACATTTTCAGCGGTCATTTCTCCCACGTACTGCTGAAATGAGCTACCTGCTACTGCGTTTCTCGAGCACTATGACATGATCTTCTTTAAGGAAGTGAATATCATAAGAACCGAGATGATTCTGGTGATGTAATAATGAATTAATTTAAAAGAAGCTAACATACACCTTTTTATGTGATAGAACCTTTTTATATGGTAAAGCCGCGCTCTCGACATTCGTGTGTCTATAGCCGCGAGCAGGTTCATTCGAGGTACTACCACACTTTTGCAGTAAAACGACGATGACGTGATTAGTAGCAGTCTGTTACTGGACTTCATTCGGAGCGAGTGAGCCGGCATCCCAACTTTCTGAGTGTTCTTGCATGTGGTGGATTTTGGTGATACCTTTAGTATCATTGTACGCATGCCCACTCCCTTCACTTTATAGTAGGCAGCGATGTAGCAAAGATCAATGAACGGCAGTATCACTACTATCGTGCGTCCTGTTTGCTCATTTGCCACCAAAAGCAATTAAAAGACCAGGTTATATGTATTAGTTATGTGCAAGTTATAGCGACATTATTAACTCTAAGACAAGAAACAATAGTACCGACCATATCCAATATTTGACCCAGAAAGCATTTCCTGTGTAGACCAAATCCTTGGCCAAATATTTGTGGACAATAACAAAACTTTACTATGCAAAGAGATTTAAACTTTGTCTCATAGTTTTATGAGTTAATATCCATTGAAAATGTTAAGTCTACTGGTAAATCGCCCATCAGTCATGGAGTACGCGTCAACAATGGAGGGGATTTCCGTTATGATGCAAATCGTGTCAAGGTTTGAAAATTTAGGCTTAATAGTTTATGTCTAAATAGCAGTGACGGTTCTTTTACGGCTAAGATAGGAATAAGCAATACTCAGTGAGGGCCTTATTTTTACCCGACTTCAAAAAACGTGGAGATTCTCAATTGGACTGTATTTTTTTTATGTTTATTACCTCAGAACTTTCGACTGGGTATACCGATTTTAGTGATTCTTATTTAAAAGCTGGTGCTTGTCGTATGGCCCCATTTTAATTTAATCCAATTCTGACAATGGTATCTAACTATCTATGAGAAAACTATTGAAGTCCGTTTATTTTGTTCAGAATTACAGTTAAAACTTAGTACATTTTCACGTCAAGCAGTTTGGATGAGCAGCACGAAGCCTAATCAATAGTCATCATTATCATCATCTCAGCTCATATACGTCCCACGGCTGGATTGAAGCTTCCTCGACGATGGAAAGGACTTCGATCTGCTATATTTCGCTCTCTTACAATGATGTTGTGTGCATAGGTATTATATTTCCAGTGGTCTTTTACGATACTCACGGGCAAGAATGGGTCAATTCTATGTTGTTTGTTTTCTATTAAGTTTGATGTATTGTGTCCATTCTCCTTCACGATTTTAACTTAATAAACTTAATAATTTTATGGTAATAAACCAAAATGTAGATATATTACCCGAATGAAACAGAATATTTACTTTTCAGATACCTACAGAATATTTACCTAAAACGTTTCTTAAAAGTGTAAGAAATTTTTCCCAGAATATTTTATCATTATTAACATTGCCATTTTGAATAATATTTTCCTCTTTAATGACGAAAAAGAAGTTCTGTATTAAAATGATTATTAGACTGTCTACTTCATAGTTAAACTGTCTAACTTAGATATGTATGTGTCTAAACGCTATTTGATTGTAAATCATACATTTAAATTACGTGCGTATTTTTGACGGGCATGTCAAACTGGCATGTGGGGCTGAATACACGAAGCAAAAACTTTGTTACGAAAATCATGCAATTGGATAAATATGAAATTTGGCACTATTGAAAAATATATTGAGGAGAAGTGCAGAAAACTAAAATGTGATATAATAATGGATTAGAAATACATTAAATTTATTAAAAAAGGCACACACACACACATGCACGCACGCACGCACGCACGCACGCACGCACGCACACACGCACGCACGCACACACACACACACGCTTTTACACTTTTGTTTACGGTTAAAATCTCTGGTCGAACTGAATGTCAAACAGTCATAATAGGCGTGACGACAGTATAAAAGAATCGACGCATTAATGATTTTAAGACCGGGTTGAGAGCCTTCAGCTCGCCCATTGCCCGCGTTAAGCTGTCAAGGTCATCTGCGACCAACAGCTAAATACACACAAAAAAAAAAAAAAAAAAAAAAAAAAAAAATGATTTTAAGGGAAAATACATATCAAAAAAATTTAATACGCTACTTTAGATTTATCTAAATAATTGAGATTGTTAAGATTTTCAATAAATTAAATCATTAAAATACTGCATTCTGGCATTTTGGCTGAAACACCAATCACAGTGTATTACGTCACGTTAAGGTAAACTACTCTGTTTGTTGTTCTCAGTACTACTGATTACGCATTTGGATTGATTTTTTATTTGTTTACGTGTGATTTACCGACTCCACTCGATTATTACAATGGAACCAAGCTATGTTAAAAAAGCAACAGCTCAAATTTGCCCAGGATTGATGTATTGTCGGCTGGTGGCAGACTATTTGGAGGGGCGCAGCGTCCTCTACGCCAACCGAGTCAACGTCCCCTACGTTGTGCGAACGCCCATGACGTGCGGTGTTCCACAGGGGTCGATCCTGGGACCCACCCTGTGGAACATCGGCTACGACTGGGCGTTGCGGGGGAGTCTCCCACCCAGGCTGGGCGTGATTTGTTACGCTGACGACACCCTCGTCACAGCCCGCGATGGGACGCTACAAGAGGCGGTAAGCCTGGCGACCTCAGGCACCGAAGAGGTCGTCAGGCGGATCGAGGCGCTGGGGTTGATGGTGGCCCTGGACAAGACGGAGGTCCTTTTGTTCCATGAGCCCCGTATGGACCCTCCCATCGGCATCTCGATCACCGTCAATTCGCTTGGGATCAGCATCCAGACCCATATGAAGTACTTGGGCCTGGTGCTCGACGGGCGATGGTGGTTTCGGGAGCATTTCCGCAGGCTTGTCCCGCGGCTCGTCGGCGTGGCGTCCGCCCTACAATGGCTGATGCCGAATGTGGGCGGACCGAGCGCGGCATGTCGACAGCTGTACGCGGGAATCATCCGGTCGATGGCTCTCTACGGCGCATCGGTGTGGGCGGGATCCATGACCGCCCGACTTAGTAGTATCATCCGCGGGTACCGCACGGTGGCGACGGAGGCGGCGTGCCTGTTGGCCGGGACTCCCCCGTGGGACCTGGAGGCGGAAATGCTCGCCGACTTGTATCAGCGGAAGTCGGGGGTGCGCGGGGGGGAGGCGGTGTTGTTTCCCTGAGGGAGCTCACCGCCTGGCGCGTCGACGCCCGCCGAGACGTCATCGCCCGTTGGGCAGACCGGCTGGAGAGGCCTCGATACGGTGGTTTGTTCCGTGGAGGCCTTCCGGCCGGTGCTGATGCAGTGGTTGGAAAGGCGGCACGGGGTGCTCTCCTTCCGACTCGTACAGGTCTTGACAGAACATGGATGCTTCGGCAAGTACCTGTACAGGGTCGCTAGGAGGGAGAGAACTCCGTCCTGCCACCACTGCGATTGCGACGGGAACACGGCGCAGCATACGCTCGAGGTCTGTGCCGCTTGGGCAGAGCCGCGTCGTGTACTCGTCGCAATCATCGGTGCCGACCTGACGCTGCCGACCATCGCTAGGGAGATGCTCGGCAGCATCAGAAATTGGGACGCGGTCGCAGCCTTCTGGGAGGCAGTTATCTCGCAGAAGGAGGCGGCGGGTGGCGAGGAGCACAGCCTCGATGATGCGACCCGCTGCCGGCGACTGGGGCGGCGCAGGCGGGATTACCTGCGTGCAATGCCGCCCTAGCCGAGGCCGCGGGTGACGTGACCGGGGATTAGTCCGTCATCCGCCGAGAGGCCGACCGCGTGAGGAAAGACCGACGTCCTCCCCGAGGGGGGGACGTCGGTCGATGGGAGGGTACCCCGGGTAGGGGGTATTCCGTCGGGCCGACCACTGATGACAAGTAACCCTGCTCCAGTGGTCGGCCCAACGACGAAGGCGACGTGGTGTTCGGGTGGGTTGCGGGTGTTGCGTGCTTAAGCCTCTCTGTCGCCCCGGACGGAGTGGTGCGGAGGCGCGCCGACCGCAGCCCACCCCAAAAAAAAAAAGGATTGATGTTGGTTGATTTCCTCGCTACAAATAAAGAATTTTGCTCGCCTGAGTTTAGAAACGTAAAAACTTCTTTGTAAGTAAATTTTTGTTTATCTTTACTACCATGTTTCTAGTAACCTAATCTCTAGTACCAACTTAGATATAATCTAACTCGTTTTGAACTGATGTGAGTTTATTTTATTTTCATAGTTTATTTTTACATTAAACTTGTCATTGTTTATTCTTGAGGTTAGCTCCCTCACAGCTTTGCGAGCTTTAACCACTTAACTCTTATTATTTTCTTGTTAGGAACATGTACAAATACTTTGTTGGGGGTTTTTATTGATGTATTTTTGCACTGAGGTACTGCACACCACTTATAAGCTTTGGAATTCATTTTTATCACAAGAATTAATTTAATCTTTTGCTTACTTTCTTCGCTACACATAGACACAAGGACGTGGTTACCTTAACGTGACGTAACAGCCGACGCCATGACACCGGCGAGCTGTTTTCGCGCTATATTTAAAAAATATTGGCAAAATTGTTTTAAACTTCTTTAAACATAAATTTATTACCGAAATATTGGTTTTTTCGTAAATAGTAAGTGTGTGCCCACATTACGGCAAAGGATTTCAAAATCTTTCATCACGCCTATTATGATGACAATGCCTAATAGATATTTGTACTTATTAGTTATTAGTGAAATACAGCTTGCTCAATATACAACTGTATTTAATTAAAAGAAAATTGTGTAGCAGAAAAATTAATTTAAATGAATTTTGGCCGAATTTCGACCACGCGGCGACCACTAGTAATAGGAACTGTGTGCATTTATTTTCATTTATTTTTACACATATTCTGCTAAAATTACTAATTTGGTTGTCAGCACCCAATCATTGGTAACGTCTACGACTAATATGATCAAATTAAAGGCGTAAAAAAAACTATAAATTTGTGAAGAAAACTATTACTCGTCCCTGGCACCGATAGCTCATATTTGTAGTTCATTGCCTATACAAAAGAAGAACATTCACCATCATCATCATCATCATCTCGGCTCATATATATCCCACTGCTAGGCTCAAGCCTCCTCCCTCCACAATGGGAGGGAAATTGACGTTCTATACCATGGTTTTGTTTCAAGTTTACCTTCTCCTGAATAGATGTTATATGCGCATTATATCCCTTAGTCGTCTTTTACGACATCTACGGGCAAGATAGGGAGTGGTGAATTATATTCTTATTCTATCACCACACGAAAAAAGAACATTACATATACTCGCAGAGGTACATATTGCCAGTCTTGCGGCTATTATGAGAAAGATAAGTGTCCACCTAAAGTCATGTTTTTGCGGTAGTATATACTAACATTATCCTGGTAGTTTTTAAACCCGATTGATGTCCGGTGAAGTCCTAAATTTAAAAAAAAATGTATCTACGATCTGTAACATTATTTTGTAAGCAAATTGTATCTAATACTAATAGACCTTGTCCGAAATAAATGTTTTTGTTATTATCTATTTTGAATATTATTCGCCTTTCTAATGACCACAAAAAGTAATACCTCAATATTAAGGCTTTCATTAAAAACACAATTTACACACAATTGGGTTGCTATTGAAAGAATGAAAATTAAAACTTGGGTTTTACAGCATTATTTTCTAAAAAAAGACCCGTTATCTGCTAATCTATTAAGTACACAAAAAATAAAAAAGACTACTAATAACAATAATATTTAAAATAACATTGACAATACTTGAATACACCAAAAAGTTTTTACCTCTGTTTTTTTAACTGTTTTATTTTTTAAAGACAACACTTTGTACTAGGGAAATAATCCTTGTTTTGCGGGGGACTTTACAAACATATAATTAACGGACCTTAGAATAATAACGTATAGAAGGTAAGTTCACGCACAAAAAGTGAGGCATTTCAATTGGAGCCTAATGGAGCCTACACCGGAACCGTTCCGTAATGTACAAGTCATTGTACTGCACGAACGTACGCAACTCTTAAAAAATAAATAGGTAATTATGACGGTTTGTGCATTCAAATGGTGTTCACAACACATTTGAAAAATATAAAAAGATTATTAACATTACTTTTAAAGGTAATTCGACGATTTATGTTAATAAAAACAAAATTTGATTTCATAATTTGTATAGTGGTGTGCGTGTGTACGTGTGTAATCGTCTGCGCGCCATTAGTATTTTAGATTCAAATTTTGAAAGTTCGAAGTATTGACACTATCCTTCTATACGTTATTATTCTAAGTAACGGACACTATTTCACAAAAATTATATCCCCTTTTGATTCTTCTTCTTCTTTTTTGTCTTGGCAATCAGCTACAAATACGAGCCATTTTTGCCAGTGTGGAGTTATAATTATCTTTTCAAGTTCTCAGTTTCTTCATGTCAGTAATGGTCTGTCAGTAAGTCAAAGTGTCGCCCTCAACAGTGTAATGGCCACTGTTAAGGGTATCTTCTGAGAATTTTGGTGGAAATACAAAGGTATGCATAGCAGTTTTATATCATATTCACTACACCTCAGCAGTTCTGTCGCTATACATATATTACATAAAATGCCATCAAGATTATTTAACATAACACGTTAAAACACTAAGATATTGAATATAACACAAGAAATGACACTTCAGATTCCCGCCAAAAATTCCCCCTTTTGATTCTATCATTATGTACATGTAGACACACCGTTGCTAGGTTACTCGGAAAAACCTATTAACGAACAGTGCGTAGTATTTACACCTGTCCTTTAGTATGTATACCCATAAATAATGTATCTATGCAAATAAATAACATTGTAGAGTAGTTATAGTTTATAGTGTCAAAATAGTAGTTTTTTCATGATCACAGCGTTATTGTCACGATACCTATGCTTAAAAACCGGCTTAAACATTTTTGTCTGTCTGTTTGTTCTAGATTATCAATCTTTAAAACCGGTGGACCGATTTTGATAATATTTTAACTACCAGGTAACTGTATAGAAGAAGTAACTTAGGCTACTTTTCCTCTTACAAAAACTATAACATTTTTGACCGGTCCGGGCATCGCACCCGTGGCCTCATAGACTGCAGTCGCGTACCGTAGTATTCTAGGAGATATTGGAGGTTTAAGATGCGGGGGCAAGACAACTGAAATTATCTCCTAGCAGATGAGCACCCAATAGTTTTTTTTATTTCCGATGGTGGCAAACGAGCAAACAGCACACCTGATTGGCGCACATGGACCACAGATAACAGGAGCACAGATAGGCCTAGGCCGTTGCCTACCCTGAAAAAATACTCTTCTTAAACCTCGTTTAAAGAAGGACATATGTAGACACTGTTATATTAAGCGTGTATACCGTCATTATATATCATCATCATAGCCTGGTCTTATTTCTCCTCTCGCAGTAATTTTATTTGATGCGTCTCTTAGTCGTCTTTTACAATCACCTACGGAAAGAAAATAGGTGGTGAATTGAACTCTTACTTCGTCATTATATTGAAAGGTTATTTGCTTCAAAATATAAATATTCTTTGGGGAAATTTGTAATAAAACTGGAGTTACTATGACTAATAAGATTTATCAAGAACTTTTATAGCAATGTTGTGATTCATAGAAGTATCTCTTCAAGAGGGTCGAAGGTGAATATAAAGATGGTTTTCCTTCTAGTTTTGTTAAATATTTCTGGAATTTTTAGTTTACAATTATTGCAAATTATAATTTAATTAATCCCAACTTTAATATCTATTTAATAAATAATTATTTAACTAGTGGTTGATTTATGTTTATTGTCTGTCTAGCCACCGCGAGATATGGGGTCCTTTTTTAATTTTTCTTCTGCCCATAAAATAATAAGATTAAAGTTGTCACAAAATAAAAGGCCCGTTTTGACAGTTCACGCCCAAGAAGTTTTCTATTTTATACCGATCAAACTGTTTTGATAATAATTACATTTTTCATTGACGGGTACCGCCCACTGGCCTAAGTGCTGTGGCATAACGATTTTTTTCATATTGCCACAGACTATTAATAATCGGTTAAGGAAAAATAAATCGATCAAGATATATTTTTTAAGGCGGACTCGTACTTGTCTTACTTATTAATTTGAATATTAGTATTTAGACCAACCATTTACAGAATTTCACCAGCTGTGTAGTGATTTTTACTGAAAATTCGAGACGTCAATATTGATAATATGAAAATGAAATAATATATGGGTAACGATAGCTCAACTGACAATTTTGGCTCATCATCTTTAGAAAATGATTGATTGAAGATTCACTTCTTTTCTCGATATTTTTGTGTTTGAGTGAATGTTATGGTTTCAAAAATATTAAATGATAGAAAAATTACCATTCATAATATTGTATCATTTCAGAATAGCTACAATATCACAGTTTAAGTAAAATTTTTAAATCAGAACTTTAATCCAATGCACTTTACAATACATATTCAAATCGATTATATACTCATATAAACTTGATTCGCTTTATCGTGAGTATCGAGTACTGGGTCGTATGGTTCATCACTGAATGCATCGGTAAGACCAAGTGTCAAAACGGGCCTCTTATTTTGTGACAACTATAAAATTTTTGCCGCCATTATACCGTTCTAGGCTCCGCAATGGCATAACTATTGGGTGGCAGGGCTGGCAAAATGATACGGGCCCTCGACCCAAGAGGGCCTCGTCTCAAGGGACCGCGTGCTCAGAAGTAACTTTTTAACAATGTACCCGAATTATACAGTATGACTGGTAAAAGATTGTACATATTGAAGGAAACGATAGATAATGGCCACATGTAACTAATAAAAGTGTAAAAAGAAGATAATATTAATTAACTACATAGTAAAAATCAACAATATTAGTGTTACAAGACTTCCAAAAATATTGTCACCCTACTGGCGATACACCGATACCGATATTGAGTAAAAGTTTTGTTAGTACTGTTGTCAAGATTTTGGATATTTATTACTAGAATTACTAAAGCTAGGTGTAGGAATAATGTCATAAAAACACTAAAGTTAGTTGCAGATTCATAGCTCTTACCAATCCTGAGATAAAGTGATTTTGTTTCTAATCAAAACAATAGGTTTGCCAGTGTACGTTGACCTCTGTCTGCGGCCCGCGACGCAAAAAAAAATACCTACTGGGTCGAGTCGCATAGGTAGAATATTTACCTAAAATGTAACTAGTTCAATGTCACGCGAACTGTTTAGTACCTACAAGTGCTGACGCACGTTGACCAATCCCATGTGTTCATAACTAAATGTTTTTATAAGATAATTAGTTCAAAATTTAAGTACCAATTTTTTTTATATATTCGGTATCAGAATCGAGTACTGAATACCCTCCTTCAATATGTACAATCTTTTACCAGTCACCCTGTATAACATTTATTTTACAAAAGTGTTTTTTTTAAATTAAACTAAGTACAGCGTGACGATTCTTACTGATAGGGCCACATCAAAAGAATTTGCCACGGGTCACAGAGAGTATAGTTACGCTGAGGCTCCGGTTTCTTTTTACCCGACTACGTTCCTTATTCCGTTACCGTTTGCAAAAAAAAATGACCTATGACATTAATTTGCCCAATGATAAATTCAAATCATTTATTATGCATAAACACCTCGGGGGCCACTAACCGGGACATAACTACTTGACTATCTTTACCCTATGCATCGATAAATGTCGCTGTATAGCGCTGCTGAGACAGATTTTAATACATCTTTCTAAAAAATTATTATAATTAGATAAATTAACGAACGATCTGAGTTGAGAGCCCTTAGCGTAGGTACACTATGAGTGACCCAAGCCGAGCCTTTAAAAGACCTTAACAGTTGACAGCCAAGCAAAAAAATATAGCAAATAAGCTAAAATAAATAATAACCTGGGCAACGTCGTTTATGAATCCGATAGTTAGATTTCAACTACTGTCCAAATAAAGATATGAAAACCATCTACGGCGAACAGTCACATATACAAAATTAAATCAGAAGCAGTGTCTGCTGCTATTATTTTTATATTTACTCAAAAATTGCCATTATTATAAGCCAGAGGCGGATGTTTAATTTGGCAACGTTGCGGTACGCTAGGCCGAACGATACTCGGTGCATTTCCGTTTTTTATTCCAAATTACTATTTAATTATGATACACTTTGATATTGCAGTTTTTAAATTCTCATACGGGAACTGTATTTTGTAAATCCATTTCGTAATATCCGATATAAGTTATCTTTTTATCCGCTCGTTATTGAATAGATATGGACTAAACATAATGTGGAGAAAATACCAATCGCCACGTTTAGCAACCGAGTTGGCGATTGTTGTTGGTATTATGACTCACCTGGTTATTTCTCAGATTATTTTTACGACTCCCATATTCTTAGCCCGTCACCCTGTAACGCGCTATAAGTAATGGCCGCCCAAATGGTAATGAAGACCTCTATCGTGCTCTACAGCAGGTTGTGGTATTGTATGTTGTACCTTCTACCCTGGACTTCGATCATATCCCTACTAAACCGGTTCATTCATCATCATTCAACTCTGTCCATGCACGTTCCAATATTGGGTTCGGGTCTCATCCACTACGGGAGGCTAATTGACCTACTATACCACGCTAGTCAGACGTGTTGGTATAGGGTTTTGTTTCGAATTTTCCTTCTCTTGCATAGATATTATATAGGTACATATTATATTTCTTAATCGTTTTTTACGACACACGAGCGAGAGAGGGGGTGGTGAATTGTATTCTTACTCCGTCACCACACGACAAACCGGTTATCCAAACAAGAGGGGTATAAGTTATACCTATTGCAACCATTTTTTTTATGTACAAATAGGACAACAGAGTAATGGCCCCGTTTTTCCGTGTCCAAACGAGATATTTGCAGAAATAGATAAAAAATTAGAAATTATTGAAAATAAAAACAGGCGCCGTTCCTATCAATATGCTCTGTTAACAAAAACCGGCCATTTTTGTACGGCTCAGGACAACGGGATAGACAACCTGAAAAAAGACTGTGCTGTTCAAAACGGGACGTATAGTCGCGTTAGTTATACCTAACAATATTTTATTGCAAAGAAGGGTTACACGATGCTTATGCTGTATACAGAAATCAACAGCTTGATTGCTGGAAGTTGACTATTGCAATACTTCCGGTGCTAGCAATCATCAAGAGCCTTACATCTAAACAAACTGAAACTTGGACTCGGGTTCTAGATCGCAGAATACGACGAATAGCGTCATTATTATAAGGTTCCGTGAGTTGAGGTCTGAAGGGGCACAAATTTCACACCATGGATCCGTAACGAGCACCTACTACCTCGCGTATAAAGATGGTAAAATAACTTTTTTCAAAATATCATATCCACCCATGTTCAAAATGATCAGTAAATTAGTTATTCATTTAGAAATGGAGAACGTTGATAGAAACCAAAAGGATCCATAATTACTTTTATTAACTTGATATACTTTTAGGTTTTTTGTAGGAAATACTCTCGGTAAAAATGATGATAGCTAGCTAAAGTGTACTTACTAGACCCATATTTTGGCCAATATTGGTCTCCCGAATTTAGCCTCACTCATAGACTGGATGACTGGAACTTGATACTATTCTAATGAAATGTTATTACTCAGGCCCCAGGTAGGGCCTAGAGAATTAACGATCCCAAGATGGCATCGCTCGCGCGTTCAGTTCAAGTCAACAATGTAAAACTAGTTCCAACGGTGACCGCCCCGCGCGTCGCACCTCTAGCGCTAGTAGTCCTCCTGTCACTGGCGCGAAGAGACGTGTGTCACGTGTATCAAATCAAAACTCTTTACGTAAAAGTATCGATGTTTTTGACTAAAATAATCTCACAACATAATCCGTGATAGTGAATTCTGTGCATAAGTGCAATAAAATAAGTGTTTCTTTTTTTTACTGACATCTGGTGTGTGCGTTTTCTCGTGATTTTAAAATAAAATCGCGGGTAAAACTTTGTATTCCAACGGAACTGAGTCGTGTCGGATTATTCTACTGATAGTATTGGGTTATTCGGTGAGTATTGTTTTGCTATGGTGTTCGATCTTTCATGGTAAAGTAACGGTAATTTAAAGTTTTAGACTATTGATAAACAATTATAAAATGGGCCGTTGATTTTTCAAAATGTCCGCCTCTAAATTCTGATTGGACGCAGATTACATACCTAGGTATTTTTATTTAAATATCTCAATTTAATACAGTTCGGCCTTGAAATTTATCTAATTAGATAAATTAGAATGAGTTTGGTAACCAATATACACTTAAATATTTAATAATAAATGAAACTAAAGCCTTCGTAATTGTGGAAACTTGTTTTTCTCAATAGCGTAAAGTCTATTTTATATTCTATCAAGTTGTGTAAATGAATGCTTCCTAATTTAAATATCACTTTTATAGCAGTTAAGCCACATTCCTTCGTATGGTAATTAAACTATTGAAGTATTGATAATGGCAAGACATAAGATTTAATTATAGTTTTGCGTTTCTAGAGAACGCGCTTGATTGTAAATTTTTTCTAAGATTCGATTCGCTATTGGTAAGATATCAATCAGCTCATATACGTCCCACAGTTGGGCTCGAGCCCTCACCACATTATGAAGGAAATTGACCTACTATACCACGCAGGTCAGACGTGTTGGTATAGGATTTTATTTCGAGTTTTCCTTCCCTTGTATAGATGTTATATGCATATTATAACCGTTAGTCGTGTTTTACGACACCCATGGGCAAGATAGGAGGTGGTGAATTGTATTCTTACTCCGTCACCACACGAATGGTTCGATTTATTTTTTATAAATGGAATAAAACGTAAGTGCATTCAATATTTAAACAGTATATGATAATACGGTCATAAGTGGTATAGTTGTCTACTTTGAATTACTGATACCCTTTTTGGGTACCTACTGTTACTATTGTTGGGTATTATAGGTAACTGATACCCAACAAGGCAAAGTTAAGCATCGCATTAAGTTTTTAGAAGTTATACCTACGTTACCCTTATGCTATTTGTGACAGGATAAGAATCACACCTATTTACTTACCTGTTCGAACGGTAAAGACCGGCTGAGGGAACATCAGAAGGATGATTAGCAACCTCTTAAGAAACTTATAACATCAAGTATGACCGTCAACCCGCCTACCAAGCGTATTAATTTTGCCTTAATGCCGCCTTGAGGAGCTTCAAGTCGAAATGTGGACATTTTCGAAGTTAGGTTGGTGCACCTATTAGGGAAAATTCTCCTCATCTGGAGGAGGCCTGTGCCCAACAGGTCAGCGGATGTAGGCAAAAAAAAGGAGAAAGCAATCGATATTTTCTCCGGCACAGTATGTCCGCTGTCGCCATTGTTATGGAGATTGAAATATCTTTAACGACACATCTTCACACATAGCCTAAAAATTTAAATCGTAGGGAAATATAAAATAAACTATTGTTTATTTTATATAACCTTATTGCCAAATAATACTTAGTCTTCTTTTTCTCAATCGATACACGACCCACTGCTCAGGTCGGGCCTCTTTCATAATGGGAGGGAAATTGACCAATTATATCATGCTGGTCGAGCGAATTAGTAAAGCCCTATGTGTTATGTCATTGACATAGGCTTTTATTTGAGTTTTTCTTCACTTACATCGATGTTACATGCATATCATATCCGTTAATCATCTTTTACAATACTCACCGACAATAGAGTGCTAAATTTATTCTTACTTCCTCAACTTACCGACGTCTGAAATTTAGTCTTAACTTTTTTTAATCATCATCATCATCTTCGCAGCCCACATACGTCCCACTATTGTGCTAGGGCCGCCTCCACCATTGGAGGGAATTTGACCTACTTTTACCATGCTGGTCAAACATGTTGGTATAGGGTTTCATTTCAAGTTTTCCTTCTCTTGCACAGACGTTATGTGCATATTATATCCCATAGTCGTCTTTTACGACATCCACGGGTAAGATGGGTGTCTTTTACGACATCCACGGGTGGATGGGTTTACGAGATCCACGGGTGATGATTTGTATTCTTACTCCGTCACCACACGGATTTTTTTTAATAGTACTCATTAAGAAATAAATCTATGTATCATGATCATCTCAGCTCAAATACGTCTATTATTGGTATCACGCCCTTTCCATAATAGAAGGGAAATTTATTGACAATAGCACGCTGGTCAGACAGGTTGCTATGGAGTTTAACTTCAAGTTTTCTATCACTTGCACAGCAAGATAGAGTGTGGTGATCTATATTCGTACACGAAAAATCTGTGTATAGCGAATCTCTTAACAAGTAGGCAATGTAAATCACATCCAGTCCACAAGAACCATTTGAAGATCTCTCAAAGCATATTCTGCAAGGGAGTTGACCCCTTAGTAACTGAAGCACCTACTTAAACCACTACGTTATCTGCACAGTTAATATGAAAACCAGATTTCTAATCACGAAGTCTTCTTTAACGCAGTGTAAATGTCTCAATAAAATTTCTACCAAGTAAAGTCACCGTTTGTGGTGTATTAGACACTTAAGTGCTATGGCGCCAATAGTCTTGCCCTTTTTAAAACGTGGGACTATTACATATCGTAATGTGGGTTTCTTACATCTCTGCAGGTATACTTTTTTGGAGATAAAATCATAACAATAAAAATTATTACTTTTGTTACGTCATCGACCTTTTTTTTTGTATTAAACATGTTTCCTTTGAGAATAAGTAAAAAAAGGACATCGTTGTAAATTAAGTTTTCCGTGTGGTAACGGAGTAAGAATATGTATAAATAACCACCCTCTCTTGCCCGTGGGCATCGTAAAGGGTTGTCTTTTATTAGTGGATATAAAACGCATATATAACGTTACATTTTTGCAAGAGAAGGACAACTCGAAATAAAACCCTATACCAATCTATCTGCCCTGCGTGATATAGTAGATCAATTTCTCTCCTATATATGTCCCACCGCCGGGCACAAACCCTACATGGGTTTGTGCCCGGCGCTGAGATGATGATCTCGGTTACTTCTAACTTTTAAATAATGTTATTACCTAGGTCCCTAGGCCGAATGATTTTGTTTGATAAATTTTGTTATTGTTTTAAATTATCTTTAATTTTCTACACGAGCACGTTATCTTTCCAATACTAGATTAGTAAAATGTACGCACGAAAATCAGTTTGCTTCGTAGATTCATAAACGTGTTTTTATTTTCATTTTGCGCGAAAATTATTTAGTTAATCCTATCAAAGTAAAATTAAACAAGCAGATCGAATCCTAACTTTAAAAAAAATATAATCTTACATTATTACTAGTTTCCCTGTAGCGACGAAGTAAGAATACAATTCACCACCCCCCCTCTCATACCCGTGGGTGTCGTAAATGACGACTAAGGGATATATTACGCATATGACATCTATGCAAGAGATGGAAAACTCGAAACAAAACCCTATACTAACTTGTCTAACCAGCATGGTATAGTAAGGTCAATTTCCCTCCTATTATGGAGGAGGCTCGAGCCCAGCAGTGGGACTTATATGAGCCGAAATGATGATGATGATTATTACTAGCAATCTTACTGAACACAAACCTACTACGCACGCAATCTACTACCAAAATATTACGATACGCGATTTCAGTCTCGGGTTCGATTCCTGGACAGACCCAAATTTTATAGGGTTTTCAAAAAATAGCCTAAGTTACTCCTTATATATACAGGTACTTGGTAGTAAAATATTAGTTAAATCGGTCCAGCCGTTTAGAAGATTACCCGGAACAAACAAAAGACAGACATACAAAAAAATTTTAAAATTTTAAACCTATGCCTAAAGCATAGGTATCGCGCAAATAACCATGTGAGCATGAGAAAAGCCCACTATTTTGACATTACAAACAGACACTTCAATTTTATTTATTGTCATAGATATCAATACGTTGAATTAAAATAAAATGTAGAGTGAGTTTGTGCATGTCATTGCGTTCCTAACAGGTCATTCTATATTATTGCGAAGGTCAAAAGCTTTGAAGGTTCGTTTCTCGGAACGGCCCAAGGTAAGCTTTTAAAAGGAATTTGGGTACCCTCACAATAAGTAAATCCAGTTTTGGAACATCACTCGCCTGTTATTGCAATACGGGAATATAAGTGACAGATAATATTGTCATTTGTATTTTTTTATATAATTACCTGCACTAAGGAAATAATCCTTGTACTTTTAGGGACCTATAAACATACTACTAATACAAATTATACTCAGAGTGAGAACACCAATTTGTGGGTCGCAAAAAGTATTGTGCTTTTTTTTTGGGCGGGTTCGGCCCGTGGTAAGGTCGGCGTACTCCTCACACCACTCTGTCCGGCGCGACAGAGGGGCGTAAGCACGCACCCCCGCAACCCACCCGTGACACCACGTCGCCTTCGTCGTTGGAATGAACAAAAAAAGTATTGTCCTAGTTGGAAATCGATCCCGTGACACCTGACACATCGGTGCGTACGTATATTAAACTTCTGCCTTCCACTGTGGAGGCAGTCCCGTCCACGGCTGGTCTAATAGTGCGACATATATTGACTGAAGACGAAATGTGTAACCCTTAGAAAACGGAATTTCAAAAGATTTGATTATTTTTTTTTTATTTGTACAAAATGTCTGGTGGGGATAGCTACAATAATAATAGATACAAAGTTTAAAAGTTGTTTTACTTTTTGTTATACAGAATTACAGACTCATTTTATTCTAGCTGTAAGGCCATTTCCCAAGACTTCGTGATACACAGCCGCACAAACATATCTATATTCCATCTCATTATCTAACTAAATCATACCGTTACATTCAGATTCAAATCTTAACGGTGTTAAATAAAAATTATTTTCGAGACGTAATTTATAGCGTTCGTATATTTCAGTAATCGCGACTGATGCAGAAATGATGTCGATGTAAGCAATTAATAATTATTTTTAACGCCTAGAGATAATAAAACAACGTAATTGCCAATAGCATCATTAATAACCCAATCATCCATCACTGTGCATCTGACACATATTGATATGTGAATACTTAAACAATTACCAATTAAAATATATTGTTCTCAGCGATTTCTACATAGGTACAAGTAGGTTGACTAGAGATGGGATCGCCTTTTCGATTAAGTCGATTGTTATAGCTAAACACTAATCGATTAGATGAGGGTTTTGACAGATCCCGCCTAATAGTGTGTGTAATTGAATGTTATTTCAACCGTATTATTCACTTTTATATTGAAGGATTTTAGCATTCGAAATTGAATTTTTAATCAAATTTTCCAAGAAATTCACTTTCGAGTATTTGTAACAAATTTTACAGTGCTTGCAGTGTGATAAAAAATGAATAAAGATGCGGTTTCGCTATATTTGTACACAAAAGATAACTTAAGTAGAACACCCACGTTATTATTAAATGACAATATAGCAAAAAGCGTCTTAGATTCGTGTCGATTTGTTGGTGAAATGAAATAAAAAATACTTTACAAAAGTATCTTGAACGGATTTATGTAGTACAATACAATTTGTTTGGTTATAATCTCTCTCATGAACATAACAATGTAATATTAAATGAACTAGGTATCTGGCCTTCATTGTTCGTTTGACTGTTATGCGCTGTTTAACCAAAAATAACATTTTAGGGCAAGAAAACAATAAAATTGTTGACAGCGACTTGGAATTGAATACTTTGTTGTGTGGGAGAGAGGGAATAGTTGTTTTTTTCTCTATATTCACATTTTTGTTCCTCAAGGGTAGATCAGAAGTGTAGCACAAAGACATGTCGTGAGGTAATTTTAGTTCCGCGTAAGTTCTAAAGACCTTTCATTGTCTACTTTCGGATTAATTTTTTGACGTGACAACGTATTATAATTCGATGGAGCCGGCTGCACACACGAAAAAACATGACGTATGCGGCGTTACCTCGCTCTGAGGCGTTCCATTTAAGACTTGATCCATACAAAATATCTATCAAACAAATAAAATTAAAATTTCCCTTTGAAAAATGAAACCATTCCATCAGTATTTTCTTATGACGTTGTCACGTTCAACTATCGTCAGTAAACCGACTTTACAGACAACCGACTTTTTTCGGCAATATCAAAAAATGTTTTTGATGGATCAAGGATCCTCGAAAGTGCATTTTTGATATTGATATGGTGTAGGATCATCCACTGTTAGACGGAGGCCTCCACCCGATGGTGATAACACCATAATTGCCAAGCTTGGTGGTCACAATTGGTTTTATAAACTTTGCGGCAGGGTGCTGCTCTTCCTATGCCTGATGATACCTTAGCCGATTATTACGACTCCCACAGGAATGAAAGGATTAATGACGGAGTATTTAAACCACAGATGGGAGTTTAGTATTGCTGATCATTCAACTGACTCTACAGGCGCCCACTTTGCCACCTACCGTTTATCTCCATCATCATTGAAATGCGATCAGTGGTACAGTGGTAAGTAATCCAAAAAAAAAATTAAGTTACACATCTCCATGTAGAATGTAGAAGGAACTTCCTAAATGATCATACAAAGTTTTGACTCTGTAGTACTAATAAGTAAATGTGACGTCGCGTCGGTCATTTTGCGAGCCAAGTTTTTAATCGTTAAGGTCGTTGCATTATTCGCATCACTATTCCTCCGTACCTGTATGCGGAGGTCACCGGCCGTGCCCGCACCTTATCGGCCGTCATTTGCACAGATAAAATATGTGTTCTTTTTTTTTAAATTAGATAAACGTGACACAGATAAGCATGTTTGCGTACCCGTTACTACACAAAGCTATTGTTTTTAAAACTAGCACAGGTTTATGTAGTATAAGAGTATGTAGATTAAAAATTAAGCAACGAAGCTGCCATAGATAATAAGTCTATAATGTCGTAATGTTAGTTATAAACAAGAGAGCTGAAATAATATTTTGTTATATAAATAAACAAGTATAAATAATTTATTTGTGCGGCGATGGAGTAAAAATATAAGTTACCCCCCACCCCCACCTTGCTCGTGGGTGTCGTAAAATAACATTATGCAAGAGAAGGAAAACTTGAAACCCTATGCCAACACGTTTTACCAGCGTGATATAGTAGGTCAATTTCTCCCTATTGTGGAGAGGGATTGAGCCTAATGGTAGAGCGTATATGAGCCGAAATGATTAAAAAAGTATGTAGGTACATGTATAATATATAGATATCTGATTACGCGAATATTACATATTTGAAATAAAACTATATTTACGGAATTCATCGAGGTCGTATTTGATTTTTAATTGCTTTAAAAGTTCATGGTCACTTGAGGACTGTCCTCCCTACTCTATCTCCATAGTTTCATTTTATTATATACTTACATATTTATTGAGTAATAAATTTATTTTAGCACTAACGAAATTAATAAAGCAAGTAATGAAGTAAAATATTCAATATGTAAAAGACATGATATGGCTATACTCCTATTTATAATATTCGATTAATTTTATCGAATTCCTTTAATAATTGACCAGTCCTAAAACCTGTTTTGCGTAGATACTAAAGATTAATGACTCCAAACTTGGTTATTTTTAATATAAACTTTATCATTCCCAAGCAAAATCAATCTTAAAAGCAAAATTTTATGGACTCTGCCTGACATTATGTCTTAATACTACACAGTTAGTCACATTGCTATACGGCTGCGGATCTTGCGATCTTGATTTAAATGATGGTTCGAAAAAAATGGCAGATATTTCTGCTTTTTTTAAGACACTGTGGAAATAATCCTTGCATTACGGACTGTATAAATATAGTTAAATGACACAAACTAGACTCAAATTCAGAACAACAAATTGTTTATCGCACATAGTAACGTTGAATCTAAACGGTGACACTTTGTATAGCAAGTCGCCATATAAACCTCAACGCTATCTGTGCAGCCAATTTACCTAGATTTCGTATTTATAAGCAATACTCAATAGCAAACGACGTCTTTAACTGTGGCTGGTTAACGACCATAACCTACCTAGTTATTATGTGATGAAATGAATGAAGTTATTAGATATATTAGTCCATAAATTTATGAGACTAATAAACATTTTATCATCTATTCACCACATCATTCAGATGTTTGTAATAGCACCAAAATAACAAAAAAATAATACACATACCTATTTACCGTATTAAAACAAAGAAATATTAACCTTAAACTCAACTTAACCCGGTTTTCAACGAAAACTATTAATAATTAAGTGAAAAAGTGGAATATAATGTGTTGGTTAGTTAATTTGGTATTAAAATGAGTTGTATAATTTTGATCTCAAGGCCGCTCAACGCGATACTGCAGGCATACATTCACCTAACAATGTTCAAAAGTGATAGTAACATTTATGTTCACACACGCATCTCATTTCATTTAATGGAATGGAGATTGGAAGTCTTGGAAAGCCTTTTGTCGTTGTCTCACGTTCAATAGGAGCGAAATTGACTTATTATACCATGCTAGTCAGACATGTTGGTATAGGATTTTATTGAGAATGTTCCTTCCCTTGCACAGATGTCATATGCATATTATACCCCTTAATCGTTTTTTACAACATCCACTGGCAAGATAGGGAGTGGGGAATTTTATAATTACTTCGTCACCATACGGAAAGAGCTAATATGAGGGTTGGCAAATCGTGTTTTTTAATGCATATATAGTACATGATTAAGTCCCTGCGGATAAGAAAACGATTGTCGTCAATCCACACTCCTCACGTAAGAGACGAGTTAGGTATCATCAAGAGAATGAGGAGCATCATTCTTTTGGGAAATTTTGTTATACGTTATATCGATCGTCAACTCGTCTACTAAAGGTAGCGATTGTGGCAGTAAATCTGCCTTCGAACGACCACGCCAAAAAAACTCTAGAAAGCGAAAGGCTATAATACCCTACTCTGAGTCGCGTTTATCTACGTTTATTGGGTAAGGAAGAAATTAAATAATTTCAAACAAATTAAGATAACTCTTTGTAGCTAGTAATAATATTTTACAAAAGCCACTAATAAATGTTAAAACGTAATTAACCATAAGTGACCTTTTCAGTCAATGAGGAGTAATACTAAGGAGAGTCTAAAAGCGTCATCTACTGAAACATAGCAGGCAGAAAACCTCGTATAAATATTTCATTATTATTATACTTCATAATAATAGGTTATTTTTATAGCCCTGCATTTCGAATCTAATTCAAAATATGTTAAAATAATTCTGAACAAAAAAACGACTTCAACCGTTTTCCCATGGATGTCATTGTCAGAACTGAACTAAATTGCAATTAGACCATACAAGCACCAGCTTTCAAATAAAAGGCGAAAGTTTTGAGGTAACAAATAAAAACATACCCTTGAATTGAAGAACCTCCTCCTTTTTTCAAATTTGTTAATAATAAACATATCGTGAAAGGGTTTTTATTAAAGACAGGTTTTATACATATCCGTGACGTATTTGTGTTATATCAACCAACCATCAATCAAACAAATTCCGCTATCGGCCATAGATTGCTGCCAAATAGTTAATGCCATAATCGAAGAGGGTCAGGCACAACAGTGGGTCATGTATAAGCAGAAATGATGCTTTGCAGCAATACAAATTGCAATCTAATTTCAGTTTTAAATTCATAGTTTAATTCCCTATAATCTTATCTATAAAATGTTATTTTTAACTTATTTATTATCATAGGAAATGACGTACATATACGAACATAACATTCGATAACAACACTTGTCGTTGAGTTTATCTGAGATTATACTTAAATTCTGTATCTATAAAGTATCGTGTGAAATGTTTTTGCAACGAGAAATGTTTGAAACATATCGAATAAAAATGAAAGAAAACTGGCGATTATGGAGTTGTTCCTATGTCCAACTGTGAATGTCGATAGACGCTTGTTATGACTACAAGGGTAAGAATGTAAAGCATCCTAGTTGTAGACATATTTGTGTATGCCCCCATAGATTGGCCGACTTATCCGTACACTCTCATAAAAAAATGTTCGAGGAATTTTTTTTTGTCTAGCAATTCGCTATTACGCTTCATTCGGTAAGCGAAAGAGACGGGAGCCCTAAATCCCAGAAGGCGGCGTCCTGGCTATTTCTCTTGGTTTAGCCGAGGTGTGCGAGCGGCAGATACCATGTGGATTGCTTAATTCACCACCCCCCATCATGCTAGTGAGTATCGTAAAAGACGATTAAGAAATATGGTGTGCAGATAACACGTATGAATGAGATGCAGAACTTGTCATGAAACCCAATGCTAATAGTGTGACCAGCGAGGTATATAGTAAGTCAATTTCCCTCCCATTGCGGAGGAGGCCTAAACCCGAGATGATGAACATCCAAATAACGAAAACGATTATAATGTTTACCCTTTTTTTTGCGTTGGGTAACGGTCGGCGCGCTCCTCGCACCACTCCGACCGGGGCGACAGAGAGGCGTAAGCACGCACACCCGTAACCCACCCGCGAAACGTCGCCTTCGTCGTTGGACCGACCACCGGAGCAGGGTGACTTGTCGTCAGTGGTATAATGTTTACCCTGCCCAGGATTCAATGCCAGAATCTGACATTGTTCAAGTTCAATATTAATTCAATGAAAGTTCAATATTAATTCAATGACAGTTTCTTAGCTATTAGTGTCGCTATTTCATTATTATTTTGATAACGGTGAATATATTTAGCACGTTATTCTACTTTTAACGCTAAATAAAAATAACTGAACATTTTTTTGATTTTATATAGTTTTTTTAAGGTAATATGTACAGAGATTAGCTTAGCATACAGCTATTAACAATAAACGCGATCAATGTGGAAGACGTGAACTCTGTTCAAGAATTAAATGATCACCACGCTGGTCAGAAGGATTGGTACAAGGTTTCATTTCAAGTTTTCCATCTCTTGCATAGATGTTATATGCATATTTAATCGTCGCTTATAAGTCGTAAAAGACGTCGTAAGGGACAGTGCCAAAAAATAGCAGTTTTGATATGACAGGAGATATACATTTATTTAATAAAAAATAAGAAAAGTATTACCCCAAAATTTAATCCCTTAATAGGGGTAAAGTTGAGGTGAGTAGTGTTGGTAGCACACCCTTAGTGGATGGAAATTGATAGACGTTGAAACCTTTTACTCTTTATTTTTACTGAATAGTATTTTCCCTTTATTTAAAATTGTTTAGTCTTTTCTCCCCACATTATATTTGCCACTATATTTCACCCCTTTGGAGGTTGAATTTCACCTCTGTAGGGACGCCTATATCCAACAGTATACGTCGATTGGCTGATAGTATGATTTATCTCTGCCTGTCTTAATCACTGACTTGATTTTTTCAGTTCATTAAAAATCAAGATGCAACGTTCAAGGTGATAAAAACGTGATTGCGTATATCTTTGCTGCGATACCTAGGTTTCTAATGTTTAAAATAGTACTTACCATTGATTTCAACAATCTGCAATGCCTTACAATGTTTTAATCAAGTTTTTTTAGCGAAAATTGTAAATCTTTTAGATTTGTTAAAAAGTTACGCTATAATAGCTGAACGTGTTAGGGTAAAATTATCACACATTAATATTTATGGTTTTATGACAGTCAAAATATGTTAAAATCATCAAAACATGGCTGGTGCTAGTGCAAGTATATAAAAAATCACGTAATTATTTCTTTTGAGCAACTTGAACCCATATTCTTTTTTTTTTAAGACAGCAGTAAAGAATAAGTCTTTGACTCGCGAGGTAAACTCACAAATACAAAATTAACGAACATGTATATCTCAGACTCTAAAATAGGAGAAAAAAAAAACACGCTGGTCGGACGGGTCGTTGCAGGGTATTATTTCATAATTTCTTTCTCTCGCAGTGACGTCGTATACTACTTTCGTAAGTAGTCTTTACCAGCAGGAAAGGAAGGATGAATTATACACGGAAGATATACCTGTTTTTAATGCATAAATATTACGTATGCAATTAAGTCAATAACAAATTTGAAGGCGTCTTTACGTCAAGATATTTGCTGAATATAAATTATTATATAATATTTTCACTACGGCTATAAACAACTGAATATATATTAATATGGACCTACGTGTATTTCAATGAATAGATGACAGTATGTTTAAACATTCTGAATTAAATGAGAGTTGTTTACTTGCAAGGTCACTGCAGTTGATTTGACTTTATCGGCAAAAAAGTCAACCGACAGTTGCTCAAACGAGTTGCCTTCAGAATATTTATTGATTTGTCTCCAAAATAATTATGCATTTCTCTGTTTTCTTCGTCTCCTACGTACCGAGTTTCTCTCTGAAATCGATCGCAGCGCCACCGATCAGGTTCAATTATTAATATAAAGTAATGATAAGTCTATATGTCAACGACTTTAGTTGGACTTAACGCAATATAACACGCACTAACAAACGCAGTACTTTCTGGTCTAATTCCTACCTTCATTTCATAAAGGCATAAATGAAGAGGCTCGTTTGGTAATAATGTAGGTTGATGTGATAATCAACATAACTTATGCTATCCAATATAGAAATAAATAAATAAAAATTATTACTCAAGTAGAGTAGGTGCTGTGTAGTGGTGGCTACGAATACTACCAACCCTTACATTGGTAGTGGTTGTAGTAAAAGACGACTAAGACATTTACATCCAGTTGGAGATCTGGTCAACGATTACATTTCCAAGGAGTGTTCGCGAGGCAGTCGGCTGGTCATAAAACTTGACAAAACTTTACAATATAGATTGGAAAAAAAATTCGTATTGATTCGACCCCAAGTAATTAGGATAAAAGCAGAATGCCGATGATAATTCAAATGGATGTCGACTTATGAATGAGGTAACGTGTCTAGCAGTGAGGTATTAAAAGAGAAAGAGAGAGAACTTACGTTGTGTATCATCCCCTTGGATTGAAAATGCAATGCGTCGCCACTACTTACCTTTTTAATGGGTAGCATTTTTTAGGAAATCTATAATAATCATCATTATCTCTGCTCTTATTTGTCACACTGACCCTACTCCCCAATGGAAGAAAAATTGACCTACTATACCACCTGGTCAGACGGTTTCGGTTTATTTTGAGTTTGCCTACTTTTGTGTAGATTTTATTTGCATATTATACTCCTTACGTCATCCACGGGCATGAAATGGGGTGATGCACAGTATTCCTAATCCGTCACCACACAGAATAGGAACGGGAATTTATAATACTAACTACAAACGGGGTCATTGTACCATTATCATCGCTTATGGAGGCCTGTGTCCAAAAATTGACGTTAATATCCTGGATATGGATGGATTGGCAGTGATTCACATTTTACCACTTAATACCTGTCTCTTACATACTGACTAGTTAGTTACTATTGAATATCTAATGATTCTATCGGTCAGTAGGTCAAAGAAGTTAACGGAATGTATCTAGCAGGTGTGTTGCAAATATTTTATGTATTTGGAAATTATTTAGATTCTCTGAACCTTTATTATTCTCAATCGTGTTGGGGTAAAATATAAAAGCAAAATTTTGAAGTATGTAAAGTGTGGTTTTGTCACCTATCGGGGATCAAGGCGAAAAAGTCAGCAAAGTTTTTACAACGCCCATGTAATGATTGTTTATATTTTATATTCTTAAACCTTCAACGCCCAACTAGCTTATTCGAACAGTATCATTTAAATAAAAACTTATATAGGCCAGTTTGTATGGGGAGTAAACGCAGCGCAGGTGAGTCGTCATCGACATGGTCACGTTAATGATAATGTCATCACGTCATGTTAATGCTATCATTATATATGTAGCTATGTCAACGTCACTATATCTGTGCCGATAGAAGTCAAAACTAGACTGATGTATATATACGTCTTAATTTAAGATCAAACAATTAATTTCAACATCCAAAAATAACAACTGTTATTTCTCATGAATGCTTAGTTTTCATTTTTTTTATGACTATCCCATACTATCCCTGTATATAGGAATATAGTGTCCCACTAAGGAAATAATCCTTATATTGCTTTAGGCTCTTTACAAACATACAAGTAATGTACACAAATTACACGCAGACGTATAACATTTTGTGGATCACACAAAGTATCGTCGCACATAGGATGTGACTTGGGGGGGAAAATAATCGAAAAATAAATAATCGATTTTTTTTCTTTAAAATAAATCGATTTTAAAATAATCGATTTTAAAATAATCGATTTTTTCGCCCAACAGGATTATGATGCCCTTTTTCTTTTTTTTTTAGGAAATGTGAGCTTTATTTTCTAATATAGTATGAAACACTGCACGCAGTATCGTGATGACCTTTTTTTAGGAAATCTAGCAGTGATTTTATTTTAAACAAAAAATCAAAATAATCGATTAATTTTAATATAAAAAAAATCGATTTATTATTATTTTGATAATCGATTATTAAAATCGACTATTACTAAAAAATAATCGATTATTTTTTCATATCCCTACATAGGAGTCGAATTCACGACACTAGCCCGATATTTCGTTATATTAGTCACTACAGCACCTGTGCAATCGGAAATTATTTAAAGAGGAAGTGAGTCGTATTGTGAATAGTGTGTGAATATGTACAAATGTATCAATAATATTGTAAGTGGAGTGTCAAGGAAATTACTAATCGAATTTAAAATGAGTATAATACATCGTCAGCAATTTGATATTTACAAAATACTTCATTGATTGGTCATATTTCCGCTTAATACTATTGTGTGTTATTAGCTGCATCGTAATTTGTCTATTCATTGATCGAACTATGGTCGTCCGCTATTGATTCTTGTATTCAAGGATGGAGAATTCTATAGTTAATCGTCATCAGGCTGCTTGACAATGGAAGAAAGAAAGAAGAAAGAAAAAACATTTATTCTGTTCTCGTTAGATCTTATAAAAACACAAACAACTAAACAAAAGAGCTTCTCACATAAACTGAAACAATTTTGACGAGGAAAAGGGCTATTGGCTCAGCTCGTGCTACTTCTACTTAAAGAAATAGCGCTGGTATTCTGCCAACACTTGGTATATAAAATATATACACATATTAAAAATAATTATAAAAACTTAACCAGGATGTGAATGGTAGTTGTTTCGCATGGATACTGCTTATGTCCATTTGATGACGGCATAAGAATACAAATCAGCACCCACTGGCTTACCCGTGGATGTCGTAAAAGAAGTCTTAAGGAATATAATACGCATATAATATATACCAACTTGTCTGACCAGCCTAGTACAGTAAGGTCAATTTCCCTCTCATAGTGGAGGAGGCTTGAAAACCGAACAGTAGGACGTATCTGAGCTGTGATGACGATGAATGAGGGAAGTAACTTGGAACGGTTGGAACCTAGTCATTACTAGGTTAGACATGCATAAGCTAACATTAATAATTAAATGTCCTTTTGAAACAAGAAAAGAACAAAGATCAAACGGTCATCGGGTGTTCTCGACCTACGTCGCTCGCCCGCGGCCTATAACAGCTCAAGTTGACGCCTTCACAAGTTACTGTAACATTAAGCAAGTCCATATGTAATTATATTATGTAATACAAACAGTTATGTCTCGCTATGTCAACTTACTTTCGTTTCACTTTCGACATCGCTTTATTTAATTATATAAAGATTGATGGCCTACGATTTAGATATACCATGAGTATATTAATTATTAACCCGCTTTTGTATAACGGTCACACCTTAATTACTATATCTTAACTTGCAATTGGGTTTCGTTTTAAATACATGTTTGGTTGTTTTCATAGATAGTTTGATCAATCATCAGGAGGATAAACATTAATCGTCGTGCTTGACAGGCGGGTCAACGATCGTAATTAGTATAGGAAACTTATAGTTGCCGACAACAGCGCTTCTCTTCATGTTCTTAGTGATTCTACAGTCAGTTTTTAAGATAAGGGAAAAGTAAGGGATCATGACGTCTAGTAATCCTAACTCGTCACCACAAAATTTAATTACTACATACTATGGGGTCCGTTTCCGTAGGCAATACGGATATAGAAAATAGCCTATGTTACTATAGCTTAACAATGGTGAAAGAATTTTTAAAATCGTTTTAGTGTTTTAAGCGTGAAATAGTAACAAATAAACTCACATACACATTTATAATATTAAGTTAGGATAAACAAGTTTAAAATTTAAACTGACGAGTCTCAATTTGCGACCCAAGGAATCCTGTCTTATATTTATTCACGTTTTAATAACAAGGAAATATTTTAAGAAAACCTGTTATTTTAAATTTGTTTAATCAGTATAGTCTTATATGCGGCATTATATAAATAATAGCCCATTATAGAGGCCTAGTATTGCTTGTAAACAAAATAAGAAGAGATAATTAGAAGCTAAAAGTACACACTATGCATAGGTTAATTAATTAATTATTTACTGAACTATAAACATACTTTTAATACAAAAAATTAACTCTGCACGAATTTGACGTATATTTTTTTTTTCTGTTTGTGTGTCTACGTAACAAGTACTATGAATTAACAATGGTATGATTTCAAACAGAAACGAAGAAATCTTTCGTGGTAGCGCAAAGAAAACACGGTAAATAGAATTCTATGTCATCATCATCATCATAATCTCAGCCCATATACGTCCTACTGTTGGGCTCGGGCCTCTTCCACTAAAAAAAAAAAACCAACTATAGAAGGGAAATTGATCTGATATACGATGCTGATCAAACGAGTCTGCATAGAGTTTTGTTTCAAGTATTTCATCTCTAATAGATTTTATATAATCATAATTGTTTCTGTACGACCAATTCAAAATAATATATATTTGTTGAAAATTAATTCTTTATTACATAGTGTTACTATAATAGTGAATTTGTATAGAAATTGTGCAATTAAATGGTATGCGTGCCTATCACATTGTGACAAAACAACCTTCTCTTTTCATTTCACAATAGTTTAATATAGCAACCATTTCTACCTACGTAACTTTTACGAGAAGTGGAATGGATACCACCTGCAATTTCATGAGAATACCGCCCGATATAAAAAATGAAGTAATAACAGTGAAACGCGTCTCGATATTAACAAGCGGTCAAGCTTTATGTAAACCATTTTGTATGCGAGTGAGGTCGTTAGGTGCGATGAAATGAAAGGCTTGCCGGTTTGATTCCCGCGCCGGTACGAAGGGGATCTACTTTCGCCATCTGTCACATCTGCATACAATGAGCGGTTATATTTATGTTATGGCTACGAGAATAGCGATTTTATGAGTCTGTTGGCAATTTTTTATATATATTTTTCCCTGTGATAGAATCATACGAAGATACACCGAGAATATAATTCTCCACCCCTTTCCTTTATCATAAGCATCTTAAAAGACGACTAAGCGATCACATGTAAACTTAAAATCACTGTAAAGAACTCTATTATTATAATAAAGTTAATTCTATATAATATAAACGAGTCTTGTCACGTGAAAATTTTGTGACGAATACGCGCCACAGCAGTCGCTTGAACTCTTTTCATCACAAAAAGACTACGAATGATAATTTAAAAGCCCTTCCATAAAAAGTTACACTTCGAAACCACATTTGAGCAATTATATTTGTGTCATATTGTTCAGTCTTGTGAAAAGTATAGCCGCTGAAATAAATATAAAATTACTAATATTTGCACCTTCGTTGTCTAATTTTATAAGCGTTGCCCTAATAATGGTACTTACTCACTTTATCATTGCAGTCATACTTATAATTATTAAACGTTTTCTTTCGGGTCATTTCATAATCCTATTACTTTACTTAACTATAGAAGGTACCTTATTGTAATTCGTTTAATTGTGTGATAGTAATTCAAGGTCTAGAGAAACCAGTCTCTTATGTTCAGTATTTTTTTTAATTACATTTCATTTCGAAACTGCCTTGGCGGTCTAAGATTGGTTCATATCCGTGTTAAATAAATCAATCAAAACGGAGCCTTTACGGTCCGTAGCCGTATAATATGTCTATATAACATATATATGATATACTAGAAAGAAACAATTTACAAATATTTGAACAGTTATGTAGAAATTTTTAATATTAATATTAAGAGGATAGGATTAGGAACTACTTGGATTTTATGTAATACTGAATGAATCTCAACGGTTACGAGGATCGCGTTTTTTTTTAAATTGTCTTTTATTTGTAGTTATTTTGCTCACCTCAGCTCATATACGTCACACTGGCAGGCTCGAGCCTCCATCGCAATAGGAGGGGCAATGACCCATACTACGTTGGTCAGACAGGTTGATGTAAGGCTATATTTCGATTTTTCCCTTTCTTGCAAGAATGTTATATGTCTATGTATCTCTTAGGGGTCTATTACAATATCCATGGGAAGTTAAAGCATGGTGAATTGGATTGTTACTTCGTCACCATATGAAAAGATCGCAGTTTGTTTAAAAAGTTTTCCATTAAATTTATTGCTCCTGTTGATTCAACGGGACAAAATTTATGATGCATTTTATTATAATTGCCTATTTGCTTAAAATAAAACTGAAGGACTATAAAAAAATTATCAACTTAGTTATAGAACTAAAATCGGCTATGCTCTGCAACTTAATGGCCCAAACTAATAACGTTTGATGTTACAAACTATGTCAGATGTAACGAGCCGTTCGCAGCAGGTTGCGAATGAGATCTTGATTGATTAATTGTACAGCCATACAATTGTTATATCTTATTGTTGTACCGAATATTGTTGGCTGTTGTTGTAATATAAATATTTTGATATCGAATCATAATGCAAAAAAATCCTTGTTACGAATGTAATTGTCATTAAAATTGAAATGTCTCTGTCAAAATATAGATTTGAAGTAGAATTTCTTTGGTCCCGTTTAAATTGTACCTAAATAAATGCTTTAGAACGGAAACGGCGGGTATGAAGTTCCATCATCTGAGTTCATATACGTCCCACTCTTGGGGTCGAGTCTCCTCCACAAAAAGAGGGAGATTTTCCTACTATACCACGCTGGTCAGATGGGTTGCTATAAGGAGTTGATTTTGAGTTTACCTTCTCTTGTATGGATGTTATCTGGATATTATATCCCTTAATCGGCTTTTACGACATCACGGACAAAAAAGGGGTGGTGAATTGTATTTTGACTCCGCCACTACACGGAAAACATTACATTTAGTCAGTAAAAATATAATATTTAGTAGTAAACAAATCAAAGCAGCCAAATGCATACTGTAGTGAGACGCTCGTACCATTTTACCAAAATATGTATGTTTCATTTTATAATTTCGGATGGCTGAATTGAGGGTTGGACGGTACGACTGATAGACTATAGGATGGTAGCCTTAGATGGTAGTAGTGTTGCCCAAATGCAAGACCGAGACGAGACTTGGACCGGTCTTGGTCTTGGTCTTGCAACATCACATCCGGTCTCGTCTTGGTCTTGGTCTTGGGCACCCGAGTCTTGGTCTTGGTCTTGGTCTTGCGCACCCGAGTCTTGGTATTGCAGCAAGAGTCTTGCAAAGTTTTGCAGTTAGAATAACGTAACAGTAATTTATCATGGCAATGAAAAATCCAACTAAATTAATCAAATATTCTATCCTATCTATCCATCTGCTAGCCTATAGTTCACTATTGAATACAATACTTACCACTGGAGAAAATTACTCTTCTATTCCCCTGGTGTTCCATTAGACAGCGTTACTACTCTTATGACAGGACTTTCGACCCTATTTTCTTAAAACGTCACCACACGAGGCAGTTGATACAATAAATTTTATGTCATTTTATAATCAATGCGATATTTTACAATTAATGCGATTGTTTATATTTCCCTTTAAGTTAAGTGGTATGTATCTATTGTATTTCCAGTTTAGTTACTGATACTCTGGATACTTGAAAAAACCTGTTGCTCTATTGCCTATATAAATACTTTGGCCGCTGGATCCATGTAGCTCTTAATATACTATTTATTCAAGAACATATAAAACTGATTTAAAATTTTATGGTTTTAATACTTGTAAAATGTATGATATTCGTCGTCATCGTCACAGCTCATAAAAGTGCCACTGCTGGGCTTAAGCTTCCTTCCAGTAAGAGGAAAATTGATCTACTATACCACGCTGGTCAGACATGTTGGTACAGGGTTTTCTTTCTAGTTTCACTTCTCTTGCACATATGTTATATACACAGAGTGTATCAGGTTATGGGACAACTGTTCATGTATGTTGTAGTTCAACAGTCATAGATCATAATTAGAATGTATATTACACAAAAACAATATAACGTAAAAGTTATAGTGATTACAAAAATGTGTGTCTAAGAGTTTATGCATTATATAGGTATGTACAGACAGGATATATGTAAGCATGTAAAATTTCGACAGTATAAATAGGTATTAGATTTGCGCGAACCTTTCAATGGTTACTTAGGTACAAAGGCGACTCATCAACGGTCATCGGCCGATCAGCTGATTTATGTTAAAGCGAAGGTTGTCTTGCTTATGCAAACGTAATCATTGATTTATTCAAATTCTAATGAACATTTAACAAAATACGAATATGTTGTAGATTAAGTATCATTCCTTTATACATTTTAATCAATTTACACGAAAAAACGATGACAAAATTGAGAACTTACATGTCTCTCAATTCATTAACGAATCGATATTTTTATTTCAATTTTTTTTCATGGGTTCCTAACACCATTGCCCGATCCGATTTGATACGACATCCACGGGTAAGAGAGTGGTGAATTATATTCGTACTCTGTCTTTTTTTTTGTGTGTGTGTAGCTGTTGGTCGCAGATGACATTGACAGCTTAACGCGGTCAATGGGTGAGCGCTGATGGCTCTCAACCCGGTAAGTAAGTTAAGTGAACATCGCCCGAGGGCTCCCCCCTGTGGGGAACGGACCTCGGCTCGGGGCGTCGCTGAGAGCAAAGTGGGCGTGGCCAAGTTTAGGTTAATGACTTTTACGCGGCGCGGTTTTCGACCTCGACGGCGAGGCCGATACCGCGGAGTTTTATCTGTTATCGCTGCGCGAGCTGTGTAGGTCCTTTCTTGGGCGATCATAATAGCGTCATCTTCTTCTTCAAGAAGATGACGAGGACGTCGGACCGCGGATATTTTTGAGGGGACGTAGTTTACCGCCCCAACCACTAGTGGATTGGGGTGAGTCGTGGCAGAGGCAAAATAGCGCTGGGAGCAACGCTTCATGTACTGCCTGATGGTGATCGTACTCTGTCCCTACATGGACATTTATATAGATTAATTGTAGGCATATTTCTATATCCAACAGTGAACGTCGTTGGGCTATTAGCCCAATCATTAGAATAAACGGATATATAAATGTGTATAATGGGCAAGAGCACTCTCGTGATAACGGTATTTTTGTCCTTAAGCCTTTCCGAAGAGTAATTCTGAAAAGCCAACACCAACATTGGGAATCGATTGGCCAATAGATGGATATCTCAAGACTGATTTGACTTGCCGTGTAGTGACGGAGTAAGAATATAATTCATCACCCCCTATTTTACCCGTGACTGCGAACCCACGACTAAGGGCTATAATATATAACATCGGTGCAAGAGAAGGAAAACTTGACATGTATGACCTGTAACAACACAGCCGATCACCGTGGCGATTCCCCTCCGGCCACGGCCGATTCTCCTCCTGTTATGTAGAAGACACGAGCTCAACCGTATATAAGCTGAAATGGTGATTTGAATTAAATGCAAGACCGCGAGACTCTTGCAGGCCCAGTCTTGGTCTTGCTCAAGTCTTGCAGGGCCAGTCTTGGTCTTGGTCTTGCAAAAATTAAGCGGTCTTGGTCTTGGTCTCGGTCTCGCATTTCTCGCAAGACCAAGACTAAGACCGCAAGGCCAAGACTTTTTTGGGCAACACTAGATGGTAGGATAGCATTTTGATCACCATGAGTTAAAAATTTAACAAAATCAACGCCCTTAATAAAGAGGCCCCTTATCATTAGATAAGTATATTTGCAGTTCCTGTATCGTTATCTTATCGATATCTATATCTATTATTGTCGTTATGATAATGTTCGACCTTTCAGGCTCACCTGTAATATCTTTGAAGCACGTGTCCCTAATATTTAATTATTTGTTTAGGTTTCTATGCGATTGCAAACTGTGAGTGTAACACCGCGCTATTCTCTCTATGGTGCGACATGAGGCTATATGATTTTGGCTACATGATTACTTTCCGTGTAATGATGGAGTAACAATACTATTCAACACTCCCTTGGGTGTCGTAAAAGACGACTAAAAAAATTTTTTTTTTTATTGCAAACAGTACACCTGATGGTAAGTGTTGCTGCCGCTCATGGACCGTTACAAGGCCGCTGCCTACCGCGAAGAAAGTGAAGGGAGTGTGAATGCGTGCATTGAGGCTAGGTAATACCAAGGGCACCACCAAATCCCTCCACACGCAAACACCCTCAGAAAGTTGGGCTTCCGGCTCTCTCGCTCACCGAACGAAGCGCAGTAACAAATCGCTACTACTCAGACGTCGATTTTCTGCGAGAGTGTGGTACTGCCCCGGACGGACCGGCCCGCGGCTGTAGACAGATAACTGTCGACAGTGTGGTCCTACCACTCTTGAAATAAAAAAAAATATATAATAATATGCAAATAAAATCTATACAAAAGAAGTAATATTCGTAATAATCTCCTATAGCAACACGTCGGACCACGGTGTTATAGTAGCTCAATTTCCCTCCTGTTGTGCAGGAGGCTAGAGTTCAGCAGTGGGACGTATACGAGCCCAAATGATAATAATGAATGATGATTTTACCTGTAGCGTAAAAGGCGACTAAGAGATATAATATGCAGATCACATCTATGCAAAAGAAATAAAAAAAAGGGCCACACATCGGATGTCGCAGTGTAGGGCGCCTTTAACCCAGTTGGACTGACGACCTTTATCAGGATACCTATAAATATGCATACATTTAAAAGCAAAACTTAAATAAAATTTGTACTCTGTCCATTGCCTTCAAAAGTCCTAAGCTTATTGCATTGGTTTAAAAATTTAGTTGTATATCATGAGTTATACAAAGTTCATCAACCCTCACCTGAGCTTCCTTTTCCCATGTATGCTATGCTTATCAGTTAAGTAAGAACAAAATGTTTGACACAGTATTGCGTCATAAACAACGAAGCAGCGTACGCCCCCAGTGCGCGTGCGACGGCGCAGACCTACGTGCGACTCGGTTATCACTACTTAGGGTTGCTACACTTTATATTTAAATAGATATAACACTTTTATTGCTAGGGACTTCACAAACATAATTAATGGACACAAATTACATAGATATAGAACAACAATTTATGGCTCGCAAAAATTATCATCTTGCGTAGGCATTAGGCACGGTAGTTCCGGTATCTTAGCCATTTCGTTTATACATTTGAATAAGAATTTAAAAAAAAATAAAATCACGCCTTTATAACGCACTAATAATGAGTTAACTTGTATTAACTATAATAGACTAAGAGCCCGTGGACCCCAGACCTTCGTGATATTATTAAAGCTGAAAGTTTGTCAGCGCATGCTCCCAACACAGGTAAGAACGGTGGCCCATTATGAAGTTTGGGTTACAGGGGCTTTGGCACTTATATATAATTCTTGGGTAATGAGTAGATAATGTTTCCTCAGTAGCCAGACATTTTTCTTACTTCCAACCCCTTGCCAGACAAAGATGTAGGTAGCTGTAGGAGCGAGCGCGAGACAGTACATATATACATGGGTAGATGCGAGTAAGATGCTCTTATATTTTTTAGTAGGTATTTAGTACATGCTTATAACAGCTAAAATAATATTATATGCTATCTTCAAATATGATTAATTTAATATTCATTATTAATTATAAGAACAATATTATTAATACTATTACTTACGTTATAATATAATATCTGATTTTATATATTATAATACTATTACTTACGTTATAATATAATATCTGATTTTATATATTATAATACTAGCAACCCGCCCTCGCTTCGCTTCGGTTTCAGTCGCCTTACCCGCGTAGTTCCCGTTCCCGTTGGCATACCGGGATAAAATATAGCCTATGTTACTCAGGGATACTGTAACATTCTAATGATGAAAGAATTATCGAAATCCGTCCAGCAGTTTTTGAGTTTATTCGTAACAAGCATACAACGTTTTCTCTTTATAATATTAGTGTAGATTACACTCTTAGAGGATGAAAATGGCGAAATGCTGTAATACGTGTTTATTTCTTTTTATTGAAGAGTATTTGTGCTTAATTTGAAGACAGTAGCTAAAGATTTTAAGTGTCTGGCAATGAATAACGTGATTTTTAATAACGTTCTGAAGGTAATATCAAAAAATCACGCTTAATAATTTGACGAAAATAGATCGGTATTTTTACCTTTTACCTTTAGTACCTTTTATCTGCCAAAGCCACTGTAACCCAAACTTCATAATGGGCCACTGTTCTTACCTGTGTTGGAAGCATGCGCTGACAAACTTTCAGCTTTCATAAAATAACGAAGGTCTGGGGTTCGCGGGCTCTTGTGTTATAATGCCTATAGGCCCTTATTGCATTTTACCCTTGCAGATACTAGGTATCTTAGTTATTAGAAAACTTGTCACTTCTTTTATGTCCTATTATTATGTCATTCATAGTGTGTAGCGCTTTGTTTAAATCGATTATAGTTCACAAAGTCAAAAAGTTAGTTACAAGTGAATCTAAAAGCGTGTAAGAAATAACGAATGAACTGAAGCATGGTATTTTAGTCTCAGTAAGTTTAAGAAGTATACTTAAGACAATATTAGAAGATAGAGCCTTAAGTGCATTAGCATATGGAAGTCCATCGCTGGAGTTACATCTTGACAGCTCCACAAGAATCACCATAATCACGTCACAATTATTCACTTATCTATACAGGGTGACTGGTAAAAGATTGTACATATTGAAGGAGGGTATTCAGTACTCGATTCTGATACCGAATATATAAAAAAAATTGGTACTTAAATATGGAACTAATTATCTTATAAAAATATTTAGTTATGGACACATGGGATAGGTTAACGTACGTCAGCAATTGTAGGTACTAAACAGTTCGCGCATTGAACTAGTTACATTTTAGGTAAATATTCTACCTATGCGACTCGACCCAGTAGGTATTTTTTTTCGTCGCGGGCCGCAGACAGAGGTCAACGTACGCTGGCAAACCTATTGTTTTGATTAGAAAAATCACTTTATCTCAGGATTGGTAAGAGCTATGAATCTACAAATAACTTTAGTGTTTTATGACATTATTCTTACACCTAGTTTAAGTAATTCTAGTAATAAATATCCAAAATTTTCACAACAGTGCTAACAAAACTGTTACTCGATTTCGGTATCGGTGTATCGCCAGTAGGGTGACAATATTTTTGGAAGTCTTGTAACACTAATATTGTTGATGTTTACTATGTAGTTAATTAATATTATCTTCTTTTTACACTTTTATTAGTTACATGTGGCCATTATCTATCGTTTCCTTGAATATGTACAATCTTTTACCAGTCATACTGTATATACCAACAAGGTGCTTTTAGCTGATAATAGTGTTAAGTGGATTGAAATTCTTGTTGTTAATAATTTATCGCTTATCTATAATTGATATAAACGTGTCTTAGTGTGTATTAACCTTAGTTTATACAACAATATTAACAGGAATACGGGTATTCCCATATAACGGCGGGCCGTTATATGGGTTTTAATGCTTATCTAGGCATTAAAAAGAACCAACAGGGTAAGCCTGATAAAAACAATTAAAAATCATATTAATATATGTATAACATAAAAAAATATAATCTCAAGCGCTGAATAAATAACGTTTACATATGACAAAAAATCTCAAAAAGTTAATAGTTTAAGTAAATTCCAATATGGCTAATTATTTCTAAAATAATCATAATTATTCTGTGATTCTACCTTCTTGAGTTTAGACCTCAATATCTAGGTGCACTGGATACCTTATTATGAATAGTTCTAGAAATTTAGAAACACTAGTCCCGAAATCCCGCTATGTTAAACGATCGGTAATCAAAAACGAATACAAGTATTATATCTTATCACAATTGTTGAAGTCCAAGTATATTTAAATAAAAAGTCAAGTGTGACATAATTCGCGCAACAAATCTATGTTGTATGATTGATAAATATTAAATATAATATATTCAATGTCATTTGATAGCGGCCATTTTGTAATTTATTGATATTCTATGTCCTTGTATTTCTTCAAAAATGTTTATAATTTCTTTCGCTTTCAATGAGAATCATCATCATCATTTTCACTGTTAGGCGCGAGTCTCTTCCATAATAGGAAGAAAATTGACCTTACATATTGTTCGGACAGGTTATTATAGGATTTTATATCGAGTTATCCTTCTCTTGCAAAGATGTTATATGCGTATTACACTGCTTAGTCATTTTTTGCAACTCATATCCATTAGTCGTCTTTTACGACATCCACGGGCAAGATAGGAGTGGCGAATTGTATCCTTACTCTCTCACCACACAGCAGTGATGATGTATAAATAAAAGATATTACAGTGAATATTCAAAGTTAGCCTTTAATAAATTTTAGCTTCCCGTTATAAACTAGAATGTAAATTAACTTAGTGACATAAGTGAATGGTTCGTTGCCCTGTTCATTACCACTATATATAATTAATTGCTATGCAATATAATGTTATTACGATATTAATTGCTATTTGCAAAATTGATAATGTGTGTTCACGTCAAATGTATTAATGTACTGTTCAGATAAACTGTCAATCCTTTTATTCTTTTGTTAGGCTATGGTCTGGACATATCCCGGCAACATGTCCAGGGTGACGGATAGGCGGCGTGCGGCCCCACAACCTACCGTATTCCCTCATCAGTGTGGTGACGGAGTAAGAATACAATTCAGGACTGAGGGGGTGGTTCTTGCCCGTGGGGGTCGTAAAAGACGACCAAGGGATATAATATGCATATAAAATCTATGCAAGAGATGGAATACTCGAAATAAAACCCTATACTAACCAGTCTCACCAGCGTGGTATAGTAGGTCGATTTCCCTCCCAATATAGAAGAAGCTGGAATCCAGTAGTGAGACGTAGGTATATGAGCTGTGATGATGATTGCCCTCCCATCACCATTGGGCCTGGCCCTGGCCACCAATTCCTTGACATCGTGATCGGCCCGGCGGATTACTCTTTCGGGTCCTGTTAATCCAAACTTATTTTATAAAGGAGATTGTGATTTTGTTCGCTTATTACGCATACACGCCGTTATTATTGAAACGGTCGTCGTGAATTTTCGCATACATGTCAGTAATACAGAAAAAGCGGTGTTCTATTTCGAGTTTTACTCCTCTTATAGTGATGATAGCCGTTAAAGCCTAATCACCCTATAAGACATCCAACTGCAAAGATTGCAAAATACGAAACTCATTATATTTAATAATGATAAGTCAATTACAATTTTTGTTATCTGAGCCGTTGCCATGACTATGGACACTGCACTAAACGCTTAACGGTCGTTATTATTAACTTTTATCCGATTTAATAATTTTGCTATTTATCGCAGCTTTGTGTGTCTACTATAAACTTCGTCGATAAACTTTTAATTAATTTATTCTGTCCAAGACTTGCGAGAGCGCTTGCTTACATATTTTCCGTTTTACATATTCTATGAAGTTAATAATCTAACACCGGTTACAAACGCGGCAAGTTGAGCACATCCAGCAAAAAACTCAATGAGGCTTTAATTTCTTAAGTTATAAACATACATATACTCACGTCTCTTTCCCATAGGGATAGGCAGAGACCACTTCCTTCCACTTGCTACGATACCACCACCACTTTCGCCTCCTCCACATTCATTAATCTCCTCATGCATGTTCTTCGGTTTAGGGTAGTTTTACCACCTGGCCTTTCTTAAGAACGTCCCCGATTTAATCGTGGAACGTCCGCCTTGGCCCATTCAGATTCGCCCTATTTATTATATTATTTTTTAAGTTACCTCTTCTAAATAAAATTGCATACACCATGTTCACTATTACGTTCAATGTGATGTACTTCGGACCAGGATATATATATATTTTTTTTTGTCAAAATATTATTATACAAAAAATGGTCGGACCAGATTTCACAAGCGTCATTCGAACGACAGGAGCTAAGCAATAGAGTAGCCCATACTTTCAACCATTTTGATGGAAATGGAGAGACCCATTCCACGTAAAGATAAATGTTCTTGTTTTTTTAAGGGAGAAAAATATAATGACACAACCCTATGTATAAACGTGTACAGGTAGCGTAGGCTGCGCGTTGGCGCAGCGTATTCAGCCAGGAATTAAATAAAAAATCGCGAACAATGATGGCGCCACCTTTTTTGTGTCCCGCCAAATTTGTAAACATTCACAAAAACATTAATTGCATCACTTAATTTCATTATCTGTGGGCACCGTCCGTATTTAGATATTTTGAAACAATTATTGCTATTATTATTGACTAATATAAGTAAAAAAATTATCGAGAAATAGTAGTAAACTTTTGTATGGCGACGGTATAAGAATATAAATGTTCCTTACTTGCCCGTGGGAGTTGTAAGAATTGAATTAGGCTCTCACCAGAAGGTAGATTTTCTCTCTGTATAACAACGTCATTGTAGCCACTAAGGCGCCTGCCCTGCATGGCTGTTACGGGGGATACGATCGATCCCCTCATTCGTAATGACGACCTATAACGAACAGTGGACCCTGAAAGGCTGAATGATGGTGATAATAATGATCAACATCATCACAAACTTATAATTTATCACTATCTTCTTCTTATTATAATAAATACACTCGCTTAACTATTACTCGGTATAGGTACTGTCTTAATCCGAAAGCATGGCCGCCTATTTGCTCCACGACTCGATGCCGTAGCGTTCGCCTTGTCCAGGTTTATGCCAAATCAGGTACCTGTACGAATGCCGGGAAGTCAAGATATCAGTTCCGCCGATCCGTCAGATAAGCGGGCATAGGTTATAGCGCATTTCACAGTCGTGCCGCATCATAAAAATCGTGCCAAAAAAAAATTAATTGGGTATATCCATACTAATATTATAAATGCGAAAGTAAGGATGTTTGTTTGTTTGTAACGCTTTCACGCTTAAACCACCGAACCGATTTCAAAAATTCTTTCACCAATGGAAAGCTATAATATCAGGGAGTAACATAGGCTATATTTTATCCCGGTATTCCCACAGGAACGGGAACTACGCCGCGGGTAAAGCGACTGAAACCGAAGCGAAGCGTGGGCGGGTTGCTAGATATTAATAAAAAAACACAGACGTCAAGGCAAAAAATCATTTTAGGCATCATTTTAGCTCATATACTTTCCACTGTTGGGCTCGAGTCTCCTCCGCAATAGGAGGGAAAACCTTACTATATATACCATGCTGTTCAGGCAGGTTGGTATAGGTAGAGTATTATTTGGAGTTTTCCTTCACTTGCATAGATGTTATATGCGTATTATATCCCTTAGTCGTCTTTTACGACATCCACGGGTAAGATAGGGAGTGGTGAATTGTATTCTTACTCCGTCACCACGCAGGAAAAATAAATAGCTATTTTAAATAATTAAACCACTATAGAAATATTTATATGAAATTGCATTGCATGAATACATTCATTCACCAGTCTATCGATATGACCACTACTGGCAATGGGTTTCCCATGTCATAATCACTGCTTGGCAGCGAGATACCCGTCGTAAGATGTGCACTACCAATTCTCTTGCCGATGTTTACGACTATCATAAAAATAAATGCTTACTGTTCTTAACCCAATACTGTACGGATCCTCTAGTGCAATTTTACAAAATTAAGCCTGCGCCATATACAGATTTTTACATGATCATAAATATTGAATCAATGATATCACTATAAAGACAGGTGTTTGATAATCAATATTGATCTCTGGGGAATAGCGGCAAACCTGATGTATCACTTAAACAACTTTACATAATTATACAAGAGTTGATGGTCACGATCTAACTAAACCGACTGTGTAATGTTGACGTACGTATTTATCGCATACACTTATTATATACTCTACTAATTTATATAACACAGTATATATGTGGACACTAAGTGACTTACATCTTTGCGAATGTAAATAAAAACAATATTGTCTTGTCATCATCATCTCAGCCCATGTATGTCCTACTGTTGGGCTTAAGCTTCCTCTTCTATGAGCGGGAATTGGACCTATTGTGAGGGCTGGTTGGCATAGTTTTATTTAGAGTTTTCTTCATCTAGCATTGATTTTGTTTGCATATTGCATCCCTTAGACGTCTTTTACAACATAACGTGCAAGAGAGGGAATGGCGAATTGTATTTTTAATCCGTCAGCTTCAAATTTTCTAACTTATATCCGTGATTTTTCTAGAAAAATCCTTAAATGTTACATTATCCTCCCGTGATCATAAACGCTGAAAAGTGTCCGAAACGTCGGGAAATCAAAAATCAAATACTGACATCACAAATGCCATATCATCATCATCGTCTCAGCCCATACACGTCCCACTGTTGGGCTCGGGCCTCCTCCATAATGGAAGGGTAATTGACCTACTATACCACGCTGGTCAGACGTGTTGATATAGGGTTTTATTTCGAGTTTTCGAAAATATATGTATATATATATATATATATATAATATCTTATAACATCTGTTATATGGTTTTTATATCCCTTATTCGTTTCGTACGACCCACGGGTAAGATAGGGGGTGGTGAATTGTATTCTTACTCCGTCACCACACGGAAGACGTGATGCCATATAAATTGGTTTATTTAAAATATTGTGTTATTTTTGAGACCCACAAAATGTTATTTGCTTTACGTCCAAATGTCACCCAAAGTTTCGGTTAGACTATCATGTGGATTATTAGATTAAGAACGTCCAAACTAGAAGTATGTAACAGTACAAATAATCAGCAATTAATCCATGAACCTTAGAATAATAACATATAGAAGGTAAGTCCGCGCACAAAAAGTGAAGCATTTCAATTGGAGCCTAATGGAGCTTACGCCGGAACCGTTCCGTAATGTACAAGTCATTGTACTGCACGTACGTACGCAACTCAAAAAAAAAATAGGTAATTATGACGGTTTGTGCATTCAAATGGTGTCATAACACATTTGTAAAACGTAAAAAAGTTTTTAACGTCACTTTTAAAAGTATTTCGACGATTTATGTTAATAAAAACAAAATTTGATTTCATAATTTGTATAGTGGTTTGCGCCATTAGTGTTTTTAGATTCAAATTTCAAACCTTCGAAGTATTGACACTATCCTTCTATACGTTATTATTCTAAGCCATGAACATTCAATTTGCCGATTACGTAGGTCAATTCGTTCACTGTCAAGGTTACCCACAAATGCGATTAAAACCCCACCAATCGTAAAACCCGTACCGGACTAATTCACAGAACGGTTTTTTTTTATAAAACTACAGACATTACAACAAAAACCAGGTTGATTTCATCTCTACATTATGCTCCAATTACTATAATAAGATCACCCACCGCAAAACTGACTATTTTGTAGCGAATACTATCAAAAGCCGTATTGTTTCTACTGATTTCATTATGGAAACTGGGCTATTAATGATTGCGAATAGAATAGATGTAGATAATAAAGATTTCAACCAAGTTATTTGTGTCCGAGGTAATTTTTATTTATATATATAGTTCTTTGAACTGCCGCGTGACGAACCAATCGTCAAAAACGGTATCTCTATGGTGTCCAACTTTTTAACTGTAATATTAAATGGGTTTCTATGTTTTAGAACATTACATTCATTTTTTTTTATTTTCATTTATATTCTGTGTGGTGACGGAGTAAGAATACAATTCACCACAACCTCTCCTACCTATGGGTATTGTAGAAGACGATAAAGGAATTTAATATGCATATAACATCTATGCACGAGAAGGAAAACTTGAAATGAAACCCTATACCAACCCGTCTGCGCCTAATGCCGCCCTAGCCGAGGCCCCGGGTGATCGGACCGGGGAATTGTCCGTCACCCGCAGAGAGGCTGACCGCGCCACGGCGACCGACGTCTCAGGACGTCGAGAGGTGAGGTTACCCGAAAGGGTATTCCGTCGGGCCGACCACTGACGACAAGTCACCTCTGCTCCGGTGGTCGGCCCAACAACGAGGTGACGTGGGTACGGGTGGGTTATGGACCTGCGCGCCGTCCTTTCATCGCCCCGGACGGACTGGACCGCGCGTGCGCTTACCATAGCCCACGCATAAAGAAAAAATTACCAATCCGTCTCATGTCTGATCAGTGTGTAATATAGTAGCTCAATTTCGTTTCCATTGCGGAGGAGGCTCAAGCCTATCAGTGGGACGTATATGTATGAGCTTTGAAAACGATTCCATGTAAAGTAATCAGCTTCTAAAGCAAGAAATAGATGGAATGAAAACCACAAAATGTTTAACATATCTGCTAAGTATTTTTATCCGCGTGGTGACGATATAAGATTACAATATACCACCACCTCTTATTTTAACGTGGGACTATAGAATACACCCGGCTAATGGAGCACCTATCCGTATTGTGACGGAGTAAGAATACAATTTACTATCCCCTTTTTTGCACGTGGGTTCATAAAAGACGATTAAGTGATATGCAGTTAATATCGATTTAAGAGAAAGAAAACTACACAAAACCCTATGCCAACACGTCTGACCAACCAGATCAATTTATGTCATTGTGAAGGAGGTATGAGCAGGCCAATTTACTCATATTGTAAGGACCATTGTTGACCTAGGCAACTCATAACGAACGCGATCTTTTTTTTTATTTTTATTTAACCTGCTCTCCAACCGTGGCAATTATGAAATTCTACCTCCTTTGGTGGGAGGACCTACGTATAGAAATGGACGTCGATATCCTAGTGAACCGCATCATATTTGCTCATAATATATTGGTTCATTATAAAAATTCTCAGCAAATGTTAAACAGTAGTTGCCGCTTGCAACGACGACAATTTATTATTCTTCTACTGCTTCACACGTCCCAATAAAAAGCTTAGCGAACTTAGTCTAAAATGGGAGTAAAAATGGGCTTGTATATTCCACTTAGTCGTTACGAATAAAATGATTCGAGCTTCATTATTTTTGTAATCTTGCCATATATTATACTAGCAGACCCGGCCAAGCGTTGCTGTGGCTAATGTTTTTGTTATATGTATTACATTTTATTAAACTATTTAAGTGGAACTATAGGAGAACATCTGTCATGGAGGTCGTCATATTTTTTTACAAATGGCATCTATGTAAAAAAGCAAGTTGAAATCGTATATGACACGTTTGTAGGTTTGACATAGCAGCGTCACCTATTAATTAATTACTCAATCCAGTCAACAGATACTGCCATCTGTTAAAATCGTTTGGAGTTAACAGATAATTGTGAATGTCAAATAATAGACAAATAATTTGCAATAAAATAATATTGCGACTATAAATTAAGATGTAAGCTATCCTATCTCTCAAGTTGGATCAAACTGCACACCATGTGCAAATTTGATTAAAATCGGTTAAGTAGTTTAGGAGTCCATCGCGGACAAACAACGTGACACGTAATTTATATATATATATATTAAGATATACATATATTATATATGCCATATATTGTATATATTTAATATTTTTTGTACAACCCTGAGATTTCATCCTATGCATTGTGACTGTCCCCGCCAGGCTAGCTACGAACTCGGTACCGATGTCGGCCCAATGGCGAAGGGGAGGGAACACCGTGGGATATGGAGCTGTGGCCTTTCACCATCTCAGAGAGAACCACAGCCCGCAAAAAAATGCATTTTGACTGAAATACTAAGTATGCCTATAATGTTCCATTTACAAACTTCCACTTGTTTGCTTCGTGAATATATGGAACTGTTGAATGTAAAATAGGTGGTTTCATTTTGGATAAACCATTGTTATTATTTTAAACAAGAAATTCTTTACAGCAGCAGGTGTCTCATAGGTCAGTAGATACTTGTTCTTTATGTAAATCGAGATCTACGTACGGCCAAATGTGATCGTTACGCCTCTGCCTACCCATTCGGCGATATCTTATGCATTTCTTGAATACATTTTGTATTTATGTTCTTAACCCACACATTATTCATACATAATTGCAAAAGAAAATTCGTATTTTTTTACTTCAAGTAACATTTTTAGTAAATAACCTTTCCATTAAAGGTCAATCAATTAATAATTATTAAGTTGCATCTACAACTTCCAAATTATTAATTGATTGACCTTTATCGAAAAGGTTATTTACAAAAAAAAAATTAAGTAGAAAATGATATATATTTTTTAAATATTATTTTTTTAAATCCAAACACGTCTCATTATATAAAAAAAAAACGTATTACTTAAATTAATATATTAAACACATCTTTTAATTATATTTTGTAATTAATTTATTAAATAGTTCGCGCGAAAACGGCGTGTAACCCAGCTGAGCATAATGTGTGAGTCATAACATAACATATTGTTCTGCAAATAATATAACAGTTATTTCGCCTAATTCAGCACATAATTTCTATGAACAGAAAACCAACAATTGTCCTTTTAAAACACTACATATTATAAAACAAAGTCACTTCCCGCTATCTGACTGTCTCTCTCCCTATGTATGCATAGATCTTTAAAACTACGCGTTTTTTTAATAGATAGAGTGATAATACACGCATAATATGTTGTTCTTTCAAGCGTAACCACTAAAGAAAACATGTTATTTGTCTATACTAATATTATAAAGAGGAAAGATTTGTTTGTTTGTTTGTATTGAATAGGCTCCGAAACTACTGGACCGATTTCAAAAATTCTTTCACCAATGGAAAGCTATATTATCAGGGAGTAACATAGGCTATATTTTATCCCGGTATTCCCACGGGAACGGCCACTACGCGGGTAAGACGACTGAAACCGAAGCGAAGCGATGGCAGGTTGCTAGTATTGTATAATGACAAAAAGCTGTGCACGTTATATTATAAATACATTCTGTATTTATAATATAACGTTGTTTATTATACATATATTATATATAATTTTATATTTATTATATAATAAATATAAAATTATATATAATATATAATTTTATATTTATTATGTAATATCTGTAGTACATATATTTAGTATCAGAATTGGGCCCGTGCGAAGCCGGGGCGGGTCGCTAGTGCTTTCTTTATAAAAGCCCCTGCTTTGGTAGTAGTTTACTGTACCGCGGCCGGTCATAAAACTATTGGCAATATCTTTTGGAATATGTACTATGAAAGAAAAGTATACATTGAGTCGACCCTAACTTGTTGGGTTAAGAGCAGGGCGATGATGATAATTAGGATATAAAATAGACTGAAGCTATTTTAATTTTTATAATTTGACAGAGAAAACAATACAAATAATGTGGACATCACATTCTTCATGCTAATCTGCGTCCGTCCCAAACAAATATCATTGTGCGAGGAATAGATAGAGTATACCTTCCAACGGCTGTAGCTTTTTTATTAATTGTTATTGCACATGTTTCCTAAAATTGCCTTATAAAAATATTAGAAGTACATAATTCAATATTTTGTGTTAGTCAAATATTTGACTACGCTTTCATGTACGCATTGAGCGTCCGATATGCTCTTGGCGACGACTGACTTTTGCAATATAGCTAAGTTCAGGGAGTTTCCCACCAATTTAGGACGAAAATACCTCCGGCTGTTTTAGGGTAAAATGGTTATACGTTTTTTTTATTTCAAGGACAAAGTAACACACGGAATATATAGGTTTACAATATTCCAATTACCGTGTGGTGACGAAGTAAGAATGCATTTCATCACTCTCTATCTTGCCCGTGGATATCGTTAAAAACGACTATGGGATATATTATGCACATAACATCTGTGCAAGAGAAGGAAAACTCGAAATGAACCCTATAACGACATGTCTGACCAGCATAGTATACTAGATCAATTCCCTCTCATTGTGGAGGAGACCCGAGCCCAACAGTGGGACGTAGGTGGTTGCGATCATGATATCCCAATAACAAATAACTTTTAAACGATAAAGCCCTTATTAGTTATTAGGCATATGCTTATTAGTTATTGGGTCATATGACCAAAACCCTGCAAAAATAACTAAGATAATTTAAACTATAAATCCAGTGTCATTATGTTACTTAATCGTATAATAAAATAAGCGCAATCGACAATTGAATTGCCCCATTATGGCGGTCAGCGAACTCCGTTTTTGTCCGTTCGGCTTATCTCTGGTTAATTGTGAAATGACTGCCTTGACACTGTTAATTGGTATTTATCGATAGCTAATTCACTGTGATGACTATAAATTGTGTTCAAATAAGTCCTAATACTAAACTTGTTTTTTTTAATAGTTTAAATATATGTCCGTGAAGAAATAAGATTTTGTTTTCTTTTATTGTAAACAGTGGCAAACGGCAAACAGTACACCCAATGGTAAGTGTTGCTACTGCTCATAGACCTTTAGAAGGCCGCTACCTATCGTGAAGGAAGTGAAGGGGGTGTGAATGCGCTTGCAATGAGTTTCGGTGATGAGACGATGACGTGATGAGTTTCGGTGGATTTTTTTCCCACCACACGCAAACACCCTCAGTAAATTGGGCTTACGGCTCTCTCGCTCACCGAACGAAGCGCAGTAACAAAATGCTAACTACTCGGACGTCGATTTTCTTCGAGAGCGTGGTACCACTGGCTGTAGACAGACAACTGTCCATAGTGCGGTCCTACCACTAGATAGTAGTAATACATTCCCCACTGCCTATCTTGCACATGGATGTCGTACAAGACTAAAGGATATATAGGATACGCATATAACGCCTATGCAAAAGAAGGAAAATCTCGAAATATAGCCCTGTGCCAATACGTTTGATCAGCGTAGCGGAGGTGACTCAAGTCCTCCAGTGGAACGTGTTTGAACTGATTTTTGTCCGGTTCAGAATTTGACGTTAGCGAGCTTTGCACTTCTCGTGTAGTGAACGATTAAGAATTCAATTTGTCAGGACTGTTTATTTTTGGTCGACCCAACGATGAAGGCGACGTGCTATACGGGTGGGTTACGGGAGTGCGTGCTTACGCCCTCTGTCGCTCCAGTCGGAGTGGTGCGAGGAGTGTGCCGACCGTAAAAAAACCTTTATTTTTCTGTGGAAATAATAAAAACCTGGGGTAACCAAATAGTTGTTAGTATTGAAGGTGGTGAATTGTAATCTTATTCCGTCACCACACGGCCCACGGGTAGTATTCGTTATTATAAATTTTGTTTATTTATCTAATGTGAAATCTCTCTTGTAGAATAATTGCGATGTCGTGGTGACAACGGCGTGATGATGAGGCTCGACTCGACTGAGAAGCAGCACAGATATCACAATCTGTTGCACGACGACCATGCCAGTGAGTAACATATTTTTAATTGAAGATCCTACACTAAAGGAAATAATTATTGTGTTGCAGAGGACTTTACAAACATATAGCTAACAGACACAATTACATCCAGACTAAAGACAACAATTTGTGGATCGCACCAAGTGTTTTGACACGATAGATCGGTATCTTGACCACTTCACCATTTGTGCAATCAGCTTTATTAATAGAATTGACATGTAAATACGTAATTTCTTTTCATTATCTATACATAATATATTATACAACCTTAAAAATGAACGCATATAACAATTAGTTTTAATTAGATATATATATCTATGTATTGTATTTTAAATGAATGTCATATAAATTGGTTTCATATTTTTAGTTATTCACTAGTTTTTGTCAAACTCTAAATTTGTTATCAGCAATCAAATTTGCCAGACAGTTCCTTTTCCACAAAAAATATACGAAGAATGATCGTCTTAGTTTTTATATCTCTCAATTTTTTTTTTCAAATCTCTGTGTAAGTGGCGCCGTATGACCGTTTCCATAAAAATCATTGACTAATAGAAGGATGAAATCATAGCAAATTAACAAACAGATTCACATGTTATAAACAGATTCCGTGAAACGACGGAGTGAGAATACAATTCGCCACCCCCTCTCTTGCCCATGGGTGTCGTAAAATAATATTCATATAACATCTTCTGAAGAGCGGGTAGTCGCGAAATTAAACCCTATACCAATAGGTCTGACCAGCATATAGTAGGTCAATTTCCCTCCTATCGTGGAGAAGGCTGGAGGCCAGCAGGGGACGTATATGAGCTAAAATTATTAATAAATTGTACACATAGATATACACAGACGACGTTTTTGAGTAAGTTCTCGCAAATTCCAGTTTAACCACTAGTTTTATGATCAATATTAAATTAAGAATATTAACCATATCTGTAAATATAAAAAGTGTTGTAATAAATAATATTCATTAGATATTTTTATATACAGGGTGTATCAGGTTATGGGACAACTGGTCAAACGGGGGGTAGGCAATGATGGTAAGAACCCATAAAAAAATTTTAAGGAAAAATATCGATTCGTTAATGAATTAGAGACATGTAAAGTTTTCAATTTTGTCATTGTTTTTTCGTTTAAATCTGATTGAAATGTATAAAGTCAGTGATACTTAATCTGCAACATATTCGTACTTTGTTAAATGTTCAATAGAAATTGAAAAAATCATTGATTACGTTCGCATAAGCAAAACGAACTTCCCTTTAAATCAGCTGATCGGCCGATTATCGTCGCCGAGTCACGTTTGTACCTACAGTCCCATTGAAGCGTTTGCGCAATTCTAGGTATGTATGAATGAAATTATACTGTCGAAGCTTTGCATGCCTACATGTATCCTGTCTATCCATGCCTACATAATATACGTAACATTTAAGGCGTAGACTGTTTGACGCACATTTTTGAAATTACTATAACTTTTATGTTATATTGTTTTTTGTGTAATATACATTTTAATTGTGATCTATGGCCGGTACACTACAACATACTCGAATAGTTGCTCCATAACCTGATACACTCTGTATAACCGAACGAGTTTATGTTTCTTTAGGTATTGTTGTACAAAAAAAATAGCTATCCGGTTGCTCAAGAATTTAAATAAAACCAACATTGAAGTCCATTAGCATATTAATAATAACCATTTAAATAATTGTAGATATTTTATTGTCAATAAAATATAAGAACTTCATCACATCATCCTCGTAGCCCATACAAGTCCCACTGTTGAACTCAAGCTTACTCCTTCGTAAGAGGGATTCATATTTTCACGGTAGGCAGCGGCCTACCAAAGCTTCACGAGCGGCAGTATCACTTACCATCAGATGTGCTATTTGCTCGTTTGCCACCAATAGTAATATAAAAATCTATATGCTGTTTTTAGGTGTAACAAAATAACAATCGTAATTTAAAAGTATTTATTAGGAAGAGTCAATAGTACATCCAGCTAAGCATTTCACTGATAGTAATTATAGCAAAACTAAATGATTCCTATATATTTAAAATATTGTTTTATTAATTTCGTTTTAAATATTTAGTTATTTATTTTATTATTTTTCTTATGTTTTATAAGAAAAATATTAAATTTATAATAGAAAACAATAACTTGTTCCACTTATTAATAAATTAACACATATTTTTTACTTTTACATTAGATAATTTATTGAATTAAAGCGTTTGGAATTCGTCTCTCAAATTTAAAATTAAATTTCACTCCTTGTTTATTTAAAAGTTTCTCACGCGTCATTGTAAACGTTTTATAACAATAGTAATTAACCTCTTAGTAAATGTACTTTCATTTATCGGTACTACAAACTTAATAACTAGGCTATGTCGGTACTGTGCTTTTTGCGAATATAAAAAGTACCTTACTGTTCTATCAATAGTCCGGTACCAAGGACGCTAAAGAATTAGGCATGCGAATAAAAAGTTTAAATTAACACTTTATTAACATCCATTTATTCATCTATCAGCTCATAGACATCCATTGTTAGACATAAACCTCCCCACGAGAATGCCACTCGGAACTGTACTGTGCCACTTGCATCCAACGGTTCCCTGCGACTTTCAAGATGTCGTCAGTCCACCTAGTCTGTCAGGGGGTCGTCCTACGCTGCGTCGTTCAATTCGTGGTCGTCACTCGAGAACCTTTCATGCCCCATTGTGGTCGATTCGACGAGTAATGTGGCCTATCATTTCAACAATACTCACACTTTTATTACATACTTTTATTAACAACTGTACTTCATTTCAGCTCAGCCTCACTTACGTCACACTGTTGGGCTCGAGCCTCCTCCACAGTAGGAGAGAAATTGACCTACTATACCACGCTGGTCAGACGTGTAGGGTTCCATTTCGAGTTTTCTTTCTCTTGCATAGATGTTATACCCATATTTAATTCCTTATCGTCTCTTACGACACCCACGGGCTAGAGAAGTAAGAATTCTATTCATCACCCCCTTGGTGATGAATAGTATTCTTACTCCATCACCACACAATAAACAACTGTACTTGTTAAAAAACAATGTTATAGGATAATGAGAATGTTGCTATTAAACACCTGTGGGAAATTGATTTCACTTGTCATTTGCATACTTATAATGTTGTATTTGTATGCGAGAAACTTAAGAGTAAATTTTCTATTTGATAGTATATAGATTTGCCTTGTGGTGACTAAGTAAGAATACAATTTACCACACCCTTTCTTGCTTGTGGGTATCGTAAAAGACGATTAATGGATTATAATACTTAATCTATGCAAGAGAAGGAAACCATTGTGGTAGAGTAGGTCAATTTCCTTCCCATTGTAGAGGAGGATTGAACCCAGGACTAGGACATATGTGCTGTGACGATGATGATGATGAGGATTATATAGATAGACGTATATAATGAATTCTAGAATTTTTGAATATTATATATGTTATTTTTTATATTATTTTTATTTACAAATGGTTATAGTTAAAATCAGGGTAATAAGCATGTTGCTATTTATTTAACACCTGTAGTAAATTGATTTCACTCGTCATTGGCATACTCACAAAGTGGTATTTAAATACGAGAAACTTGGCAATATATTGTTGCATTTCTAACAGCTTTTATTATCGTATATAATATTTATTTATGCACTTTGAAATGTATGTCGGCCTCATATAAAGGCTCAAAGTCGCTCAACGTGGAAATCCGTAGAAGAACTGGTGGAACCAACATAGCCCGAAGAATTAGCACGTTGAAATGGCAATGGGCAGCCCTCATCGCTCGTCCAATTGACAACTGTTATGAAGGAAAGGTTCTCGGGTGGCGACGACGACCCTCTACTAGCTGGACTGATGACATATTGAAAGTAGCAGAAAAATTTTGAATACAAATGACACAGGACAGTTGCGAGTGTATTTTCATGGGGAGGCCTATGTCCAACAGTGGAGGTTTATGGACTGATGTATGGAATGACTGGGATTTAAATGGGTAAAATCCATCTAGAATAATCCTGGATGGATTTTACCTATTTAAATCCCATTATTTTGTCCATCCTTTTATAAGAGACTAAAACTTGTTTACCTGAAGAACTGGCATTTTAACAGAGTCTCGAATTCAATAAATTATATAATGCTGGCCATCCTGCGTCGTCTCACTACTACCCCGCGTGTCGACTCGATAAGAATACTTTTGTGGTCACCCCTTATTTTTGCGTGCTTAAGCCTCTCTGTCGCCCCGGACGGAGTGGTGCGGAGGCGCGCCGACCACACCCCACCCACAAAAAAAAAAACCCCTTGTTTAAACGTGGGAGTAGAGATTGAGCAGAATGGGCATGGGTGTTATACTTGTCGCAGCTCTCCTGGGACAAATATAGCACCTCATTGCAAGTCCAACTGCCAGACGTAGCGATTATGACTCTATCTCCTTATACATAGGGGAGGTCTACAACCGTGGACGACAACAAGCTGAATACTGATGAATGATAACTAATAAGATAAGATTTTTAAAACAGTGATTCAGAACCCATTAAAATTGCCAATTGAGATAACGAGTTGAAATATAAATTGAATTATACCCAATATAGATCATGATGGACGGCAACGAGGGTGATTAAGACTTTATTGTTTATATTTCATCCATCAACCAACAAACATCCACTGTTGAATATAAGCCTTCTGAAGCGGGAATAATGCTAGAATCACGCTGACAGGCTGGTTGGAAATCGCAATTATAGGACTCACAATATAATCATAGAGAACATCTTAGTACAGTGCTGCTGGCCATTCTATTCTACTAATGTTATCCTGGTGATCTCTCAGCCGGTATTTAAGTGTGATATATTCATTGTATTTTTAAGTTATCATCACATTGAACCTCTTTTTATTTAAATCTCAATCAGGATATTTTGATATACATATAAGATACAAACAGATTATTTGCTAGGTATAATATCGTTACTGTTTCGTGGAAGCTACGTAACACTACCAATCCTTACACTATTCCTAGGAGTTGTAAAAGACGACTAATAGTTCTACATCGACCTGGGCCTACTCCATCTGATGACGTCAAATCCGAAATTACATTTGCAAGGAAGATTGACGACAAGCAGCATCCGGTCGTAAAACTATTACCAAAATATTTTCGGCGTCGACTCTCAGTAATTGAGATAAGAGCAGGGTGATCATGAATTTAAAAAAAATGTCCTCTTGCCATCATTATTAGTTTAGTTTTAATCATGCGTGATAGTTTAGAGTCATAAGCAAGGGTCGTTTACCCAGAACTAATAACACGATCCACCCGTAAACCCAGACAACAACAAGCACGGCACACCTGACATCCGGCGGTGGTTTCCTGCGTTTTGTGTTGCGTACAGGAAACGAACCTGTTACGTGAACCGTGATCGCTCACAACCACTCTTAACAACCTTATGTTATAATGATAGGGGTTCCATTTCCTTTTGTATTAAAGTTTATGGATACGAAATTTCCTGTTTTTTATTGAGTTAACGATAACCCTAACAGTTATATAATATAGATATCAAAGGAAGACTTTACTTAGGGGTGGCACGCGTTTCTTAGCGATGCTTTCTCAATTTTAATAGGTATTTGGTAAGGTAATGACGCCGCTTTCCCTGCCATAATATGCTTTTTTTTGTTGATGTCGGTGGCAAACGAGTAAACAGCACACCTGATGAAAAATGGTGTTGCCGCTCTTGGACATTTGCTAGGCCCCTGCCTACTGTGAAGCGAGTGTGAATGCATGCAGTGAGGTTCGGTGATGCTAAAGGCATGACTAAAACCCACCACACGCACATACTCAGAAAGTTGGGCTTTCGGCTCTCTCGCTCACCCAACGATGTAAAAGATTGCTATTACGCAGACGTCGCTTTTCCGCGAGAGTGTAGTACTCCGGACGGCCTTCCTGCGGCTGTAAACAGACCATTGTCTACAGTCTGGTCGTACCACACACGTTAAATTTAAAGTTCTTAGACGTTTTTTACAACACTCATAAACAATGTAAGAGTTGATAGTAATCGTAGTCGGTACTACAGAGAGTATGTATGAGATCTGTGCTTATTCGCATTTTAAAGCGACTTGATGCAACCATAATATTTTAAAAGACCATGTATTTTGCCGAGCTGGCCACGGAAATCAAGAAATCTATACCAATAGTCGGCCCAATGACGATTAAAACGTTGTCTTATGGGACCACAGGACATTCTAAACGTGTTTAAAATAATGCAATTATTAACTACGAATTCCTGTCGTAGATTATTATTTTTTTTTTTTTTCATTACTTTTTGTCTGACATTCTACGGGTCTGCGACAAAATTGAACCTGTCATTTCAGAATATTAGCGATTTAATGACAAGTGTATGACGATAAATATTGAAATTTTATTTCGAACAGAGTCCAACAATAGAGTTAACGTTCATTGTGTGTGTAACTAGTTGTCATCGGATACCGCGTGTAATTATTATTGGCGGCCATGGCCCAGTGGCCATGTTGCCAATATGGCTGCCCACAGCCCCACAAGCCCTGATCTGCATAACTTTGATCAAATACGAATGAACATTGATTTATTAGTGCTATCTTAAGTTAGTAGCAATTAGTTTTGCAATGTTAAATATCACAGCCAGGGTCGATTTATTCAAATGAAGTTCAACTTGATTATTCATCAACTTCAATGTGGACACCGCAAGAACAGTAATATGTTATAAAATCATTACGAAACGCTTATGGATACAGTAGGGTATGACAATTGGCACTTATGACATGTCCGTGTTTTTTTAAGATATCTGTGAGATATAATTTTCACTGAGACTATGTTTTAATGATTCTTTTTATTGTATTTGAGTTATGAGTGCTATAACAGCATTGTTAATTGAGTTAGATTCGGAGCTTTGTTTCACAATATTAACATGACTTTACAAGCACGTAATTTAACAAACACAAATTACATACCAATACCAAACTCGAGAAACAACAATTTGTGGTTCACCCTTGTCTTCGGTGGGAATCGAACTCACGACTAGCATAGTAGTTCAGTATCATAACCACGCCATCTGTAGTGACATATCTAAAATTAATTATCATCTCAGCCCACATGCGTCCCACTGTTGGGCTCAGGCTTCCACTACAAGAGCGAAATTGACATACTATGGTGACACACGGAAGATCTAATATTAAATAAGTACGTAAATAGTAAATGAAACTACGGATTTCATCGCCTTTGTATTTCGAGTCCGCTCGTGACCATAAACGCTGTTGTAATAAAGTATTTGAAACCCGATAAAATACGTAAAATATGTAGTTTTATTTACAACTAGCTTTTGCCCACGACTTCGTCCGCGTAGAAATCATATGTGGCAGGGGCAATCACAGATAACTATGTAGTGTGTTCAAGGTTCTACACGCCCACCGTGTTGCTCTGGATGGCAAGCTAGTGTAGAGAATCTTCATTGCCCGCATCAGCCAGCACGTTAGCGAGGTTGTATCGATCAGACCGTCTGCCAGAAAGAGTTCTTTCTGGCAGACGATTGCAGCATTTCTATGTTTGTGGCTCGTTGTCATTAAGGCGCTCACTAGTGGAGAGGTGCTGTTGGCACTGTATTTAGATGTCGTCAAGTCATTTAATAGTTTGCCAATCTGGTATATAATGGAGGTGCTATTATCAGGGGGTGCTTTTATACTTAAGCGGCTGATTCCGGATTATTTGAAGTGGCGAAGTGGTCTCTGCGTGAAGCGCGCAGAGGACTTTGAGCTAACGCCTATTTTGTTCCGCTCCCAGCTGAGGTAGTTCGTGCGGGTGACAGTATGGTTTATTAGTTGAGATTGGATTCACTGACACGGGCTGAGCTTAATTTAAATAAGCGATACATTTGGCCCTAATTAGAATCTAGATGATGATTCAATGAGTAGCTCTATATAAAATGAATTATTTGCTGTTTCATAGACCTTGTAACTAACCTTTTCATAGACCTTGTAACCCATCAGCACAGCACTCATTGTTAATTCGGTTGCACTCAATCGAGGATCAGTTAAAATATTTGGGCTTAGTACTCGACGGGCGACGGTGCTTTCAGGAGTATATTTATCAAATTACTCCCCGGCTCATTGAGCGGTGTTACATGTTGACGGCTGTACGCGAGGCTGGTTTGATCAATGGCCCTGTACGGTGCATCTGTGTGGATGAGTTCTGAGCACTTGTCTTAAAACTTTCTTCCGGCATTCGCAGAAAGGCATGGTGCTTATGCTACACGCAGATACCGTACCATGTCGACCGAGGCAGCGTGCGCTTTGGGCGGAACCCTCCCGTGAGACTTATATGTGGAAATACACGGAGTCCTACCACAATTGTGGTTCCGGCTAAGATACAGCAGGCATACTTTTGAGATCTTTTTTTTTATTAAATAGTAGTAGGACCACACTGTTGACAGTTGTGTGTCTACAGACGCAGGTAGGTCCGTCCGGGGTTTTACCATACTCTCGCAAAAAATCTACGTCCGAGTAGTAGCAATTTGTTACAGCGCTTCGTTCGGTGAGTGAAAGAGGCGGCAGCCCAACTTTCTGAGGGCGCTGGCGTGTGGTATGCATTCACACTGCCTTATCTTTCTTCACTGCAGGCAGCGGCTTAGCAAACGTCCATAAGAGGCAGCAACACTTACCATCAGGTGTACTGTTTGCTCATTTGCCACCGTTTGCAATAAAAAATATTCACAATCCCTTTAATTTCTTCATGGTTGGTTGGTTCTTCATGGTCTAGCTGTGCACCTGGTATTGCAAAGGTTCATGAGCGGCAGCAACACTTACCATCATGTGTACTCTTTGTTCGTTTGCCACCGTTTGCAATGAAAAAAGAAAAGATCTGTGTAGCCGAAGTAGAGCAGCGTCGTGAATTCATCGCAAGCATCACTGCCAAATCTACCAACCATTACTTAAACCATAGTCCATAGACCATATGAGGTCGCCATCTTCCGCTTGGCAATTATCTCGCGTAAGAAATCGGCGGAGCGAGTCTGGAAGAAAAACTTCCAAGCTGTCGTGTCGGGTGGGGGGCTAGCCCAAGTACCTACTTGCGCTTTACTATCTTTACGTGATACAATCACACTCTCGACAGTCGTCCATCTAGCGTCGCGAGCTGGTCCGTCCAGAGCTAGAAAGCCGGAACCCAAACTTTCTGACCGTGTTTGCATGTGGTGGGTTTTGGTGATACCTTACCTTTTAAACCTCATTGCACGCATTTACACTTCCTTCACTTTCTTCACGATAGGCAGTGACCTGGCAAAAGTTCATGCACAGTATTACTTACCATTAGGTGTGCTGTTTGCTCGTTTGTCATCAATGACTGCGCACGGGTGATACCACTATAACATAATTTGCTGCCTGGGGTCAAAAAAGGATATTTGAGTGACCCTGCACAGCCCTCTTTTTAGGGTTTTGTACCCAAGAGATGAAAACGGGACCTTATTACTAAGACTTCGCTGCCTGTCCGTCCGTCTATCTCTCACCAGGCTGTATCTCAGGAACCACGATAGCTAGACAGTGGAATTATTTACAAATTATGTATTTCTGTTACCGCTATAACAACAAACGCGATCGCACCACTTTTTGCCTATTTTTGCTTGATATCAGTAAACGGTAACAGGTGAAGGTTACAATATGAAATTTGTGTACCCACTGTTGTAATAGTTAATGGTACGGAACCCTTCGTGCGCGAGTCCGACTCGCACTTGGCCAATTTTTATTGGTTATTCTACAAACTATGAATTTCGCCCGCAACACCCTCTCCTAAGCAACCTCACAAGAATATAAGTGACAGCCACAAATTAGACTCAGTTTACTACTATCTAGTCTACTCTACCCAGCAACAATTTGTTGATCACACAAATAATTGTCCGGCGTTGAAATTGAACCCGTGACACTGACATGGTAAGTTGCTATCTTAACCACTATGCTATCAGTGCAGTTAATTAGTCATTGAGGTTGTATGAATTTATTACTTGTGTATGAGAGTGAATAATATCAAAGCAATTCCTTCCCTATTCTACACCCTTAAAAAAGAATATATCCTCTGAGGGGTGGATTTTCAAAATAGTTTCCATTTATAATTAATCTTTTTATATCGATTTCCAATTAAGTAGGTTGTGTACTGAGCTATATAAGTTACTATAGTTTTTTACCTATCCCACGGGAACTCTTTAATTTTCCGGGATTAAAAATATCCTAAATGTTGGCCGGGTATGTAAGGTTGCCACCACCATGCAAAATTTCACTTAAATCGGTCCAATAACTTCATAGATTAGCCCGTACCAACAGATAAACAGACAGACGGAGAAACAAAAAAATTGAAAACAATCTGGATGTGTTCTATTTCACTTTTAACACCCCCCTGACTCGGTTTTTAGCTTTTCTTTTCAATGTACAGAATTTCGAGCTCTACAGTTTTATTATATGTATAGATGTGTAAACCATGTAAACATCAGAAATAATTAAATACCTAAAATTTGTTTGCTTAAAATTTACAATGGTGGTTTTCACTGGTGAAAATGGTTTTAATTTTTGTATGGTCATATCGTATAACGGACCCATAAAGTAACACGTAGATGTTTCACAATAAGTTAAGAGTCGCGGTTACGCGTACACATTATTCGACTGTTACTACACTTTGAACTTTCTACGTAATTTAACGGCAATTTTTGTTTATTTTTGTACATTGTAATAACTTGAACTCACGGTAACGTATTTACTTGAATTATAAATTGGTCGTTATATAATATAATGAAAGAAATTGAAAGCGTAATATCATTATTATACCTAGTGAAAATATCATAGGGTAATCTTCATGCGAGTTGGGCAGCAGTGGTACCTGTAATAACACCAACGCGGATACCGCAAAAATTTTAATTACTTTGCCCGATTTTACTTTGTATAGGGAATACGTGCTACGCTATAGTAGCAAAATAGATTCTCAGTTCAGGCGAAATGATTAATTATGTCTTATTATAGACAAAAGTTAAAAGGATCTTCTCATCCAGCATATCTTAGTGTCTGAAAGCACAGGTCTACGACCAGTGTGTTACTAGTGTTGACTTACGGCACAGAAACGTGGTCCCTAAATGTAGGCCTCATAACCAAACTCAAAGTTGCTCAGCGTGCTATGGAGCGAGCTATATTTAGGATATCTCTGCGAAATAAAATCTGAAATACATCAATCCGTAGACGAACGGGTGTAACCAATATAGCACGAAGAATTAACACGAGGAAGTGGCAATGGGCAGGCCAAATCGCTCGACAAATCGATAACCTGGGTGCTGTTGGGTGTAGGAGGTACAAGGTCGGCACTGTGTGGCAAAATATGAGGGAGACATACGTCCAGCTGTGGACGGTGATAGGTTGAGTAATAATGATGATAGACAAAATGGTACAATTACTGAATACTAGGGGATAAAAGTGTGAAAGAACATTAAGTTAATCCATTTTATGATATTTTATCATAATAGCAACCATACTATCATGCATTATAATAAAAGTTGATATTACAGTATTATTTAATAAATTATATCACATCCTTTGTTTATCGGCAAATTAATGCGTTTGATATGACAAAAACTTATCAATATATGTAATTTTAATGCATAAGTTTACATCGTTATCGTGTGATCACGTAATAATACAATTCACCTGCCCTTATTTCCCACGAATATCGTAGACTAATAAAGGATGTAAGCAACGCATTAAGCAATACTTCTGGTAATATTGTGGCTAAGCGATCTATTTCGTTAATGTTCTGGAGAAAGGTCCGCGTCAAAGTGGATCATGTATGAGCTGTAAAGATGACGAAGCTTGCATAACAAATTTTGGCAAAAAGAATTAAATGCAACTAGGTAGATTGTCTTGACTTTACTGGATTATGTCCTGGCGAACCGGATACAATAGGGCATAGCATAGGCCATATCGAAAGACCTCGCTGTCCAACAGTGAGGGCTTAAGTTGATAATACTTTAAGTTAGGCTTGCTTATAAGAGATATTGACGGAAAGTAAGATTCCTTTGTGTTATTTTTTTATGGAAAATATGAATCTCACTTATTTTATCACTAACATTTTATCAGAACGTTTTTTTACTACGAGTAGGAAAAGACGATAAAGGGATATAATAAATATTCCTTTTGGTGACAGAGTGTAAATACAAATCGCCACAATCTTATCTGTGGGTACAACCACGGGACATATATTTATTGTCTGCAAGAAAAGGAAAACTCGAAATAAACCCCTAACTAAACCACCCCGCCTGGCCAGTGTAGTAGGTCAATTTCTCTTCTACCGTAAAAGAGGCTCAAGCCCGGCAGTAAAACGATGATAATAATGGTGAAGGGATATAATATGTAGATAATACCTATGCAAAATAAATAAAACTAGATTTAATAACGAATACCAACCCGTCTCAATAGCGTGGTATGGTAGATCAATTTCCCTCCTATTGTGGAAGAGGCTTGAGCCCAGTGGGCTGCATATGGGCTGTTTATTATGATTATTATGGAACAGAATAAAAAAGAGAATAGACGAAATAAAACCTTATATTAACCAGTGGCCGATAGTACTTCTAGGAGAGGTGAATTGTATTCTTACTCGAGCTCAGCTGTGGTGCCTATATGAGCCAAGATGATGATTCATTGAACTATGTTCATCATCTCCAGGTAGGTGGCGCAGACACAGCATACCATATCTATTAATTAAACACTAATTCATTATGTATCCATCTTAGAACACTTGATATTATCTAGAAAGTTGATATAAGCGATAAAGTTATTAACATAATATAAATATGTACTATATATAATACGAGTATATGTATGTATGGAGATAATAATATTATGTATAATAAGGTTCATTGTCATATAAATGTATTTTGATGTAGAGATAGCAACATAAATTTGGTAGGATGTACTATGGACAGTCTTCTATGTACAGCCGCGGGCCGGTCCGTTTAAGGTAGTAGTACTTACTCGCAGAAAATCAACGCCTGAATAGTAGCAATTTGCTACTGAACTTCGTTCGATCGAGAGAACCGGGAGCCTAACTTTATGAAGGTGTTTGCGGTTTTGGTGATCTTATACCTTTAGTATCACCGAACCTCATTGCACACTTCCTTGATTTTCTTCACATTAGACAGCGGCCTAACAAACGTTCATGAGCGGCAGTATCACTTACCATCAAGGGTTTGCTCCTTTGCCACTAACCGCGAAAAACTGAATGATCACCATCATTTTGATCATCCTGCTCCCCATTACGGGTCGACGCAATATGTATTCCTGCCCCAAGATATATGTGGCAACAGTTATTGGCAATAATTTAATGATCGGTCGCCTGCCTGACGTTAACCCACCTTAGGAATATAATTATTAATCATCTCCTAGTCGTCTTATACGACACCTACTATCAATATAAGTATTGAACGAAATATTTAAGTTTTTTCTGTTAACGATACGTGCAGAGGAAACCTGTTACATATATATTGGGCACATAATATTGTCAATGACTCGATGTCCAGGCAACAATACAGTGACATGTGCCATGACGAGTTCGGACGACAAACGAAGCGAGACCGATCGATGTGTGCGCGTTACAATTGTGATCGCTTATGTCCACATATATAGTTTTTCACTAAAATAGTACTGAATTTCAAATTATAGATAAATGATGTTGTTTCTCCGTGTGGTGACGGAGTAAGAATACAATTCAACCCCCTCTCTTGCCCATGGGTGGCGTAAAAGACTACTAAGGGATATAATATGTATATAACATCTATGCAAGAGAAGGTAAAGTCGAAATAAAACCCTATTCTAACCTATCTGCCAGTATAGTATAGGAAGGTCAATTTCCCCCCTATTGTAGAGGAGGCTCGAGCGCAACATTGGGATAAGTATGAGCTGAAATCATGAATGATGAAATGATGACTTTGTTCTTGGTCTATACATATAATTCGATTGTTCCTATGGTAACGGAAGTGAGAATATAATTAATCATCCATTTTGTTTTTGTCAATCATTTATTTGTTACCAATATAGTAAAAGGTGATTCGTCCCATCGTTGTAACTCTTGTAAGCCAGGCTCCATAAAGTATTAAAAACCGAGCTTTGACCCTCAGGCAGTCCCGGAAAAGCTTTTCTTTGTCTGGGGACCCGCAACAGATTTAATTAGAAAAGAAAAAATCAGGAGGATTTGGAAAGATTCCATCCACTTCCTTCCTAGGCAAAGCAGCAGACATGAAGCAAAATTGGTAAAAGGTGATTAAGGAATACAAGCAGATGACATCACAGCAAAAGTACGATTTTTCGAAAGAAATTCCTAAGTATCTTCTTCTCAGACAATAAATGTCCCACTATTGGGCTCGGAAGGTCCGAGCTGCCGCTATAGGAGGGAAGTTGAGTTATTGACGTAGACGTGTTGATATGGGGTTTTGCCGAGTTTTCCTTTTCTTATATATAGACCAACCATTCCGCTGTTTTATTGTAGAGGCGGACTTTGTCCAATGCAACGAACAGGCTAAGTCAAAGAGACTATAAGTCCAGTATTGAACATACTCCTCGCGAAAAAGGTATAATGCCATTATCGCCATACGGTTTAGTGATTGCATTAGGTGTATAAAAAATCCCAGGAATATTGCGCTGTCCATTCTTCTGCTGATTTCTTAGCCTTTTTTATGATTCCTACGGCAAAGTTATACATGGTGGCACCTTATATTCTTAAGCTATCATCATCCTGCAGAGAATATAAGACTAAGCCGCAATTAGCAATATGCGAACATCCTACCGTTTGCCAGGCACAATGGTAGATTTCGACTTACGATTGAAAACTTATTTGTGGCAAATTTTACTCTGCTAAGCAGATTATTTTGTTTCCGTGTGTTGACGAAGTAAGAATTCAATTAACGACTCTTTCCCATGGGTCTCGTAAAAGAAGACTAAAGGATTAAATATGCATATAGATGATGATGCATAGATGTTTCTATGCACCAGAAGGAAAACGAAACCCCGTACCAACACGTCTGACCAGTGTGATAAAGTCCCTCGGTAACGTCCCAATAGTCCCTAGTCCCTCTCTTTGTAGAGGAGGCTCGTACCTAATTGTAATAGTTTGGGCATAATTGGGACGTATATGAGCTAATAATGATGAATCAAGTTATTTTCAATTAGCTATACAGTAAAATCATCAATTTAAGCGGGCAATCTTCGTGACATCGAAGGTCAGCAGACATAGAATCTACTTGTGTGTTCTATAGTAGGTATTGACATGATTGTGATGTCAATATTACATCAGCGGTGACCTTGTCGGGACACACTTAAAAGATATAAGTACATACTGATTGCAAAATTAAACTTTATTCGAATAAAAAATAATAATAATTTACTCGAATTGCGGAGGATAAGAATACAATTGTCGCCATTTCATACAAGTCCATGAGACTTGTAATTATCGAAAGGACGTCAGTTCTCTCCTGAGAAAAGTATAAGATCGCTATGATCGCCAAACCGCCTGCCAGGCCTAGCAATCACATCCCTAGCCGAGGTCGCGGTTGACGAGACCGGAGAATAGTCCGTCACCCGCAGAGAGGCTGACCGCGTGAGGGCGACCAGGGTTCCGGGAGGGGCGTTGAAAAAGGCGAGTATCCGAAAGGGTATTCCACCGGGCTGGCCACGGACGACAAGGAACTCTGTACCGGTGGTCGGCCCAATGGCGAAGGAGAGGATATACGATGGGTTATGGAGCCGCCCTTATGTCGCCCTGGACGGAATGGACGGCATGTGATGAACATGGCCCAAATAAAAAAGGCCTAGCAATGACGTGCGCCTGATGCTGTTCTAGCTGAGGGCCTTGGGTGACTGGACCGGGGAATAGTCGTAGAACGAGGCATATCTATCTTCTTCTATATAATATATATAAAAGAGAAAGTGTGTGGGTATGTTCCATATAGGCTTCGAAACGGTTGGACCGATTTCAATGAAACTCAAGGAATCTCCAGATTGACCTGGCGAGTAATCCTGTAAAGTTTGGTGACGATCGGAGCACTCCTCTTTTTGAACTGTCAAATAGAATAATTTAATATATTGCGAGAGTTAAATTAAATATTTAATGATGTAAGTTTATTGTTTAAATAAAGCAAAATCTAGCCCGGCGAAGCTGGCTGGGTATGCTAGTATAGGATAATTTGGATTCAAATGCGCTTTTATTCTTTTTTTTTATATCTTTAACCCCGCTTTAATTAAACTACAAGTAATTCTATGGATGAAAGAAAGAAAGAAAAATAATTTATTACTCCTTTACGGGAGGGACACGTGCAAGAACATAGAATAAAAGTACAATAAGCAAGAGCAGGTGATGCTCATTTTATTAGTTATAAAATAAAGTTATATTAGTTATAGAAAGAAGTTTGCCATAGAAAATTCCCAATTTTTTTTTCTAACCGTACATTAACTACAAGCTGCGTAAGTAGATATACAGGTAGCAAATATGTACTATCAACACAATATCAACTACGCTTCAATAATAACCTTCTTGTACTAAATATACCACATATTATGTACTCAACTGCCTTACATTTCCTTGGTAACTGTTTGTAAATCACCAAACAAAATTTCAAATATTTACTATTTTTACCAAGGGCAACACGCACGCGCGCCCTTTCTACCACCAAATTACAAACTTCACACCTTAAAATAAAGTCTATATTCCCTTAAATAACTTCCCCTCCTGAACTGGCTTATTGTCACACGCATGCGCGTCGACCTACCCCACTTGCAACGACAGGTCCCTGGAATTTCCATTCCCACCAGTTTCTACTTTTCCTCTATACAATTAAGGTTCTGTTTTAGATATCTTAATATAAACCGTATTCTTCTTATATTTAATCAGCTGAGTGTCCCCAATTGATAATTCAGTTAGTGCTGAGACCGCCAGCTTAAAACCTGAGCCTAGTGTTTATTAAAAAATAAAGTGTACAATTTAAAAACAAAAACGTGTGAAATTCGGTGCTATTATAGTCTGTGATTGACAAGTGTTTAAAAATAGAACTGGAGAGTCATAAAAAATTAGGTTATTTTTTGTGATTCACCACGTAATTTGGAAGTGCGTTTTTTGTCTGCATTTGTTTTGATAAACGGTAGAACGTGTTTTGAATAACTAATTCGTTACATCTATCTATTGTATGGTAGCCATTTTTTGCGATTCACTAATCTAATTTGTTCGTTCTCCGTGACCGTTCAGTATGGATAAAATAATGGGATTGGCTTTTATTGTGTGGGTATCGTAATGGCTAGACCACGTATTTGGATGTTTGGTCAATCGGATATTATACCTATTATGATGATGCGTGGGAACTAAATAGAACAATATTATTACACATTAAACATTATCATTTTTACAACATTTACCGGTTATAAATAATTTATGTGGTAGAACAGGTGTCGACAATTGTTTGTCTACAGCCGCGGACCAGTCCGTCCGGGGTAGTACCAATCACAGAAAATCGACTTCTGAGTAGTAGCAATTTTTTACTGCATTTTGTTCGGTGAACGATAGTAGCATAAGCTCAAATGAAGGTGTTTGCGTGTGGTGGGTGTTCGTGATGTCGTTATTATCACCAAACCTCACTGCTACAATTTATTCATAGTAGGCAGCGGCCTAGCCTGGGTCCAGGAGCGGCAGTGCCAGTTACCATCAAGTGTGCTGTTTGCTCGTTTGACACCAATAATCATAAAAAAAAATGCACAAGTTTGCACTTATTATAAATATGAATAATTGCAAGTAATTAAGATTAAAGCGTCTTATTGTTTCTTGTTCTAACAATGAACGTTATTGTTTACTTAAAACTTATACAAGAGCACGTTCGCCTTTTCTTTTTTTTTAATAATGATCCCACAGTTTCAATTATAGTTAAACATTTAACAATTGTGCTGTACTTACTGTTCTTATTGTCCCCATGACCTTCATTTAACTAATGCGAGACAATATTTAGTAGCATTTGCTAACTCTAACACAAATTACTAAGGTGAACCTTGAGCATCAGATTTATAGGTTTTCCTCATTGCGCATCGTGTTTTTCAAGGCTTTTACTATACTGTAGCAATTATTTCTCTATTTAAGTGTTTCCATCTAAAATGATGTTGTTTGTGGTTATCTATTTGGGTATATTTGCATGAAGATTTCGTTATTTTTATCTGGCTATATAACATTTTAACGAAAACTGTTATCATCCTCCTGCAGACTTTATCGCAAACTAAATGAGGTCGACATATCATCTTATTCGATATACTTATGTTTTGAACTAAGATTTAGTCACGCCTGTTTGCGTCAAACTTGCTTAACGATCTTGATAGAAACATTATAAGTTATTGATTATTTTTTTATTTATTTTATACGTGTGGTGACGGAGTAAGAATTCAATTTACATCCTCCTCTTCTCCTTGGGTTTCGTAAAATACGACTAAGAGATTGCAATCTACAGATAACATGTATGCAGAAAAGGAACACTCTATTACTACTGTACATTGGTATTGCTTTGGAATATACTTTTCGCCTACCAGTAAAAGGAACCTTCTAGATTATTCTCCAATATTCATACGTCAATAAGTTAGGACAATCTTCAATTATGTGCGTTTTATAGTCATCATCATCACATAAACATCATCTCAGCCTTCGTAAGTCTCATTCTTGGGCTTGAGCCTCCTTCACAATGGAAGGGAAATTGACTTTTATCCACAATTCCTGTGTTGATACTTTCTTACATATCCATCACGCCATTCATTGGGACTTCAAAGGGATTAGTTTAAAAGGTAAACGTATCCTTTTAACGTAACGATCCATAATAGATGAAGACTGGGGACTATTGTTCCCCTATTTGTTTTTAATAACTACTTAGGTATTCCGACGCAAGAGCGTATTTACGTTGACGAGTTCCTGCAATGGAACCTGCTCATGCTCACGCATACGTAAATACGTTTTAGACATGAATGATTTAAACTTTTTTGATCAGGGAGGCAATCTCCGCCATTAAAATTTTATCTCAATTTCGATCTATTCGTATGACAACATATCCGTGTGCTGATGAAGTAAGAATACAGTTCACCACCCCCTCTCGTACCCGTGCCTGTCGTAAAATTCGATATTAAATCCTATGCCAACACGTCTGACCAGCGCGGTGTAGCAGGTTAATTTCCCTTCCTCATTGTGGAGGAGGCCTGCGCTCTAAAGTGGAAATAACATGGGCTAAGATGATGATGATGTATGACACCAATTAACGCCCAAAATGGAAAAGAGCACTGACATTTCGTATGATTGGTTTGTCACATAATTATTCGTATAACATTTTAAACAGCTGTTAAATTTCCTTTATAGAATTAGTAATGGTTATCAAATACTATAAAAGAAGTTTATTTAAAAAAAACTTATGAATATTTAAATTAAATATTTTGTTACTGGCTGACATCATCAATGCAAACTTGCTATATTAGTGAACGAAGTTTAAATAATAGTTTAGACGAGATGTATTAGATTTTTGTTGATGTTTTTACTATTGATTTCAGTTTGAAAGTGAGGTCATCAATGTCATCCTGTTCGTATTCCAATAACTTGGGGTCGATGCTATATGTACTCGTACCTACTATTCTTCCATCGTACATATTGTAAAAGTTTTAATTATCACGCCATCATCTCAGTTCATACACGTCCCACTATTGAGCTCGAGCCATTATGGGAGAGAATTTGATCCCCGCTGGTCAGACGTGTTGGCATCTTTTTTTATCGGTGGGCTATGGTAAGTCCATTCCGTCCGGGGCGACGAAAGGACGGCGCGCGGGCCCATAACCCACCCGTACCCACGTCGCCTTCGTCGTTGGGCCGACCACCGGAGCAAGGTGACTTGTCGTCAGTGGTCGGCCCGACTGAATACCCTTTCGGGTACCCTCACCTCTCAACGTCTCTGTCTCGGGACGTCAGTCGCCGTCGTGCGGTCAGCCTCTCTGCGGGTGACTGACTAAATTCCCTGGTCCGGTCACACCCTGCCTCGGCTAGGGCGGCATCAGGTGCAGGTACTCGCGCCTGCGCCACCCGAGTCACCAGTGGCGGAAGGTGTCACCGAAGAGGAGCTCCTCTCGCGCCCAATCCGCCGCCTCCTTCAGTGAGATGACGGCCTGACGCTGTCGAGCATCTCCCTGGCGATGGTCGGCACCGATGATCGCGACGAGTTCACGGTGCTCGTCCGCCCACGGGGCACACACCTCGAGTGTGTGCTGCGCCGTGTCCTCGTCGCAATCGCAGTGGTGGCAGGACGGTGTGCTCTCCCTCCTGGCAATCTTGTGCAGGTACTTGGCGAAGCAACCGTGCCTCGTCAGTACCTGCACCAGTCGGAAGGAAAGCACCCCGTGCGTCCGCTCCAACCATTCCATCAGCACCGGCCGGAAGGCCTCGACGGTCCTGACACCGTACCGAGGCCTCTCTAGCCGGACTGCCCATCGGGCAATGACGTCTCGGCGGGCGTCGACCCGCCAGGCAATAATCTCCTTCAGCGAGACCATACCGCCGCGGGCGCGCATCTTCTACACCCGCTGGTAAATTCCGGCGAGCATCTCCGCCTCCAGGTCCCACGAAGGAGTTCCGGCCAGGAGGCACGCTGCCTCCGTCGCCACCGTGCGGTAACCGCGTCTGGCCCTGATTGTCATGACCCTCTGTGGTCGCCACAAGAGGGCCCTCAGACGGACGATCAGGGACCCCGCCCACACCGGTGCGCCGTACAGGGCCATCGACTGGATCACCCCCGCGTACAGCCATCGGCGCGTAGCGCTAGGTCCGCCCACATTCGGTATCAGCCACGGAAGGGCGGACGCCGCGCCGACATGCCGAGGAACACGTCGACGGAAATACTGCCGGAACCACCAATGCCTGTCGAGCACCAGACAAAAGTACTTCATGTGGGCCTGGAGGTTCCTCTCGCGCGCGACCCCCCGCCTCCTTCGGTGAGATGACGGCCTTACAGAAGGCGGCGACCGCGTCCCAGTTCCTGACGCTGCCGAGCATCTCCCTAGCGATGGTTGGCAGCGTCAGGTCAGCACCGATGATTGCGACGAGTTCACGGCGCTCCCTCGCCCACGCGGCAGTCACCTCGAACGTGTGCTGAGCTGAGACGTGTTGGTATAGGGTTTTATTTCAAGTTTTTTTTGTTTACATATTACTAGCAACCCACCCTCACTTCGCTTCGGTTTCAGTCGTCTTACCCGCGCGCCTAGCTTATATTACTCCCTGATATTGTAGCTTTCCATTGGTGAAAGAATTTTTGAAATCGGTTCGGTGGTTTAAGCGTTTACTTTTGCATTTATAATACATATTAGTAAGGATGAGAGCTACTGCTTTGTTGACTACAAAAAAAACTACATACATATTTCGATTTCAACTAAAATATAACTTAGATATTTTTAGCAGTAGATAAAACATTCATTCGTGTAAGTGCGAGTATGAAGCAATATAGCAAAAAAAAAACATGTGTGCAGTGTTTTTGCCTCGGAATCACGTTTTAACCTCCGAGATCAAGTAAATATGTAGTTTTAAAATAGAATTCGTTAAAAACAAGTTTGTCAGGTTGGTACGATATCTTATATGGTTATTTTACCAGTATTTATAAACGGAACAAGATGAATTAATATTATATTTTCATAATAAAGAAGAGAAAGAAAGCTCGAAATAAAACCCTCCTCAGCGTGGTATAGTAGATCAATTTTCCTTCTATTTTGAAAGAAGCTTAAGCTCAGCAGTAGAATGTATAGGAGCTGAAATGATGATTGCAAGTTATTACTTAAATAATCTTCCACTGATTCTAACTGCTAATATTTATATTTCTACCAGCTGACCCAACAGACGTTGTTCTGTTCAAATAAAATAAAAGGAATTCTCCTTGAAGTCCACAGCAGCGCCACCTAACGGGTCCAATTGTAAACCTAAACCATTCTCGAATTCCCTTGAACACGTATAAACAATTTCATCAACATCGGTCCAGCCGTTTAGGAGGAGTTCAGTGACATACACACGTACACAGAAATTTATATATAAAGATTATCAGGATTGCTGAGTTTATATGTGTGTGTGTGTGTGTGTGTTACATCGACATGGGCCAACTTTATCTGATGCCGTCTGCTCAACAATAACATTCTCAAGGAATGGAGTCAGCGGCAGCCGGTCTTAAAACTAATAACTTTTGCAATAAGTACGATGGAATGAAGTAAAGTTGCCCCCTTGACCCCAAGTAATTCAAACAAGTGCCGGATGATATTCTTAAGACAACTGATAATTTATGTATACAACTTCATGTGTACCTCCAAATTATGATCGTAGATTTTTTATGGCGGATGTTACCGTTCCAGCTATGCGAACAATCCCATCATTTAATTAACCAAAACGTTTGCCCTTCACACGTTAATATATTACGTATTACTAAAATGATATAATACCCGGCATGGATATGTCCAGTCCACTTTTTATCCGATTACCTCCCATCCGTTAATATGTATGTTATGATGAAACATAGGATATATTTATCTGTTATAACTTCCTGCGGACGATGTTGAACTTCTAATATTGATATGAGAAAGTATGTCTTAAAAGTTATTACTTAATTACATAGAAGGTAATGAGGTTATATAGCATATTATGTATTAGACTACACAGATGGCATAGTGGGTAGGATCGGTCCCCTATGCTAAGTTGTCGGCAGTTTGTTTCTCGTTTGGGACAATACTTTGTGGTATCCATAAATTGTTCTGAATCTGGGTGTAAGGTTTGTTTGTAAAGTCCCCCGCAATACAAAGTTCATTTCCTTAGTGCAAGTATTTCGAATTTTCCTTCTCTTGCATAAATGTTAGATAGATATTATATCACTTAGTCGTCTTTTACTACACCCACGCGGGCTAGGGTTGGTGAATTGTATTCTTACTCTGTCACCACGCGATTATTTTACCAAAAGGATAGCCAGCAGCACTCTTCTAGAAATTTTATAACACCAATTACGATTGCGAATTATATACGAGGGGTGATCCAAAAGTAATGATAATCAGTTATTTCTAGTGCACACAAAAATACAAAAAAATTTCAGTCACTTGCTCAGTTACCCACTAGTTCAGGAAAAAAAAATCATATAAATAGGCCACAATTCCCGGGAGCTACATTCATTTGAATACGGACTGTCAAGGAGTGAACATCAAAATGGAAAAACACGAAATCAGAGCTGTCATTAAATACCTCTGCTTGAAAAAAATGTCTACCAAAGACATACACAGCGACTTGGTGGAAACATTAGGGGACTCTTCTCCTCCATATTCCACAGTTGCACGCTGGGCTAAGGAGTTTAAGCTGGGAAGAACATCGACGGAAGACGAACACCGCGAAGGACGCCCATCGACGTCCCTCACTGAAGAAAATGTGAAAAAAGTTGAAGAAGTTGTATTGGAAGATCGAAGAGTGACTATCAGGCATGTAGCTGAGGTCACAGGGATCTCATATGGCAGCATTCAAAGAATCCTTGCGAACGAATTGCATATGAGAAAGGTCTCCGCGCGTTGGGTACCGAAAATGTTAAACGACGAGCAAAAGAAGAAACGAGTCGACATGTCAAGAGCAAATCTCGAAAAGTTCCAGGCAGACAAGGACAATTTTTTGTCACGTTTTGTGACCATGGACGAGACCTGGATCCACCATTTTGATCCTGAAACAAAACAACAATCGATGACATGGAAACGATCCGATGAACCGACGCCGAAGAAATTCAAAGTGTCAAGCTCAGCAGGGAAGGTTATGGCGTCTGTTTTTTGGGACGCTGAAGGAATAATCATGGTGGACTACTTGGAAAAGGGGGCCACTATTACAGGCTCCTACTATGCAGAACAAATAAGAAGATTGCGGGAGGCTATTAAGGAGAAAAGGCGAGGCAAACTGCGGGCTGGAGTGTTGTTCCATCAAGACAACGCACCTGTTCACAAAGCTGCAATTGCCATGGCTGGCATTCAGGAAGCGGGCTTTGAGTTGGTGGAACACCCCCCCTATTCACCAGATCTAGCCCCCAGTGACTTCTATCTCTTTCCACGACTCAAGGAACACCTCCGAGGCAAGAAATTTGATGATGATAGCGACGTGATGGCCGCGGTTGAGGACTTTTTTGAGAGTCAAGATAAAGATTTTTTTTGTAAGGGAATTTTAGGTTTAGAAAAGAGATGGACTAAATGTATAGACTTGCTAGGAGACTATGTTGAGAAATAAATATATTTTTTTATTTTATTCATTGTGTTTATTATTGATTATCATTACTTTTGGATCACCCCTCGTATGGTCGTTAAGGCATTATGCCTCTTGGCCTATGTCCAACAAAGATCGTCGTTGAGCTGACGAGGATGATAATTAACTCACTTTCATCTGATGATCTTAACTCATATAGTCCGTCTGCTGCATTTTTTTAATTCTAGTTTTATTTTTTAAGCCTATTTGGTACTATGTTATCTGTTTACGTCCCTTAATTATCTTTTAACGATCACACATTGGAAAGGAATGATGACCCTCTTTATTCTTACTTTCTCAAGCACCCCATACTCGTCCGCTTCAAATGTGAATCAGCAATATTTCAGTCTGAATGGTATAGGTATTGGCTCTTTTGTCCCTCAGTCATTAAATAATATACTTAACTACAGCCAGACCAGCGCCAATACAATTTTCATTACTCTACAAATGAATCCGAACTTAAATGCTATGTTTTTAGAGATCATAATAGACTTACACTATAAGATGCAGTTTTGCCAGGATATTGTCTGCATATAAAGGGTAACCGACAGCCAGACGACCGTCTGATATCGATTTAGCTATTTACAGTGTCAATGTTTTGCAAGTAAACTGCAGACAAACGCTTTCTGAAAGTGTCATTTACCATAATTAATTCTACTTATAAAGAAGGGTGGTCTTGACCATGAATTCTACCAGTCCAATAAGTTTTTACTTGTTTGTATTAATACTTTCAAGTCCACGATGCTCAGCTATGCATTTCAAAGCAGGGTAAACGTCAGACCAGTTAAAAAAATTAGCCATAACTGTACATATGTTGGACTTCTTTCAATTGTTAAAAAGACATGTTATACCCCTTAGCCCCCTATTATAGAATATTGATCACACAAAAGTGTGAAGACACAAATAATTGTGTAAAGTGTAATAGAGCTCTTTAAAGTTTAATTTACGGGTGAAAATTGGTCATTAACATATTGTGCATAATAAATAATTTGAATGAATGAATTCAGAAACGTCTCAAAATACTGTGCTAAAGTTGAGAAGGACAAGGACATTACGCATAAGTTCTTTACTTTCTTTTAAAAATTTAACAGCATTTCTCATAGTTACCAACGACTCTACAATACCCATGGTATTGCCTGCATATCTGCCGTCATATGCATTAAAAGATTTGAATGTATATCCTACTAATACCTTATGTGGTGCCGGGATAGTAGTAGCATTTTCACCACTCCTTATTTGCCAGTTGGAATCGTTTCTAAAAGTCACACTGTCTTGTGGGAAAAGTGTAACACCTTACTGCGATCGTCAACCCGCCTGCCAAAGTTGGTGATTATGACACTATCCCCTCATTTGTGGAGGAGACACACCTTCAGCTGTTGAAAGCGAAACATTAAATAATCATGAAGTTAATAAAATTAAATACATCTATTTTGCCCACCATAACTTTTTGAAGAATTAATAAATAAGCAAGTACTTATCAAAAGAATTCGTTAGAAAAGCATTAAGTATTGTCAAAACACAGTTTAGTATTCATGGTGTGTTTCCGCGGAGATTTTCAACTCGATACTAGCCGCCGTATTAGAAATGGTAATGATTGTTTGCCGTCACATCCGGTGGTAATAACCATGAGATCATACAATATGGCTGTCGTTATTTGGTTTGTTTTCGTTCCCGTTTTTGGTATACCTAGTGACGTTTTATTCGCTTTTGTTCTAGAGGCGGTTTTGTGAATTGATTCGTCACTTATTTTTTAATTATACTTTTTTATTAATAAATTATCGTGTGTTTATTTTTCATTTTATTTATCTAAAAACGTCGATGATGTTGACTCGTGCACTTGGCATCCGTGACGTCATTCAATCGGCTCCACGGAAGATCAGTACAGGTTCTCTTAACCTGCAATATGCTGAGATGGGGACATTTTGTGATGAGCAGCAATTCAATTGTTATTTTGTTCTTCTATGTTAACAAATTATAAAATTTGTTCGTCTTAATAAATAGCTTTTACTTTCTTTCTATTTGGTAATGAATGATACTGTGTCTCACCTTTTTTTAATCTTAGCTCTTATACTTCCCACTGTTATTTACACATGCTTCCCTGACAGTAGGAAAGAAATAAGCCTAATATACCGCATTACCCAAATACGAATTATTTCGTTTATTAGACAGCCCAGTGGTAACTGACTTGCGTCTGTAAGTTTCTAGCAGTTACGTTTCTAAACAAAATTGCACGCACAACAATACATTTTTTATTAGCATTGCGCGTCCGCGGATAAAAGTCTAGTGGTATCATATTGCATTGATAATTATAATCCGTTTCTACGCGGGTAAAAAGTGGTCGTTTCGATGACCACGTAGAACAATTATTACTGCTGTCCTAAGTGTTCTTTTGCAATCCGACGTGCTCTTTACCCGTCTATAGTAGGTATATTTGTTGTCTCCGTCTCGTAATTTTTAATGATATCTCTTATTGACTATCTATAACAATTTTCTCATCCTTAGAGCTCATACACGTTCAGAGCCCATGACCCACTGCTGGGCTCGAGCCTCTTCCACAAGGGAAGGGAAATTGACCTACTAAACCATGCTGATCAAACGGGTTGGCATATTGTAATCAGAAACTCGATGTAAAAATCTCTTACAACTAGTCCATTAGATAGAGAATAAGATAAAGAACATCAACCTTCGGTACCTGTTCTAAGAGCAATAATTAATATTATTTTATCGCTATTATGACCTCTGACTGTAAACTATAGAGTTTCATTCCTTCTTTCATCAGACTATTAGGTAATGGCCGCTGTCACACTTAGACTTCACCTATAGGGGTAGTGTTATAATCGCAACGATTGACAAGTAGGCAATACAAGACTATTACAACTAGTATGACGAGTTTCACAAGAGTGTTCCTACGGCCCACGATCCTTAGCAGGATTTTACCACTCGCATAGAAAACCCCCATTATGGACTAGGCTCCAGCTCAAACTGAGATAATGATGATAAATACTAGGCTTATATAATCTATCGCAATTATTTATTTCTTGCTACTCGCTGTCGTTATTTAAAATAAATAAAAATTAAGTAAATTGTGAGGCACTGCGTATAGTTGAATTTATTTAAATAAAGCACATTTAATTGAATGTGTATTGTAACTATTTTAGCATAAACAGACCTTGTCTTTATATCACATTATTCAAGAAGGTCATATAAGTAAATTCCAAGTTAAGGTTATAGAAGGACGAAGAAGAACCGCTTAATTTATTTGATACAAAACTAAATGGCGAATTATTTTAGTTGGCATTAACTTAATTAATTTTATAGAATTAAAAGATAAGACTTTTTTTTACTAGTACATACTAGACGTACATTTATTTAAATTATTGTCAATTCATTGACGTAAATAGAAAAGGTGCTGGAAGTAAATTAAAAGAATGTGGTAACGCAATAAGAATAAAATTCACCACTCATCAGCATCTTTCTCGTGGATGTCGTAAAAGACGACTAAGGAATGTAATACCCAAATAACATTTATGCAAAGAAGGAAAACTTGAAAAAAAAACTATACCAACCCGTCTGACCAACGTGCTATAATAGGTCAATTTCCCTCAAATTGTGAATGAGGCCCAGCAATGTATTTGAGCTAAAATGACGATGATGGTGATTATAAACTAAACCAGATGGTATTATTATTTGTCAATATTGTGTTACATGTCTATACCAATAAATAAAATTGGAGTATCTGTTTGTAATGTCAAAATAATAGGCTTTTTTCATGCTCACACGGTTATTTGCACGACACCTATGCCTAAAATACAGATTAAAAAATTTTTGTCTGTCTGTTTGTTCCGGGTAATCTTCAAAATGACTGGACCGATTTCAAAAATTCTTTCACCACTGGAAAGCTATAATATCAGGGCGTAAACTAGGCTATATTTTATCCCGGTATTCCCACGGGAACGGGAACTATGAACTATGCGGGTAAAACGACTAAAACCGAAGCGAAGCGAGGGCGGGTTGCTAGTAATACATAAAATTTAATTGGGCGATGAAACTACGATGTATTTTACTATTAAGTATATCAAAAAGGAACAAGAGAAAAAATTAAGATCTACATCTACTAAATGTTTTTCATTTTTATGTGAAACATTTATAGGCGTGGGTGAACCTGATCGGTGGCATGGCGTTAACGCCACGCTTGGATATGTACATTTGTGTAACGAAACCATAACCTGTTTTAGAATTTTGTACAACGTCATCTGGAGTATGTACACTGGATTGAACTAATATCAGTTATGTTTGTAAAGTCCCCTACATCACAAGGATTAACTCCTTGGTACGAGGTCTTAAAAAGTCGTAACAGAAGGAGGCGTCGGAGCAAGTCCAGTAGTTATTCCTCTACCACGACATGCTTCACCGCCGGCGCATCGGGTAACCCAGGCGCGACTACCTGTGTCTGACGCCGCCCTTGCTAAGGTCACGGATAAACGCACCGGGTATTAGTCCAAAACCCGCAGAGAGGCCCACCGAGCCCCATTAATACAGTTTGCCAAGGCGTCGAAAGGGATGACACTCGAAAGTTTAATCTGCCGGGGCGGCCACTGATATTAAGGAATCTGTGCCGGTGGTCGACCCATTAGCGACGGGAAGAGAATCGATGGGGAGAGGTAGCTTATGGAGCCGCAAATCGCTTGTCCGGCGCCCCGTACAAATTGGGCAGAGTGTGTCTAAATCAAAGCCTACAAAAAAAAGGATAATAAAAAGTGGTTTTAAAAAATGTGGATGCTATTAAAACTGATGAGACACATCATTAACATTACAGTTACCATTTCACAACGCCTGACCTAATCATTGAATATAACAGGAAACATTAAACGAATTGTGTACAAAATACGAAGGACGTCGAAGCGATTGTGAATACTTTTACTGTAGCCGCTAACGACTGTAGTTACAAAATCAGGAGTTTCAGCTCTCGACAGATGTAATGGTATTGTCTGTTATACTGTATTTTAAATTGCGAGTGAATTTTGTAATACCTTGAAATAGTGAATAAGGCAATTTTTAAATTACATGCTTTTGTCGATCAAATTTGTGAATAATTACATCTCAGTGAGTCCTACCACTCATTTTAGGAGTGGTAGGACCTCACTGTCGACAGTTATCTGTCTACAGCCGCGGGCCGGTCCGTCCGGGGCAGTACCATGCTCTCGCAGAAAATCGACGTCTGAGTAGTAGCAATTTGTTACTGCGCTTCGTTCGGTGAGCGAGAGAGCCGGAAGCCCAACTTTCTGAGGATGATTGCGTGTGGAGGGTTTTGGTGGTGCCCTTGGTATCACCGAGCCTTAATGCACGCATTCATACTCCCTTCGCTTTCTTCGCGGTAGGCAACGGCCTTGTAAAGGTCCATGAGCGGCAGCAACACTTACCACCAGGTGTACTGTTTGCTCGTTTGCCACCGTTTGCAATAAAAAAAAAAAAAAAAAACGCTTTGGTCTGTGATTTCGTCCGCTGGGGCATTTAGCGGAGACGCTACCTGAAAGGTAACCAGTATGAATGGGCCACCGATGAAAAGGTATAGTACCGGTGGCCTGCCCTCGTGGCGCTTGAGAAAGGCACCCGGCGGACCAAGGGCTCGTTCGTCGCCCCGGACGGATCGGCCGATACGTGACGCTCCATGATCTCTCGCCAAAAAAAAATCCGTCCAAGCTAGACGTAGGCCTCCACCGTATATCGTCACAAAGTATAGTTCTATGTCACCTATATCCAACGTTTACCAGCAACATTTACTAAACCGTCAGTCCACCTGGTTAGTGCATGCCGACTTAAACTTTCGTGTACTTGCTTAAATTTCTGGATCTACATTCCAAGTGCAATGGGCGATCGTTCAGGTTATATACAAATCATCAATGTCAAGGAATACGTATCGGTGGTCAGGTTAATTGTTAATGGGAAGGTTATGAAACCTCACGCCATTCTTCCGTGAGCGCTTGTAATGGGGTACGTACGGCCAAAAAAACTAGACAGGTATGTCGTGAAGACGCACATAGTTTGGTATAAAAAATTAAAATTGGCCTGGGTCCATAAAAATCTTTGACGTATTTTATGACATCCAAGAGCAATGTAAGGGCCGGTAGTATAGGTAGCCGCCGCCACATAGCTTAATTAAACATTTCTGTTTACAGAGATGATTTCTGGTAAATGTTACAATAACCTAAGTTACAATATCAATATGTGATTAAGTCAATAAAAAAGTAATGCAATCCTATAGTGTAAACACTATAACTACTCTGCCTGTTAAAAAATGTATGGCCAGTACACGTAATGCCATATAAGCCCTTTTTGTAGCGACAAAAAATATTGCTTTTTAGAATATCAGTGCTTCTCATAGAAAGTTTCACACAAAACGAGACCCAAGTGATAACTCACAAGCCTAAATATCCTGAAGGTACTCATTTCAACTTATATACGTCCCACTATTAGGCTCATACTGGTCAAACGTTTTTCTACAGGGTTCCATTTCGAGTTTTCCTGCTCTTACATAGATATTATCTGCATATTATATCCTTTGATTGTGTTTTACGACACCCACGGGTAAGAGAGGGAGTGGTGTATGAATTGTATTCTTTCTATCACCACATCCTGAAGATTATTATTGGCAAGTAAAAAACGATGCCAACACGTTATTGATAGAATGAATAGTAGATGAGCAACGGGAACAGTTCCGTTATATCTTAACATTATTTTATATTCAAAACGATTCACTTTTATTATACGATATCAGACAAATGTTCTCGTATAAATTCCAACAAATTTGTAAAAAAAGTGTCTGATGATGGAAATAATAAAAGTAATTAAATATGTAAATAATAAAAATGTGTGGTGATGGAGTAAGAATATAATTCACCACTCCCTATCTGGACCGTGGATATCGTCAAAGACGACTAAGGGATATAATATTCATATAACATCTATGCAAGAGAAAGGAAATTGGATATAAAACCTTATACCAACATGTCTGATCAGCATGGTGTAGTGTAGATCAAGTTCCCTCCCATTGAATAGGAGGCTCGTGCCTAGCAGTAGGACGTTTATGAGCTGAGGCGAAGTAAATAGAACTGAAAATAGACCGCGGTAGTGACGCAAGTTAGAATATTCAGCATCGAGATCCCTCACTTTCGTTTGGCAATTGTAAAAAAGTCAATGGCTGACACAGAAGAAATATCCGTTCGTTTTGAAGGCCGAGGCATATATTTTAAAGATAAAGGAAATAATCCTATTGTAGGGAATTTACAAATATAATTAACGGACACAAATTACACCCAGACTCGGCACATAAATTTGTGGATCGCACTAAGTATTATCCGGCATAAGATTTGATAGTGGTAGGACCACACTGTTGACAGTTTTCTGTCTACAGCCGCGGGCCGGTCCATCCGGGGTAGTACCACGCTCTCGCAGAAAATCGACGTCCGAGTAGTAGCAATTTGTTACAGCGAAAGAGCGGAAGAGAGAGAGGAAGTCCCACTATCTGAGGGTATTGCGTGTGGTGGGTTTTACTGATGCCTTTAGTATCACCGAACCTCATTGAACGTATTCACACTCCCTTCACTTTCTTCGCGGTAGGCAGCACTTGCCATCAGGTGTACTGTTTGCTCGTTTGCCGCCGTTAGCAATAAAAAGTTAGAAATAAAAATCGAATCCACGAAACTGGTAGGGTAAATCGGTATCTTAACCAATACGCCATTTGTGCAGTCTATGTGAAGAAGAAGGCATATAATTTTCTTAAAGAAGGATAAGGACGGCTAAAACTTGAGTCTTGTTTTATCTTTGGGGCATCTTCACTTGATACATAAATATCTTCATAGTTATTTTTTCCATCTAAATGATTATATTTTTGGGCCGGATTCTCAAATCGTGATTTCGTGATATCAGTTTTATTTATATTCGTATTTAAAATTAATGTTTTCACGATTTTATCTTTAATGATTTATATTTCATGTTTATATAAATTGATTTGAAACATGTAAATAGTTTATCTACATATTTATTTCATGTCGCGAAGATTCTTGGAAAAAGAACGCCTTACAATACGCTACGATGTGTAACATCTAACATGTTATCCTATAAAATTGAGGTGAATTATAATTATGTGAAGTAAATATATTCGTTATGTATACTGGGGATTGCTTGTGAGATCTGGTCCAGTCATCATCTTTTGAATTATATTACGTATCTTATGATTCTAAGGGCATCAAACTGAAACTAGTACTTACAAGAGATGTTGTACACAATTTTATATCTAGCAAGAAAAAAATAAAATTATAGACAATCCCGCTGAGTTTCTTTCCGGATATTCTCATTAGCAATCGCGTTCCGATCCGGTGGTAGTTTATTTTTTTGGATAAATTGTTTACCTTGTTGACATTATGTAAGTGCCCCCTCGGAGTTTTATGCATAATAAATGATTTGAATTAGAATACTAAGCATGAAAATATATATAATTCTATATTAAGGCGCGCCCTTGCTCGCGCAAGTTTAATTCTACACGTGGTAAATATGAAATAGTACGAGGATTGCTTACGCGAGTATAATTCACGTGTTAAAAGAAACCAGCTTGACTTATATTTTGACGGTTGTTTTATTATAACACAAAATCTATTTTACTTAAAATTAGTATAATATTTAAGTAAGCAGAATTACTAAAATACGAAAGCTGATTACAAGACTGAAATTAAATTGACAATGAATAATTACATTGATTTCTTAAACAATATGCCGCGGGTTCCTGGCAACTGAGCTTCAGCATTGGCAAAAGGGTATCGTAACTCTTGCCACTAACATTTTTATTTCCGTCACAAACTAAAAATTCTGTAAAGCTGCGATAGTGCAAATTACAATAATCTTTGTAAAAAGCTTTTAATTGTTTTTTACATTTCAATTAAACAAGGAATCAAGTACCTACACTAAGTTTCCGTGTGGTGACGGAGTAAAAAATCTAATTCGCCACCTCTTGCCCGTGAATGTCGTAAAATACTACTCAAAGATATAATACACATATAACATCTATGCAAGAGAATAAAAGTTTGAAACAAAACTCTACACCAACACATCTGACCAACTTGTTATAGTAGATAAATTACCCTCCCATAGTAGAGGAGACCCAAGCCCAACAGTGGGACGTTTATAGACTGAGATGATAATGATGAAGTACCTACACAAATAACTTAAAACTAAATGATAATAATTTAAATTTATAATTACAACTCCTGAGACATAGACTAATGAGATTCTATTGTTTCATTCATTATTACGAAATAGAACTATATAATTATTTCAATCACTTATCTATAATAGAGCAATTTAAATCTATACTCTCGAATGTAACCGTTTTATACCGAAGCATTTGAAATCATTAAAGAATCATTCGAGTTTTATAAACGAAAATTCCCACGTTAACTTTCATGGGGTCGTGTGAATTCTAAACGTTTATTTTGTCGTGTGAAATACTTAACAGAGACAATTTCAACATCATTGTCCGTTTTGTATCACTGCAAGGCACGTACTTGTTTGGACACGTTTATAAAAATGTCTACTATGTTATTGTTGATAGATTTTTTGACTGCAGACCCTAGTCATGATATTTTGATATCGACTACGAATACCACCAATTTTACTCGTAAAAATTGCTCGTAGCGCTATGAAGAAGAACCTAAGGAAGGTTGACGACGACGACAGGCAAGGGGCCGGTCATAAAACTATTGTGAATAACTTTTACAAATATGTACTATGAAAGAAGAGTACATATTGAGTCCAAGTAATTAAGATACAGAGCAAGGTAATGACGATGGACATGAATATATCGCTTCAACGTCAGGAGAGAAATTTGTTTTCTATATTATTCGCCAAATGCGTTGATATTAGTTTTTATTTCGTATTTTCTAAGACGACTAAAAGATATATGCAGATAACATATATACAAGAGAAGGCAAACTCGTCATTAAACCCTATAACAATAGATCAGCGCGTAGGTCAATTTCCCTCCCATTGTGGAGAAAGCCCGAGTCCAACAGTGACACAACAAGGACTTACGTGACCTGATGATATAATATTTACAAAATTGTTGGAATCCAGATACGTCCACGTATTTTAAGTAGTATCGAACGTGACTGAACTTATAAGGTTTTAATTAAAATACTTTTAACCAATTATGTATTCGTATATGTTCTAGATGTGAATGCTTCCATAGGTTATCAGGAAAAAAAGATGTGAACGATTTTATGTTGTAGTAGCTCACTGTCGACAATATTTTGTCTACAGCGGCCGGTCCGTCCGGGGTAGTAACACACAGCAGAAATTTGTTACTGTACTTCGTTTGGTGGGCGAGGGAGCCGGCGAATTAACTTTCTGAGGGTGTTTGCGTATGGTCTTCACTATCTCATTGCACGCATTGAAACTTCATTCACTTTCTTCACAAAAGCAGTGGTCTAGCAAAGATCCATGAGCGGCAGTATCTCTTACCATCAAGTGTGCTGTATGCCGTCAACAGCAATAAAAAAATTCATCGTATGATGTTGGCTGATGTTCGCTCTCTTTGCTTTATGTAGTTTTGTTTTTATGATAATAATTCAGACTAAATCTATACCGTGTTAGTAACAATTTGCTTATGTAATGGTGTTATTACAATTACCACGAATTGATTCTTATTTATGTATAACTTCCGCCAAATGGAAATTAGGATACTTGAACTTTAAAAGAGGTAAGTTTAAAAATTGCGGTTACTCTGAGATTTGAACGGATATTCTCAGCTTGCTGTCACGTTTCCATACGATGGTAGATTATTGGATTAATTACAAGCAACTGTATAATATGTAAGTGCACTCGTCAATTGTGTCTCCCACGAAAAGTAATGGGTGATGATACATTATATTCTAGCCCTATCATCACGTTGAGTAAGATCATCGATGGTAAGATCAAGTCACGTATAATACCGCTAAACCAGTAAGGCGCAGTAAATCAGTAAAATAATAGAAATCTCCTCTTTCATTACAATTCCTTCTTCACTATAGGAAGGTAATTAACCTACTATACTAGGCTGCTCGGACATGTTATATGCCTATTACATCCTTCAATCATCTTTAACGTATTCATAAAGTTACTCCAACCAATTGCTACTACTCAGACATCGATTTTCTGGTGCCGGCCGAACTGGGGCGCGGGCGCATTACCTGCAGCTGATGCCGCCCTAGCCGAGGCCGCGGGTGATTGGACCGGCGAATTAGTCCGTCACCCGCCGAGAGACCGAACGCGTGAGGAAAGACTGACGTCCTCCCCGAGGTTGGCGTCGGTCGAGGAGGGGGTATTCCGTCGGGCCGACCACTGACGTCAAGTCACCTGTTCCGGTGGTCGGCGCAACGCCGAAGGCTACGTGTCACGGGTGGGTTACGGGTGTGCGTGCTTACGCCCCTTTGTCGCCTCGGACGAAGTGGTGCTAGGAGTGCGCCGACTGGAACCCACCCCCCAAAAAAAAGGCATTGATTTTCTGAAAAACTGTGATACCTTGGATGTCTGTAGACAGGCGACTGTCGACAGTGTGATCTAAGGTAAAAAATCTTATACAAACACAATACGCCGATACAAATTACATCTAGACTCGGAACAATCAATTCTAGACGTCGAGTAGTCCTAAGAGTCTAGACAAATAACAGGCGTATGATATTCGAATAAAATAGGTCAGACAATCTTTGCCAGAAATATTTAAATGTCTTGCTACTAAGATATTAGTACACTCTTCATATAACCTATACAAATAAATAAAATTGGAGTGTCTGTTTGTAATGTCAAAATAAGTATTCTTCATGCTCACACTATTATTTACACGATACCAATGCCTAAAAACTACTATTTTTTTTTGACTGTTTATTCTGCATAAACTTCCAAACGTCTGAACCGATTTTAATAATATTTTACTACCAGGTACCCTATATAGGAAGTAGTATAAGGAGCAGCTTAAGACTATTTTTCGTCTCAAGATACCCCCTATAATTTTTTTTTATAATATTTTAAACCCGAGGCATCATGGTCGCGTAATATTTTAGAAGATATTGGAGATTCAAAAAAGCGAAGCGAGAGGGCATGTTGTTAATCTATACCAATAAATAAAAATGGAGTGTCTGTTTGTAATGTCAAAATAATAGACTTTTTTCATGCTCACACGGCTATTTGCAGTATACATATGCCTAAAATACACTTTATATTTTTTTGTCCGTCTGTCTGTCTGTTTGTGCCGGGTAATCTTCAAAACGGCTGGACCGATTTCAAAAATTCCTTCACCAATGGAAAGCTATAATATCAGGGCGTAACCTAGGCTATATTTTATCCCGGTATTCACGGGAACGGGAACTACGCAGGAATGACGACTAAAACCGAAGTAAAGCGAGGGCGGGTTGCTAGTAACCCAAATAAAATAATACACATTCGTGATACACCATCTTGCATAACCACCTCCCAATTTGCTCACGGAAATAACTAAAAAAGCTCAAGTTAATATTCAGTTTACATAAGTAAATCGTTATGTACATTTCGATACACGAATTCGTGTTGCGCAATATTCGAATACATCTTCAAATTGAACGTATTAAATGTAATTTAGGATAGGTAATCGTGATCATGCGATTTGTCTGTTAAAGAAATCATTTTATTTACATTTGTAGCTTACATGATAATTGATTTCTTTGATGTAGTTTTATTTAAGAATTTAAAATGCACAATATTTCCTAATGGCCTTGGGTTCGAGTCCCGGACCGGGCATAATTTGATTTTTTACGCTTTGGTTTAAATTTTTAAGTTGATTTTATATAATTCAATGATTTGCTTGAAGTGGCTTTTCTACCGCCTTTATTACAGCTGTGTTTTAAAGATGGTAGGATAAAACAAATTTGGCGCTTCTTTTTCTTTCTCTCTCTCTGTTTTCTGAGAGCAAAAATAGCGTAAGTTATTCCTGATTTAGACAGTTAACTGGCAGTAAAATATCAAAATCGACGTTTTGCAGATTACCCGGAACACAGACGGACAGACAAAAAAAATGGAACTGGCTTTTCAAGTCTAGGTATGATACAAAGAACATTTTATTTTGACATTACAAACAGACACTTCAAGTGTTTTTTGTTTTAATCTTCCCGTGTGATGACGGAGTAAGAATACAAGTCACCACCGATACCTTACCCGTGGGTGTCATAAAAGACGACTAAGGGGTTACATATGTATATAACACCTATTCACCTATGTAAGAGAAGAAAAATACTCTACCAATTCATTTGACCAGCGTGGTGTAGTAGGTCAATATGCTCCTATTTTGGTGGGGACTCCAATGCAACAGTGGGACATACATATATAAGCTGAAATGATGACGAGTTACATTTTCTTGGCGAAATATTGCACCTGTATTTAATCTTAAGCAAAATCAGACTGAAAATCCAGGTCGACCGGTCGCCGTTAATCTAGGGATGTGTATTTACAGTTATCGATAGATCGTTGCACATCGTTATGCAAATCAGAAACAAGAGTCCATCCATTCACCGTTAACCGAATTCCACAACATGTGGGAAAGTGAAGTGTTTCAATATTATACATGTTTATGCATTGTTGGACGACATTTTGCCATTTTCACCTTGACATCATAAAACAGACTACCGATTGTATTTACAGACAAAAATTGTTTTGTCTTTTATACAGCCTTAAGAATGCTTTAGAATGTTTTAAAAGATGTTTTGTCGTATAACGCTATTCGTGTATCCATATCGAATAGTTAGAAACTTATACTGATCTAAAACCCAAACTTCTGACCGGTGCATTGAAATATATGTAACAAAATAAAAAGTACCTTTTTTGGGTGAGCTAATGTCATCTCACACCGCGGTCCATTCCGTCTGGGATGACGAAAGGGTTCGGCCCATTCATTTCACAGCTCATAGGTATTGGTATACGTCTCACTGCTGAGCTCGAGCCTCCTCCACAATGGGAGAGCAATTGACCTACAATCCCACACTGGTCAGGCGGGTTGGGATAGGTTTTCATTTCAAGGTTTCCTTCTCTTGCATAGATGTTATATGCATATTATAATCCCTTAGTTGTCTTTTACGACACCCACGGACAAGATAGGAAGTTGTATTCTTACTCCGTCACCACACGAAATTCCTTTTTCTTCGCCATTGGGCCCGGCTACCGGTAAAATAAATAGTATCTACCATATTTTTTGGTTTTATAGTTACGTTTCTCCAATTAGTGACGAGCTCGTCTCTTCCATCGCCTCGTACGGTTCACGAGGAGTAACTGGACCATAACAAAAACATGATAACGGGTTAAGTTTAGTAGTAAACACATGAAGTTTAGGTAGGTCAATTTCCCTTCCATTGTGGAGAAGGCTCGAGCCCAGCAGTGGGATAAACTAAGATGATTAACTATGAAATTCTCAGTGCCTGGTGATGCTGAAGTCGATCTTGGATCTCAAATATTAATATCATTATCACCTTATGTACGTGTCTCATAATTACATATTACAAAATGTTTTGGCTATAGTTTTATGAACTGTCGCCTGTCTGACGTTCACCCTCCTTGGGAATGCAATCGTTGACCAGACTGCATTAGATTTAGTTGGAATAGGTCTATTTAAAGCTCTTAGTCGTTTTGTACGACATCCACGACCAATATAACGTTTGGTAGTATTCGTAGCCATGGCAACATATTTAACATTTTGTTAATAATATAATTTTTTATCAAAAAATTTCGACTTTAACCCGTTTCTAAATAGATGCCATCAAAATCGCATCACCTAGTTGAAACTTCCGAGGTTACAAACAACATACAGTCGAATTGAGATCTTTCTCCTTTTTTGAAGTCGGTTAGTAAAAAAACGCCTTCTAAACCAATTATCAAAATATCTGCAGACAATGCAACCACATATCCAAATATTTAAGTGCTAAAAATGGAGTAAATTAAATAACACAAGAAGTGAGTAGCCGGGCGGGCCTTCCAAGTGCAAACAATGGATAGTCACGGTGATCGTGACTCCAGGAGTTCCCGAGCGAGTGATTCGCCGGGAGACACAATGAATGATGTATATGCTGCTTGGCGTAAGTTCACATAATGATACACCATATTGACGCTCACTAAATGTATTTCACTTATTGTTCATTGTTTATTATCCATCCATCGTGGGTTGGTTTTCGTAGTTTTATAAGTGTTCCAGAAGAATACTGGCTAGCTATCCTAGTGATCCTCCATGGGCTATCGACAGTTTTATAACCCCCACGGGAAAGTAATTGGGATAGGGAGCGTAATAATATTCTTAACCTATCAACACACTTGGAATAGTTTATAGTCTTATCAAATTAAAGTAAGTACTATTATTATAAACATAACAATGAAATTCAAATCCCAAGGCTTTGAATTTGAGAAGCACGCTGGCACTATTGATTTATTTTTATTTTAACATGATTTAGATATATAATAGAGTAATAAAAAAAATTATTGCCGCGTCTTGACAGAATAAGGATAAGATAATCATAATAATAATAATAAGAATATTTTATCAACAAATCAACTCCACATGTTCAGAATGCCGATTCAGTTGACCCGTAGCTTCAAAAGTTCTTATAGCAAAACATGGGTGAATATGACACTTATGTTTATCTCTTCTGTAATGAAACCATGAGATTAACACAAATTACAGAATATAAAAACGATATTCGCCGAATATTCCAGTTGTTGATGGTTACAGAGTCCATAAAACTCTTAGAGTGTGAAGGTCAAATTATTTAGTTTTTATCTGGGTAGTGACAGAGTAAGAATAGAATTCACTATTCCCTATCTTGTCCGCGGAGATCGTAAAAGACGACTAAGGGATACAATATGTATATAAAGTCTATACAAGAGAAGAAATACTCTACAATACTATGCCAACCCGTCTGACTAACGAAATATAGTAGGTCAATATCCCTCTTATTTCGGAGGAGGCTCGAGCCCAACAATGGGACGTGTGGGCTGCGATGATGATAATGAAGACGTATATGAGCGGAGATGATGATAAGTTTAAGAAATGAAATCATAATATTATCCCTGCGCGTTATGACTAATAACAACCCGCCCTTGCTTCGTTTCGGTTTCAGTCGCCTTACCCGCGTAGTTCCCGTTCCTGTGGGAATACCGAGATAAAATATAGTCTATGTTACTCAGGGTGAATGTAGCTTTCCAATGGTGAAAGAATTTTTGAAATCGGCACAGTAGTTTTTGTGTTTATCCATTACAAACATATACACACACAAAAATACAATTTATCTCTTTATAATGTTAGTGCAGATGATGTAGTAGGCGTAGTTGATATATTATTATTAGGTTAATTTCGGCCACTACCAAAGGGGCTCTTGTCCAATATTACGTGTCTGACTTAAAGATAATTATACGATCAACTTTTTAATTCTTAGAGAAAACTCCAGCCAAATAGAGTAACAGTAATGTCTTTAAAATTCATACTTAACATTTTGAATGCAATAGAATTTTAAATTAATTCATTATTTTACCGACAAAGATAAATGTGAAACTAAATGTTTATGGTTCGAAATTATGTAGTAATATGAATGAACAGCATTTTCTGTATATTTGTTGTTAATGTGCTTTCTAAAGACATATTTAAAGATGAGTTATTTGTAATGATTCATAAATCACGCTATCTACCATATTTAAATTTCACTTACATGTTTTGGAGGTCAATGAATTATTGTTTTTAAACGTTAAATATTAATGACTAATGGTACCGCGTAGTCATAGAATAATAAATAATCTACTATAATTTTTCTTTGTGGGTGTCGTAAAAGACGATTATAATATGCAGATTACATCTTTGCAATAGAAGGAAAGCTCCAAATAAAACCCTATATCAACACGTCTGACCAGCGTGGGATATCGAATGTCAATTTCCCTCCCTTTGTGGGGCAGGCTCGATTTCAACAGAGGGAAGTATATGAGCTGTGATGATAATATAAATTTGATTAATTAATGACTTCTGATGTTTACGCGAGTATTACACATTATCAAAGGTGAGCATTAACTCGTTAATTCGTTAATTAACGAAGTAAAAATCTGCTCAACGGAATAACTTTTAAGTTAAATTCAAAAAAACGTTAACGTCCTTATTAACTTCCGTTAACTTTAGTTCGTTACATTCGTTGTTTGTTGACATCCTATCATTTATTATCACGCTCGTAAGTTCCACGACGCCTGCTCCGTCCAAGTCGCCGGCGGCGGATTGCGGTGGCGGACATAAATCTCTTTCCGTGACATAACTCCGCCGCAGAATACGAAGACTGTGCCGCAGTTCCTGACGCCGTCGAGCATCCCCCTAGCGATAGTCGGCAATCACAGCTCGACACCGGTGATTGCGACGAGTTCAATGTGCTGTTCTATCCACGCGGCACACACCTCGAACGTGTACTGTAGCGTCTCTCACACTCGTCACAATCGCATTGGTGCCAGGTCGGTGTGCCCTCCTTCCTCATAACCATGTACAGGTACTTGGCGAATTACCATGCCTGGTCAATACCTGCACCAGTCGGAAGGAAAGCACCCCGTGACACCAACCAAATCATTCCCTCAGCACCATCCCGAAAGCCTCGACGTTCCGATCACCATACTAAGTTCTCTGCAACCAGACTGTCCATCGGATAATGACGTCAAGTCGTGCGTCGTCTCGCCAGGCGGCCATCTCCCTAAACGTGACTAAGCCGCTCCCCGCCCCACTCCGCGAAAAGGGAAACTGATCCCGAGCCTTCTTCAATTGGTGTGAATTCTTCTATCGTAGATTATGATAGTAGCAGAAGTGATATGTTCTCACTTCCACCTGGTTGTTACGTCAAAAAGAGTCGCAAAGTATTAGAGAATCTTTTGGTATCGTGGTTACTGCCGGTGGACAGATGCATGGCAACATAATTCCACTCTACGCTGTAGAATTCATCTATTTCTCTCAGCCTAAAATCAGTATAAGTTTTAAATGATTAACTTTTAACGGTTAACTTTAACTTGCGTAAAATTTAACGCTTTAACGATTATCGAAGTTAACCTTTTAATTAATGAATTAACGATTAATGAAATTAACTTTTGGATTAACTGTGTTCACCTATGCACATTGTAAATAAAACTACTTTACGGATTTTATCGCGTTTGTATTTGATTTTTTGCATACAGACAGGCGGGCAGTCTGCCCGTGACTATGAACGCTGCAAAGTGTTCGAAACGTCGGGCAATAAAAAACCAAATACAAACGCGATAAAAACCGTAAAATAATTTACGATACATTACGTGAGAGATACTTGATTTCATGAGCCATATCTATGTGCATTAGAAAACATGTCGCCATACACAAAATTGTGTATAAATACATTTTAAACATACTTCTGTATAAATACATTTTAAACATACTGTTGAAAATTTAATTGTAGGTAAATTGTTATCAACGTTCTTACGTAACGTATGTACATGATAACATGACGATGCCTACAATTATCTTTGAGCTCTTAAGGTTGATTTTGAATTGTTGACGGGACGGGAGTGTTTAAAACTTTCGGACTTATAATTAATTCTAGCTTCTGACAGGGGCTTCGCCCGCGCAAAAGGTAACTTTCATTAGATTAAATTTTATCCAAACCCTTAACAGATTATGCTTGATTGTGTTATAAAAAGTAAAATTGTATTATTATCGCAAGGGAATACCGGGACATAAATATCCTTCATTATCGGGACATAATATTCTACAAACTTAGAAATTAACATACACAAATTACACCTAAAACGAAACAATCTTTTGTGGATCATACGAAAAATAGTACTGCATGGGCTTCGAACCCATATCACTCTGGCATGGGAAGTCTGTAGAAAACCAATCCACCATCCATGGAGTAATCAACTTTGCAGCAAATTATTAGTGAATTTGCGTTTATTTTCTTGGTTGTTTAAAACCATATGATCTAGGGGAAGATAGATAGCCCATTTGAAATGCGTTTAGTATTAAAAGCCCACAATATCTATATTATAAACTTGAGTGGAAAACAGATAAATGTAAATTCCCAATCCGTTCTAATGTGCATCCTCTTATTGTGCCGAAATATAGGACCGCCGCCTTTAGAGGAAGTTTTAAATATGCTGCAACGCACTGCTGGAACATACTATCTCCTCCACAACGCCAACTGAAAACAAAACAAAGTTTTATTAATAACCTAAAAAAATATTTTATGTTTATGCAAACACAACTCTAAACACAACTCTTTTATTTATTTATTTTTTTCTCAAATACATATTTGTAGACTAAATACCCAATTACATAGATTAAACTTACCCTTGGGTCCTTAGCGTATAAGCAGTAATCGGATGTACCCAGCAATGTGTTGCTACAATCAGGCTTATTATGGTCAATCGCGTATGTGTGCTTGGCTAATACGGGTTTCATTGGTCACAGTGTGTGGCCTTCCGTCTATATCACTGACATGGACTTTTAGTTTGTCATAGATTTCATATAACAATTGGCAATTGGTGACTTTTAAATTATTACAAACACTTATATGTACGTAAACAATTGTAGATAACATTCACCACTGAGTCCACTCATCCACTGACATAAAAGATCTCTATGACATTTACAGACTAGTAAGTAAGGGTTACCACAGCAGTATTGAACATTAATTATGCCACAGATTAATAACATATATATATTTTTTCTTTTTGTTTTGTATTCTTATGTAATTTTAAATCACGGTGTTACAAAGACCATATTTTTTTTCTTGTTTTATACTCTTTTTAAAAGTATTTCTGGTAACAAAATGCTTGTTATCGTTCAGTAGTGTGTATTATACTATAATGTCATCATTGATCTTCACATTCATGAAGCTTCAGCACCTTCTCTTATTACATCACATAAAATACCACCTATTAGTTATTATGTTATTGTAAATTGCATATCCTTTTGTTTTGTTTGTTGAATGTAATTTTTGTTTGTTAAATGGTATTTTTGTTTATTTTATTATTTTTTATTTTTACTTATACGCGTAAGATTAGATAACTTAGTACCGCACCTAATCCGTATGTTTATTATTATTATTTTTCTATTAATTGAATATTATTTACAAAAGCAGCTGTAATTTGTTAGTTTAATTATATTCGACTGCTACCTGTACTTTGCTGACAGACGTCGCAGGACGCTGCAGAATAACAGCGTTGCGGTATCTCTCTTAAAATAGATGCCTCAACATTATGCTGAGCAGCGATCCTTTTTCTCTTTCACGAAGGGAAAACCAATGTTAATATCAATTTCTTTTTGTACTTTTTTTTTTTTATTATAATTTATTGTTTTACTATATTCTACTCACTGTTTGAGCTTTTGTGATGTTGCCCTCCCGTGAAGGAGTAATAAATTATTTTTCTTTCTTTCTTTCTTTCTATTACTCAGACAATGTGGCGGACTTATCAGGCTAATATAATAATAAGATAAACTCATTGCGTACCAATCATAATAAGTTGCCATCATAATCACAAATGAAATATGTTCCACTGCTGGGCTCCAGCCTCCTCCGCAAAGCAAGTTCCCTCCCACACTTACTATACAACGCTGGTCAGACGTATTGGTTTTATTTCCTGTTTTCCTTTCTTGCGTAGATGTCGTATACATTTTATAATCCCTTAGTCGTCCTGTACGGCACCCATGGATAAGAAAGGGGGTTGTGAATTGTATTCTTACTCTGTCGTCACACGGAAAATAAATTTAGCTTTTTCCAAATTTCAGATGAAATGCTAGAAGGCGAGGGGGCCGGGCTGGCGGCTCGCGTGGCGGAACTTGAGGTTCGCTGCGCCAGGCAGGCGGAAGAACTGCTATGCCTGAGGTCCACACTCGCTGATGCATTGAGGAGACTCAACGCGCTTGAGGGCAGGGCTCCTACTGCTCCAACAGGACAAAGAAATGGTGCTTATACTGGTAATTTGTATTTATTGATGTTGTCAAAAGCTTTTTTTACAGGCAACACTTTACCAAGGAAATAATCCCTATGTTCGCAACATAGGGATTATTTCCTAACTAATAAAGTAACAAATATATATTTAACCTACATAAATTACGTCGAAACTCGGTACATTTGTTGATCGCACAAAAAATTGACCAGGGTGGGAATCGAACCCACGATACATATAGTCCTTCACTCCTTATTCTTTAATTCTTTCCTTAATTCAGCATCATTATTCACCATCATTTCAGCTCATATACGTTCTACTTTTGGGCTCGAGCCTCCTCCACAATAAGAGGGAAATTGACCTTACTATAGCATACTGATCAGACAGATTGATATAGGGTCTCATTTCGAGTTTTCTTTCTCTTGAATAGATGTTATATGTGTATTATATCCCTTAGTTATCTTTTACGACATCCACCGGCAAGATAGGGAGTGTCTCTTTAAATAAAAAACTTAGTTGACCAATGTCATTTATAGTTAGCACTAGTGTACCTAAAGCTAATATGTTCGCTTCGCAATATTTGAGATATACCTGTTTATATGTCAATAATGACGAAATACCCTTTCACTGATCGATAGTTTCTTATCGAAGGCTTGTGATATATAAATCGTACGCGGACATAAGTATGGGACGAGTGTGTAACCTTAATTAACTTATAAGTTCACACTAATAACCTATTTTACTTTCGATTTTTGACCTCCTTTCGATATCTTTTTTTGTTACCTAAATATTGTATCAAACCAGTTTAACTAGCAAAGCAATCTCAGATCAAACTAATATGTAATTGGTTCTGTGTGGCTTCGAACTAAGTCATTTTATATGATCGTATTTTTTTCGTAAATAGAATACAAATAGTAGATCAATTTCCTGTGTGGTGACGGAGTAAGAATACAAATCACCAGCCCCTCTCTTGCAACGTGGGTGTCGTAAAAGAAGACTAAGGGCACGAGCAAACAGTGGATCTAATGGTATGTGATGCTGTCGCTCATGGCTGTTTATTGGCCGCTGCCTCCAATGAAGAAAGTTAAGGAAATGTAAGGCTTGCAATGAGGTTTACTGATACTAAAGACATTACCAAAACCCACCACAGGCAAACACCCTCAGAAAGTTAGGCTTCCGGCTCTCTCGCTCACTGAACGAAACGTACTGCGCTTATTTATTTAGACTTTGATTTTCTGGGAGAGTGGGGTACCACCCCGGATGGAACGACAGCAGCTGTAGACAGACAACTGTCAACGGTGTGCTCCTACCGCTATGACGCAAGAGATGGCAAACTCGAAATAAAACCTTACACCAACGCTATAACCAGCGGGGTGTAGTAGGTCGTTTTCCCATCTATTGTGAAGAATATTCGAGCTCGGCAGTGGGACGTATATTAGCTAAGATAATTTGAAAATAATGTACTGAACATACATAATTAATAATATCTGGTTGACCGAGCTTCGCTCGGAATATTTCTATCGAATTTATTTAGATATATATTAATAAAAAATAATTGACTGTGGTAGCGGCTTCGAATACTACCAACCCTTGCTTTGCTCGTGGGTGTCGTAAAAGACGACTAAGAGCCCTAGATTGACCCGGACCAACTCCATCTGGTACCATTTGGGTCAACGATTACATTCCCAAGGAGGGTTGACGTCAGGCAGGCGGCCGGTCATAAAAGTCATTGCCGAAACTTTTTGCAATATGTCAAAACAGATGACATATTGCGTCGACCCCGAGTAATTGGGATAAGAGCAAGATGATGATGATGATGATTAATAAAAATAAATAATGAAATTTATATAAAAAATTACAAAAAGAGAATAATAATAACACCGAGATTCGATCCGACGCCGTTTGTCGCCGATGTCAAAAATAAAATGAAAGCTGACTACTTCGCCACTGAGCTATCGTAACTCATGACATTGATGGCAAAATTTGAATTCATATTCTTTTAAAATTTAATGTCATTACATTGTCTGCCAAAAACACTGACAAAACTACATTTTCTATACATAAAACCTAGCTAGATCGATTTTTTGGGCCCGAATCCTCTAGTATGCCAAGTTTCAACAAAATCGTTGGAGCCGTTTCCGAGATCCTCAATATATATATATACAAGAATTGCTCGTTTAAAGATATAATAAGATAAGTATACACTTGTCCGACATTAGTTTAAACGTACAATTTTATTACTTAATACATGTAATTAAGTTGTTATTACAACATTTAGAAGTGACGTCGCGTTTGTGCGTTGTTTTTTATTTACAAAGCTAGGAAATTAAACGGCGTTTTGACTCGAACGTAAAATCGTCATGGTGGTCTTACATATATTACATTGAATATCTTAGTGTTTTTTCTGTGTGGTGACGGAATAGGAATACAATTCACCGCCCTCTTTCTTGCCCATGGGTGTCGTAAAAGGCGATTAAGGGATATCTAGTGCATATAACAACTATGCAAGAGAAGGAAAACTCGAAATAAAACCCTATACCAAACCGCCTGACCAGCGTGGCATAGTAGTTCAATTTCCCTCTCGATACGGAGGAGGCTCGAGCCCAGTCGTGGGACGTACGAGTATACGAGCTGTGATGATATCTTAGTGTAAAATTGGAGTGTCTGTTTGTAATGTCAAAATAATAAGGCTTTTTTCATGCTCACACGGTTATTTGCACTATACATATGCCTAAAAATCACTTTTTATTTTTTTGTCTGTCTGTCTGCCTATTTGTTCCGGGTAATCTTCAAGACGGCTGGACCGATTTAAAAAATTCTTTCACCAATGGAAAGCTATAATATCAGGGAGTAAACGAGGCTATATTTTATTCCGGTATTCCCATGGGAACGGGTACTACGGGGATAAGGCGACAGAAACCGAAGCGAAGCATGGGCGGGTTGCTAGTATCAAATAATTTCGATTGTATGTAATGCGGAGTAAATGTTGGGACGTAATAGATATGATTCACAAGTGCTTTACAAATGTGTTCGTTCGTGTGGTGATTCATTTCGAGTTTTCCATCTCTTGCATAGATGTTATATGCATATTTTATCCCTTAGTCGTCTTTTACGACATCCATGGGCAAGATGATGGGAGTGGTGAATGGTATTATTACTCCGTCACCACACGGACTGCAACGTTCTCTTGTAAATGTATAACACCTCACTGCAATCACGAACCCCAAGCGTAGTAATTATGGCAATCACTCCTACAATGAATGGCAGAAACATAGGATATTCTGTGAAGGTAACCTATGTCTAGCTGTGTACGACCAAACCGTGTGTAATAAATGAATAAACAGTTGATCTCACTTATTTCCAGGTTCAACTGGTACACCGACAAGGGAACTTCGATTGAGACAGCCGTCGTATCGCGAGACTGCCAAACGAACATCCAGCTACGGATCCAGTTCATCATCATTACCACAAAGGTTATAATAATTTATTAAATTTAAAATATCCCCTGGCCGCTAGGATAAAAATACAATTACCGTCAACCTCTTATTCGCCTGTGG